>OY728148.1:689656807-690906807 GCA_963277665.1 Viscum album
TCAGGTTATGATTTCAATGGTATATGTTCCTTAACATCTAGAAATACATATTATTCTAGTCACTGTTCATTTAAAATATTTTTATTGTTTTCTATATGGTATTTTATGTGATTTATACTATGTGACACAATTATAACAAAGTAATTTTTTATTGATAATTTTTTTCATTACATCTATTATATGTGGAATATTATATTCAACAAGGTTTTTCATGATATATTAATGTTACAACTCATGTATAACTTTATGACTGACTTCATCAAATTCTATCTTGATCACAATATCACTTTTTGATAATTGATCCCTCAATATAAATATGGGACATCTGTTAACTAAAAATCATTTATCGATGTGTTCTTATAGTAATTATAATTTATTTTCCTTAAGATATCCAGTAAATATACACTTATGCCTAATGATTTTATTTTGTTACATATATTTCCTAGAAAATTATTTATAACCCCATAATCATATATGTGAAATAATGGGGTTACTTCCATTCCATATTTTGAATTGAATACCATAGGCTGCATTAGTTGGCTCGTAGTTTAGTATGTATGTTGTTGTATATAATGTGTAAGCCCATAAGGATAATGGAAAACATGTGTGGCTCATCATTACCATTACCATGTTAAAAAATGTGTTATTGGTCCATTGACATACAAAATTACACTTTTCTGTATAAAGAGAATTTAGTTTAGATAAGATTTATAAATCCTTTAGAAAATAAATCGAAACTTGGTTTAGATATTCTTCTCCACGATCTGAGAAAAATTTCCTTATCTTTTTATCAATTTTGATGTCAAAATTGTTATTACAAACATGAATTTATCAAAAAGCCCAGAATTATAACTCATTAGGTGGAAATATGCATATTATTATGTGTTATAATGCATCTCTTGACTCGATTCTAAAAGGTCTACACACATATGCATGAACAAATTTAGGAATCATTGTGTACCTTTCACCCCTTACAATAATTGGAGGTCTGCTTATTTTACCTTGAACATAGTAATGACATAAATATATTTATTTTAGATCAAAGGAATATAAATTCCCTTCACGATATAAGGGTATAAAGTTCTTTTCATTTACCATACCTAGGTTGAAATCCACCAATGGGTGAGTCATGAGTCATGTGAACCAGATTCATTTTTGATTTCCAATACATAGAGTCATATTACAATAAAAAATTACCATTATTAAGATGTTTCGTACTATAAAATATGGTAGGTTTATAGAATTAAAATATTTTGTACTCAAATTTAAAAATACAACCATTCGCATAAACACTGGTTAGTAAAATAATTTTTTTGGAAACCTGTGGCTTAAAATAATTGATTTTTAAAACCAATATAAATCATGTTGGTAGCATGATATAATAATATCCAATGTCCAATAAAATTTTCCTAGATCTTATAGAGGCCCATAAATCCATCTCAACTCTAGAAACTCTTCTGAATCTACTTGGATCTTATAATTGGATACAAAGGTTTCCACAACAAGCTGTATTTAATACAAAATTTATAGAAACACAAAATACCTCACTTCTTAATGAATAAATATAATTATTATCCTTTCTTATTTACCATTCTTTAGTTATTACTATTGTGTATCTTATTTCCATATAAAACATAAGAGACATAATTCCCCATTTCTTTCCCCTTGATCTTCCTGCTATTTGATTAGTGTTGTAAAGATGCCTTATAGTTGAGTTAGTGTTGGGGAATTTTTCCTTTCAGTTTGAAAATTTCATCATAAGTAAAAAATTATTTTTCCTCTTCATGTACTTATCTACCTAGAAAATAAGATTAAGAAGATCTATAAGAGAATTCTCAATGTTGTCTATATTAAAATTCCCTAAAAATATGGAAAATATTTAAAGTAGTAAAGAATGCATGATAATTGTGCACAATTAATCAAGTAGTTTGAACCCTAGGATGTGTATATTCTCAATGTATTCAATAATTTGGGTGTAATGGGGTCCAAATGGTTCATCAACTCTATTTTTTTCACTTAATAAAACTTTGTAAATATGAAACATATCTTATATAACATTCTACAGATAAAGATCACTGAGATATTTAATCATAGTATATGTATCCATGCTCTCTTCTGACTTGCAGTGTTCATTATACTTGGAAGATAACATTATTAAATGGATATATAATGCATCACCAAAGTGTTCTATATAGATAAGGAGCTCTCATTCACTTGCATTTTTTCAATCATATATGGAATTTGGGGCTCCAATATGAAAATATTCCCTTCCTTGAATAGTAAAATTCATAAGAGCCTGTACCAATTTAGAAAGTTACTACAAAATAGGAGTTCGTCTCTCATTATTATAGATAATATGGATATCGATGAAATTTCCATTTTTATAAAAATAAATAATGTAATATTTAATACATTATCATGGTAACGAAAATATTTAAGATAGACTTTCTTTAATTATGCTATTAATCCACCAATATTTTATGATGTCTCTATATTATCCAACATTGGACTCATAACATATTATCACATAGAAATTTTGGTGGAAAGGATATATATTTTCTATTATATAATAGAGACTCTAGAAATGAAAATCATAAGAAGGTATTTAGGTAGGTGGTATTGCCAACTTCTAGCTTGAATCTCTTTAATACATTGTGTGGACTACCTAATATGGAAATTCTGCCTAAAATTACTTCAAAACATGACTCAAACATTTTATTAAACTAACTATGACCATTAAACTCAAAAAATGTTTGGTTCAGTTAAACCATGTCCTTTTTTGACGTCCTAATTATTAAAATCTCCCCAACTATGACCCGACCAACACTTTAATAATGCGTACATAATAACATAGATATAATAATACTTTTGAAATTATATTTCCATATGTGTTTTTTATAATTCATAAAATTAATCTTTTTATATTTTATATATCTTGTTCATATTAAGGCTATTTTATATAATTCATTCACAATTTTTTGAAAAAATAATTTCTTTACAGTCTACTTATTTTACTTTATCATTCATATGTTAAAATCATATTTAGTTTTTGCAATAATGTCTAGCATCATATAAACAGGCCTTGTAAAAAATATATAATGATAAAACATTGAATAAATAAAATAAATATAGTGACTTGATCATGAGTTATCCAGTAGTTTTTTTGGTAAATTAATAAGGAATCATTTTATGACCCTATATAAAAAAAATATTTTAGCTATGATTGACTCAAGTTACAACATTTATCTATCAACCATTGTATATTCTTAGTTGGTTTCACCTCGAATTATTTTATAAACTCCCTCCTATCACTGGATATTGGTCCTTAAAATTAATACTCACTCATAAGTGAATAATGTAATAGTATACATAAAAAATTCCATAGATATTGGTCCACCATAATAAATATAAGGACCCAATAAAAAACATGATACATTCTATTGTTTTAGCAAAGAATTTACATCATTTTTAGGAGATTTTTTGGTTTTCAGTTTTATTGAATATGATATAAATCATACATTACAAAACCATATTATACAAAATGGAAACTTCTGATTATTATCAATTTTTTCCATATTATACAACTTTTTAAATAATTAATGAATTATTTTTAGGTAAAATATTCATTACATTCGACTTGACTTGTTCCTTTTCCTTACCCATTCTTAAATCCTAGGAAAATAGACTTATGAACGAGGGATGGGAATAAAAATATTAGTAAGGTATTCATAAAGAAGGAAAACTACCAGTCTCATAAAAACCTATACACTAATATAATGTTAATATTTATCTTCAATGTTATTTGATCATATGAAAAAAAATATTTTCACATGAAAGACCAAAAAATATTTTTAGAAAAGAAAATTATTAATACCCATATAATGTACTTAAATTTCCTTTTCATTGATATATTTAACTATATTCATAATACGCTTTTAAAACCCTTTTTATTTGATTAACCATACAGTCGACATCCAATATAACAATTCCCTAATTCATTGGAGTGCTATCTAGGTACACCCCTCATTTATGATATTATGAAATAACCCAACACTATTTGGTATGCTACATCATATAAGTTGTAATGGGATATCCCAGTGTTATCTAGGACACTCCATTATATTTGTTATAATAGGTCACCCAATGCTATTTGGGCCTCCCTATCGTATATGTTATTATGGGATCCCTCGATTCTATTTGGTCTGCCATATAATATAATGCTCAAGTACCATATCATGAATAAATTCTTTTACAATTATACTATTTCATCTTAGAACATTTGAAAAATTCTATTAATCACATAAACAAAGAAATTTTATATATCAAAATACATTTTTATTTAAAAACAACTTCATAATAAAAATCAACCTTTTACAAAAAACAACCATTATCAATACCCAAATAACCAAAAAATGAGAAATGTATTTTTCATTGAAACAAAAATGAAATCCTCTAAATAAAGAAAAAAAATAATGTGCACAATGATAAAATATTTTTTGTCACCAAATATGTTAATTATTTTTTTCAAATTTTAAAATTTTCTATATAAAACTTGTAAAAGATTAATCTTAAAAAATTAAAAAATAAAGTAAGATAAGACATAAAATATAATTAATAATTCTTTTATATCCATATAAAAACATTCCTAAAATCATTTTAATGACATGAACATGGAAAAAATATGGATTTGGATGATGAAAATTAAAAAATAGTTTTATTCAATGAATAATCACTTATCACTTAGGAAACAATTAAATGATAAACCTGATTAAAGAATAATATTAAAAGAAACATTAAATAACATGATCAAAGATAAAATCATGATATATCTTATTAATGCGGATCTATATATATTTCATAAAATATTATTGGTGTATAATATCAAAATATTCATTAGTGAAAAGAAATTGAGACAAATTCACAGACCTCAAGTCTGGCATGTCGCATGTGTCTTTATATTCAAGAAAAAAACATAAATTATTTATTTATTTTTATGAGAATATTTTTCAATTTTAAAATTATTTATATTTCAGTTATTAAAAAGTTATGTATAATTAATTAATCAATTATATTTTAGTTATATGTTTTTCCTTTCATCGGTTTATGTTTCCAAAATGACATTTGTAGGATGACTATGGTCAAAAGGGACAAGATTTAATAATAATAATAATAATAATAAATAAATGATTAATATATATATACATCAATTATACTTTTAAAACAACTCATTATTGATCATTTTGTAAAACGAACTGATGTTACATTTAGGGAAATCGTGGTCCCTACGTAAATATGATTAATGTTACTATTTTTCATAGATCATTTTGGAAAGAAGGAAAGTAATATTTTATTTTTACCGAATTATTATTATATCCTAAATATAACATTATTTAATTATATATATTAATATATATCATTATTATGATGTGATTTTGAAAAAATAATCACATCACTTCGATGAGGTGGTAGTCGACACGTCCATGAATGATGTTATCATTTTTTAGTGAGTGAGATGGAAAAAATGATACTTTATATTTAAATAATGATAAATATGACCTTAGTTTATTTATTATATCCTTTATATTGCATATATTCGTTATCATTATCCTTATAATCTTTCATGTAACATATTAGTGAAAAAAAAATCACATCGTTTCGTGGGGAGGTAGTCCGCCATACACAAGAGCGATGTTATTATATCTCTTATGGAATTGAAAAAAAGGGTAAATTTGATATGATAAATAAATAGGTATAATTATTTTATAAATATTATAAATAAACATGAGATGAATTATCATACACAACCTGATAGGTGGTAATGGAAATAAATATGACATCATTTTGGGTGGTGGTAGTCCATCATACACACGAATAATGATTTCATAGCCCATTTGATGGATGTGTGGGTGGTTTTAGGTCATAAAATATTCACAAAAACATATTAATTTATGAATGATTATTATGTTATTATGTAATGATGTTATAAGATAAATTTTTTTTGGGTGGAGGGAGAGGAAAAACAAGAACCCTCATTGATGAACGTTACCTTTTCTTCGAGTAACAACTTTGGTTTGAACCAAAGGCCTTCATTGGATTGATTTCTGCACAAACTATAGATGATTGGATGAATGAGTGTATGTAAAGAAGTTATTTGTGAATTTATTTTATGATCCAATTAGGTTTTTATATGCGAATATAGGAGGAGAGTGGGTTGCCTTTTATAGTTGAGGCTAGTGGCACACTTATAATATTTTTATAAAAGGGAATTCCACCCATGTTTCATTCATGTCATCAGGCCACAATAATTGTCTATTGACAATAATAAAACATATATGATCAATATGTTTCCTTAAAACGTGTTTTGGATGTGTTTTGGTTCATTATTATACATCATATTCGATGTTCAACCAATAAGTAAATATCTATTTACTTTAATCATTGTAATGAATTTTAATTGTTTTCACCAATACACTTCATAGAAAATAATAATGACATTATTAGATATTATAAATTATTTTTCTTCCTAATTATTAATCCTTTTTTCCAAATTCCATTCACATAAGTGAAAAAATTTACATTCATATTAATCGCACAGACACGGCGAGACAACGAGTTTTTTTGATGAGTATTATTTTAGAAAAAGGTAATTCTATATTAAGTACATGACCAGTAATATAAATTTTAGGAAAATAAAATAATAATAATTGATATATTATCTATATGTTTAATTTAAAAAATTCCCCATTATGGATTTTTTTATTTAATTAAAATTAGAAACATTATGAATTCTTAAAAAATGTTTAGAAAAAACTCATTTTAAATCCAAAAAATAATTTATAATAAAACCATTATAATAGTGATTTAAAATTGACTATATGAATTTAATATAACATATTATAATATAATAATTATTGATAACATATTGGGACTCTTAAATTTCTTAATTTATTACAAATTAATTTTTTTAAATATGTATTTTTCAATAATCACTATCAAATCAATATTTAATGAAAAGTCACAAAATATCAGCCAAAGAAAATGTTCAAATTATTATTTAAAAATTTATATGAATTTTTTCAAATTAAAATTATAAAATTTTGAAACTAGTCTTTTAAATAAATCTTTTCCAAATGTGTTTTGTTAAAAAAATTCTTTTTTTGACTAGAAATTAATTAATATTTTTATAACTAATATAACTATCTAATAAATATAGTAAAATATTTAATCTATAATTACCCATGTTATTATAGTAATGGTTGGAGGGATGATTTATTCCATCAATATTAATTCAGTATAACTTTATCTCCTATAACATCTCATGTAATAATATTTAATTAATCTAAATCCTGACACATTCCTTGCTCGATTAAGCTCATAATCATCCGCACACATGAAATGAAATCTCATTCATACATTCTAGAATACAATTAAAATAACACTATAAATTTCTATAAATTTCTCTTGAATTTATATTTAAGGGTTTCATTAACATGTTAATTATTTATATTAATTATTTACCGATCAAGTCATAGAGATACAGAAATATCCAATCCACTATAATTTTTAAATAAATAAAAATATAAATTTTATATAATTTTACTCAAGTAAATTGAATTTAATTAGAGGAAACACAATGTGGACCGAATGAACTACATAGTTTTATGTTTTTCTCGTGAAGTATACTTTGATATTAAATGACATGGAATACACAATGCATAGTTTATTATATCTAGACATGTATTTAACATAGAATTTATGATACTAGTAATGTGTTTACATAAATTTTAGCACCCTATGATTTCATATTATGTTATCTTGTTAAAGTAATTCAATAGGTTGTGCTACTCACAACACTGAGTTCGAGCACCAATGACTTACCAAACAAGTCGTTCAAAAAGCGGTTATGAATATTATTAACTAAAATTTTAATTTTATATACTCCACATAATTTTAGAATTTATATTATGTGTGTCTTATACATAATGTAAGAAAAAATTTATTTTTTTCAGATAAAAGATGTATTTTTCAAAAAAACCAAATTTTACAGCCTTTTAATGGAGAAACATTCTTACATCCAATATTTTACACTTTTATATTTCAATTTAATGAAATTAAATTTTTCCTTAGAAGCGGAACATAAAAATTATGTTTGGATAAATGTTTGGTATTTTTCTGATAACTTTCATATTTTGATGAATAGTGAAAAATACTAAATTGTAATTGAAAACAACTTTTTTAACCAAAATAATTTATTTTCATAAGTTATTCATTTTATTGGGTTTAAAGTATATTTATATTATATTTTTATCATTTATAATAATTTAAGTCATTAGATGTAATTTCACATTTATATTGTACAAAAACACATGTCAATCTTTTGATAGTTTTTACTTATCAAAATCTCGTTTTCTGGTTCTGAAAACAGAAATTAATTTTAAATTAATTAATGTAACTTATATGTTTTTAATTTGGAAAAATAGACATAATATTTTAATTTGGAATATCAAAATTATCTTAGGGGGAATTTTTGGAATTTTTCTAAAAACATTCAATTTTTGGTGAATAGTGAAAACCACTACGTTATTGGTTTTATCCAAATTTTAGTTATATAATTATTATTTTTATTTAATATTATTATGTAAAAATAGATATATTATACCTATATTAGTTCAATGTAATTAATTGAAGTCCTTTTATAATATGATTAGATGTATAAAATTTTATTGGAAATTTTAAAGTCTTTTACCCACCTTCTAGGCACATTTTCAAATTTGCATAAAATGTAATTTTACAACTACTATGAATTGAATTTAAAAATTACGAGATATAGATTTGAAATCATTATGTAAAATATGGTTAAATAGGATAAAAATAATTTTTGATGAATAATAATATTTGAATTTTATTTACCACAATTAATAATGAAAATGGTAATTAAAGGTAAAAATGATATTATAATCACCCTAACACATGTCCTAGTTCAATTGGATAATTTTATTTCGAAAAAAATAAACCTTATGATTAAAATATGATCATTTGGGTCCACTTGGATTAAATTAGGACATTTATTATTATTTTATTTAATGAAGAGTTAAAAGTGTAAAATTCAATGTTTAACAACTAAACAATTTTTAATATATAGTTATACATAAGATAAATTCGACAATAAATATTCATTTGAAGGTTTAAAATATTTCATACATAATTTAGATTTATTTAAAATTTTTATACATTAAATAAGTCAATTTATTTACGACACAATAATGATGCAGTAATTACATTATTAAGAAATGATTAAAATAATTGATATTATAAATATACAAATAAATGTAAATTTAGACTTTTTATGAATTACCATAATATTCTAGTATAATATGATATTTTAGGGTTTATTAAATAATTTTTTTCTAAGTGATAAAGTTGTTATGACTTTCACAAAAAACAAAATACGAAATAGTGTCAAAATTGACATAAATGAGTTTTTAAAACAAATTCTATATTATTAATTGATATAATATTCATAAAAATATAAATTGTTACCAAAGGACATAGATAGGAATTGAAATATCAATAATGAACCTCTTTGGGTTCTCTTGTATTTTTATAGTATGTTGGTTAACAATTTATTATAATAATACATGAATACATGTTAAAAGTTAAACTATTTCACTAAGAGTTAAATAAAAAATACAAGGTTAATATGGTGACCAAATCCTTTCTAAAACCTATTGGTAGAGAGTTTTTTGACCCAATAATACCTTTTATTCAAAATAAATCATTTTGGCGCCATTATAAACTTAATATGGTTGTATACTAAAAAAATATTTCAATCTTTTCCTAAAGTAACCCTCACCTATTTTATAAAAGGGTACATCCCCTTCTCTCAAAATCAGACCTCAAAATCCATTTGGATCAGAAAAACCTTGCTCAAATAACTCCCCAAATACCGTAAATTTTACCTAAATGACTTAATTTGATCATAATTCAATCCTACAGAGCACTTTTGATGAACTCAAAAAGAAACACCTGAAGAAGAGGTAATAATTTCACCACCTCTTTCAATGTTCTTTTCTTCTTTAAAATCCCATTTCTTTGTTGTTTCCATACCAAAATAATAACTAAAATACCTTATAAATAATCTTATGTTATTATAAATATAGGAAAACCTTATTCATTATTCTATCCATCTCATTAATGACAAGTCACCACATGTGCGTACGTACGGATTACCATCTCCACGTTGTGGTGTAGTTTTTTATTCCACACTTCATTATTTGGATGGGTATAATAATTAGTATAATTGTTTTAAATAATAAATATATCATGTTAATGATTCTTTTTATATTATATAACATCCAATTACATACTATTTCACCATCAAAAGAAGGATATCATCACTTGTGCGTACGTACGGCTTACCGTATCCACGATGCGATTAGATTCACTTCCACGTTCACCATAAAACGATAATTTAAAATATATATATTATTAATAAGAATTTAATATATGAAATAATATTGACACTGGATATATATATATATATGTATGAATTTACATATATCTTATTCACTTACTTCTGTTCAATATGATATAGAAATGGAAACGCGGTTTATGGGTACGCATGACCTACAGTCTCCAAAAATGGTGTTTTCCATTTCATATATAAATATATTATACATATATATATTATGAATATATATGATAAATAAATAATGTTTCATATTCTAGAATCAATTAAATCCTGAGATAAATTATACGATTGTGAATAAAAAATTAAAACAAGCTTGATAATGAAAGAAATTATTACCTGAAATGTCATTTTGACATAGAAATTTTTATGAAATGGATAGTATAAAGACAGAACTAAATAATATATGATATCATAAATATGAATATGGTACCATTATAATTTAATAACATACTATGGTCATTATACGGAAGGTTAAATGTGCCTTCCGCCAAAGGAAAGTAAAAGGTAAGTGTTATTTCCTCAACCTCATTATGATCTGATATTGTTTATGTGTAAGTATTTATTGGGAAATATTTGTCATCAATTTCCCTGTTTAATTAAAATGTTTTCAAAATGAATATTTAAGGTTTTGTGGAAGGGACTCTTTATCAAGATCAACATTTAAATTTTTTAATGATTTATTTTTTAATATTTTTAATTAATGTCCATGATTTAAAAATGATTTTATGGATTTATTTATATGGACATGGTTTTTTTAAATGTTAATTACATTAAAAAGATTAAATTTGGTATGAGACACTTTGATAAAAAAATCATTTTTAAACTAATTCCTTTATAAATGAGTGTCTTTTAAATGATTTCACAAAAGGGATATTTGTCTAAATGAGATTTACTGATCATTTTCTACTATGACAACATAATTTACTAAACATTATTTTTTATGGAGTTTAATTTATTATAATACAATATTCCATATTGTATTGAATGGGTTTTGATATGTTTGACTATGGATAGGTTATTTTTATAAAATTTTTGGTTTATGGTTAAAGTATTGAAATTTAATATGCTAGTTTTAATATAAATGTTTTTGTTAGGTTTCAAAATATTCATATGATTAATGCATTGGACTTAGTAAGTGACGGGTGGAGCCCATTATAGTTTCTCGATGCATCGTTATGTCTCATGAGACAAACTAGTGTCTTTGGCATAGGGCCTTGAGAAAATTGTTATTTGTAGTCTTGGAATGAGTCCCTGACTATGTGGTTATGTTTTCTGGATTTATGCATTCCCTCATTATGAAATTAGTTATTACATGTGATTATTTGACTAGTAGAAAATCTTGCTGAATAAGTAAATGGATTTATTTTAATAATTTTTTTCATATTATGTTCAACGTTATGCTTAAAAGGTTTTTGTTTTTATTACACATCAGGACTTAAGAGTTTATAGCTTCCCTTGAATTATTTACCCTTACTGAGCATCTGATCTCACCCCTTTCATTTTTTTTATTTTCCTAGGATTCCAAGATGTGTTTTATGGTTAATGTAGAGGGTTTTGATAAGGGAGTAATGGCATTATCAAAGGATAATCTATGTTGTATTTTATGATAAAATTTGTAATATAAAGTTCATATATGTAATCTATATTCTAAGACTACAAAACTGATCCATCCTTCGGGGCGTAATTCCTTGTAATCATGCAAATGTATTATAATAATGCACAAAATCAAGTCTTCTGGGGTCGGGGTTTTATAGTTTGTATCAGAGAATGTTTAGAAATAACATTTGAAATATATTTAGATAAACAAAAAATTTTAAACATTACCTTAAGATAGACATTAAGATTAGTATAGAATAACTTTCCAGAATTTTGGTAATGTAGAGTTTTTGTAAATTTTCCAAGAAATACATCCCTATCTAGATACGAGAAGGTAGAGGCAGCTCTGGCATATATGTATCTAGGGGTAAAATCTGAAAACACCACTTTGAGCTAGACTCGAATGGGAACAATTGAATGACTACATGAATTGCTCCAATCATGGTTACGACACTCCCAAGAGATATGCGTAATATAATTAACATTGTCTTTACAAACCACAATTAATGATTTATGAATAAATAAGTGAACAATGAAAACATCTTTATGATTATGATACTAGATGTGTAAAAATTTGTAATCATTGTTGATAATTTTTCTAGTTTTTGGATTAAAAATTATGATAAGATCTAACTTAGTGTATGTCGCCATTTAAAAATGGAACCCAGTAGAAGGAATGCAAACACCAACAATATGCATGATCTAAAGAGTAAGATGGATCATATCATTCATGGTTAAAAAAAACATTTATTAGGGAAATAAAATACCATGTATTATCATCATATGAGGAAATAATATCATGTGTTAATAAGATACGTAATGAATTATGTGGGTCTTATGGCTTTGGAATGAAGAAAGAGAAGAAGATGATGGTAGAAGAAAAGATTGATAAAAGAAATAATGGAAATAAAGATTTTGCTACATGTGAAAACCGTGGAATGAATTAACTTGGTAAATGCTTGAAGGGAATGTGAGTTTGATATAATTATGGAACAAAAGACACTAAATACATGATTGAATGAGTAAGATAAATGTTTCAAATGTACAATTCTTCATCTTTAAGGAGTTGGGACACTACACAAATTAATAACCCAATCATCAGAGTATACCGTAAATGATGCTATTGGATAATAATCATGTTATGGTACTACGACATATAAAGAGGAATGATTAGTGTTATTACATTGTTATTAATGAATTTTTTCATTTGATTATTTTATTAATGAAGTACAAGTTATAAGAATTATAGAGTATATAAGTACAGTACTGCAACACTATTTCATTAAGGATATGAGATTGTATGGTACAAAGAAAAGTGACTAAATAACATGTTAAACATTTGGGAAAATAAATGCTTTAAGGAATGATAAACCTTAATATGGTCATGATACTGATGTATTAATTTTGGAATAAGAGATGATTGATTTGGATAAATTATATTGGATATTATTGACTTCCATGGAACTAATTAAGAGTTTTTATTCCATCATTATACAACCTTTTTGGAATTAAGCTGTATATAGAACATTCTATGTCTTACATAAGGAATAACGAAGTACATAAATATTCAAATATTTTTTCTTGTAATTCATTTTATTTATACATTTCAAGAGAATACTAGATGAAGGTATTCACATGTATATTTTGTGACATTCCTTAAAAAATTTTGATCGTGAGTTCAGGAAGAAGTATTTTGGATAAGTCTAACGTTTGGAATGGATTAAGTTTGACATTGGATAATATTATTAAGGGTATAGCATTAATTAATATTATTTTTTGATTTGTATAAAAAGGATAACCTGGAGGTCAGGCGACAACTCGTCGAGTTCATCAAGGCCGCGAGACATGAACCCATAACTGAAGGGTGACAAGGGTGCATCACCTACCACTAGCCTATGCGATGTCCTGAATTTTATAATGTAAATTTTTAAAAAGGTCTGATAGATAAATTATAAATTAATTTTTTTAAACCCTACTTGATTATGATAAATAGATGTTTTTTGAGTTATATTATATTTTTGAGTGAAAGATGTGTTTGTGGTAGAAATTAGTTAAACTATGGAACTCTACATATCAAGTATTTTATTTGTTATTTTATAAAGAAATTAATTATTATAGATTAGGGAATGATCTAAAAACCAAAAATGTATTATCCTAATACCTTATGTTTTATTGAACAGATGATATTTTAACTAATCATAAATTTATGGCATTGAATCCCTCAATTTTCCATTTATTGTTCATTTGTTAGTGATTGATGACCTTAATCACTCCCTATAAATATTTACATTTTACATCCAATTATGTGCCTATAATTTCCACCAATGTTATTCTATTCAAACCCTAATTTATTGGTTTTTTTATTTCCCTTTCCCTTTTATTAAGACTAAATTTTATTAACCCTATTTTTGATGTGGGATTTCCACAAAGGAATTTTATTTTTATAAACCTTTTATTTTTGAAGAACAATTTCAAATTTCAAGGAAACAATTTATTGATGGAGGGGAGAATGTAACACCACATGATTTCATAGTATGTTATCTCTTTAATGTAATTCAATAGCATACGCAATACGCCACACCAAGTTTGAGTGTACCACAACTTACCAAACTAGCAGTTCTAAAAGTAGTTATGAATAGAATGAACTGAATTTTTAATTTTATATACTATATATAATTTTAGAATACATATTATCTGTTTCCTAGACTTAATATATGAACAAATTCATTTTTTTCAGATAAATGAATTATTTTTAAAAAAATGAAATTTTACCACCTTTTAATGGAGAAACCTTTTTAAATCCAATATTTAACACTTTTATATATTAAATTTAATGAAATTAATTTCTTCCTTACAAGAAGGACATAAAAATTTAGTTTGGATTAATTTTTGGCACTTTTCTGATAAAAATCATATTTAGATGAATAGTTAAAAATACTAAATTTAAATTGAAAACAACAATTTTAATCGAAATAATTTATTTTGTTAAATTCTGAATTTGAGTGATTTTAATTTATAATTAGATTATATTTTTATTATTTAATATAATTTAGGTCATTGGATATAATTTCACATTTAAATTGTACATAAATACTTGTCAATATTTTGATAGTTTTTTCTTCTCAAAAACCTGCTTTCTGGTTTTGACAATGGGAATTAATTTTAAATTAATTAATATAACTTCAATGTTTTGAATTTTTTAAGATAAAAATAATTTTTTTTTATTTAGTAATATCAAAATTAACTTAGGGTGATTTTTTTTTCCATTTCTTGAAAACTATAAATTTTTATGATTAGTTGAAAACACTACGTTATTGTTTAAAACTGCCTTTTATATAAATAATTATTATTTTTATTTAAAATTTATTTTAATTTAAAAATAGATACATAATAACTATATTAGTTAAATGTTATTTATTGGAGTCATTTTAAAATAGGACTAGATGTATTAAATTTTATTGAATTTTTTAAAGTCTTTTACCCACCTTCTAGGCACATTTTCACATTTGCATAAAACATAATTTTACTAATTCTGTGAATTTAATTTCAAAATTTATAGAGACATAGTTGAAATTATAATGTAAACTATGGCTAAACAGGATGAAAACAATTTTTGTCTAATAGTAACTTTTGGATTTTATTTACCACGATTAAATGTAAATATGGTTATTAAAGGTAATAAATGATATTATAATTACACTGACACATGTCTTAAATCTAGAGAATAAGTGTATTTCAACCAAAATTTATCCTTAGGAATAAAATATTATCCTTTTTTCCACATAGATTATATTAGGATATTTATTATTATTTTATTTAAAGAAGAGTTAAAGGTGTTAAATTCTATGCTTAATAAAAAAACATTTTTAATATAGGGTTATACAGAAGATAAATTCAACTATAAATAATATATAGAAATCTAAAATGATTTACTACACAATGGGTTTTTATTTATAATATTTATAAATTAAATAATTAAATTTATTTATGATGCAATGATGCCACATTAATTAACTTATTAATTAATGATTAAAATAATTGATATTATAAATATCCAAACAAATGTAAACTTAGAGTTTTGATGAATTAAAATAATTTTATAGGTTAATATGACATGTTAGGGTGCATTAAATCATTTTTCTCGATTTGATAAATTTTATATTACTTTCACAAAAAAAATATTTCAAATAGTGTCAAAATTTACAGAAATGAGTTTTTTTAAAAAAATATACCTTTATTATTAATTGATATAATATTAAATAAAATATAAGGTTCAGCCAAATGACATAGATAAGGTTAGATATATCAATAATAAACCAAATTTGGTTCTCTTGGATTTTTATAGTATATTTATTTACCATATATTATAATAATACAAGAATACAAGGTAAAAGTTAAACTATTTAACTAAGAGTTAAATATAAATGGTAAGGTCAATATGGTGACATAAACCTGTCTAAAACCTATTGGTTGAGATTTTTTCGAACCAGGCCCACCATGTCCTTGAAATAAATCCTTTGGAGCCCTTATAAACTGAATATTATTGTATAATAAAATAATATTTCAATCTTTTCCTAAAGTGACCCTAACCTCTTTTATAAAATGGTACTTCCCCTTCTATCAAAATCACATCTTATAATCCATTTGTATCATCCAAAACCTACTGAAATATCCTCCCAAATACCCTCACTTATTCCTCTAGGAATTAATTTTATTATAATTCCAACCTATGGAGCCCTTTTTATCAACTTAAAAAGAAACTACTGAAGAATAGGTAATAATTTCACCACCTCTTTGAAACTTCTTTTCTTATTCCTCTTCCTCTTTATTTGTTGTTTCCATACCAAAATAATAACTCCAATAACTTATACAAACTGTGATGTTATTATAAATATGGTTCAACCATATTCATTATTGTATCCATCCCATGAATGACAAGTCCCCATATGTGCGTATGTACTGCTTGCAGTGTCCACATCATGGTATAGTTTGTTATTCAACACATCATTATTTGGATGGGTTTAATAATGAGTATAATTGATTTAAATATCAAATATAACATGTTAATTATTCTTTATATATTATATAACATCCAATTACATAATATTTCACCATAAAAATAATTATATCATCACCCGTGCGTACGTACGGCTTACAGTCTCCCCGACGCGATGAGATTCATTTCCACATTCACCATTCAATTATAATTAAATATATATATATATATTATTAATAAGAATGTAATTTATTACATAATATTGATAATATATATATATATAAGTATGTATTTACATATATGTCATTCACCAACTTCCGTTCAATATGATATTGAAAAAGAAATATCGTCAATGCGTACGTACAACCAACCCTCTTCAAAAACGATGTTTTCCATTTCATATATAATTCTATTATACATAATTATAATATGAATATATATGATAAATAAATAATTTTTAATATTTTGGAATCAATTAAATCATGAGATAAGTTATACGATCAAGAATAACATGTTAAAACACGTATGATAATGAATGCAATTACTACCCAAAAAGTTATTTTAACATAGAAAATATTATTAAATGGTAAGTATAAAGATATAAATGATTCATTTATGATATCATAAATTTGAATATGGTTCTATTTTAATTTCATAACATACTATGGTCATTATATAGGAGGTTAAACGTACCCTCAGGCAATGTAATGTACAAGGTAATGCTTAATTACTAAATCTCATTATCATCTGAGATTGTTTATGTTTAAGTATTTTCTGGGAGAATTTTTATCATCAATGTCCATGTTTCATAATTTTTTTTCAAAATTAATATTTTAAGGTTTTGTGGAAGTGAATCTTTATCCGGATAATCATTTTAAATATTTTAATGAATTATTTTTTAAAATATTTTTAATTAATGTCCTTGGTTTTAAAATAATTTTAAGGATTTATTTATATGGACATTATTGTTTTAAAATGTTAATTCTATTCAATAGTTTAACAGTGGAATGGGAAAAATTGATTCAAAAATAATTTTTAAATGAATTCCTTTATAAATGCATGGAATTTAAATGATTTTAAAAATGGATATCTCTCTATAAGAGTTTTACTGATCATTTTCAACTATGTCAACATGATTTACTGGATATTATTTTTTATTGATTTTTATTTATTATAACACAATATTCCATATTTTATTGAGTTATTTATGATATGTTTGACTATGGATGTGCTATTTTTATATCATTCATGGTTTATGGTAAATATATTGACATTTAGTATGATTGTTTTAATATGAATGTTTATGTTATGTTTCAACATTTTCATATGTGGAATGCATAGGACTTAGTAAGTGATGAGTGAAGCCCACTATAGCTCCTCGATGCATCAGTAAGTCTCACGAGAGAATATAGTGTCTTGGCACAAGGCCTTGAATTTTTTTATTTGTAGTCTCGGCATGAGGCTTTGACTATGTGGTTATGATGCCCGGTATTATGCATTCCCTCATTGTGAAATTAGTTATTACAAGTGATTATTTGACCAGTAGAATATCCATGTGTATAATTAAATGGAATTATTTTATTATTTTTGTCATAATATGTTCAAGTTTATGTTTAAAGGCTGTAGTTTTTATTACATATCTTGACTTAAATGTTTATAGCTTCCTCTTAATTATTTACCCTTACAGGGCATCTAAGCTCACCCCAATCTAATATTTTATTTTCCTAGGATTCCAAGAAGTGTATTATGGTTAATGTGCAGGGTTATGATATGGGAATAATGGTGTTCTCAATGGATTTTCTATGTTTTATTTTATGTTATAATTTGTAATATAAAGTTCAAGTTTGTAATCTAATTTCTGAGAGTACTAAACTAATTGGTCTTTTGGTACTTAATTCATTGTAATCATGCCAATATATTAAAATAATGCACAAGATTTGGGATTCTTGGGTTGGGGTGTTACATAAATATCATGTGAATATTTTAATTCTTGTAAAGCACAAAATGCGTACACTAACATTACAAGACGTTTAGTTTTTATATTAACAAGGAAATTTATTTCGAATTTAATATTTTTAAAACCCCATAAGATGATGTGTATGCGAGATACACACCAATTATGTTGGTTTTAATGAAATTATGAATTTTATTTCATGTAATTAATTTATATAGAACATAACATGGATATAAGTTCACCCTGTGTAAATAGGAATATGTTATGCGGTGTGTACAACATGCTACAACCCATGTAACCATTTGTTTCATCAAGATACATGAAAAGAGTCTTGATGTGTAATATATGTTGATATTTATGAGTTACATGGAATGTATTCTAGATACATGTTGTTTAATCTCAAATGGACTTTGATTCATGTGTGTAAGTCAACATGTAGAATAGGTATTTATTACACACCACATGCATTGACCACATGACCATCACATCCTGAGGAATTACATGACATGTACATTAATTTTATGCCAATTAAACCTAAAAGATGTCTTCTACCATGGAAGTCAATATATGGTGTAATTAAATTCTATTTAATATAACACATACATGGCCTATCACGATTGATTTTATCATGTTGGTGTATGGTCAACTAAGACTTTATTATGTGTAATTATGCTACACTTCGATATGGTCATTCCGTCATGATCTATAATAGCTAAGATTGTTATATCTATGAATTCATAACCTAGTATGGGAATACTATTTGTCATATCATAACGATCTAACATATTATGTATAATTAATGGAATAACCCTAAAAAAATAAATAAAAATTTAATAATATAATCCTCATGTTGACCAATAAAATTAAATAATTATAAATTTGAATGTGATTTCATTGGTAAAACTTGAGTGATGCAGAATCTGATTGGGTCCATTCCCAATGATTGTTTTTTATTGCATTTAATGTATAATCTATAATAACATGATGAAAAATCATCATATATAATGTATATAACTAAATAAACTGGCCAAAAAGAATCCCAAAATGTAGTGAAGATCTTTTTAATATTAAATTTATAATTAACTTAATAAAAATATTTAATATGGTCTTGAGATACTTTATTTGATGAAGATATTGATGAATCTGAACATTATTTATTTTAATATCATTCAATTATGAGGATCCAATGAAAAATCCTTATAGTGGTGATCTACATGAACTCCAAACGTATAGAGAATCATCAAAGTAGAATTTCATGGTAAAACGAAGTTACAAATCATCTTCCATCAGAAAATATTAATCACAACAAAACCCTATAGGTTTATTGATTTTATATCTTGTTCTATTGATCATGGGAGGGAGAATAGAGGTGGATTAATTATCTAAGTATTGATATAGAACAACTTTATTTCTATATGATAATAATTCACTAGGGGGAAATGTTATGATCACGTCCAAATGATTTCAATAGACCTCTAAAATTATTTAAGGGGTTATAAATATAGATCTATGGTTTAATATTGATTATTTCATAAATTAGTTCAATAAAAAATACACCTTATATGTCCCCATGGTAGTAATAAAAATAATTGGATTACTATATAACAACACATGCCTACATGCACAAATAAATATCATTTTTAATATTCAAAAAACTAAATAAATTAATATTATTTATCTCATTGTGAATAAAATAATACATAAAAATATAGAATTTGAAGATATTTTGAACCAATATTTAATAAAATATTCAACTCAAATATATATTTTCAATTAAATATAATCACTTACTAAAAAATTGAGATAATTAAATCATGAAAAAATTTAATTTAATGGATTTATGAATAATATTCATTAAAAATGTTAGCATAACTTAACTATGATCAATATATACAATCTGTTTTTGATCCTCTAGAAATCTTCCTTTGTGGAATTTGAAATGATTTCCTACATTCCAATATCTACATCTAAAAACATATAAAGTAACCCATAAATGAATAAGTTAATGTTTCAATGATAAAAACCATATATTAATTATCATTAAGTAATATAATCCCTTAGTTATTATAACACATAAAGAAGATTGTATACTTGCTTCATCAACCAATATGCCTGATATGTGTTTAGTTGTGTTCTAGAAATGAACTTGTCAATCACCATGGACTTGTATATTAGTTAAAAAATATCAATTTCAATAAAAAGGAATGATATTACCTTCTTGTATTAGAATCGAATTGTCTATTACTAACATATCCATTATTTTCATATCAATATTGACACACCCAACATATCCCACTTACACAAGTCATCAGGATTAGGGTTAATATATCAAAGTACATTACTAGTTATATAAATTAATAATATTCCAAAGTTTAAGTATGAATACATATGTTGTTCGATAAGAATATTCAATGACATGTAATTACAACTCATAGGTATATGGATATAATCGATCCTCTGAGATATTATCATGAGCGAACATAATGAGTTAAAAACTTGTTAGATTAAAAGAATCAATCACATGATAGTTTGTATAATATTTTTCTAATAATAAGACATCATTTGACCATAATACATATATATTCTAGAATATTTGAAAAGTAAATCATGGTTCTCATCATATTGGAGAAGTTCAATGACATTTAGATGTGATAAATACTATGACAACATTTTCACATTAATGATATAATGAATAATAATAAATATGTGATAATAAATTTATTAATATTTATGACATTGAATATAAATGACTTCTAAAAAAAATTCAATAGTTCTAGGGAACGAAGTCCAAAAAATGAAGGAATCATTCCATTAAAAATTTTGATAGATTCATGAGGATATATAATTATGATTATGTATGGCCCTAACCACATCAATTTTAGTTTTCCTACCACTAATCTAATATCAAATTATAAGAGAAGGATTTTATCACTAAATAAATATATAATTTTTTTATTCACTTATCATGTTATACGATAGGATTTTATATACATATCATGGAATAATTTTACGCTTCTCTTATTATTTATCACGCTCATTCATATATATAAAGTGATTTTCATTGGTATTTTTTAATTCCATATTCTATTTTTTCAAATCCAAAAAATATGTATGTTTAAGTTGTATAAATATATGATATAATTTTTCATGGGATAATTACCATGGTATAGAATTTCATATTCTATCATACAGTCTGATATTTATTAATCAAGCTTATTACTCTAATATTTGTGATATATTATCATTTTTTTCTGTAATTAATTTTATTCCTCAATTTAAAAAATATGTAGGGAAATTTATTTATGAATAATATATGTTTCTTGTTCAAAATCACAACACACACTAGAAAAATAACTTATAAAAAATAACATTATTAAAATGTATACCCAAATCACTGATTATAAGCCTCAAAATACTAAGTAGTTTAAATGTTTTAAAGTGTAAGAATTTTAATTATAACTCAACTAATTCCTTGATATGATATATGGTTCTTGTTCGATCCATAATCATTTGATTTTTAAACTTTATCATGTAGACACCACACACTAGGAAACATGATTATCTATATTATTTTTTAAAGGGAACCATGAAGTCAATCCCACGTATATAAACAATTTCAACATGCATAATGGTGTTTTCTGGAATATTATATTACAAACAAATTCCTTAGTTTCATGAAATTTATAAATTTTCATGATGAAATATAAAACATATTGATGTAAGGTGGGAAAATATAGGATACATTGTAATACGTCGTTAATTTAATGTTGAATCTCATGGTACACTCCTACAACAATGGAATAGAAAAGATTCATAATGATCCCTGCTTCATCAAGTGGGATATATATTTTAATCTTGAAATCCTAAAAATATTTAATAAGCAATGGATAATCCCTATAATAATACGCTGAATCATTTGGAAATGAATTTATATGCTGTAATGATGAACATGTATAAATCACCCCTAAGGCTATATAGTTTATGATATCAAAATACCATGGTGTAATTGTCCTAGTTCTATAATATTGTCTATTAGAAAACGTTTTTAATTAATCTCACATTGATAACACTTGTTCAAAGTTCCAATCCTGATAAATAATTGATAATATTTTTTACCCTTTTCTCTTCATTTCAATGTCCAGTCATTGAAATAACAAAATGTAATGAACAAATCAATGTTTGGAATATTGCATTACCATTGGAAATCATAATGCTGAGTGATTTCTATAAATAGTTACTTTTGAGAAAAACATGTATTACCAAAATTTATCAAATGAATAAAATAATACTACATTTTCTTTTTCATTTGTTTTGTATATTTTTAGAATCATTTGATGTTCAGATATCATAATATATGGGTTTCAAAATATTTTATTTTCTTGACACAAGGGAGTTCTAACCACTCAATAAATTTCTTCACACATTAATTCTAATGGTTTGTCACATTATGGAAAAATTATAATCATATATTCTACCATTAATTTATTTATCAGAAATTAATTTTCCACACATTCAACACAAAATGAAGGGTGAAATATTTTTCATGAAGGTTAGGTAACGAGAGGGAAGTAACAAAAAAAAACTGTTATAAGATGTTGGTAAAAACAAAAAATCCTAATAAATATCTAATAATAATAATTGATATTTTAAAGGTCATCTAAAAAACTATAATAATTATCTTTGGTTCAACTTCAATGCCTTTATTTGATATTTCATGGCCCAGTGCTATCGTACATTATACGATGAAGTTGTTTCACCACACTCTTTTAGCTATTTATTAGTCATAAAAAAATCCTTTGGTATTCTAATTTTTTTTCCAGGAATCTAAATGTCTCATGATATAATATCTTTACATGTTTTCAACCATCCAAAATATGGCTATAAGAGTATATTACAAATCTATTTTTGAATTCCATACAACCTTTCAACAACACTTACGTGAAAAACAGTTATGGAAGACCAGTGACACTAGTAAAAACCTCTAGACTGACTGGACATCCACTAGATACCAATTATATCTCTCCTGTAAATTTATGGGGTCTAGGTAGATCTAGTTAGCTACAACAGGCGCACATGATAGCTGTGGGAATATGGATTCATGCCAGTGGAATTGAGATGATAATTAAAATTGTAACACCCTAAGGATTTTAAAAATAAATTGAGATTCACGAAACTCTGTTTTAATTAGATATTTATAAATAGACGTTAAACCTAATTTTTCCACTTCTATATTTTTAGTTTTGAAAAATAATCATCAACAATTGTGTTCAACATGTTATTTGGAGTCTGATAGAACCAAATGTTTTTTTGGTGTATAGTAACACACCATTATGAATAGTAATATGAATAGTAATATGACCCTAATGAAGAGTAAATTTGTTATTATTTTTTCATCTTAAGAATTTAATATAATGACATCTTGGATAATTTTTTAATGTGATATAAAAGATGTTATAGAATTAAAATTGTTAATTTTTGAATTAACTAGGATTTTATTTAAAAATGAAATTAATAATTTTTAGAAAATTATTTTCCAAAAATGGATTCGATTTTTTAATTATACACTTTTAAAAATGATTTGGGATAATTTTTGGGATTTTTATGAAATTCTTGAATTTTTGATGAATAGTGAAATACGGTAAAATGCCATATATTCAAATTATCAGAAATATACACTATTTATGACCTCATAATTTATGTAAGACCAGTTGGTTTGAACTCCTATTACATTAATACTCTTTGGGGTCACATAAATTTAGATTATTCATAGCCTTGAGAATAATATTATAATAATGATTTAAATAATGTAAAATACCTCCTCTCCTCCACTATAAATACCCCCCATCATTATTCTCTTCCTCCAACACCTCTCAGGCCTTGAGAATTTTATAATTTCTTCCAAATTCTATACTCAATATCCATTCCCACGTCCAATAACATCTTGTGTCACCTAAAAGTCAAAATCAACGACCATAAGGAGGATCTTAAGGAGAAGAGATCAAGAGGTTAGAAATCCTCTTTATTTTCTCGTGTTTTCCTTTCCTTTTCTTTTATAGTATCTTCAAATCCTTTTATCCAATATGATTAAAAGATCCATTTATCTTGTATATTATGGATTTTATCATGTTCATGGAAACGGTATCATCATTCTTCTACTCCTCTCCCACTTATTGAATGAGTAAAAACATTTTTCTGTGATGTGTCAAATTACCGACGTTGTGGATGATGTGATTTAAATTTGATTTAATTCATTCAAGTATGGTCATGAAAAAAATTTTATGGTTTTTTCAGGATTTAAATTTTTTACTATTTCTCATCCATGGTTCTGTAATTGTTTTTTATACATGGTTTTAAATTACAATACAAAATGGGGTCTTTATTATCAATGAACTACTAAAATGATCTAAACAAACATCATTAATGTTTTAAATTATGAATAATCATAATTTCAGAATTCAAAAATTATAAATTGATAATTTATAGTTCTATAATTATGTAACTACCATTCCATTCCAATTATGATGTTTTACATCCAATCGACAAGAACATCCATTATCAACCGATCATGGAAAACATGTAAAGAAAGCACCCAAGACAATGGAAGTGACAAAAAACTAACAATTAAAGGGTGAAACGATGTTATGAAATTACAATATAAGGTGTTTTAAACATGAATATGTATATATAAGTTATTAATAACACTCTTTTAACTATTATATAATAGTTTTAAACACATTTTAATTTATAAGAACATCATGTATGGGAATTCATAACCCAATTTCAATTATTTGGGTTAACCTTCTTCTTTATTCATTATGTAGTATTAAGATTATTAATTTGATGAAGTTTTTGTTTATATTATGTTTAACTATGTATATTTAATATGTATACACCTATCCATTCCATTTTATTAATTCTCACTCTTATTATATTTTATCGGACATTCCTTTTAAAAGCCTTTTAAAACTCTCATTAATAAATATCAAAAGTATTATTTTTCGAAAGTATTTGGAATTAGTAGTTTCTCCATATTTTAATATACTTTATTATAATGATATGTACCTTGGAAATTATTTATATTGGTTTGAGCCTATTATAGCTCAACATTTGTTGGGTTGCGCACACTATATCTCAATATATGTTCGGTTTAGCCAATTTTAGCTCAAGATATGACAGGTGATCCCCATTATAGCTCTCCAATGAATTGGGTACTACTGAGATGGAAGATGAAATAAAATTTATTCTACGTGTAAGGGTGAATATAATAGTGATATGGTAAATATTTCCCATGGAAACTACATGATGTTTCTATGAATATGAGTTTTTATGATTATAGGTTTTGTTGGTTTTTATGTTATCACCACACTATCTATTTGTTTATTTATATCTATTTGGTAGTTTTATACTTATCCAAAGTTATAAAAATGTGTTTTTACCAGATATAAGTATGGGTAAGAGAAATAAGGGAGTTGTGAGTTGGATAGTTATGTTAAAGAAATTATTTTTTAAGTTTAAATGTTTTACATTTAGAAAAAAATAGATTATGTATTTTGTTGTACCTCTTGTATAAATATGGTATATTATCTATGTAAGGTGTTCTAATTCTATAAAAAACTAAATATAAAAAGATCCTAAATTTTTAATAATGTGTATTCATAACTAAAATTCATGTGTATTTAACATTTTAAGAGAAGGTCTTTATAGTCGGTTTCATAGAATGGTTTAGATAGCTTTAGGGACTAGGATGATGTTAATAGAATAACTTAAATGATTTTCAATCTATTATTAATTTTAAATGATATAGGATTTAAGTAATCCCATATTGCTTCATCTAAGTTATGTTTGTATAGAATGGTGTTCTGTAGAAGAAACATGGTAGCTGATGTAGGAAGGCACCAACAGGCTGGTGCCTGTCCTAATCTACATCCCAAAATTATGGGAATTGGAACGAAGAAGTTTTTTACAGAAATGGATCAGTTGAATCAAGAAAAAAAATGGGGTGGTATCCATTCTAGAGAGGAACATGATATACCATGAGGAAACATGAATGTTAAGGATAATTTTATGAGGCCACATCATCCACCATTCAGTGGAACCAAAGATCCAGTGATGGCTGAAGGATGGATCAATTATCTATAAAAGATATTGGATGTCATGGGATATTCAAAAAATTAAAAGTAAATTATATAAATTTATCATTAAGAAGGGGAAGTCGATCAATGGTGGTATCTAGTTAAGAATATGAGTGAAAGAGATGATCTTGATAGTTTGGAATGGGATGATTTTAAGAGTCTTTTTCTGTAAAACTATTTTCCCAAAACTATTCAAATTAGAATGGAGAAACAATTCATCAAACTGAAGAATAAATATGATGAATATATGGAAGAATTTGATGCCAATATTACCTAATAGTCTAGGTATTTACCATAGATTACTTAGGATATTGAAATTAAAATTATAATAATTTACTCTAGTTTGAAACTGTTTTTGCAAAGTGATTTGGCTTCAAAAAAGTTTAATAGGTATGAGAAGCTTGTTCATTTTGCTGAAAAAGTTGAGACTGAGTTTTCTAAAACATATGTGCCTCATGATAGCAAGAATATGAAATGGTCAGGTTGGCAGGAAATGGGGATGAACTGTTCAAAGAAGTCTGGAGGTAAGAAAATGAATTTCCCTTCTTATGAAATGTGAGGTAAAAGGCATCCTGGTTAATATCATGTAAATTATATGGAATGAAACTGTAGTAGAATGTTTGGAAACATGTATCATGAGTGCAAGGAAAATTATCTAAAAATTTACAAGAAGCTGATGGTGAGATTATTTTATTGTATAAAATTGGGTCATTTTGCTAATGTTTGTCTGAAGCTAGTTACTCAAGCACGAAATCAGAAAAATTGGATGTTGAAATGTTTAGTGAAATAATTTTCAACAACTTTAGTGGACATTGAGATATAAAATGAAGAAGTATTAGGTACATTTCCTATTTTTATCGATTTCACAAATGTGTTTTCTAATATTTGGTCTACACATTCAATCATTTATGAAAAAATTATAGAATAATTGGGAATTCAACCACATGAAAATAAACAATATCTCATGGTAAAAACACCAAGAAGAAATATTTTTGGAAAAAGAAATTATAAGAATCTACATATCCTAATTTTTGTAAATAATATACCTAAAAAATGTTTTGTTTTTCTTCTAGTACAGTTTGATGCTATTCTAGGTATGGACTGGATTTCTTTTTTTTCATGCTAAGATTGATTTTAGAGAAAAATAAGTTTTTTTTTCAGAATTAATTTTAGTTGTGTACAAGAATGAACCCATACCATTAATAACACATTAGGAATCAATGAAACTGTTAATGGATGTAAATTATGGTTATATTGCTCATATTTTTCAGGATAAGGGAAATATACAGATTAATGATGTACCAGTGGTAAATGAATATTTGTATGTTTTTTCTGATGATTTTACTGGTGTTATTCCATATCGAGAGGATGAGTTTACTATTTGAATTCTTTTAGGATGAGAAGCCAATTTGAAGACATCCTTATTGAATGGACCAAATGGAACTTATAAAATTAAAAATGTCTTTGCAAGAATTATTAGATAAAGGATTCATCCAACCCATCATATGACCATGGGGAATTCCTGTCTTGTTTGTTAAGAAAAAAGTTGGTTCAATGAAACATTGCCTCAATTATTGAGCCTTTAAAAAAATTACTGTTTTAAAGAGTATCCTTCACCTCATATCGATGATTTGTTTGATCAGCTCGAGGGACCGTAGTATGTTTTGACAGATGACCTATGGTCAGGGTACCATCAGTTGAATGTAAAGGATGAAGACCTCCCGAAAACTATGTTCCATACTAGATACAGTCATTTATTATTTTTAGTTATTTAATCTAGGTTAACCAATTTAGTTGATGTATTCATAGATCTTATGAATAAAATATATCATGAGTTCTTGTATAAATATTTGTTTGTGTTTGTTAGTGACATTATGGTATATTAGAAAATTAAACAGGTGCCTGAAAAACATCTAAGGGTTGTTTTCTAAACCTTTAAAGAAATGAAACTATACGGATAATTTAGAAACTATGATATTTGGTTGCAACATATTTCTTTTCTTTGGGAAATTGTAAATAATAATGGAAGAATAGTTGATCATGAAGAAAAAGTGGTTGATGAATGGGAATGAACTACAAATGTTTTTGATATACTTATTATTTCCAAGGATTATCAGGTTATTACTGAAATTTTTTCAAAAAAAATTCATGGTTATCCACCCTTCTATCTATGTTAACACGAATATGGGGTAAATTTATTTGGACAACAGAATGTGATTTTTTTAGGAACTAAAGAAGTCATTTATGACAACCCTGCTTTTTATTACAACATAAACATGCTTTAATACATAAAACTTCACTTGATACTACAAAGAATATCGAGAGGTTTAGTTCATTTGGGTATTAGGATCATTACATAAAAACTTTAAACTTTAAATACAATATCTTTATTGAAAAATTCCTTTACATGACCACTACATTCCTTCATACTTAGCATTGCATGGGATAACCTGAGCACATGCATAAGAAAAGGGTGAGCTATAAAGCCCAGCAAGGGAGTACACAGTGAATAACATGAGGAGTACAATACATGTTGGGCAATAGGAACATCAATAGAGCATAAGAGTAACATGAACATAAAGGCATGATAAAGCATGATAATCATAACATGGAAATGTGGCAACAACACTTAACATTGAATTAGTATGAGCCAAGGATCATTGCACATGGAGCATGAGTAAACCCTCATTGCACTTGAAGCACGAGTAAACCCTCATTGAAATTGAATTAGCACGAGTCAACACTAATTTCACATGACGTATCATGATACTATACTTTACCCAATGCATTGGAGCGCTATAAGGGCACACCCTTCTTAAACATTTCATTTCATGCATAAGTTTGCCACATGGATCGTAAAACATGGATTCATAAAACATAATCATTTATTCCACGATAAAGGAATGAGGAATTCATACATGAAACTTTATAATCAATAAGTAAATGTGCATAAAGGTTAATACCCTTGATGGAGAATTGGGCACGGTATTCACTACACAATGATATTGGCTTAGAAAATCGGTGTAATTTCGGCAGCGTAACGGCGTGACATAAGAATTCATAAAAATGGTTGATTTGGGAGAAAGGCGTTCCTCGTCATATTTACATGTAATGGAATGTAAGGAGGTCATATATATACTTGTCCCAACAATTGAAAAGGAATTTAGATTCACGATACAGAAGTATTGCTTGAATGTAAAAGAAGAGAGAGAAGCCCCTTTCGGAATTTCAGCATAGTAACGGGTGTACATGGGAGGCATTTAATTAGAGAGAAAGGGGTCTCCCATCATTCAAACAATAAGAGGGAAGTATGGGGGAGGTTAAAATTTATACCCCAACATTCATAATTGAAATTAAAATGGAAATACAACGTAAAGAAAATTGACAAAAAAGTGAAAGGGAGAAAAAACCCTTACTTGGAAGTGTGCTTCCAAAGGCTAGAGAGAGGCTTGTGAGAGGCTTCATGGGAGCTTGGGGCACCTTGAGAGGATTATAGAGAGTGTAAGACAGAGGTTGGATGAACTCTAAGGGCTTTGAGTGAGGAGGAAGTGGGAGCTTGGGTGGGTTTATATAGGAAAGGTGAGAGAATTCTTTATTATTTAGGTTTGGGACCCCTTATATTAAAATAATTCAAACCACAAACCATACCATGGTTTTTTCCCATGGTTTCTGAAAATGGAAATAGGAAAACAATATTTTATAAGGCCAAGCTCCGAACTTATTAAAAAAATTAGGGTTGCTTATGTGGAGGTGAGTCACACTCCCATGGAAATTAATTTAAAAAGGCAAAGTGTTGAATAAGTCTTGAGGGCTCCATTAATGCTTTGAAAAGTAAATCAAACAAACCCAAAACCTCATTATTTTAATGATAAAACATATATTGGCCGAACATAAGGATTATGGTATTTTATTACATCACCATTGGGTCATTATGATGTCATAAAACACATTATATATTTAAATGGTATTTAATTTTTACCCAAAAATTTGACTGTCTCAAAAAATTATGAAAAATTCACCGTTGGATAATTTTGACATCCTGATTCCAAAAATAATATTTATTTTATATAAATAATTTTCTAAATATATGAATATTCACTTTTAAAATAAAAACCGACATTTATAAAAAAATTCATGGGTTTTGACAGAAATGAGTTTCAAACCTTAATAAAAATTTTAATTGCTTTCATAAAATTATAAGATCATTTATATTTAATAAAAATTAATTTAATATTAATAATAATATTTTATTAAAATATTATTTAATTCAAAAATCTCTTAATTTAATAAAATATAATTCTTAATTAAATAATAACCAAAAACACCATTTGTACTTTAAAAACTATTTACAATGTATCAAAAATGACTAGAAATTATATTCATTATTATATACAAAAATAATGTACATGAATATAGTACTACTTATTTGTTACATAACCCCTTTAAAATAGCTACATAAGACCTAAGGGTAAGGTGTGCGATGGTGACAGACTCTTGGGGCGGCTCGGATAACATTGCTCGAGTGTAATCTCTATCAACTTCCACTTTTCCCATAGACGGTCCTGTTAAAGCTTGACATAAAGAAGCTCAGCTTGGGCTTGGTCAAGGGAAAAGCCCAAAGACGCCACCTCTTTTTCCGAGCTCCAACAAATGGGCTTTATATGGGGTAATTCTACTGGATGAGGCCATCGCTTCCTTTGTTTGAGTAAAATTGGGTTCGTTAAAGCCATATATTTATACTACTCATGTGATCACTGTTCAACGACTATAAAAGTAACGGTCACAAATCTTATCATAAAACCAAAGAAGTTGACATCTTATAATTTTTTTTCATAAATAGACATTTAACTGGATCAAGAGGGATTTTCATTAATGAAACTTTGGGACGTTACAAGATTCCCCCCTTAAGAAATTTCGCCCTCGAAATTTTCCTTTTCCCACACTAAAAAAATGTGGGTAACTCAGCTTCATCATATCCTCTGACTCCTAAGTTGCTTCTTCAAACTTGTGGTTTCTCCAAACACCTTGATGATGGGCATTGTCTTATTTCGTAGAACTTTTTCTCTATGATCTAAGATCTTCATTGGTTGCTCCTCAGAAGAAAGATCATCATCCAAATGTACCACCTCAGAAGAGAGTACATGTGGAGGGTCCAGCATGTACTTCCTTAAGAGGGATACATGAAATACATCATGCACCTTGGCCATAGTAGGTGGAAGTGCTAGTCGATAGGCCACAACCCCAACAAGATCAAGAATCTCGAAGGGGCCGATGTACCTTGGACTTAACTTCCATTTCTTTCCAAACCTCATGACCTTCTTCCACGAAGATATGCATAAAAACACCATTTCTCCAACTTTAAACTCAAGGTCTCATCAACGATTATCTGCATAACTCTTCTGTCGACTTTGGGCTGCCTTGATATGCTGCTGAATGGTTTTCACCTTCTCAACCATTTCTTCGACCATTTCTGGTCCAAGCAGCTTACGTTCACCGACCTCATCCCAACATGCCGGTGTTCTGCACCGTTTCCCATACAGGGCTTCGTATGGTGCCATTTGGATGCTTGAGTGGAAACTATTATTATAAGAGAACTCAAGCAGAGGAAGATGTTGATCCCATTCTCTTTTAAAGTCCATTGAGCATGCTCTCAACATGTCCTCAAGTGTATGGATAGTCCGCTCGGATTGGCCATCAGTTTGAGGATGTTAGGCCGTACTGAAGTTCAGTTCAGTATTCAGAGCATGTTGAAGACTCTTCCAAAACATAGAGGTGAATCTTGGATCTCGGTCAGAAAAAACAGATAGTGGTACTCCAAGCAACCATAACACATCCCTGATATATATCCGTGCCAGTTCATCCAAAGAGAAATACTCTCGAATAGCAATGAAGTGTGCAGTTTTTATAAGACGATCACAACAACCCAGATTGCATTATTGCCTTTAGATGTCCTTGGAAGTCCGGTGACAAAGTCCATGGTGATTTTCTCCCATTTCCATTCTGGTATGGGCAATGGTTGCATCATCCCCTTAGACTTCTGCCTCTCTGCCTTCACTTACTGGCATACCAGGCACTTTGATGTATATTCAACGATCTTATTCTTCATATTATCCCACCAAAATTTTTCTCGGAGATCTCGATACATCATTGTGCTCCCTGGGTGAATAGAGAAATTTGAACTATGTGCATCATCCAAGAGTTCATTCTTCAGCTCCAGACTTGATGGAACAGATAGTCTTTTCCCAAACCGCACAGTTCCTTCTTCATTAACATTAAACTCTAAGGATTTCCCCTTTTTGATAGCTTCCACTTTTTCATGAATTCCCACATCATCCTTTTGAGCATCCTTTAACTTTTCCAAAAGAGATGGTTGAGAAATCATTTGTGAAAGGATTGATGATGTTCCCTTCTTTATGATTCCCACATCAATCTTCGTCATCTAAGAAGATTGGATCCTTCTCAATTCTCATCATTGATAGAATCGCTGGATCCTTTCTACTTAGGGAATCTGCCACCTTGTTCTCCTTCCCAGGGTGGTAATGTATTGAACAGTCATAATCCTTGATGAGCTCTATCCATCTTCTCTGGCGCATATTAAGAACTTTCTTTGTGAATATATATTTAAGACTCTTCTGGTCAGTATATATCTCAAATTTCTCTCCATAGAGATAATGTCGCCATACTTTCAAGGCAAAGATCACCGCCGCCAACTCCAGATCATGCGTTGGATAATTTCGCTCATGGATTTTCAACTGCCTTGAGGCATAGGATATCACATTATCATTATTCATCAGCACACATCCTAATCCCTTTTTCGAAGCATCACTGAATACCACAAAGAGCTCCCCACTTGTGGGTAATGTGAGCACGGGTGCAATGATAAGCCTCCTTTTCAACTCCTTGAAGCTTTCTTCGCATTCATCACTCCAAGAAAACTTTACTCCCTTTCGAGTTAGCTTGGTAAGAGGGTTGGACAATCGTGAGAAATTTCTCACAAATCGTCGATAATATCCAGCTAACCCCAAGAAGCTATGGATATCGGTTACCGATGTTGGCCTTGGCCATCCCTCAATTGCATCTATTTTGGAGGGGTCCACAGATATTCCATTGCTTGTGATGATATGGCCCAAGAATGAGACTTCCTTCAACCAGAACTCACACTTGCTGTACTTTGCATACAGCTTCTCCTTGTGGAATGTTTCTAGTATAGTTTTTAAATGCTCTTCATGGTCCTCCTTGCTTTTGGAGTATATTAGAATATCATCTATAAAGACTACCACAAATTTGTCAAGGTAATCTCTAAAGACTCTATTCATCAAGTCAATGAATATTTCTAGAGAATTGGTGTGTTCGAAAGTCATTACTATGAATTCATAGTGCCTGTACCTTGTACGAAAAGCAGTCTTGGGGATATCTTCCTTCTTCACCCTTACTTGATAATATCCCGACCGCAAGTCCACCTTGGAGAAGTATTGTGCTCCACGCAGCTGATCAAACAAGTCATCGATTCTTGGGAGAGGATACTTTTTCTTTATCGTGATTTTGTTAAGTTCACAATAATCGATGCAAAGCTACATTGACCCATCCTTCTTCTTGACGAAGAGGACTGGTGCACCCCATGGTGATGCACTTGGGCATATAAACCCATTATCCAGATTCTCCTGTAGTTGTTTCTTCAGCTCTTCGAGCTCAACAACAGCCATTCTATATCGAGTCTTGGAAATTGGTATCACCCAGGTATAAGTTCAATTGAGAACTCAACATCTCTTCTTAGAGGAAGACCAGGAAGTTCCTCGGGAAACACTTTAGTGAATTCCCTCACAATAGGCATTTCTTCAAGGGTGGTTTCTTCCTTGGACTCAATCATCTGAGCTAGATATGTGTTCTCATAAGGCATTAATATCCATGCTTGAGATGATGGAGCTAAAGGAGATTCATCTTCCTCCTAACACTTGTAAAGAATCGGGGGTCGATTCTCCATATGGAGTGTGATTTCCCTCTCCCGACAATTTATGTTGGCTCTATATAAGGAAAGCCAATCCATGCCAATAATTACATCAAATTCCACCAGAGGGAGTATGATGAGGTTCGCCAGGAGATTCAATCCATAGATTATAACAGGGGAGGACTTATACTCATGGGATGCAATGATTTCCAAATTTTCCGTACTCACCGACATCTTTACATCCATGATTTGTGGTGGTGCTAGGATTGTTTTAATAAAATTTTGAGATATAAAAGAATGCGTAGAACCTAAATCAAAAAGTATGTTCGCTATTCTTGAATGAATTACTAGAGTACCTATCACCACATCGTTGTCGGGGTTCACTTCGGCGTAAGTGATGGAAAAAGCTATTCGTTGATGTCTTGGAGGTTGTTGGTTGCCTCCGAAAACCCTTGGATTAGGGCACTAATTTGCAAAATGACACGGTTCTTTGCATTTGTAGCATTGAACAAGGCGTTGAGTTTCGAACGGAGTGTTCCACTCCTTTTTCGCAGTTGTGGGTCCTTCTTGCCAACAGTTAATAGCTAGGTGCCCTTCTCTTCCACACCTGAAGCATTTTCTCGTCCCCTTAAGGTAATTTCCAGGGTGCTTCTTTCCGCACTTTTGTAAAGTGGGGTGCTGGAACTTCTTAGCGCCGTTGGATTTAACCATCGAACCACTAGCATTGAAGTCCACCTTACGCTTCTTGTCCCCATGATACCCCTGTGATTCTCCGATCTCCATTTCAACCTTGAGGGCACATCGGACAATTTCCTCATAACTGTCGAAGTCACGGATCACTAATTCTTTCTGCAAACTAGGCTTCAGCCCACCAAATAAGCGGTCAACCTTGCATTCGGGGGTAACTACAAAGCCAGAAGCATATCGTGCAAGCCTTGTGAAGTTTTCCTCATACGCTCCCATAGATTCTTCATCCTTCTACTTGAGGGAAAGGAAGTCCCTTTCCATCTTAAGATGGATGGTGCGCGGAAAATATTTATTGAAAAACATCTTCCGGAATTCCTTCCATTCCAAAGCCTTGATCTCCTCCTCAGGCTTCATATTTTTGATCAACGTCCACCATTGATCAGCTTCACCCTCCATACGATAAGCCTCCAGGAGAACCTTCTCTTGTTCAGAGCATTGAAGGATGGAGAATATCTTTTCAATGGAGTTGATCCATTGTTCAGCGATCGTGGGATCGGATGATCCACTAAAAGTAGGAGGCCTTTGTCTCATGAAGCTTTCAATAGTGACTTGTTCTTTCTTGGGGGGGGGGGTTGAATGTTCATCTTGACCCATGTTTCTATTCAAAACATGAGTTAGTTGAGAGAGAAGCATGACAAAGTTCGCGATTCCCGCTCCCATTGGATTGGGCATCTCATTAGTACAATCATCACACTGATCTTCACAACGGTTGTTAGCCCGAGTCCTCATATTACCGACCATTGGCTGGAATAAAAGGAAAGTTAGGGGTAACACATAAAGGGTAATCCAAAGACAAACGTTGATGACTTATAAATACACTTTAATCTCTTTAACTCATGAGTCTCTAGGATTCAATCCAGGCTTTTCATGATCTACCTTCTAACATATATTCTTTGGGTCATTTTTCCCTTAATAAGGGTTCATACTAAGATTGTGAATTTATCAAAACATATCCCCCGGGAGTGTCGTAACCAAGAGTGGAGCAAGGCCCGTTGTTGTGCACCAGTTCCCGTTCGAGTCTAGTTCAAAGCGGTGTTTTCGGCTTTTACCCCTAGGATATATATGTGCCAGAGCCGCCTCTACCTGCTCGTATCCAGAGAGGGATGTATTTGTTTGATAAACCACTCAATTAGTATTTACCAAAACTTAGGGATGTTTTTATTATACTTAGTCTTGTATCTAAGGCTTTTCTAGGGTTTCCTAATCCAAAAAATAACTAAACCTATCCTCTGATACAAACTATGACAACCCTGCTTTTTATTACAACTTAAACATGATTTATTACATAAAACCTCACTTGATAAAACAAATAAGATCGAGTGTTTTAGTTTATTTGGGGCTTAGGATCATTAAATAAAAACTTTAAACTTGAAATACAACATCTTTATTGAAAACATCCTTTACATGACCACTACATTCCTTCGTACTTAGCATTGCATGGGATAACCTGAGGACATGCATAAGAAAAGGGTGAGATATAAAGCCCAGTAAGGGAGTACACAATGAATAGAATGAGGAGTACAATACATGTTAGGAAATAGGAACATCAATAGAGCATAAGAGTAACATGAAGATAAAGGCAAGATAAAGCATGATAATCATAACATGGAAATGTGGCAACAACACTTAACATTGAATTAGCATGAGCCAAGGCTCATTGCACATGGAGCATGAGTAAATCCTCATTGCACTTGAAGCACGAGTAAACCCTCGTTGCACTTGAAGTATCATGAGTCAACACTCATTGCACATGACTTATCATGATACTATACTTTACCCAATGCATTGGAGAACTATAAGGGCACACCCTTCTTAAACATTTCATTTCATGCATAATTGTGCCACATGGATCGTAAAACATGGATTCATAAAACATAATCATTTATTACACGATAAATGAATGTGGAATTCATACAAGAAAATTTATAATCAATATGTAAATGTGCATAAAGGTGAATACCCTTGATGGATAAATGGGCATGGTATTCACTACACAATGATATTGGCTTAGAAAATCGGTGTGATTTCGGCAGCGAAACGGCGTGACATAAGAATTCATAAAAATGGTTGATTATAGAGAAAGGGGTTCCTCATCATATTTACATGTAATGGAAAGTAAGGAGGTCATATAGATACTTTTACCAACAATTTAAAAGGAATTTAGATTCATGATAAAAAAGTATTTGCATGAATGTAAAAGAAGAGAGAGAAGCCCCTTTAGGAATTTCGGCATAGTAACGGGTGTACATGGGAGGCATTTAATGAGAGAGAAAGGGGTCTCCCATAATTCAAACAATAAGAGGGAAGTATGGGGGAGGTGAAAAGCCATACCCCAACATTAATAATTGAAATTAAAAGGGCAATACAACTTAAATAAAATTGACAAAAAAGTGAAAGGAAGAAAAAACCCTTACTTAGAAGTGTGCTTCCAAAGGCTAGAGAGAGGCTTGTGAGAGGCTTCTTGGGAGCTTGGGGCACCTTGAGAGGATTCTAGAGAGAGTAGGTCAGAAGTTGGACGAACTACAAGGGCTTTGAGTGAGGAGTAATTGGGATCTTGGGTGGGTTTATATAGGAAAGGTGATAGAATAGTTTATTATTTAGGTTTGGGGCCCCTTATATTAAAATAATTCAAACCAAAAACCATCCCATGGTTTTTGCCCATGGTTTCTGGAAAAGGAAAGAGGAAAACAATATTTTATAAGTCCGAGGTCCGAAATTATTAAAAAAATTAGGGTTGCTTATGTGGAGGTGAGTCACACTCCCATGGAAATTAATTTAAAAAGGGAAAGTGTTGAATTAGTCTTGAGGGCTCCATTAATTCTTTGAAAAGTAAGTCAAACAAACCCAAAACCTCATTATTTTAATGATAAAACATATATTGGCCGAACATAAGGATTATGGTATTTTATTACATCACCATTGGCTCATTATAATGTCATAAAACACATTATATATTTAAATGGTATTTAATTTTTACCCAAAAATTTGACTGTCTCAGAAAATTATGAAAAATTTACCGTTGGAAAATATCGATGTCCTGATTCCAAAAATAATATTTATTTTATCTAAATAATTTTCTAAATATGTGAATTTTCACTTTTAAAATAAAAACCGACATTTATAAAAAAATTCACGGGTTTTGACAGAAATGGCTTTCAAACCTTAATAAAAATTTTAATTTCATTCATAAAATTATAAGATCATTTATATTTAATAAAAATTAATTTAATATTAATAATAATATTTTATTAAAATATTAGTTAATTCAAAAATCCTTTAATTTAATAAAATATAATTCTTAATTAAATAATAACTAAAAACGCCATTCATACTTTAAAAACTATTTACAATGTATCAAAAATGACTAGAAATTATATTCATTATTATATACAAAAATAATGTTCATGAACATGGTACTAATTATTTGTTACATAACCCCTTAAAATATCTTCATAAGACCTAAGGGTAAGGTGTGCGATGGAGATAGACTCTTGGGGAGGCTCAGATAACATCGCTCGAGTGGTAATCTCTATCAACTTCCACTTTTTCCGTAGACGATCCCGTTCAAGCTTGACATAATGAAGCTCAGCTTGGGATTGGTCAAGGGTGAAGCCCAAAGATGCCACCTCTTTTCCGAGCTCTGACAAATGGGCTTCGTATGGGGAAATTCTACTGGATGAGGCCATCGCTTCCTTTGTCTGAGTAAAATTGGGTTCGTTAAAGCCATATATTTATACTACTCATGTGATCACTGTTCAACGACTATAAAAGTAACAGTCACAAATCTTATCATAAAACCAAAGAAGTTGAAATCTTATAAAAACATTTTTCATAAAGTTACATTTAACTGGATCAAGATGGATTTTCATTAATGAAACTTTGGGTCGTTACAATATTCCCCCCTTAAGAAATTTTCCCTTGAAATTTTCCTTTTCCCACACTAAAACAAATGTGGGTAACTCAACTTCATCATATCCTCCGACTCCCAAGTTGCTTCTTCAAACTTGGGGTTTCTCCACAACACCTTGATGAGGGGTATTGTCTTATTTCGTAGAACTTTTTCTCTACGATCTAAGATCTTCACTGGTTGCTCCTCATAAGAAATATCATCTTCCAATTGTATCACCTTGGAAGAGAGTACATGTGAAGGGTCCGGTATGTACTTCCTTAAGAGGGATACATGAAAGACATCATGCACCTTGGCCATATTAGGTGGAAGTTCTAGTCGATAGGCTACAACCCCAACACGATCAAGAATCTCGAAGGGGCCGATGTACCTTGGAATTAACTTCCCTTTCTTTCCGAACCTCATGACCTTCTTCCACGAAGATATGCGTAAAAACACAATGTCTCCGACTTTAAACTCAAGGTCTCGTCGACGATTATCTGCATAACACTTCTGCCAACTTTGGGATGCCTTGATATGCTGTTGAATGGTTTTCACATTCTCCACCATTTTATCGACCATTTCTGGTCCACGCAGCTTACGTTCACCGAACTCATCCCAATATGCCAGTGTTCTACAGCTTTTCCCATACAGGGCTTCATATGGTGCCATTTGGATGCTCGAGTGGAAACTATTATTATAAGAGAACTCAACTAGAGGAAGATGGTGATCCCATCCTCCTTTAAAGTCCATTGATCACGCTCTCAACATATCCTCAAGTGTTTGGATAGTCTGCTCGGATTGGCCATCAGTTTGAGGATGATAGGCCGTACTGAAGTTCAGTTTAGTATTCAAAGCATGTTGAAGACTCTTCCAAAACATAGAGGTGAATCTTGGATCTCGGTCAGAAACAATAGATAGTGGTACGCCATGCAACCATACCACTTCCCTGATATATATCCATTATAGTTGATCCAAATAGAAATCCTCTCAAATAGCAATGAAGTGTATAGTCTTTGTAAGACAATCCACAACAACCCAGATTGCATTGTTGCCTTTGGATGTCCTTGGAAGTCCAGTGACATAGTCCATGGTGATTTTCTCCCATTTCCATTCTGTTATAGGCAATGGTTGCATCATCCCCTTAGACTTCTGCCTCTCTGCCTTCACTTGCTGGCATACCAGGCACTTTGATTTATAATCAGCGATCTCCTTCTTCATATTATCCCACCAAAAGTTTTCTCGGAGATCTCGATGCATCTTTGTGCTCCCTGGGTGAATAGAGAAATTTGAACTATGTGCATCATCCAAGAGTTCCATCTTCAGCTCCAGACATGATAGAACACATAGTCTTTTCCCAAATCGCACAGTTCCTTCTTCATTAACATTAAACTCTGAGGATTACCCTTTTTTGATAGCTTCCACTTTTTCTTGAATTCTCCCATCATCCTTTTGAGCATCCTTTAACTTTTCCAAAAGATATGGTTGAGCAATCATCTGTGAAAGGATTGATGGTGTTCCCTTCTTTATGATTCCCACGTCCATCTTCATCAAGTCTAAGAATATTGGATCCTTCTCAATTATCATCATTGATAGAATAGCTGGATCCTTTCTACTTAGGGCATCTGCCACCTTGTTCGCCATCCCAGGGTGGTAATGTATTGAACAGTCATAATCCTTGATGAGCTCTATCCATCTTCTCTGGCGCATTTTAAGCTCTTTCTGTGTGAATATATATTTAAGACTCTTGTGGTCAGTATATATCTCACATTTCTCTCCATAGAGATAATGTCGCTAGATTTTCAAGGAAAAGATCACCGCCGCCAACTACAGATCATGCGTTGGATAATTTTGATCATGGATTTTCAACTTCCTTGAGGCATAGGATATCACTTTATCATTCTGCATCAGCACACATCCTAATCCCTTCTTCGAAGCATCACTGAATACCACAAAGAGCTCCCCACTTGTGGGTAAAGTGAGCACGGGTGCAGTGATAAGCCTCCTTTTCAACTCCTTGAAGCTTTCTTCGCATTCATCACTCCATGAAAACATTACTCCCTTTCGAGTTACCTTGGTAAGAGGGTTGGAAAATCTTGAGAAATTTCTCACAAATCGTCGATAATATCCAGCTAACCCCAAGAAGCTATGGATATCAGTTACTGATGTTGGCCTTGGCCATCCCTCAATTGCATCTATTATGGAGGGGTCCACAGATATCCCATTGCTTGTGATGATATGGCCCAAGAATGAGACTTCCTTCAACTAGAACGCACACTTGATTTAATTTGCATAGAGCTTCTCCTTGCGCAATGTCTCTAGTACAGTTTTTAAATGCTCCTCATGGTCCTCCTTGGTTTTGGAGTATATTAGAATATCATCTATAAAGACTACCACAAATTGTTAAAGGTAATCTCTAAAGACTCTATTCATCAAGTCCATGAATATTTCTGGAGCATTGGTGAGTCCTAAAGGCATTACTATGAATTCATAGTGCTCGTACCTTGTACGAAAAGTAGTCTTGGGGATATCTTCCTTCTTCACCCTTACTTGATAGTATCCCAACCGCATGTCCACCTTAGAGAAGTAATGTGCTCCATGCAGCTGATCAAAAAATTCATCGATTCTTGGGAGAGGATACTTGTTCTTTATCGTGATTTTGTTAAGTTCACAATAATCAATGCAAAGCCGCATTGACCCATATCTTCTTCTTGACGAGGAGGACTGGTGCACCCCATGGTGATGCACTTGGGCTTATAAACCCTTTATCCCGATTCTCCTATAGTGGTTTCTTCATCTCTTCGAGCTCAACAACATCCATTCTATATGGAGTCTTGGATATTGGTAGCGCCCTTGGTATAAGTTCAATTGAGAACTCAACATCTCTTCTTGGAGGAAGACCAGGAAGTTCATCGGGAAACACTTTAGCGAATTCCCTCACAATAGGCATTTCTTCAAGGGTGGTTTCTTCCTTGGAATCAATCATCTGAGCCAGATATGCGTGCTCATAAGGGAGTAATATCCATGCTTGAGATGATGGAGCTAACGGAGATTCATCTTCCTCCTGAGACTTGTAAAGAATCGGGGGTCAATTCTCCATATGGAGTGTGATTTCCCTCTCCCGACAATTTATGTTGGCTCTATATAAGGAAAGCCAATCCATGCCAAGAATTGAATCAAATTCCACCAGAGGGAGTATGATGAGGTTCTTCGGGAAATTCAATCCACAGATTGTAACAGGAGAGGACTTATACTCATGGGATGAAATGCTTGCCCCATTTTTCGTACTCACTGACATCTTTACATCCATGATTTGTGGTGGTGCGGGGATTGTTCTACTAAACTTTTGAGTTATAAAAGAATGCATAGAGCATGAATCAAAAAGTATGTTCGCTATTCTTGAATGAATAACTAGCGCACCTGTCACCACTTCATTTTCGGGGTTCACTTCGGCAGAAGTGATGGAAAAAGCTCTTCCTTGATGTCTTGGAGGTTGTTGGTTGCCTCCGAAAACCCTTGGATTAGGGCACTGATTTGCATAATGACCCGGTTCTTTTCATTTTTAGCATTGAACAACACGTTGAGGTTCGAACGGAGCATTCCTCTACTCTATCGCAGTTTCGGGTCCTTCTTTCCAACAGTTAATAGCTATGTGCCCTTCTCTTCCACACCTGAATCATTTTCTCATCCCCTTAAGGCAATTTCCAGGGTTCTTCTTTCCGCACTTTTGGCAAGTGGGGTGCTGGAACTTCTTAGCGCCATTGGATTTATCCATCGGATTACCAGCATTGAAGTCAACCTTATGCTTCTTGTCCCCATGATACCCTTGTGATTCTCCGATCTCCATTTCATCCTTGAGGGCACATCGAACAAATTCCTCATAACTGTCGAAGTCACGGATTGCTAATTCTTTCCGCAAACTATGCTTCAGCCCACCAAAGAAGCGGTGAACCTTGCATTCAGGGGTAATGAAAAAGCCAAAAGCGTATTGTGCAAGCCTTGTGAATTTTTCCTCGTACGCTCCCATAGATTCTTCATCCTTCTTCTTGAGGGAATGGAATTCCCTTTCCATCTTAAGACAGAGGGTGCACGGAAAATATTTATCGAAAAACATCTTCCAGAATTCCTTCCATTGCAAAGCCTCGATCTCCTCCTCATGCTTCATATTTTTTATCAACGTCCACCATTGACCAGCTTCACCCTCCATAAGATAAGCCACCAGGAGAACCTTCTCTTATTTAGAGCATTGGAGGATGGAGAATATCTTTTCAATGGAGTTGATCCATTGTTCAGCGATCATGGGATCAGATGATCCACTAAAAGTAGGAGGCCTTTGTCTCATGCAGCTTTCAATAGCGACTTGTTCTTTCTTGGGGGGGGGGGGGTTGAACGTTCCTCTTAACCCATGTTTCTATTCAAAACATGAGTTAGACGAGAAAGAAGTGTGACAAAGTTCATGATTCCCACTCCCATTGGATTGGGCATCTCATTAGAACAATCATCACACTGATCTTCACAACGGTTGTTAGCCCGAGTCCTCCTATTACCGGCCATTGGATAGAATAAAAGGAATGTTAGGGGTAACACATAAAGGGTATTCCAAAGACAAAAGTTGATGACTTATAAATACACTTTAATCTCTTTAACTCATGAGTCTATAGGATTCAATCCAGGCTTTTCATGATCTACCTTCTAACATATATTCTTAGAGGCATTTTTCCCTTAATAAGGGTTCATACTAAGATTGTGAATTTATCAAAACATATCCCCCAGGAGTGTCATAACCATGAGTGCAGCAAGGCCCGTTGTCGTGCACCAGTTCCCGTTCGAGTCTAGCTCAAAGCGGTGTTTTCGGGTTTTACCCCTAGGATACATCTGTGCCAGAGTCATCTCTACCTACTCGTATCCAGACAGGGATGTATTTGTTTGATAAACCACTTAATTAGTATTACCAAAACTTTGGTATGTTTTTATTATACTTAGTATTGTATCTAAGGCTTTTCTAGGGTTTCCTAATCCAAAAAATAACTAAACCTATCCTCTGATACAAACTATGACAACCCTGCTTTTTATTACAACTTAAACATGCTTTATTACATAAAACGTCACTTGATACAACAAAGAAGATCGAGAGGTTTAGTGTCTTTGGGGATTAGGATCATTTCATAAAAAATTTAAACTTGAAATACAACATCTTTATTGAAATCTTCCTTTACATGACCACTACATTTCTTTGTACATAGCGTTGCATGGGATAACCTGAGGACATGCATAAGAAAAGGGTGAGCTATAAAGCCCAGTAAGGGAGTACACAATGAATAACATGAGGATTAAAATACATTTTAGGTAATAGGAACATAAATAGAGAATAAGAGTAACATGAACCTAAAGGCATGATAAAACATGATAATCATAACATGGAAATGTGGCGACAACACATAACATTGAATTAGCATGAGCCAAGGCTCATTGCACATGGAGCCTGAGTAAACCCTCATTGCACTTGAATCACGAGTAAAACCTCATTGCACATGAATTATCATGATTAAACACTCATTGCACATGATGTATCATGATACTATACTTTACCCAATGCATTGGAGCGCTATAAGGGCGCACCCTTCTTAAACATTTCATTTCATGCATAAGTGTGCCACATGGATCGTAAAACATGGATTCATAAAACATAATCATTTATTCCATGATAAATGAATGTGGAATTTATACATGAAACTTTATAATCAATAAGTAAATGTTCATAAAGGTGAATACCCTTGATGGAGAAATTGGCATGGTATTCACTAAACAATGATATTGGCTTAGAAAATCGGTGTGATTTCGGCAGCGCAACGGCGTGACATAAGAATTCATAAAAATGGTTGATGAGAGAGAAAGGGGTTCCTCATCATATTTACATGTAATGGACAGTAAGGATGTCATATAGATACTTTTCCCAACAATTGAAAAGGAATTTAGATTCATGATACAAAAGTATTGCTTGAATGTAAAAGAAGAGAGAGAAGCTCCTTTCGGAATTTTGGCATAGTAACGGGTGTACATGGGAGGCATTTAATGAGAGAGAAAGGGGTATCCCATCATTCAAACAATAAGAGGGAAGTATGGGGGAGGTGAAAAAATATACCCCAACATTCATAATTTAAATTAAAAGGGCAATACAACTTATAGAAAATTGACAAAAAAGTGAAAGGAAGAAAAAACCCTTACTTGGAAGTGTGCTTCCAAAGGCTAGAGAGAGGCTTGTGAGTTGCTTCATGGGAGCTTGGGGCACCTTGAGAGGATTCTAGAGAGGGTAGGGCAGAGTTTGGATGAACAATAAAGGCTTTGAGTGGGGAAGAAGTGGGAGCTTGGGTGGGTTTATATAAGAAAGGTGAGAGAATTCATTATTATTTAGGATTGAGACCCCTTATATTAAAATAATTCAAACCACAAACCATCCCATGGTTTTTCCCATGGTTTCTGGAAAAGGAAAGAGGAAAACAATATTTTATAAGGCCAAGTCCCGAACTTAATAAAAAAAATTAGGGTTGCTTATGTGGAGGTGAGTCACACTCCCATTAAAATTAATTTAAAAAGGCAAAGTGTTGAATAAGTGTTGAGGGCTCCATTAATTCTTTGAAAAGTAAGTCAAACAAACCCAAAACCTCATTATTATAATGATAAAACATATATTGGCCGAACGTAAGGATTATGGCATTTTATTACATCACCATTGGGTCATTATGATGTCATAAAACACATTATATATTTAAATGGTATTTAATTTTTACCCAAAAATTTGACTGTCTCAGAAAATTATGAAAAATTCAACGTTGGATAATTTCGATGTCCTGATTCCAAAAATAATATTTATTTTATCTAAATAATTTTCTAAATATGTTAATTTTCACTTTTAAAATAAAAATCAACATTTATAAAAAAAATCACGGGTTTTGACAGAAATGGCTTTCAAACCTTAATAAATATTTTAATTGCATTCATAAAATTATAAGATCATTTATATTTAATAAAAATTAATTTAATATTAATAATAATATTTTATTAAAATATTATTTAATTCAAGAATACCTTAATTTAATAAAATATAATTCTTAATTAAATAATAACCAAAAACACCATTTGTACTTTAAAAACTATTTATAATGTATCAAAAATGAATAGAAATTATATTCATTATTATATACAAAAATAATGTACATGAACATAGTACTACTTATTTTTTACATAACCCCTCAAAATAGCTGCATAAGACCTATAGGTAAGGTGTGTGATGGTGACAGACTCTTGGGGCGGCTCGGATAACATCGCTCGAGTGGTAATCTCTATTAACTTCCACATTTCCCATAGACGGTCCCGTTCAAGCTTGACATAATGAAGCTCAGCTTGGGCTTGGTCAAGGGTGAATCCCAAAGACGCCACCTCTTTTCCGAGCTCTAACAAATGGGTTTCATATGGGGCAATTCTACTGGATGAGGCCATCACTTCCTTTGTCAGAGTAAAATTGGGTTCGTTAAAGCCATATATTTATACTACTCATGTGATCACTGTTCAACGACTATAAAAGTAACAGACAAAAATCTTATCATAAAACCAAATAATTTGACATCTTATAAAAACAGTTTTCATAAAGAGATATTTAACTGGATCAAGAGGGATTTTCATTAATGAAACTTTGGGTCGTTACATCGTTTGTGAATTATCTAGTTTTGGCCTAGCCTTCCTAAAATGTAGTTTTTTTCATCTAAAATTATGCTCCATTGATGTTACATGGTTTTGTTGTGATGCAGAATGATCTGGTAATTTCATATTCTACAATACAACTAATACCTCATGAGTTATATTATCCCACACTTGATTTTGAGTCACCATTTATACAGAGCCAAATGTCAAATATATAATTATGATAAAAGACTGATGTATATATTAACTCAGAAGGAATTCAACATGAGGAAAAGAAGATGGATTTAACTAATAAAGGATTATGATTTCACTATCAATTACCATCAAAGGAAAACAAACTAAGTGGTGGATGCTTTGAGTCAAAAACATCATGCATCAATAACCATGTTATGTTATGGACATGATCCATTGATTAATGATTTGATGAATTTTTTCTTTAATGGTGTTGGTGTAGGGAATACATCTATTTTGTTTTAGGATTCCGTGCTATCAATGGTATTATATAGAATTAATAAAGCACACAAAGAAAACCATGAGCTACATAAAAGGTAGAACTTGTTAAAATGGGTTAGTTTCCAAAATTTAATCTTGATAATGATTGTGTTTTAATATTTGGATAAGGGTTTAGTGTGCCTTGTGATTCCCAGTTAGAGAAATATTTGTTTTGGGATGCTCATATTTCACCATTTTAAATTCATCCTGGAAGAACTAAGATTTACAAAGACCTTCACGAGTATTATTGGTGGGATTGAATTTAATGGGATATTACAAAATTTTCTGTGAAATGTTTGACATTTCAATAGGTTAATGTAGACCATAAGTTACCAAAGAGGATGGTTTAACCTTTTTTAGTTCTAGAGTGGAAATGGGAGAATATATCCATAGACTTCATGGTGGGATTACCTAAGAAAAATAATGTTAACAATGCAGTTTGGGTTATTGTTGATCGGAAAACAAAATCTGATCATTTCCATTCTATTCAAGATACAATGTCGTTGGATCAACATTCTCAATTGTACCTCAATGATATTGTTTGGTTTCATGGATTTCCTCTTTCAATTAGATATGATCGGTATCCCCAGTTCACATCTGACTTTTGGAAGGGTTTTAAAAGTCATTGAGCCCGGATTTAAATTTCATTACAGCATTTCACCCTCAATCAGATTGGCAGTTAAAATGAACGATTCAAACATTTGTGTATTTTATTTTCTCTTGTTCAATGGACTACTAGGGAAGTATGGATAATCAACTTTATATAGTTGTGTTTTCTTATAATAATAGTTTTCATTCTAGTATACATATAGAACCTCTTGAGGCATTTTCTAGTAACCAGTGTCGAACTATAGCTTTTTGGGATGAATTCAAGGAGAGGAAGTTGATGAGGCCAGAATTAGTAGAGAAAGTGGCTATGAAAGTGAATATTATCTAGTAGCACATAAGGACAGCTCAAAGAAAGAAGAAAAGATATGTAGATAATAGATGGGAATACATCTCTCTCAAAGTAGGTGACTATGTTTTCTTTAAAATCTCTCTTTGTAAAAGTGTGAGGTGTTCTGTTAAGAATGGAAAGCTTGCAGTTCATCAGTCATTTTTAAATCCTAGAGAAATTTGGACCTATTTCATAGTGAGTAGCTTTGTCTCCGAGTTTATCTTAGGTAAATAATTCTTTTCATGTTTATATGTTGAGGAAGTATGTGCCAGATTCATCTCATGTCTAGAGCAAAGAAGAACTTCAGTTTGAAGAGAACCTTTCTTATGAGGAGAAACCAGTTCGGATTCTTGATTGAATGAGACAAGTATTAAGTAATAAGGTAATACATCAAGTAATGGTTCTTTTTGGAGAAACCATATAGTTGAAGAAGCATCATGAGATTCTGAAAATGATATGATAGAAAAATACCCTCAATTGTTTAATAATTAAATAAAATTGAGGGGATTAAATTTCTAGAAGCTGGGGATAACGTAACACCCAAAGGACATTAAAAATAATTTAAAGTGGATGAAACTTTGTTTTATGTAGATATTTATAAGTAGCCTTAAAAAATAATTTTTCAACTTCTATGTTTTAATTTTTGAAAAATAGTCATCTATAATTGTGTTCAATAAGATATTTTGAGTATGGTGGATCAAACTTGTTTTTTTTTGTGAATAGTAACATACACTTATGACTAGTAATATGAACAGTAATATGACCCTAATGAATAGTAAATTGTATTATTAATATATTTTCTTATGGATTTAAGATAATGAAATCTTGGTTAATTTTTCAATGTGATATAAAAGAAGTTATAAAATTAAAAATGTTAATTTTTTTAATTTAGTATGAATTCATTTTAAATTAAATTTAATAATACATAGAAAATTATCTTCAAAAAATGGATTTCATTTTTAAAATCTACACATCGGTAAATGGTTAGGGTGAATTTTCTAGAATTTTTTGAAGTTCTTGAATTTTTTATGAATAGTGAAATACAATAAAATACCATATATTAAAATTATCAGTAAAATAAAATATATATGACATCATAAGTGATTTATGACCACTAGGTTTGAACTGACATGACATTATTAATATTTGGTGTCACATTAATTGAGATTATTCATAGTCTTGGGGAAAATATTATAATAATGATTTAAATAATGTAAAATACCTCCACTCCTCCAATATAAATACCCAACTCATTCTCCTCTTTCTCCCAAACCTCTCAATCCTTGAGGATTGTCTACCTTCTTCCAAATTTCCACTTTTATATGCTTCCCCACGTCCAAGACCAACTAGTCTAACCTGAAGGCCCAAATCAACAGTCTTAAAGAGGATCCAATGGAGTAGAGATCAAGAGGTACGAAATCCCCTTCCTTTTAATGGGTTTTCCTTTACTCTTCTTTCATATTCTCTTCCCATACACTTATCCAATAGGCATGAAAGCCCCAAAAATATTTCAATTTCTGTATGATCTCATGATCATGGAAAATTCATCATCATTCTGTATCTCCTCTCCCACTAATTCAAGTAATAAAAAGTTGTTCGTGATGTGTCAAATTAGCGACATCGTGGATGATGTGATTTCAATTTGCATTAATTCATTATGGCCTGGTTAAGAAAAAAAATTTATGGTTGATAGAGGTTATAATATATGTACTAATTATAATTCATGGTTCTGTAATTCTTTATTACACATGGTTCTAATTTATAAAACAAAATGAGGTCATTATTATCAAAGAACCACTAAAATAATCTAAACGAACATCATTAATTTTTTAACTTATTAATCATCCTCATTTTAGAATTCAAAATTATAAATGGAATAATTTATGATTTGGGAAATATTTAACTACCATTAAATTCCAATCCTATAGTTTCACATCAAATTTGCAAGAACATCCATCATTAACCGATCAGGGAAAACATGTAAAGAAAGCACCCCAAACAATAGAAGGAAAAATATACTAAAACATAAAGGGTGAAATGATGTTATTAAATGACCATATAAGGTGTTATAAACATGAATATGTTTCTATAAGTTATTAATAACACTCTTTTAACCAGTATACAGGAGGTTGAAAAATATTTTAATTAAGAAGAACCAAAGATATGGAAATTTTTAACCCAATTTCCATTCTTTGGGTTAACCATCTTATTTATTCATTATGTAGTATTTAGGTTATTGGTGTGTTTAATTTTTTTTCATTATATTTTATTATTTTATTTATAGTGTATTCACATATCCATTACATTCTTTTAATTCTCACTCCAATTATATTTTAAGCGACTTTCCTTTTAAAATCCTTTTAAACTCTATTTAATAAATTTCAAAAGGATTGTTTTTTATATGTATATGGAATTAGTAGTTTCTCCTGAATTCAAGATATTTTATTACCATGATATGTTCGTTTGACATTATTTATGTTGGGTTGAGACCATTAAAGCACTAGATATGTTGGGTTGAGCCCATTATAACTGAATTAATGGTGAGTGAGCCCCATTATAGCTCTCCAATGCATTGGGTACTCTAGAGAAGGAAGTTTACCAAAAGGTTATTCCATGAGTAATGTTTAATGTTAAAGTAATATGGTAACTATTTACCAAGTCAACTACATGATGTTTTAATGCATATGAGTTTTTAGGATTATGGGTTTTATGGTTTTTATGTTATCACATGAAAAAAACATTATTTTTTTATATCCCTTACTGAGTATTATACTCATCCCATGTTTTAAAAATGTGTTTTGACAGGATAAAAGTATGGTTAATATAAATAAGTGATTCATGATGTTTTATATGAAGTGCTATTCAAGAAATCATGTATTAAGATTAAATGCATTACATTTTGAAAAAAATGGATTCTGTTTTTAGTAGTATTCTCTTGTATGAATGTGTTAGGTTATGTATGTAAAGAATCCCAATTCTATAAAAATATAATACCAAAAAGATCCACAATGTGTAATAATGTATATTCTTGACTAAATTTTATGTTTAAGTAACATTTTAAGGCCGGGTCCTTATAAAAATTGTGTATTAATAATGGTTATCAATGGATATGTTGACTCCATTAATTATCCATGATGACCCTTAGACCCATGGTGTATATATATATACCCTGTGAAGGCATGAAAATGTAATTATAACAATACTTCTTGATAATAAACTCAAATTTCCCTCAGTTAGGCTTGGGATATCAATTCCAATCAAAAGTGTGTTGCTATTGTAAATCATTACCTATTATATACATTATCTATATCTATGTGAGAATTTATTATTCCTTTGTGATATTAGATACTATGCTTCAAATGGTTTGTTCCTAGAAAACTTCTCTTAATCATCATTACTTTTTGGTACATGGTTTCCTTTGAAACCAATGGTATTTCAGTTTCATAATTTCTTTTTGTAGAAAGGAATGGTATTTTAGTTTCATTAGTTTTTCCAAACAGAATAAAGTGCCTACATCCTTTCTAGTTCTTGTATATCTATGATGTCATGGTAATTAGTTTATAAATAGTTAAACAATTGAGGTGGGATATATAGGGGCTCATAATTGAAATATTTTAAAAGTGAGTTATAAATTTTTTTACCTTGTCTCATATTTATAGTAAAATTATTTCACCTATTAATCCTTATAAATAAATTAATAATTGGTCACTCATCATATAATTTTCGTAGTTTTGTAGTCACATAATTTATATGAATATTTTATTCATTTAATGAATATTTTGTTTCCATTGTAATCTTTATTTTATGAGAGATATATAAATATATTTATCCTACAATGTTTATTTTAACTTATCACATAATTTGATAAGTTTCAATCATTATTTTATTTTAATTTTTAAATAGAAATTAAATTATCTTCCACTTTTCTTTGACAAAAAAAATTTATCAAAGGGGACCTTATTTTCAAAAATATTTTCAAAAAATCATTTTTAGAAAATATTATTCAGTTTTAGGGAAATATATTTAAATGAATCCTTCTTCCTCTAACAAAATAGTTTATCCCAAAAGAACATCAATGTTTTGATCCCCATTATATTATAAAAAATCAATATATATTGGAAAAAATGAATTTCAACTTTTTTTAGATGCATCAGTTATCCCATTTAGAAACTTTTTATGCACGGATACACACCCTCTAAAAAATCTACATAAAAATGGACACATAATGATAATGAAAATTTTGAGCGTGAGGAAAGAACATTAATTAATTACATTTTTTATTATATGATAATTAATTAAATATATTTTCCCAAAGTAAAACTACCCATTAAATTTCTTAATTTTATAAATTAGTTCATGAAGTCACTAAAAAATTCATGAATACAAGACATGATATGTATCGACATGATTTTGAAGGTTTTTATATGAATTATAATGAATCCATTACTAATTTTTTTTAATGATTTCACTATATTTTTTAATTGATTATAATATCATTATTATGATAATATTTGAACACAAATACTTGTTCAGAAAATACAATGAATAATACTTTGTTATTGGTTACCCTTTGTAATAATGATTAATGAAGAAAAACACACTAAGAAAATTCATGTTGTAGAATTTATTGAATCTCTCATGACATATGAGATTACCTTGAAAAAAAAATTTATTAAGGAAGAAAAATAAGTTAAGGATAAACAATATATTTATTTTTAGTAAATTGACGGTGAATAATCAATAAGTTAATATGAGATAATACATATTTCCATGAATGTAAAAATATATATGAAGAGGAATAAATCTATCCAACATACCATAATGAAGAATAAATTAAAATAACCTAAGGTTACAAACTATCAATATAAAATTTAAACATAAAATTGGAGTACCCATATTCAAAAAGAATATTTATTAAATGTAAAAAATTATGAAATCCATCAATGTCTCTATATAGAGTGTTTATGATGAATAAATATCCCCATATGAATAATGTGATAGATATGTAAAATGTATCATGGATGAAATTGTGGTATGTGATGAAATAAAATCTCCATCCTCATCCACATATATTAATTCAGTTAACTCCTCCATTCCCATTGTTAATTCTTCAAAATTTTGAACTTCGTATTCAACATAGTCTTATTATTAATGAGTATCTTGGAAATAATTATAATCCAATGTAGGTTGTTCCCTATATTTTAAAATATCAAATATTTGATCTTCTTCTCTAACTATGAAAATATTATCTCATTATTGGACATTGATGATATATTCACATTTATACAAGAAGGTTTTCCCAAGAATGAGTGGGATGTTCTTATCTTCTTCCATATTAGGGACAAAAAAATCAATTAGAAAGAAAAAATTAAAAATTTATAAAAACATAATCTAAACTCTTTGAGGGTGACTTACTCATAAATATAATATACTCATGAAAAAACAAGTAGGATTCAGTACTATAATACCATGTTATTATATTACTACCGATATATTGAGATGAATGCTATATATGAGGTCACATATAACCTTTTTAAACTATTATATCAAAGAATGTTTTGATGTATTTCATAAAACAGTACGAGGGATAGATATAATTGAAGGTTCTGCATCATATCCAGTAAATAGAGGTTAACATTAACTAATGTGGCACAAATATTTGGTGGTGCATGTTCGGAGTTAGAGATAATTAATAGATGTGGGAAACATATATGGTGATGATTTTATTCTACAGAAAAATAAGAAATTTGATTTTGAGGATGATAATGGATGACCAAGAGTGGGAGTATATAATCCCCAATAGTGGTTACATTGGAAGATTGTTAATATGTACCAAGATTATTTACATATCAAGGACATGGCCAGTGTATAAATTATGTGTGAGGATTAATATCGATTTTATGTGTGATTGATGAGATAATATATTATTATTTAAGTAAATTATGGTTTTATTGGGAGATAAATCAATGAAAAATTATTTTGGATGTAGTAAGAGGAATTATTGTGAAGGAAGAGCACATCAAAAGACAATGGTATACATTATGACCAAATTTATTATGTGTTAGAGTAGATTTTTTAATTGACTGAATTTGTGAAACTTAATGGTTAAGGTAATTCTATTAGTGTGGTTATATAAGAGTAAAGTACTTTAGATATAGATGAGGGCATGTCACATGAAATATGAGACCATTCAACAACATGACAAGCATAAGAAAAATATGACGACCACAAATAAATAATTTCCAAAATATTAAATCCAATCAAACACCACCAAAAGTAATTTATAGTTGAATAAGAATAAATTTTTTAGAATTACTTGAGCTGGATCGGTGAAAATGTAAACAATCTTGTCCTAATGAGGTTGAAAGCATCATAGAGATATTGGTAGTTCCATAATGAAGACCCTATGAGAAATAGGTAAATCATTGGAATGATATGGTTGATGGGATGAAACCATAGTTATTATAGAATTTCATAACATTGTGATTCTTATCCATGAATAATGAAAGGAGAGGAAATAAAAAAATTAGTTTCACTATGTGGAGTATTTTGGTATAGATCCATAATATATTTGTTTACTGATGTTCAAGGACATGGGATATGAGGGAGTATATCAAACCACAATGGGTTTGTGATTTATATAAATTTATAAGACCACATCATTATATTGTATGATTTTAAAATAATATTTTATGTGTATTTTTTGGATTTATGGTTGACTCAAAGATTACACTAAAATGGAAGTTTTAATGCTATAATATGGGTGTATCTAAAGTATTTCACACCATAATGAGGAGCATCACACACTGATTTGGATGTTACAAAATTTATTTAAGATTTAGTTTGAATTTAAAAATGGAAACATTTGGATTGATTTTTTGGGTTATTTTCTCAACATAATTGGATGAGTTTGATGATATTAATTTGTGTGGAAAACTTGAAATTATATTATATGATTAAATGAAGGAAGGTTGATTTAAACTATTAATTTAGGGGCTGGATACGTGGAATAAATTATATAATATATCTTAATAGTTCTATAATAATAGAGTAGAATTAATCAAAATTATTTTCATAGAGTAAGAAGAGAGTGCCAATTATAAATGGTTTAATTTCTACACCTAATTATTAAGATCATAAAGATAGATTTAGGATGACATATTTAATAAATAGAGGAAGAGTACCAAAATTATAATTCATGTGTGTAATTATTCTTGATCTAGATAATATTTTCAGTATAATTTCATATGTGTGTGGTGAAATGGATTTAATCTCTAAAGGAGAAGTAACTCTCATCAGGCCTTAGAGGTCAAAAAACATAATGACTTTGTATTTCAATGGAGCATCAATTATGGATATATGGTGCACGTTTTTTATATTTATATTGAATATTTTGTAGAATTCATATTTATAAACTATAATGCTTTCATTAATGTATTGAATGGTGGTTAAGAAGAGGTAGTGACCCTTGTGTGGTAGTGATTTATCCAAAACTTTTATAAAGGATGTGATCCTTTGAATAGATTGACTATAAAAAATAAAATCCATAAAATGTGAGTATATTGTATTTTATCACATAAAAATATAATTGACATGTGATCCTTCATTGTAGCCTAGTTCTGGTGTACCATGTAAAATCCTCATGTGATTTTTGATAATTAATTTTCCAATTGTGTTTCATATCCAGTGGATGCTATGGTAAGGGGTCAGTGATTGAAAATCATTATATTCAATTGGGGAACACCATTAAATGGGTGAAATGTTTTAATGATAAAAGTATAAAGTGATAAACACACTTATTAACCCCATCTTAAGATTTATTCATTTAGCCTAGTTACAAAAACTCGTATCATAGAGTAGAATTTATAATTTATAAATTAATATTAAAAATTTATTTTAATATTTCATTGTAAAGATGGGTTTGATGATGAATCCTCATGTTTTCAATGGAAATATCATTGATGGATTGAAAATGATTATGTATTAGTTCATATAGGATTATTGTGATGGTATCAAAAAATATTTTCATCGGGATTTTAATTTTAAAAATCATAGTGAGAGTTTATGGGATGTAGAGACATAGAATATATTGAAAATAAATTTATATAGTGGTTTATTTACTAAAACGAATTATAGTACTGATCCATTTGATATATGGAAGAACCTGAAGAAAATATAGTGGAAATAACTGAAACCAAATCATATTTTTGACCTTACCTAAAAAGTGGATTTCATTTCTGGTTTTTATGAGTTATTATCTGAAAATGGTAGAAAAAATATCCAAATTTCAGAAGTAAATAAGTTGATTAATAAGAAAAAGAATCCTCAGAAGAATAATAAACATACGGAGGTATGTGAGTATGATCGTTGTTATAACTATATTTCTAGTAATGTTGTGAGATTTTTTTTTCAATTTTAGTATTTATATTCCCTTATGGAGATTGAAATAGTTATTTATTCCATTAAAAAATTTATAAAGACTAGAAGAAACTAAATATGATGATGATATTTCAATTAAAAATATGTGATCCTATCTCAAAATAATAAGGAAGATCATTTATATATTATAATTGTATTTGATTACATACCCATAAAAAAGTAGTTTAGGAAAATAATAGAATGAATAAGTAAGATATACCCTTGAATGAATTGATTATATAATTGGTGTAATGATGAATGATTAGTGAAATTCACTCAACGAGAATTCACAAGATATATAATAAAAATTGACATTGAGATGGTGAAAAAGGAAACCACTATCCCTCTTTAAACTTAACCTGAAGAGAAGATAAAATATAGAATGTAATCGTGGTATAGGATAATGAAAATAGATACCCAAATATAGGATAAGGTTATGATGATAAATGATTTTGAAAATAGTTTAAATCCTCTATGAGAAGAAAATGATGAAAAATGAATTATTAAAAAATTCAACATGTGGAGACAACAAACATGGAAATTTTGGAATGGAGAGAAGTGATAAAAATCCTGATAAATCTAAAATAGAAGGATCTTGATGGAAGGTAGATATGATGGTCTAATATTATGAGGTTATGGGACACACTATGAGTATGCGTATAGAATTAAAAGGGATTAATGTTAGAAGAAGAATTCATTTAATTGATCTCAACTAAGGCATGAATATAAATGGATTTATTTTATGGGGATATTTTTTTATTTATATTAATTATGGACATATGAAAATGTATTTTTGTAATAGATTTTATAAAATTTTTATATGGAAAACCTCAATTCCAATAATATATGGGAATATGGGTTACACCGAATGAAAATATGTAAAATTGAAAGAAAAATATACTACATTGGTGGAAAGTGTTGATGAAATTTAATGTAAGGTGATTCATGCACCACTAGATATATTTATGAAACAAAAATTATATAGGAAAAATAAAAATCCATCATCCTAAAATAAGGAAGACAATCCTACTACATACAAGGAGGATGGACTTTTGAAGAATGATTTATTTAGGAAAATAAGTTTGAGGTTACGCTAATGGATATTGAAGAAGATAAATATGAAGATTTCACAAATGATTTTCTAAAACACATGAAATGTTTAGAGAAAATTATAAATATAATATCCATTATAATAAGGGGGAATCCTAGAAAAATATGTAGGTATTCATTCACAATTGTGGAAACATGAAAAATCGTGAATTATCTCATAGTAGTGTTCAAACCCAATCAAAGGAACATGGATAATCATGAAAATTTTCTGGAATTAAATTTGTAACTATGGTGTTGCATGGAAAACCACTTAAAAGGAATGGAATTATGTTTGAAAGGGTAGGATCACCATGACCATCCAAATTTCATTACTTGTGGATGATTGAGTTGTTTTCCTCTCCCTATGTAATTAATAGTTAGATGTTATGTCTTAAGTGACATGGGTTTAAGGGGAAGATATAATACATGTGGTGAATTCATTGTAATATCTGAGTGGTTTCATGGAACAATAAGATACACAAAGTGGTTTTAGAGAGAGAATCAATGATTTTGAAGAACAGTTTTTCATAAGAAGTGATGTCAGAGATATGGAAGTGGTTTTGTATTGAATTGAAACAACATGACCCTCTTGGATGAAAATAAGATGATTACGAAACTTCAATCCCTCATCCTATAGGCCATGGTCTAGAAACAATCTCTTAGTAAGACTAATATTGAAATGGGAGGGCTTATCATAAGTTCCTTTACAAACACACATAACCAACTCCAACAAACTATGTAAATACATAATATAAGACTAAACATCTAGAGTGTAAAAACTACATGGAACAACATATTTGAAATACATAAAGCTACCACAACACAAGGTAAATGGTATATAGGTGAGAAATACACACTCAACCAAAAATGATCTCCCAACCCGGCAAAAACTTGGAAAAAATTAAAACTGAAGAATTAATAACACAAAACATCTAAGTATAACCACCAAACATCAAGATCTCCTCTTAGTACTACTATTCTCCACTAATATTGGTGCCTCTAAAGTTATCACCAATCTTCTTATCAACTACATAAGACACAACACGTGTAGGAAATTCCAATCCATGGGTGAGTACAAACATACTCAGTTAGATTCCCCAAAAATCAATGTAGGGAAACTAATAACCATTAACAATATTTTTCATAACCCATAGAGAATTAGGGTGACAAAAACCCAATAAAAAATATATTCAAATGAAACCAATGTAATGATTTAAGGTTGATATTTATTATCAATGAAAACTATGAATAAAGAGTATTCCTGGATCTCCAAGGGTTCAGTATAAAACAAAGAACGATGTATAACCCTTTGAAAAATAAAGTGGAGATTGTCCTATTTACCACTATGTTCCACAACTAATGGGGAACTATCTCCTAGCCATGCATCTCACATAAATGGAGAGGAATCTATGTGGAGGGCACACACATCACCCTTGTTCTATATATCCAAGGAGGAACTAACTCTACTAGATGACACACTCCCCACAAGATCTAAATTATGGGGGGTTCCACTCTATAGATTGAGGACCCAAACCCTTTGTAGTTTGAGGCTGGGGTGTACTGACTATATTTCTGTAAAGAGTACACGGACTCATGCCATGGTGTGAGAGAGGTTATCAACCTTGGTAACACTACGATAATCACACCTGATCACTATCACCAGATAAATGTCATTAAAATAATCACCCCACTCACATAACCTCAATTCATAACTCCACCATTAGAATGAAGTCAACCATCATGTTCTCTATAGAAAGCTACACCATAATGGTTACTTGTAGGCCAAAATCTGAATCCTGTTGAAGGAGGAACATGAGGTAGATATATATGAGGGGAGTACTAGGAATTTACTCCTTGGCAGTATGGTGTGTCTCGTGATTCCAAACCCTATACATTCCCCTCATTATACTTAGTGTGTAAAAATAATGTACACAATGTATGTATGGTTATATGAAACATGACCTCCACCGGTCACCTAATCTTAACCTTCAAGCCATTTACATGTATGTGAATATTTAAATGTATTCAGACCATTCCCATGTAAAAATTTCATTCACTTATATTTAGGTTATTCCCATGTACTCTAGAAGTGTACAAATGATGCACATTTCATTTAGTGATGTAACATTACATTACATGTCCCTTAGGGTACATGATGTGTATGAACTAGTGGGGCCCTCAGTCCGTGTATTTAGCACAAGGTTTGGATTCGTGGGTATGATTCATGATGTGTGGTCTCACCCATAAAGCACGTGATATTTATCTCAACCAAAACAATATCCATCATGGAATCCAAGAACAAATTATGTGTGTTCCTCAAGGTTACACAGATTTCATTCACATTTTTCATAGATAGTGAGGCCTTTCTTAATGAAAATGCATGATATGAAATATTTTCTAACATACTTACTATTTGAATCACTTAAAATATCCACATTTAAAAGGAAAGGACTCTGATTGATGAATTTTAGGGCCATATTGGCTGAAAATTAGATATCCAATAATCCGTCCATAAACGCTATGCTTCCCATCAATGTATGGGGGTTTTATCAATGCTTCATTCACACACATACCGAAATATGAATTTATCTATAAAAAACACCATTTCAATGGTCATTCACCCATCCACAATGACTCCAGGGGTTTATTCATTCTTGAATTGGACCCGAAAATGTTGAATCACTAACCCCAAGGGACGATGAAAAAGGACCTAATGAACCATTGGAAGAAAAATAACACAAACAAGAGTAATATCATCATTGGAAGATGAAATCCTAGGTAATTATTATTAATTCATAGAAAACCATGGGTAGAAAACATATAAAAGGAAAATAACAAACCTGATAAATATCAATAATGAATATTGGGTTCAAGAGAAGTTTAGAAATCATCAGAAAAAAAACAATATTGAATCAATATATAAATAATTAGTGAAATTGTAGATATCACAAAAAACATCATTACCTAATTCATGTATGATACAATAATTAGTTAAGTATGAATCCTATAGAAATGATCGTGATGATCTCACTACACTAATTATTTGTCACCCTAAAATATATTCCTATTACTAACCAAATTTATATAATGTAAAATCTAAAACAAATGTACGTAAAACAAGTATAATGATAGCTTGACCATCCTAGGTCTTAATCAATAGAACAAAATTTATTCCAAAAGGACACATGAAAGTGATTTAACATATATTAATATCCTTTATATATTAATATTTCAGTCCTACAACACAAAAACATAGCATCACATAAGAGGAAAGATTATCAAATATATCAATGAATATTTAATGGAAAAACAACTAAACCAGAGCCCTTATATTCTACCCTTCATCAACGATCCTCTCCCTAAAAGAAAAATGTATATAAAAAATACAGTCACTAAGCCCATATCATATTCTCAAACTCCCATGAGATCTCTTTCATGTTCTCAGGCTTCTGAATCTTTATAAAAAATAGAATGATCCATCCACCTATGATCTTCTCCTGTCATCCCTCGATTTCCATGGATTACCCTTAGAAAAGGATTCCATCCCGAATTTATAATAGTACATAGTAGATCACATGATACATGTAGAGAACATATCTACTAAACTACGATATATGAAATATTCCATGAACTTATTCTCACTATGGGGTTGGTCCATGTTCTATGTAACCTCACCAAAACCACAAAAAACTTGTACAATAAGAATAAAATCTTGGTAAATAATACTATATTACCAAAAATATGAAATACACATCATGGGGAGACTCTGATGATGACATGGATCCCTTCTCAAACCCTAATGTTTTATGATTTCATTTGGCATATAATTTATATCGTTGTTGAGCTACAACCAAATTCTGATGTATCACATGAACACTTTTATAATATTGATGACACCATTTCTATCCAAAAAAAGAGATGACTAACCATTCAATTTTAAGAAAAATTTGACCCACTGGGTCTCCCATTAAATGGCTGAAAATTTTCGATACTGATAATTGAGTGATAAATTTTATTATAAGTGAACTCTACCAGTCATAATTAAACTTACTAGCTTTTTTCAAATTTTAACTAATGCTCTTATAATATCCTCAAACACATGGAAATTCCACTTGGTGTTCCATTCCATCTTGGTGTGAAAGGATATTCTTATCTATAAATTGGTTTCCATATCCTCTTATAAACACCTCTATGGTCATGATGTGATCCGAGCATCATAGTTAGAGATGATCTTGGTGGATAACCAAGACTCTAGAATATCTCCTACATTTTCAACCACCCTAAACTCCTGATTATGAATTTTATTCAAATGTTAAAGAAGTGTTTCATCTTGGTATGTCAGTAAAAAATCACCCATATATAATCAATTCCTCAAATAGAATATTGAATCCATGCCCCAATAAATATCGATATTTCATAACACTTTCATTCTGGAATCTCAATAGGTTATGTTAAACATTGTGGAACCTGATGTTTTTCCTTTTCCTTTTCACAAGTAAGACACCAAGAAATAAAATAGATAATGCTCTCTAATATTTTAGTTCACCAAAATTACCACTAGATGTCCTTTTACATCCTTTCCTCACCCATATGTACATATAATAGATAGATATGAAACTACCTCAACACCTCCTCAGTCAACATGATCAAAATGATAGTATATCCCTATAACATAATTTCATGCTCCAATCAATGAAAAATGTATTCTAGTTTATCTATAATGTATATTTTATCATCTAGAACTTCACATGTGAGGTTCAAAAACTATGTCACTCTCAGATGCTGAAGAAGTGGTGCATTCACCTCCATCGATTAAAGATTAACCATACCCATCTTATACACCAGGGTCATTTAAAATAAAATATACTACATGGAAACATATTATATTGAGTGAGAGTATTATTACCTTCAAAAAGAATTTATAATGAACCTAAAAAACATTCATGGTAGATTCCTAATAAATCAATACATCAATTTTCTCATAATCCACATGTACACCACGATCAAAGATGACATCCACATAAAGTGAACCATGATGATCAAAAACTAAAACATTGAAATCATAACATATTTTTAGTGATCATGAAGTAAGTCTAGAGAAATAATCAATTTCATAGTGTACTAATCATATGAGTCATAATATATGAGAGTGTCATTGATAAATAAAACATCGAATCAGTTCATATATGGATTTAACATATGGTTCAAAAACCAAAGAGAAACAATATACGAATTAGTCACACATAAAGGCATCATGAATAACACACAATGAATATAGTGATATCGAAATATCGTTTTCAATATATAATACTCAAAAACTATCATGTGATGGTAGTTGAAACTGAGATCAATCTTTGGGAACCAACTCACACCTTTTATATGAACGAAAAAGGCATAAATCCTTGTTAAGGGGTACTCGATCTTGATATTTACCTGATTCAGGGGACGATAGTAAAAACAAATCTTTAAGATCACATCCATGTGTTTCATGAAGAAATCTAGAGATGGATAGGGGACACTCTAGGTCTATGAGAACCTCCTTACAATGGTCTTACAATAGCACCATGTTCCCACAAAATCTCATTAGGTTCCATTCGATATTCCACAGATGATACCGTTTTATTCCCAGGGTGAAATCTGATCAAAAGTTTAATCTATCATCTTAGAGGTGATATCATTATATTATTGGGAAAGACATAAATATATTCCTCTACTACCCCTAGAAGCTAGATGTATGATGATATTATTGTAACCAGGGCTAAAATATATACATAATAGATGAAAGGTTGTAGTTTCATACATTCATTCCATACTTTATCAAACAAACAATTTACCATTACCATAATTTAGAATATCATACCATTAAAATTATGTTATTTAATTGACCTATGGTGATGATATTTATGTATTTTTACTGCAGAAAATTGGTACACACCCATATGGACATCATATGGGTCTATTAATATGATTAAGAGTTCCCATGAGTAAAATTCTTCAAAAATAACATCACTAAATGGACCCCAATCTTAAAAATGAAAGATCACCTCAACAAAACCTCAACACTGTCCACTTTTGGTTGAATTAATTCACCTAAATGACATTATATCTGATCTCAAAATAATTTATCTTTAGGGGTTATGACTCCATATTTCTTTCAGAGCAATGCCAAATCATACCTCATTAACATGGTAAAACCCCAAAGGAAAATTAGGAGTAAAAAATGAATTAAAAATTACAAATGGTTATGGAGTATACATCGTAGTATATTTATAGTCCCTAGATTAGAAGCACATGTTGTTTGCCCCCTGACTTTTTCAAGATGGGTAAAAAATTCTCAAAAAAAGATTACCTTTCTTGTTATATGAATTGAATCCTCCATGATAGATATATATGAGTCATTTACAAGACCCATGAGTTTATGTATCATCAAGTTGAATGAGTCCACCATGATTCCATTGTGTTTAAAATCCCTAGGTCTAAGTCCAACTAGGAGTGTGATTTATATATCTAGATCATGGCAGCTGATTTCTATAATCTACATCATATAACTCTTCTTCATAATATCAACAATATTCTCTAGTATCCCAATGATCACTCACATAGAGTCTCTCCATAGCACGATAATTCTGAAGAAACTCATTAACCTAAACTAGTGGTCTATTAGAGGGATTAAACTCGCAATAGAAAAGGAACCAAAAATCATCCTGGGAGAGTGTGACCTCATTATACTCATCAGAAAAAAATTTCCGTCAAATAATAACTACCCTAATAAATAGGGCTGTGCATATGGGAACATTATCTCCATTGGAGTCCATATAATTGGAAACATCGAGTTGAAGACTTCATCCCAACTTCTGATGCATGAGGTTCTATATTGGCTCAAAATTTGGGTGGTTCTTGATCCTAGAATCCAAGAAGAAATAGAAATATATTCACAAAGTCTTCCAGACTAGATATAAATAATGTTCACTAAAACATCCACAAAACAATTAATTGACCCCTTAGGGGAAAGTCCTCTGGATGGTTAATAGGAAAATCGACCTCATGAAATGGATATAGAACCAGAGCCTTGATGTTGTGATGGCTATCTGGGTGACCCTAAAATGGGGTTTCATCACTAAACTAGTAGTTTTTATTACATTGTATCTTCATCCAAGATGTAAATCATTGTGAAGAAATCCAAAAAGTTGACAAGATGATGCAAAATGAGATGTTCATATAAAAGGATCTGACTCAATAAATATTCTTTTATCAAATATCCAATCATATATGTTTCATCTAACATTGGTTTCTTCAAAACTAATTGATTGGTATGGCATGTTGACAATCAGGTAGTCGGATCCCTTATCTATGGATACATTGGCCACCACACCATCAATTGGGTCACTGTCCTGAGAGCCCAATTTGAGACACTTCGATATCATTTCCCAATGTTCCCAAAGCAAACCACACCATGAGTGATAATGAAAAAAAACTAACATAGGGGGAATACAAAATTTCATACCACTCTATCATGACCTGACCCACCAAGGCCGATTTGTCAAGTAGTATACTGAGTGTGACACATCAAATTTTCCTCAAATAGGCCAGGGGATGGGGAAAAGTGTCATGTTGGCCTAATATTGAAATTGGATACCTTATCTTAATTACTATTATACACACAAATCCATCCCCCTAAAACTGGGTAGAGATATAAATAAATATTGAACATCTAGACTGTAATCCATGCATGAAAACACTTCTAGAAAATACAATACAGTATAAAAACTCAATAAAAATTATATAATGGGAGAAATATATGTCCAAATAGAAATGATACCCCATCCTAACAAAAAATAGAATAAGGAAAAATTAAAGAGATTCAAACTCATAATCTCCATATCAAATAACCCAACACAACGTACTCTTCTATATACCACTATGAACCTCTAATAGTAGGACCACTGGATTCGCTGAAAATATACATATCAAATTCCACAACACAACATGTGAGGGTGAAGCCCATGCAAGGTTGACTATGTATATACCCCATAAGACCCATCAAAAAACAAACTAGGGGAATGAATAAAAATAAAAAATTTCAGGTAAAGCCACAAAGTAAGAGGGAGAGGAAACCCAAAAACATATATACTCAAAAGAAACCCATGTTAAGAAAAAATAGGGATCTCCTTAATCCTATAAAAATATGCATGAAGAGTATTCCTATAGATATATAGGTACCATATACCTACCAATCATCATGAACACCATTATGAGAAATAGGGTGCAGATAAGTCTCATTTCTAGTGTATTTCCCAATATAGAAAGCACTATCTTTTATCCATGAATCTCATGTAACCACTCTATAATTCTTGTGTTGATCATGAACCTTTCCGTTGTGCTCCACAATCAAGGGGGGACTATCTCTCATGGAGTACCCAAACTTATCATCAGATTGAAGCAAGGGGGATAACACTTTATAGAAAAATGAATCAATCCCTCTATAGTATTAGGGCGGGGGGGGGGGGGGGTAATGACCTTACCTATGAAAATATTTTGGCTTACCTATTTCACGGTGTGACATGGGGTATAAACCTTAGTAACACTATGATAATCACACTCGACTGCTGTCAGCATCTAAACGTCACTAAAAAGTGTATTTCTTCAATAACATAATATCGTATTCATACTACTGAAATGAAGGAAACCATCATTCTCTAAAAGGATAACTTCTCATGATATGCTACTCGTGAGCCTAATTATGAGTATGAAAAAGGGTATAGATGATAGAAAGTTTCTATGGGGAGTACATGGTAAGTCCTCCAAGGGTAAACGACATGTCCCACAATGAAAAACCCATTCAAATTCCCATCACTAAACTCAACATGTAAAAGTAATGTACGTAGCTTAAAAATAGGGACACATGATTTTTTACCAATATTTTACACCAAGGAATGTACTTAAGCTTGTTCCCAAATACTTTCATAGTACTCGTGTACTCAAGATGTACCCTGGTAATTAGGCCGTTCTAGAGTACTGTTGTCTTGTACACACAGTACATGAATTATATAACCATGTACCACTACTCATCCTATACCATATGGTACATGAAGTGTCTTACCATATGGGGTTCTAGTTTTTCTCCCTTATAACATGGATTGGATACTCATGTATGATGAAATGACATGTGTACCCACCCATAAGGAATGTGACATTTAAACCAGATAAAACCCCAGCAACCATGGAGACCCTGATTACATATTGTGTGTTCCTTCAAGTCACATGTATTGCAGTTGGAATTTAATAGATATTAAGGCATTCCCTCACATGAATTCAAGATATTCCAGCCCCCTCAATTTAGTCACTATTTGACCTATATAAAATGACCAAATCCAAGTGGGAGGGTATGTGGTTGTTTGTTTGTTTTCATCATAGTGGATAGAAACCAGAGCTATAATTTTCTGATCCATAGCCTCTATGATTCACATCACCGTATGGGGGTCTGATCCCCAATTCCATCACAAAAATTTAATAATAAACATCAATCCATGTTCAAAAAACTATTTTCAAGGTTATTCACACGTCAATAACTAATCTGGAGCATGATCATGCTCAAATTTTATCTAAAAGTGTTGAATGAATGACATAGTGGGATGGTGATGACAAATAAGATGAAAAATTGGGATAAAATAATAAGAACGATGATAATATCGTCACTCGACAATGCGATATTTGATAGTGATCAGAAATTTTTCTAATCCCAAGGGTGAAATATAGGTGTAATAAAATTATTAAATAAGGTGAAGATCAATAATAAAAATTGGATTCATGCGATGTTTTTAAATAATAAAAAATGATGATATAAGATCACTACTTAAGAAATTATTCAACAGGAAGAAATTAGAATAATACTATCCCCCACTACATGAATGGACTAGTATTTGGTGTGGAAGGTGTCTTCTAGTGATGAAGGTAATTATCCTACTACATTCATCATAAATCTCATTATTTCCCATGATCATTATTCATTGATCTTTATTCCAAATCCTAAAACAAATCAATCAATCAAAACATCTCTAATATCACAGGGTTATACATTTAGCCCTAACTTGTTTCCATAACAATGTTTAAATAAAGTTGGAATTATGTCTTGTTTATTAAATATATTATATAAATAAATTATTTAACATAATTAACATACCCACTGATAGTTGCCTTCAATTGAAAATCATTGACCAACAAACTATATGTCACAAAAAGGGTAAAAACCATGTTTTTGGAAGAATCATGGTCTCAAATTTCCCATTGAAGGCATCGATCAATGGTAAAACCATTGATTCTAAGAATATGTGTTAACATACATTAATATGTTGTTTGGAATAAACCCCTCAAGGTAACAATGAATTGTTTTGGGTTGGTTTTTTTTCATGAAAATGAATGTTTCTATTGTTTTTTGTTGAGTTCCATTGATATTTTTGATAGGGCATGTTAACGACAATTCAATGAAAAGGAATGGATTCTTCTGAGGTGGTAAAAATAAATATGCAATGAATGTGCATTGTTTCTTAGTGTTTTCCATATTTTTGTGTCCTAAATTTGGAGGTCAGGTCAATCATCATGAAAGATGTATTTAAATGAGATCCCCCAATTTTTGTTAAATATACGTGTCTCATTAGGATCTGTTCTACATTAAAATAAATTTTTTAACAAAGTCATTTAGTGTCTCAATGGTCGGGTTTCACGATAGTGTTGAGTATCCCAATCACGTAAATAGAAATGAAACATCAATGTGACAATGAGAAGTGGGGTATAAAAAATGTGTGAATGTTTGAATATAATCTTCCCAACTATATGAATCTTCACAAATGATGACCCTTTTTGGGAGCTTCATAAAAAAATAATTCCTCACAAATGAGATTGGTGAGATTTTTGAAAAGGTGATGATGTGGATTGAAGATTCTGTAATGGGAGGAAACACCCATAAATAGGCCTCTACCCCATTAGATAAGTATATAAATACATAACAAATATTATAAGTATCCAAATTCATGAAGTATATTTAGGAATGTTGCTGATGTAAAAATGTTTATGAGGGAATACATATCATTAATGTTTTGGATGTAACATGAGGATATTATAATGAAATATTTTCTTTAAAAAATTTCAATTATTCATTAACATTCAGTTCAGAAAATCATGAGTTTAAAAAAACCATGAGATTCCCTTTTTATAAAATTATCATTATATCATTCCCATTTTTTTTAACAGGAATAATTATAAGTAACTTATGAAAATTCATTGTGAAGTTATTAACTAAAAATTATTTAAGAAATATTTAAATCAATAAGTTATTTGAAATTTTTACAGAATTACTATTGGTAATAAAATTAATGAGATATATATTTTATATAGTTCATATATTATCTTTTATATTTATCCAATGTATATTTTAGTCATAGGGTTTGAGGAAACCTTTTTTGATGTACGAAAAAATATATTTTTAAAGGGTAATTCTACACATTTGAATGGTGAACTACATTAAAAATAATATTTTTACACATTAACATTTTTTATCTGAAAAAATAATCATTATATTTTTTTTTGTTATTTAAAAATTTACTTTGGATGAATTTCTAATATTTTTTATAACATTCTATGTATTGATGAATAGTAAAAATAAAATAAAATTTATGAAAACAACATTATTAATTGAAATTATTTATATGGTAAAATTAAAATATTTAATATATTTAAGTTATATATAGAATATAGTTTTATCATTCAATGTAATTTACAAATTTAGTATTAACTTTTCATTGAATTCAAATGTAAAAGAATTTCAATCTTTTGTATTGTTTTAGCTTTTAAAACTCGTTCTCACTTTCTGAAAATGAGAGTAATTAACAATTAATTACTAAAAAATGGACTCCATATTTGGAATCATTTGGTCCAAATTATATAAATAGATATATTTTATTTTTGGGCATTATGAATAGTAACTTTAGTAATTTTCATTAATATGGTAAAAGGGTAAACCATGTAATTAAGGGTAAGAATGCTATTATTCAAATTCCTTAACACTTATTCTGATATCATTGGATGAGATTGTTTCTACCTAAATCATCCTTGGGTATGAATGGTATCCATTTGAATCCACTGGGATGAGATTAGACATTTAATTTATTCTATTTAATGAAAAGTTATATATATCTCATACAACATTTTATAATTAAATCATTTTTATTATAATTCTATACTATATAATTTAGATTATAAATACACATTTGAAATACAATATTATATCCTTTATCATGGTAATTTATTTTTAATTTTTATGAAATAAATAGCTTCCCATATAGCTCATACATTAATGGTTTAGAAATTTTTTAATTGGTGGGAAATCAAAAATATTGGTTTTATTAAAATTATTATAACCAATAAAGTATCCAAAAAAACATGATCAAATCTTATTTTTATATTATATCTAATCCATAATAATCTAATGGTCAAGTTATGGATCATTTGGTGACTTATATAATGTTTTATGACACTTATATTTTTTTATTTAAATCGATGTCAAAGTTGTCACCTTCACAATTTAATAAGTATAAAATTTTATATACATGATTTTCTAGAATAAAAATTCTAGTAAAAGTATTATTATATAATATAGTAAATTTATCTTCATTAGAGTATTTATTTTTATTTTTTATGCAACATATATGCATATTAAATAATTACACAAAACTATTGTAGTAATTATTTTATTAATTGAAATACAATATAAATGTTATTAAAAATATTAAATTAAATATTATTTGGGATAATTAAAATTTATAATTAAGTTTATAGATTAACACTACCACGTATGAATATATTAAAATTCTTGGTGCAATGTTATATTTTTACATTAATATTTTTAAAAATCAATGAATTGAATAGGGTAAAAATTGATACTGTTGATTTTTGTTTATCAAAATAATGTTTTATTAACTTATTTTAAAATCATAAAAGATTTTTAAAAAATATATAATCAATATTAAACGCTATAAAAGAAACTAATATATTTATTTTGGGTCTATTTTACATGAAATAAGTAATTATTTTACCCTTTTAATATGGAATTATCAATTACCCAAGTTAAAAATTAAATAGAATAAATAAGTGCTAATTAAAAAGATAATGTTTAAATTGACAAAAATACTTGTTTAAATTTTTTTTGGTGATATAAAAAACTTTTCTCTTCTCATATTCTAAATTGGGAGATTTTTTTGGTTTTTGGGAAGGGCTTCATTTTATTAAAAATTATTATTTACGGAGTTTCATAAAGCCCAACTCACCTCAATTATAAAAGGGAACCTCCACCCTCAACACTTAACATCACACTGAGCCTTCAAGATCGTCCATATCATGCTTTGTTTCATTATCAAATTCAATATTTTCATTATATAGGATCTCATAATCTTCAAAGACCAACTCTAGTGCTTTAGGAATTGATTTAGAGGATGCACGTCAGGGAAGAGGTAATCTCTTCTACCTATTCATTCAAACTTATTCCCCTTATACTTCTTATTCATTCGTTGTTTAATTATAAAGTGATAACATAATTATAACTAATATACCACCATTTTTTTATAATTATGATACAACCATATTCCAACATCTATCCATCCTATAAAAAAAATTAAATCACCATGTCTGCAGACATAAGACATACTATATCCACGTCGTGGTGTAATTTGTATTTGACCACCAACATACATGGTTGGGCATAATAATGTAAATAATAAAAATATAATTTTTTTTATAAAATTATAATGAATCTAAAATATTATAAACCATCCACTTCAACTCCATTCAATAATTATGGGAATGATTTCTTCACCCATGTGTACATACGACCTACCGTCTCAACAGTGCAATGCGGTTAATTCTACATGATAATTATTAAGAAATTAATCTATACATTAATTTAATGAATAAATATGACAATACTATAATTCTTTAAATGATATAACTATAAACTAATAATAATTACATTAACTTATCCAACAATACATGAGTAAGAGAAAATGCAGTTAATATCCAAATAATGAGGGACAATGAATTGTTACAGAAAAACAAATGAAAACATAATCATATATGATATTATAAAAATGACTATGATTATTAAATAATTCAATAAAATTATTTAAATAATTATATAGGAGGTTTGGATACATAAAAATTATATCAGACCTATGGTAAGGGATAATTTCACAATCTCATTATTTTCTGAGATTGTTTATACGTTAGTATTTACTGGGGTATATTTATCATCGACATACATGTTTCGTAAATATATAATATTATTTTTATTATCCTATACTTTTTTAGTTAATTTTATCAATTTGTGAATTTTTATTAAATGGTATGGAAGGAATCATTCATTCATCTTCTGTATGAGGTACATTTTGTGTTTTTCACTAATAGTATGAGAAGAACATTTTTTAAATTATACAATATGAATAGAATTTAACTCTTCATAATGCCTTATTTCTATGAATCTTCTTTACATGTTTTCACTTTTAATTTCTACTAAATTGTTTTCTTTTTAATATTTCATGAAATTTGTAGAAAAATAATATTTTTTGAAGAAGAAAGGATATTTTTCTCAAGAATTAAGTTCAAGTGTTTAGTTAGAAATATTTTCCATCTAAGATGACTATCTATAAAAAGGGTTATGTTTCTATCCATATTATTACTATGATTTGATTGTGTTAATGATGGAATGATATTATATATTTAAATTTTTTTGTTGGAATGATGTTTTTGAAACTAATTTTATTTCATTGGTTATGAAGCAATGAATGATTTATGTATTTGTGGAACATGTAAGAATGATTTAATTATGATATGGGTGGGACATATATCTCCCTACAATGCATTTTCTATAGATTTATATCACATTATATAGACATGAATGGACTGAAAAGTAAATTTTGTATATTAATACAAGGCTAAAATGAAAATTAAACAATGTTTAGTAATGGAAATTGTCTACAATGATGGTATTGGGAATGAGCCTTAACTAATATGAAATTATTTTCTATACTAATGTATATGCCAAAAAGACATTGGGTCTTATTTTTTGACTTTTGTTATCATGTCCATTAATTAATATGAAATTTTATCCCATGAAATGATATCATGATATTTCATATGCTGGATAAGACTTCCATATGTTATGTTTTTATGTCTTATGATTATGATATGATTGGTATTTCTCATGAGTACCCTTACTAAGAATTTTTGATAAACCTTTCATATATTTCTTTTCCCTAGGTCATAAAGAAGGGTATTATGTTAGATAAGGAAAAAGAAGCCTAGTTATAAATATATAATCATGATTCATTGTAGATGTTTTATGAACCAGTGGACTATGTTTCCCAGTTTCTAATTACACTATACCCATATGGCATTGTCATGGATTTATTATATATTTTAATGATATAATTCAATTTTGTTGTTATATCAATGAATGTAATGTATGGATCATTATATCCACCATCTTTTAGGAGGTATTCTGATACACTACTGGATGAACCTTGGAACAATACCAATGAACATATATTATTTGTTCTACAATGTTCTTAATAAGATAAATTCATCTTAGCAGTCCATTGTTTTGATGGTGAAGCTGATCAGTGGTGGAATCTTATAAAGAATACAATGAAATGTGATGAAATTTCATCCATGTAATTAGATGAGTTCATGAAAATACTTTTCAATAAGTAAATTCCTCATATTCATTTAATAAATATGGAAAATGATTTCATTGATTTAAAAAAAATAATGGTTAATCTGTTTGTACATATGAATAAAATTTTACAATACTTACAAGGTATGATTGTAGAATTATTATTCAACCTGAGAGTAAAATATATTGATTCATTAGTGTCTTAAAACCATGTCCCCAAAGGGAATTATCCTAAAGGGACTTTAATTACATTGAGGAAATCATTCGGCGGGACCTCAAGGTTGAGATGTAGATTTGAGTAACCAATCAGTCATATGGGTTTAATAAGAAGAGAAAAATGGAATTGAAATGAAAATCGAAATACCACACTAAAATAAAGATTATTTTTCCCATCTACTCACTTTTTGTAATAAAACATGGAAGAATTTATCTTAAAAGGACTAGTAATTTTTTTATCGAAAATAAGTTCATTGGGATAGTGAATACCAACGTGATGGTAAAATATTTTCTAACGATGTGAATATAGAAAATAATACACATAATGCACCTGCTACACTTCAACACTAAAAATGCAAGGAAGTGGGTAATTATTCCAATCAGTTCCCTAATTCAATAGCTATTTATGATGATTTACTTCAACAAACTCTTCAGGCCAATGACAAAGGAAATCCACATGAAATCCATATCAACGATGTGGAGTATTATAATGAAGGGGTGAAATGTATTATTATTATCCCCAATAATGTAGAAAATGTTTTATTTGAGTCTAGATCCACCAAATAATTAATTTCTAATGAATTTTTAAAGTTTATCATCATATTAACTCAATAGTTATATGTTTAGTTAGTTGTGAAAACTTCTAATTGCACAATGTTCACAACACATGTTATTCAGTCTTCTCCAATTTATGTATGTGTGAATGTGCTTATATTAAATCTTGTGATCCTTCCCAGGGTGGAATTTTATGTGATCATTACCATGTATTGTATTTATCTATATGGATCTCATATCAATTTTCAAGGGAGGGAGGTCACATTTTATATTTTGGATTAATATATGATCATCTATCGATGAAATTATGAATATAACCTTCTAGTAGAAATTTCATTCATCTTATGGGTCTTGATCCCTATAAATGAATTCTATATATATAAAATGTTTGGGGAGAAACATAAAATTAAATATAAAACCATTTTATGGGAATTTTATGAATAATTTCAAGATTGATTTATTGGTCTTCCACAAAATTTAGAAGTTGGGTTTTCTATAGAACTCATAATGGGTGATATGACTATATCATAGACACGTTATAGAATTTCCCCAATTGAGTTACATGACTTAAAGAAGAATATCAAAGATAATCTTTATTAGGGAAACATATTCCCTAGTGAATCACCTTTGAGAGCTCCTATTCAGTTTTTAATGAAGGAAGATTGATCAATGTGACATTGCATTGGTTATCGTGAACATAAAAAGATCAATATCATGAAAACATATCCACTTCCCAAAATATCTAACTTATTCAACCAACTATGTGGATCACAATACATTTCCAATATTGATCTTCATTCATGATATCGTCAATTAAGGTTCCATAATGAGGATATACCAAAGAAAAATTTTGTTATAAGTATGTGAACTATGAATTTATACTGATACCTTTTGGCCTTAATAATTCTATCTATATCATCATAGATCTATTTAATAGAGTAATTAGATAATATTTTGATTTGTTTGTGAGAGTACCTATAGAAAATATTATGGTATATTCAATGATAACGGAAGAATATGAAGATCACTAGGGAAATGAATGGAAGACCCTGATAAAGAAATAATCGTTATGAAAATTTTAACAAGTGTGAATTTTTTCTTCAGAAAGATACATTTCTAGTTCACATAAACTCATGAGATAGGATATCTATGGATCCAAAAAAACAAATGTTTTTGAATGTTGGGAAAGACAAAAAATGGTATCTATTATCTGAATTTTTCTTAGTTTGGATGGATAATATCTACATTTTTTGAATGATTTTCCCCGATAATCTATTCCACTCACCACATTTACTTGGAAAAGAATTATGTTCATATGGATGAAAGAATATGAAGATATTTTCAAAGAGATAAAAATAAGGTTAGGAAGTTGACCTGTTTTCACACTACCTTGTAGCGGAGAAAGGTTTTTTATCTATAGTGATGCATCCAAGAAGGGTATATGATGTTTTCTCATGAATACTGATATTGTGATAGCTTATGCCTCATGGTATTTGATAATCTATTAGAAAAATTACCCAAATCATGATTTGGAGTTAGTTGTGGTAATCTTTTCATTAATTATATGGAGGAATTAACTTTATGGTGAAATTTGTGATATTTTTACTCGTCATAAATTCTTAAAGTATATTTTCACACAAAATGAGATGAATATTCACCACAGAATATTTTCTTCAGTTATTTAAAGGACAAAACATCTCAGCATATTACCACCATGGGAAAGAGAATAAGGTGGTCAATTCATTAAATCAAAAAGACCATGATAGGCTATATGCGATGAGGATAAAAAATGAACCATTATTTATGGATTTTCAATGGATGGATCTTGAATGATTAAAGTAAGGGGAATTTTTTTATCTTTTTCAAATAAATGATCAACTATATATACAAGTAATGAATAAGGAGGCACAATATAATGATGTAGAACTATAGATGAAGGTGATAAATGACCCAGAATTCAGCCTTGATTGTGATTGAATAATATGGTCCTCGAATCAGGTTGGTATTCCACCTATATCATATTTAAATAAGGATTGATTGGATAATGCTCATAGTTTTTCATTCTCTATTCACATTGGATGAAAAATGATGCACAGGGACTTGAAAGAGTATTTATGGTTGGATGACATGAAAAGATATGTTGTCGAATATGTCTCCCTGTGCTTGGTTTGCTAGTAAGTTAAGATTGAGAGATAGAAGTCTAAGGGGACATTACAACTGTTACCCATACCAAAATGGAAATGGGAAGACATCATTATTGAAATATTTTTCAGACATCCCAAAAAATCCAAATGTAATAATGTTATTTGGGTGATAATTGATCTCCTTACAAAGTCGGAACACTTCATTGCTAATAGAGAGGATTTATCACTTAATCATCTTGACATGATATATGTAAATAAAGTGGTAATACTGCACAGAGTACCACAAACCATCATATCTGATTAGGATCTGTGGTTTACCAGAATGTTATGGTGAAGTCATCAACATGATCTGGATACAAAGATATGCTTCAACAATGCTTATCATCCTCAAACAAAGAGTCAGTCTGAGAGGATAATTCAAAATCAAGAAGACATGTTGACAACTTTCTATATGGATTTCAAAGGAGGTTGGGATCATCACTTAATTGTGGTTGAATTTTCTTACAAAAATATATTTCACACTAGTATTATAATGGCTCGTTATGAATCCCTTTATGGAAATAAGTGCAGAAAACCAACTTGTTTGGATGTAGTTGGGGAAAGAAATCATTTAGTACATGATCATATTGATAAAATAGAAGAAAAGGGAAGATCTATTCTAAAACAAATTAGAGAAACTCAAATTAAAAAAAAATAGTATGATAACAATTGGTGAAAAGAAATAGTGTTTGAATTGGTTGATAATGTGTATATGGGAATCTCTTCCAGGAAGAGATAATGAGATTTGCAAAAAGGAAAAGTTGACCTCTAGGTATATCAGTTATTTTGAAATTCTAGATCATGTTGGGATTGTAGCTTAATGATATGTGCTACCATCGAATGTTTATAAAGTTCATGATGTGTTCCATGTATCTCCCCTAATATAGTACATATATATTCCTTCACATGTACTAAACACTATTTCCATACCGCTAGAGAAAGATCTTTCTTATGAAGAACAACCGATATATATTCTTAATTATAGTGAAAATGTTATACAAAACATCACCTATTATATGGTTAATTTTTAATGGAAGAACCATCAATTTGAGAATGCTATGTGGGAACATGAGGATATGATGAGGTAGAGGTATCTTCATCTGTTTGTTTCCATGTGAGGAATTTTGTGGGGGAAATTAAATTAATGTGGGGTAGAATGTAACATGAGGATGTTTTTATGAAATATTTCATTTAAATAATTCTAATTCATTAGTAGATTTCCTTTCACTCAATTGTGAGTTTAAACGAAAATTCAGACACAAATAGTATAAAATTACTATTATAGCCTTTCAGTTAGGATAGTGAGAATAAGTATAACTATATTATGAAAATGCATTGTGAATTAATTGGCTACCAATTATTTATGGAAAATATAAAAAAATTACATATTTTTATATTTCAAATAATTTCTATTGGTAATGAAATTAATGAGATATTTATGTTATATACTTAATAAAATACTTTTGCTTTTCAATGTATGGATATTTTAGTCACAAGGTATGAATAAACCCTATATGATGTATAAGAAAACTATATTTCTTAAATGAGTTATTCTACACCTTTGAATGATAAAACAAATTTAAATTAATATTTCGACACATTAATAATTTTTATATAAAACTATAGAAAAGTTATTTTGATGTGGTATAAACAAAATTTAATTTGGATGATTTTTTGGTATTTTTCTGTAAACTTTCATGTTTAAATGAATTTTAAAAATACACTACATTTTTTTAAACAAAAGTTTTCATCAAATTTTTTATAAGGAAATTTATAATATTTAATGGGTTTGTTGTATAAATTGAACAAATTGTTATCATTAAATATAATTTATATCATTAAGATTAATTATACATATAATTCAAGTGTAAAAAATTCCAATAATTTCCATTGTTTTGTCTTTTAAAACTCATTCTCCTTATTCAAAAATGAGATTAATTACAAAACAATTACTAATAATTCAATGAATTGAGTTTTAAAAAATGTAATCCATATTTTTAATGATTATGTCCAAATTATGTAAATAGATTTATTTTATTTTTGGGAATTATGAATAGTAACTTTGGAAAAAAATATGGTAAAAGGGTAATCCAGGTAATTATGGTTAAGAATACTATTATAAATTCACCATAACTCTTATCTTATTAACATGGTAAGATATTATTTTGACCTAAATCATCATTGTGTAAAATTGTATCAATTTGAATCCACATGAATGAGATTATAACATTTTATATTTTAATTTAATGGAATGTTAAATAAATCTAACTCAAATTATAATAGATAAATATTTTTTAAAATAAGGCTATACTAAATATAATTTTGATTATAAATAATCGTATGGAATCTAAGATGTTTTCCTTTATCCTGGTAATTTATTTAATTTTTTTGAAATAAATAATTACTTTAATAGCTCATACAGAAATGATACTGAAATTATTTGATTGATGGAAAATTAATAAAATTGTTTTTATTTAAATAATTATTCCCATTAAAAGATACAAAAAATAGACAAAATATTAATATAATAGTATATGTCGACTATAACCATCCAAAGGTCGAGTTATAGATCATTTGGAGATTTATAGAAGGCATTATGAAACATATATTGTTTTATTTAATGTGATGTTAAAGTTTTCACCTTCATAATTTAAAAAGAATAAAATTTTAAATATTTGATTCAATAGAATAAAAATTAAGATAAATGTATTTTTCTGAGATATAGTATATTGATCACCATAATAGTATTTTTTTTCTATTTCTAGAAAAAAAATAAATCTATCAAATTATTAAACAAATCTATTGTAGTATTTATTTTATTAAGTGAACAATCAAATAAATGTTATTAAAAATATTAATGTAAATATAATCTTAGCTAATTAAAATCTTTAATGAATTTTCATGATGACCTTGACCTCTCAAGAATATAATAAAATTGTTGGTTCGATGTTATCTTTTAATATTAATATCATTAAAAACCAATGAATTGAATAGTGTCAAAATTGATAATGTTGATTATTATCACAATAATGAATTATTAAATTATTTAAAAATTATTAATTTTTTTTTAAAAAATTTATAATAAAAATTACATATTATAAAATGATCTAATATATTTGTTCATGGTCTATTTTACATCAAATAAGTAAATATATCACTCCGTTAAGATTGAATTACTTGTTGCCCTAGATAAATATGTAATAGAATGACAAAGTGTTAAATAAAATGAGAAGGTTTAAATTGAATGAAGAACTTTTAAAATTTTTTGGGGATATTACAACCCTATCTCATCTTATTAGTGAAATTGGTACATTTTGGAGGTTTTGTATAGGGCTTTATTTTATTATAAATTATTATTTATTGAGATTCCAAAAGTACCCCTCATGTCAATTATGAAAGGGAACCTCCTCCCTCACCTCTTCACGTAAATTTGACCCTTCATGCATAGCCACTCTTCTCTTTTTTCTTATCAACATCCCTACTTACATTTTATAGGTTTTGGTCATTAAAAAAGTCCAACTCTAGTGCTATTTGTAGAGATTTAGAGGAAGAAAAATGGGGAAGAGGTAATATATTCTAACGATTATTTCAAACTTATTTCTCCATATACATCAAATTAATTACTTTTTAAATTGTAAATTAATAAAATTAGTATCACACATATACTGATATGTTATTATTATTATGAAACAACCATAGTCCACATTCTATCCATCCTATGAAAAATGAAATCACCACACGTGTGTATGTATGACTTACCATCTTTACACTGGGGGGTAATATGTTTTTCACCGCACCATAATTGGATGGGTATAATGATGAAAATAATAACTAAATATGATTATTATAAAATTATACATATTCTAAAATATTATACACTTTCCACTTCAACACCATTCATCAATTATGGGAATTATACCGTCGCTCAGCCGTATGTATGACCTACCATCTCCACGTTATAATGTGATTCCTTCAACATGATTTTTTTAAACCGTGATTCTATACTTGAATGGAATGAATAAATTTGATACTAATATAATTATGGTAACTATATAAATATATCCTAATAAATGAAACATGAAGTTATCAGACAAAAATTTCATAAGAATAGGATGCAGTTGATATTCGATTAACAACATACAATGAAATGCTATAGAAAAAACAGATAATAATTTAATCATACATGATATCATAAAACTGACAATGATTCTGTAATAAGTCAATAACATTATTCAAATCATTATACTGGAGGTTCGTATACAAACGAAGTGTATCATACCTATATTAAGTGATAGTTTCACAATATCATTGTTATCCGATATTGTTTAAATGTAATTATTTACAAGGGTATATTTTTCATCAATTCCCATTTTTCCTAAATATTCAATATTAATTATATTTTCTTTCAATTTTTTAAATTCAATTATACTAATTAGTTATTTTTTATTAAAATTTATGGAAGTAATATTTCATTCGTTTTCCATACGAGGTACTTTTTCACATTTTCGACAAGAGTATGATCATAATGTTTCTTAACATATACCGCAAGAATGGATATTTTACATCTTAATAATTTCATATTTCTAAGACGATTCCTCTACAAAATTTCAATTTAATTTTCAACTATGTTATTTTTTTTTTCAAATCGTGAGGCATTTTTAGAAAATAAAACGTTTTTGAAGAATAAAGCATATTTTCTTCAAGAATTTTGTTCAAGAGTTTTATCAGAATTATTTTCTATCTAAGATGGTGCTCTTTAAATATGATTATATTTTTATATATATTATTACTATGATTTTATTATTTTAATTATGGAATAATATTTTATAAGGATTATGTTATGATGAGATGATGTTTAATAAACCCATTTTATTTAATGGGTTATTTTATGATGAATGATTTATGTTTTTGTGGAACATGTAAGAATGATTTCAGCATGATATGGGAGGGACTAAATATCCATCCAATTTATTGGGTATAGATTTATTTTTCATGAGATAGAGATAACTAGAATGAAAATTAAATTGGGTTTTTTAATATAGGTCCAGAACGATAAGTAAACCCGGTTCAGTAACAGACATTGTTTGGTATGATGGTCTAGGAAATGATCCCTAACTAATATGAAAGGATTTTCAATGATTATGTGGTTTATAAAAACATCATGTCTTATGTTTTGACTTTTGGTGTTATTTTCATTAATTTTTATGAACTTTTATTCCCTAACATGATATCAAGATCTTTCCAATGCAGGAAAAGAGTTCCAAATGTTATGTTATTATGTCTAATGATTGTGATATGATTGATATTTCCCTTTTTTACCATTACTGAGCGTTTAAGCTCACCCTTTCATATGTTTCTTTTACTAAAGTGATGAAGAAGGGTATTAAGTATGATATTTTTAAAAAAGGCTAGTTATGGAGAAATAAGTTTGAGACAACATAGATGTTTTGTTAACCAGTTGTGTAGGCTTCCCAGTTTCTAAAGACACTATACATATATGGTTCTATTGTGGCTTTATTATATGTTGTAATGAATATATTTTAATATTTGAAGTAATATAACTTTATATAAATTATGAGTCATTATAATGAAATTTTACTTAATTTGTTAAAATTAATAAAGGATATATAAGATGAATGAATGTTCGGAGAATTGAGATTTTTTTGAGCTTCAAAAAGGATTATTGAGATTCGTGACTAGAAGGATCTTCAGAAAGGCTATTTGATCTTCCCAATATTAAGGTGATTTGCAAAATCTATTTTATCTTTTCAAAATAGGTGAGTTTCATGACGACAGTGAGCACCACAATAATGAGTTCCAAAGGTATTTCATATTGAATCTATGGAAGTGTAATATTCATCATGTGGATGAAATGTGGAATTCAATAGGGAATCATCCTATAGTTGATGATGCATTCATTATTTTTAATGAATATACCTACATGACCATAAAAATTGTGTGAATCCTTTCCATAGTAGTGATAAATGTAAGAGGATGAATGCGAACCTTTCCACCGGCAGTGAGCCATAGATGGAAGATTAAGGGAGTGACCCATAGGAAGCGTTGATATATCCATAGCATATGTAAATGTAGTGATCTTGGGAATAGAATTTATCTAGCATGAATGTTGAATTTTTAGTGAGCCATAGTAAATTTGATAAATTGTCACATTTTTTTTGTATTCCCCTTGGGCATATCACAGTGAGGTGGAACTATTTAAACATATGTGTTTCCTTGTATTTTATTTCTTTCTTTAAATTATATAGAGGAAAATATGGTAATGTTTGAAAGGAAATGTAAAATATCCACACTAATGAGAAAAAGTGAACCGTTTAGTAACTAGGTTAATATCTCTTGGGGTAAGAATATTTTTGAAAATAATATCCATACCGTAATTAAACCCTTCTTAGGGTATCTAGGAACCTTTTATACTTAATATATATATATATATATATCATTCATTTTTTAATTCTAGTGCCCTGTGGCACCCAAACACCGCACCAACTCTAAGTCAAAATCTATATATATATATATATGAATGAATATTAAAACTAATAAACTAACTAAACTCAATTCATTATATTTATCTTTCATAATCAAAACTTTCTTGTGGTGATTGAAGAGATTCCAATGGTATGATACCTATTTTGAAATTTAAGTTGTTTCAATGACCTATATGAAGTATCAAGTGGAACGAATTCAAAATCACGGACCAAAAATGTTATAAAGACGTATCTAGAGATATCTAAACATATTATATATATATATAATATATTGAAATAATTAATTTTATTTGATTTTAGGATTTATTTGTTTTTGAGATAACAAAGTCTTATCATTTGATGTTTTTTAGGATAGTAATTGTGTTCAAAGTATACTACAAAAAATTATATCAATTAACTAATATGTCGTAGTGTTTTATACATTCAAGGAAAGTATATTTTGATGATTCATGGTCTACATGACTTATTTGGTTATGGAGACACTACCTATGAAAGAATATATAACATAAACTCTAAATGGAATCATATGTTTGTAAAAAAGCATGGTACCAATTGGTTTTACATGTGGTATGACACATACACACTTTATATATTATTAATTAATTCATAATAGAGTTTTAAATTTGTGATCACTATCTTAGAGTGAAATTCGATAGGAAGATAAAGGCTGAATTTGCATGTCCTTATCAATGTTAGTGTCTAACATGGACAATAATGATGTTATTAACAAAAAATCTTATTTCCTATAAGGAAATTTAATTGAAAAAGATTATATGGTTGGGTTTTAAATAAATTAAAATTATAAATCCTTGAGAATTTATTTTCGAGTTTGAAACTTTATTTGAATGGAACTTATAAGATGAAATAAGATTTGGAATTGTGGTTAAATAAATGGAATTATAAAAAATGGGATATGTATTTCTAAATTTCATGATATCAAAACTGTTTGTATCAATCATGGTGAAAATAGGAATATTTAGTATTGAAATTTTATAATTAGTTCATGAATTAAATGATTCAACTAACAATTAAATGTTGTAGATGATGTATATTTAGAATTTAATGAAATATACTAATGATTTTGTTCATAACATATATGTGGTTGATAAATCTTAAATTTTAATGAAAATTAATTAATTTAAAAAGGGTTAGAAAGTGGTTTTATACTAAATAAAGTGTACAAACTATCTAAATATTGGTTTTAGAAAAGAGGTGAATGAGGTAGAAATTCATGGATCTTTGGAGTATATTTATAATGGTTAAATTAGACTCCTTAAATACATTGGGTTAGCTATTCCCAATAAGTGGACTAGTTATAAGGTGATTATGAAGGATAAGAAAGATATTTAAGTTCCCATTCTAAAAAAATATAGATGTTGAGTGATATTTACAATGTGGGAGAATAAATGATGAAGTTTCACCTATAAAGTATTTATAATAATGTAAAATATTACAGATAATAGCATTTGGATGACATAACAAAATATATAGTAGATAAAACCCATACCTGATATTGATGAAGGATATGTGAGAATAATGAGTAATCAATTCATATTTTGATAAAATAATGTATTTTTAAGGGGAAATTGAGTTTTGATAGAATTAGAAACATAATAAAAAGGGATATAATATTCAGACAAGGTGGTTGTGTGTTGGATGTGTTGAAAATGAAGGGATGTTGCCAATAACTAATTTTTGGATTTGTTTTTAGGTAAATTGATGTTGAAAATATCATGAGTCACCTAAATATTTTGAAATTTAGGTATAAGGATGGAGATAATTACCATATAAAAGATCAATATTTTTTAATGATTTTATAACATTGACTTATATGGAATTGTAGTTTTTATATGAGCATGTAAGATCAAAATTTGTAGTATAGAAGCCCATTTGGAAGAAAATATGAAGAGATACAATTATGGTATATATAGAAAGGACCTAGAATATAGAGACATGTATTATAATGATCAATATTGAATTGATGGGTGCTATAACATTTCAAATTATCATATTTAATAATATTACATTGTTTGGTGGAGTTATATCATACAATGATCCATTTAGAGTTAGTAAATAAAATTTTTACAAATAAAGTGAATATTATGACATAAAAATATATATCACTCAATAATAGATTTGGGATAAGAGTAGATTTTTGATATAAATTGATGGATATTTATAATTCTAGGTTAGATGAGGTACCATTAGGAGGGGGTGGTGGTGAATCAAAGGTGTATTTTTTTATAATTTATTCATTAAAAAATACCCTTTATGTCTATTTATATTATTGAACTAATATTCTTTAAAACCCCATAATTGTTGAGAAATTTAAATACAAACAAGAACAAAATAGAAGCGTGTTTACAGGATTTAATCCCTTTGAGGGATTCTAAAACTCATTTTTTTAGGTTGTTAGTGATGAAAAAATTATATTAGTGTTTAATTTTCAATGATTACCACTGGAAGATAGAGTATCATCCACTCTACAATGCACACAAGCGTTAGGAATACATAATTCACTTCCCCTTATGATATGTGAATATATTATTGTTCAATCAAAAAAATTTCCAAATTCATTATGCAGATTTTATATAGTTCATAACATTTTTTTCCATGAAGATTTATTAAACAAGTCTAATCCTTATGTAGGATGAATATGAATTTTATTCACCAAAAACGTCAATCTTGAGTTTTATAGTTTTATTCATGTTATGGATTAATTAAGAATTAAATTTTTTTATTTTTGGTTACGCTTTTAAAATCATTTATGGGGTTATAATTTTAATTTTCATTAATTAAAATATATTTTGATTAATTTTTTCAAACCCTAACCTATGTTTGATTTTTACTTTTTCTATGTATGACTAGGATAAAATTGAAATGTTTCATTATTTCAAGACATCACAAAGCACCACATAAGTCTTCACCCAAAAATACTTATGAATTCCAAATCTACTTTTGACTCTTGGAATAATAGGAAATAAGCTATTATAAATATCATCATTTGTAATAAGTGGGGATGATTAGGTCACATGTTAAAACCCAAAAGTCATAAGTATAATAATCTCAGATGAATGATATCATATGAGAGAGGTAATGATGAAATAAAATTTTCCAACGTATGTGATCTAATAGTAATTCTTCCCTAGATGGTGTGCATGAATTTATACAATCATAATGCATTATTTATGAACTATATTACTTTTTTTATTGTGTTAGACTTCATCCAAAGCCTAAAACTTCAATATATCATTAGACATGTAAGGCGCATATAAATTCAATTCCCAGTGTCAAAAATTTCAAGAACCTCTTATGACTTCAAAGTCATATGAAATGATTTTCCAACTATGAGTATTTATTTAAAACTATTTTACTTTTTTTACCTTACAAAGAAAATATGAAATTTTAGTAATTAGATTGGAATGACCTAAAATATATTTTAATTTTTATTTTCTAACCAAATTAGGAAATGAGTCATGCAAACATCCACATGGAAAATGTTTCATAGATTGATGAAGCATAATAAAGTGTAATGTAATTGAAAAGTTTGAAGATTAAAGAGGGAGTTACCTTAAGAGAATATGGACCTCAATCGAGACACATTAAGGCTATAAGGAAAAATGGGAGTTGTGCACTAAAATTTTGAAGGATTATAAGAGTATAAGAATAATTGTAGGCGGAAGTGAAGGTGTGTGATATTCATATAAAATATGAATCTACCATGGAACGCTAAATAATTCCTCGTATTTTATAACAATGATAACTACTCAATAAGAGAGAAGTAGCTAATCAGTTGACTAAGTTGGTAAAGAGTTATTGTTTAATTGAATATTATTTTATTCGATATGATATTTAATATGTAGTGATGGAAAAATTAACCATTAATATTCAAGACATTGAAAAATTACTCACCATTTCTCCTGAATTTGGTTCTTCATTGTCAAATATAACATCTTCTATTTATCTAGAAGTTATTGATTTCATGGAAAATATGGGGTTTCCATTGTTCTCCACATTTAACTTCATATTACATTCTTAATGATGTTTCAAATATAGTTTACCTAGAATATCTCCAAATCATATACAGTGGAGGGTAGTGGGTTAATTCATGAGTAATTAGAAATATAAAATAAACCTATGGGAAAAGGAGAGGGAATGCTGTGATTGTTTCATATTTATATTCAAGATGAAATTAATAGGTGGAGTGGTCAGTTTATTTTTAACATAATTTGAGTTAAAATTAATGATATTTGAATAGAATAATGATTTAATAGGTAGGATAGGGTACAATCCTAGTATAGATCCTTTCATTTAAAAGTAAATAAATATTATAAATTAATAACATTCACAGACCTAATGGATTATTGTTTCTAAAACATATTGATCTCACTAAAAATAGGAAAAGGAAATTCAAAAATCAATCCTTTGTAGATACAACCCAAGTCTCACTAAATAATTCATTTACTCTATTCTAAAATTGTTTGTTCCAAGGACCATGATAGTTAGCGCATTGACCAAGCATCTTTGTTGTGGATCAAAATTAGTTTACCCATGTAAATTGAGGGAATACATAAAAATGGGTTTTGGTTACTGTGGGACTCTAATAGTTTTCTTACCATGTATTTCGATAATGGTTCTTGATTTATTATTGATTCTTTATAAAGTGTTAAAATACATTCATTTGAAATGGTGTGGTCTAGTATGTTTATTTAAAATTTTGCTGGAAAGGGGGCCATTGAGTCTGTCAGTTTATAGGTCAATATGAAGTCATACAATACACTCTAAATCCTTGATTTCAAAGAATCTATTAGTACAAAACAGAATAAATTTTTATTTTTAGTTTTTTATTAATTTTTGGATTAAAAAATGTCCATTCACTATTTTTTGGTTACATGATTAAAATATTTTATTTTATTTTAGTTATTATTTTTAATGTCTTAAATAGATTCTAGATTAATTTGTGTAAAGAATACACTGATTTTGGTTTTAATGTTTTTATAGTCTAATTGGGAAAAATGAAAAATGATAAACCTCATAATACTTCACTAAACATGGTGTAAGTATAACCAATGCCTATATGATCATTAGATTGATATAATAGTATCACGTATGAAAAGATTCAAATGCGAGAAGCACATATGAAGAGGATGTGTATAAAAATTCTGATGTCATTTGACTTTTGGTCCTGTACATGTAGCCTTATATAAGTGAATTATGTTCAAAATTCCTCATACCATAAAATTTTTGAGCTGAGTGTAGGGATTCCACAATCAATGTGTAAGGATTTTAAGGATTTTAAAACATTGTATGTGTACTATATTACGTTTTCTAGCACATCAATCCTCATTCACTATGATTAATTTCATCATATTTTTGGTCTTGCATGGATCGTATGATTTCAGATCCCCATATACAAGTTCCCAATAACCTTTAATTAAATGAATTAAAATGAAATAGGTTTCTTCTCGTGTTTACATCTTGGGAACTTATCTTATTTTGTAACTTCTAGAAGAAAAATTAGAAATTTACAAAATAAAATATTCACAAGAAAAAATTAGTATATATTATTCAAGTATACCTAAATTAAGGAATTACACACCCATAAATCCATAGATTGATCATCTCACAAGTTAAATAAGCAGAAGATGGTGAACGGCCATTGTAAAGCAATAATATTCATGAGGGAAGTTCCTGAAGGATGTTTGGACCCTAATTGAGAAATGTGGTTGTTATTTTAGGAAATAAAATTCAGGAATTATAATAAATGAGGATTGTAAAGGAATTCGAATAGTTAAAAGATAAAGGGGAGTTCTATACATCTCTTGTAGGGAAAAAACTATTTAATCCTTTGAATGATTCCAAGTTTACTCTTTTAATTCTATAAAATAGATGGTATTCATTGAGAGATATGTGGATGACATGTGAATTGATCTAAAGATGACTGTCTATTCGGTAGATGTTTTATTCTAATTTCTATTATAATTTATCTCCTGTGATGGCACACTAGACACTAAGGGGATGAGCTATGGAGAATCTCCCCACCCTTATTATCAAATTTTGTTATTCAAAATTAAATATCTCATCTTTTATTTCTCTTGAAGTGTTTTATTTCATAGACAATTAAGGGTTTAAAGTTTTCTATATATTTATGTTTTTCTTCTTTTCATCACTAGTTACACATAGAAGAAACTTGAAACATCTCCACTACCTATTTGATTTGTGTATGTGGGTTAATCCAGTAGTGATTATAGATATCTAATCACATTAATATGAAAGAATAGGTAATTAAGTGATTAAAAAATTTATATTTTAAGTTATATTTATTATTTGATAGTGGCTAGTTGCGGTTGAATCTAATTTTAGAGATTAAACATGATATTTTAATTGGATTGAGACATAAAAATTAGGTGAGGGGAATATGCGTGTTTAGAACTCTTCCTTTTAAAATAATATCCAAATAAAAATTGGATGCATTAAAAAACCCAGTTAATCCTTATTTTCAAAATACACCAAAAATACTCACTATGGGAAAAGAAAAAAATCCCTTCTCCATGGATATAACCCATGTCCCTCTAATAACAACATTTACAAAGGATTATGTGTTTTTACTTTTTGAGACAGAATAGTCGACACAACAATCATTCACTTCCAAAAAACTATCTCATGATAGAAATTCCATGCTAAATATTACTGAACATCTAGTAAAAATGAAATTATTCTACTATACTATGTGAACAAGATATTATATAAGCCACATGATTCATTTACATCACAATACAATATCTTATTCCATTATTAAATCATTAAAAATTGTAATAATATCAATAATGCCACTTGTATATCTATATTCCTCATTAGGAGTTATAAATGATTTAAATATCCACGTCAGTGTGAATAATACATTTTATATTATTATTCCTGAAAATAATTTTTTCAAAATGATCTTTTACATAACCACATAACTTGATAGAAATTATGATTGTAGTTGCAACCATTTTTCAATTTTCCATTTTTCTCTTTCATTGATACAATATTTCCAATTAACCATGCAAAATCACCTTTTATATTCCTCATATCAATTCCTCAATTATTATTTTTTATATATTTATTTAATTATGTTAATAAAATTTTGATAATTTTTTTGGGAAATTATTCTTTGATTTTTGGTATCAATATTAACACAGGTCAATTACTCCGGAAAAAATCACCAATTTTGTTGAAAATAAATAAATTTAACAATATTTATATTGATATTATGAAAAATAAAGATCCAAAATCATAAAATATAATTATTCAATTTTTTCATTCAATATGGTCTTGAATAAAAGCCTATGAGATTTTAATATTTAGAGTGAAACACGAAATAATTATACATAACATCTAGATGCATCTTTGAAAAAAATATCATCTCCTCAAAATTTTTCTATGTATCTGACCCTTCTGAAACATAATATATCAAAAAATTAACTCATCTGAACCATGGGAAGAATTTATTCATTTTTTTATTTTCATAAATAAAATTATTACTCAAAATAGTAGATGGATCATATTGTTTCCTCTAGCAAAATCTTAAAAACTTAGTGCACCTCCAAACACTGTGCTGATTTTTATCACATATTCATGGATCTCATGGATTCATATATGAATCTTTTTATATAATAATACTAATCTTAAATTTTTATATATAGTTTCATTATACTTATTCACCACCATATTACTTTTAAAAACATTATAGATGACTCCTATATGTTCAATACGTTTTTAAATGTTTTTCAAAGAGATTCATAATCAATCTTAAAATTATATAGATGTCTGCTATGAAAATTAAAATTTGATATTAATTTATGATAAATTATCAAATATAACATATTTTTATAATACAATATCCTTCACTAAATAAGAAAATCACTCATAAAAACTAGTTTATTTGTATGTTTTCAACATTTAACTCTAGAATTAAATAGCAATACTCAGGTTTCCTCTACACTTCTCAACAAACAATAAATAAACTAGGAAACAATATCAATCACATTCAAATTATTTTTAATCATGGTTTTAAATAATTAAAATAAAATTTAATAATTCTCTTCAGTACTTTAATATCTCCCATTGGATTTGTTGTCAACACTATAAACCCTAACCAATAAACATGAATAAATATCACATCACAACATTTCTTATATTGAATTATCTTAACCCCAAATTTCAAGATAAAGTGGTGTATTAAGTATATTAAACCCCATAATGATAAGAAATTTATGGCTTAGTGATTTGGATTCTCTCCCCCTCATTAATTACAACAATTACACCACCATTCTAAAAAAATCGGATTTGGATTCATGATATACATAAAAAGGATTTGGGTTATGTTCTCCCCATGTAACAACAAAATATAAAGGAAAATGGAAAATTCCAATTTTTCCACTAGTGTTGGGGAATAGATAAACCTTCAAATTCATACACAAAGTATCAAATATATACATTGACATTACATTAGTGAAGATATCAACCATTTTACCTATGGTAGGAATAAATTATATCTATTTTCCCATTAGAATCATTTTCATTAATTAAATTAAATGAAATTTTAATGTTCATAGAATGATAGTTCTTTAATATATTTACAGATAGAAAAATTTCACTATATTTTTCACAAGAAATTTGGATTGGTTTCTCAATATCAATATGAATTTCCTCTAAATATTATTTTATCCATATAATCTATTTAAAAGAAATAATAACTATAACATACAAAGATTATATGGTTCCTAATGCAGTAGAGTAATTTTTATTATGTCATCATCCCACAAAAACTCATTACATAAAATAAATTTGACATGAAATTTATTTTCAATCATCAAAATCATGATCCTAGTCAGTATTAGTAAATCTAGTGAGATTCAGGTGCTCCCCATTTTTCAAATTAGTAAAAATACAAGGTTCATTTTACATACTTGTGAAATATTTCAACCACCAATAAATATGATTTTTAGGAATTTTTTTTAACATTATCATTGGGTTTCATCATAGGGAAAATCAATTTATTTATCATGAGATAAATTATGAATTGAATCAGTCTTCAAAACTAATTCTAATTTACTATTTATGATTCATTATCCTTACTAAGACTCAGAACAACTTTTATGGGTGTGGACACTAATTTAGAGTCTTCCATGATGAAATTATTCAATAGTCATTCAGAATAACTTTATAGGGAAATAAAAACATAGACTAGTCTCTGAAAAGGTGAAATTTTATAAAATAGCTCAACTCTCCCATCATGGGAATCTAAAATTGATTATCTACCAATTTATAAATTTTTCCACAAGATATCTCATTATAAATGTAAATAAGAGTAACCTATACTATTTAAATTATTTAATGGATGCTATCATACAATCGTTTAGTGAAATTCATCCCTGACAAGAATCTATGTATCTTATTATACCTAGGATTGGTGGCATTTCCTGGCCTATATAGATCCATTTTCCTCCAAAATAGCACAGTTCTATACTTTTAATGATTAAAACCATTAGGAGACATAATTTATAATTACTTCTATTTTTCTCTATTTTGGAAGGAATATTTCACTACCATTTCATAAATTATGTATAGACTATGATCTTCAACTACTAGGAACATTCTTATAGATTCAGGACTTTCTATATAAGAAATGGTTTCTATGAAATCAACTCCCAAAACATGTGAATATCCATATCAAATTTCCTTGGAACCTCCCCATTAAAATTCCATTTTTATGAACAAAATTTGAAACAAATCAAAGATTCCCCATTTTTTCAAAGGGAAATGATACAAACTGAGATTTTTATCAATATTATTCATCTCCTTATTCATAGAATGAATCCTTTCATCATTTTTAATAGACATAGAATGAAAATGTGTCTTAATTTGAGAGATAAGATTAGTTTTTTTCATATCCGTTAAACCCTTTTAGTATTCATTAGAGTATTCTTTTTTAACATTATATTATATACTACAAATTGATTCTTTTTATTTTAATACTTATATTTTTTTAACAAGAACAACTAATTCTCAATAACTATTATAATCAGATTCAATATAAGAAATATGTGGTTATTATTCTTCTTGTTCATCATTGAATTTCTCATAAATATTTCCAAAATATTCACTATACTATTAAATAATATCTTCATTTAGAAAACTAGTTTTGATTTTAATTTAAATTATTTATACCTCATAATAATCAATAATCTTATGTGGATTCTTACATTAGTATCTATGTCCTTTTCCATTAGAAAGTTATCATATAAAGATGCCATCATAGATCTTCTCATCTAACCACCATAGATGGGAGTTCTTACTGTTCATAAAACAATGACTAAAAAAACACTAAATTTTTTTGGTTTTTTCATATAAAATCTCATTATAATTAATCTATAAAATAGATTTTTGTAGATAAATATATTTATGTTAATAGTAGTTCATATAAATTCTCTAAAAAACTGATATAAAGAATTTAGTAATAATTGATATTACCATTTAAATTAGATTTCTTTTCCTTATTTCAAAAAAACCACTATAATTGGGAGTATATGAATCATTCTATTGAATATTGTTTATATTTCATCATATATAGGAATAAAAATCATTCTTCATAAAATCCCTTGAATTTTATATACTCAAATATTTGATGCAAATCCACCGACTCCCTCTCAAAATATATATTGAATATTTAAAACACATCCAGAACCCCTAATTTATGCCCAAAAAACCAAGAAGTTGGTCATTTTTTTAGAATAATTAATATATGTGATGAAGAAAAAGTCACCTATAGTGGTATAAAGTCTCATATGTCAACATAAATCGGAGTGAATTAATTCAAATCTCTTAGTATATTAGATTTACACTCCTTTTTTTATTCGTTATACCAGAACCCCATTTTGAATGGTTTTAAAAAATATATAGTTTTCAAATTAATTTTGGTAGATCTTACACAACATTTTCTCTTGAAAATTTTTACAATTTTTTTTTCCAAAATGGCCATGTCTCAGGTGAAAAATAGTTCATTCTTCTAATTCACTATAAAAACATGAATTGAATAGATCACCAATCTGAATAAGATATCTAATTATTCATTCACATATGATTATAAAAATTCAACATGGTTTACTCTTGAGGTGGAATGTGTTTAATTAAAAAATAACTTCATCACATTCGTCTTAGAGATAAATCATACTTCACAAGTTATGTTTATACACATCAAAAATTTAGAAATCTTTATATTTAGATTTTAGGATTAAAATTTAGTTTGATCTATTCTAATAATTTTAAATGAAATTTCATTCCCAATAGAGACAACTCCATCCTTTTATTATTAAATGGTCTCCAATATTTTCACATTACCAATCATGTCGGATCATTAAACACAATCAATGATTAATTTACTGCTCCCAATGATATATTTGAGAGCCACCTTGACGTGAATTGAATTTTCAATTCTATTTCTTAGTTATAAATTATTTTTTCATATTACTTTTTATTTCATATAAAATAATGTTCACATATTCTTATTACAATTTCCAAATTAGCCACAACTTACGTAGATTTCTTATAAATATTCTATTTTATTTTAGATGTGTTTGTATGACATACTTATGTTTCTTTCTTTCTTCTTTTCAGACTAGATCCCTCTATTCAGTAGATATGTCACAATCAAATATTTCCTCCTCAAAATACATGGGAGGTAATTTATTTTACAAAAATAATAATTGTTATTCCAAAAAAATCCCCAACACCAATAATGTCCTTTAAAACTAATTCTTCTATGAATCGATTGCGACTATCTTGAAATTATAAAAAGTTTTCTTAGTATATTTCATACTTTATTTTTTTTTACATTTTGGATGCATTCTTTATATAGTTATCCTATATTACCCTAAAATATATAGAAATATTATCAAAGTATCTCTCAAACTATATTTACCCATATTATCTCCTTGAACTAACAGTAAGAGATGAAATGAATTTTTAATTATGGTGTGTATAATGTATAATTGTTACCTAAATTTATAAATTTCACATCTAAACATCCTTTGATGAATAAAATTTGTTTTTTTATTTTTCATAGTCATTTCTCATTTTACCTATGGTCTTCACATCTATAAGACACCAAACTAAGCCATGTCTTAGCCTTCTTCATTTGTAGTAAATTACTTATTAGACACTTTTGGTATTCTATTTTGATAAAAAAATATCACTTTTTAATTCTAGTTTCCTCAATATAATCATTTAATCAATTATGAATGTCATCATTGTTTTTCTTAAAAATAAAAAACATTTTATTTAGTGATTTGATTTCACTCTTTAGTTTTTTGTTATCATCTTGACATATTTCTATCTGAGACAGTTCCATGGGATCAATGTATGTTTCTTCTAATTATCCTTCACTAATAGAAATTTATCTTATATTTTAACATAATCCATGAAGATACACACTTTTCCAACACAATCCATTTTATACAGACAACTATTGGTAGAGTAGCCATCCTATTAGTAAATAAAAAAAGTTATTATATATATCCTTTGATTTTTTTTTCTTTTTTCATGAGATTTGTTGAATTATTTGTGTGACGTACTAATATGGGAGCCACATGGCCGTTCCAATAGTTTGTATGCTACATGAAATGAGGTGCAGCTCCCATGTGCTAGAGGCTACCGACTACTAGTGAGGACCTAAAATGTAATGTGGGGAGACTAAAATAAAAATTTCAAAGAAGAAAAATAATATAAATAAAATATGGAATGACCTATAAGTTTTCATTTACAAATGAAAAAACAAGATAAAGAAACATAAAAAACTCTTAAGAGGGTCCTGACATCATGTTTGGTTCCCTTTTCTATGATTGACCAGGAATCCAAACTGAGAATTCTAACATTGGGATATTTACATTATCATATCCTACATATATGATATCTATTTGAGTATTTTTTTAATTATAATTTTTATTATTAAATATCAAATCAAAAGTAAACTATAAACGGTAATCATATGTGAAGGGGGACACGGGGGTCTAAAAAAGTGATGACCAAGGGAATCCCCCAAGGCCACCTCCATGCCGCCCGAGGGGAGGTAAATGGTATGAATTTAAACTATAAGGGGAGGATAAGGGGAGGATCTAAAGGCCAGGAAGTCTGCTAGACAATAAAAAATACGCCATGTATGAAGTGTCTCAGTGCTGTCCAAGAGAAGAGGTCTTCACTTGAAGATGATATAAGAAATGTGCCAGGGGGTCAGGGAGACTCCCTTAAGGGAGGACCAGATAATTTTTGAGTTAGTATCCACCACAGTGAAGGAGATGTTCCTTGAGTTGTAGAGCTCCATCCCAGAAAGTAGGGCCTTTCATCTTCCATCAAATAATCCCCAATCCCAATGAAAGCACTGAAAGCCATCATAACTCCACCAGATAGGTCATAAACCACCCCAAATCACTTCATAATGCCCAGGACACATGCACCATAAGAGTTCAACGTAAATATGTGAACAGTGGGAGTCCATCTCACCCAGAACCATGACTGGAAAGTGAGGGAGGGGGATGTGTTATGCTAGAGAAGAACCTAATGGAAGGCGCCTCCTCATGACTCGTGTAGAGGGTAACCAAATAAAAAATGAGGCATCTGGTTCTAAAGGACAGTCCATGGGAAGTGGTATGAAAATCATTTTGTCATGACCTGTTTTTTGCCTGCGAAATACACCAAAAACCCGCCTCCAAGAGGATAAAATGGACGAATTCATCCTTTTTTCTCATAGCTCCACTAAACAATTGCTGGAAGAAGTCCTCCTACATCACAAAGCCTTCCAAGGTAGTGAGGGGCTCACCGAGGAAACTACATACACAACTATCCCACTCACCCAGGATGAAAAGATGAATAGAGGACTCCTCTTGGGGGTCACGATAGTAGGAGTATCTCCACGCGATAGAAATACCTCTGGCATTGATAGTCATCTTAGTCAGGATTTCATTGGATTGATCCCACCAAACCAGGAAGTTATATTCGGAAAGGATAAAATTGCACCATAAGATCTTACCCTAGGGGTCCACAACCGTCTGCACGTGCATGGCCCTTCCGTACGTCTTGGCTGCGAACCTCCTATCCGGGGATTCTGAGAAGATGCTTCTATCAGCGAGCCATCCAGATAAATGTTGTTGAATGTATATTTCTTGGTGTGGTCAAGGATTGACTTAATAAAAGGGAGGTGGAGTCTAGAATCCCTGAAGGATAGGTCATAGGTTGGTCATCCCAGGTAATCCAATACTCTATCCCCCCAGTTGCAGTCATAGAAGATGGAGTCACCCTGGCTAATAATCTAGAGGCAGCGGTCCTGGAGGAGGGGTAAGTGACCACAGATAGTGGCTCATAGAGGAGAAGAGTTCCTACCCATTTCCCTAAACCTATAACCATAGTTTGATCTGATAAAGTGGCTCCAAATAGATTTACCCTCTATCACCTCGCAGGCCAGCTTGCCCTGCACAAAGAACATTTACTCCCCCAAGCTTCTAACATTAATTCCTCCAAGCACCAGGGGTTTTGACAGTCTTCCCCAGGAGGCCCAATGGCACATGCCCTCTCTATGAGCATCCAAAAAATAATAATTTAATACCCTCTCAATTTGAGCAAATATAGATTTTGGGACTCTGTTAAACAACTTGATGTGGATGGTGATTGAGGATAAAACGCAGTTGATGAGGGAGATTTTTCCACCGAATGATAGAAACCAATTTTTCCAGTTATTAATATGACTGATCACTTTATTTGATATACCCTTGATGTTCTGGATGTGAACTCTGTCGGGTGCTAAAGGGGCACCAAGAAAATATATGGGAATGTTCATTCCATGGATACCGAGGATAGCTTTGATGTTAATCATATGTCACCCCAAGATGTGGGAAGAATAGAAGATCCCACTCTTCTCTTTATTGGTAAGCTATCCACTCCACCTACAATACTCCTCCATTATCCTACCAAAGTTCCTAGTAGAAGAGGTTCTCCCATTAATTATGAACATATAATCATCTGCGAAGAGTAGATGAGAAACCCTAGAGAAGTGAGTGCCATTATAAAAAAGTTGGATCCCCGGCCTGAGTTGTGAGAGAAATGTACTTACTAAGAGCGTCCTAAGAAGTGATGAAAAGATTATGAGACAGTGGGTCACCCTACCATAGGCCCTTGACTACTTTGATAAATCTAAAATGCCTCCCCTCAAAGATAATATTGAACCATGGAGAGCTAAAACAATGAAACAAGAAATCGATGGCTCTCTCAGAGAACCCCATGCATCGTATGACCCGAATAATGAACTCTACTCCATTCGTTCGTAGGCCTTATTCATGTCTAATTTGATAATCACATTTTACCGAGTCACTTTCAGATTGATATCCCAGACCATTTCCTGATCTATCTGGATTGCGCATTGAATAGATCTGCCTTGAATGAATGCATGTTGGTCATATGATACGCATTCATTAATGAACCTGGAGAGCCTGTTATTTATAATTTTGGTTAAAACCATGTATACAATGGTACAAAGGATAATTTGGCAACATTGGGAAAGAGAATAAGGAGCACTAACTATGGTTCCTAGTGCATCATTTTTTTACCCCAAGTTTAATTAGAGCATTACTCCCTATCTAACAACTCTTGGTTTTTTGGAGCATCAGTCTATATCGAATATTTTATTTTCATGCATTCATTACAGTATAGAGCCTTTGACTGGACCCCATGTGTATTTAGAGAATCATTCCCTAAGCCACATCCCATTTTTTAATCAATGAGATATATCACGTATATCACATTCATATCAAGGATCAACATGATCGACCTTCTATTCGACCCATCTCATCATGGTGAACCATTTCAATTAATAATAAAAATCATGGTTATTTACTGCATTCCAAAGGAATAACATTACTTAATCATTTTTATCAAATTATCAACATTTATTAACATACATCATCACTCAATAAGCATTAATTCAATCAACCCCTAAATTCACTATATCAATATGAAAAATAATTTAATTTGATTCCAATAATTGATTTTTTTAAAAAAATTACATTTAAGAAACAATATTTTTTAATATATTGGCACACCCCATGGGTTTCCAATAATTCTGGTCTAATAAATTTTCTATAGGTCCAATTGGATTGTCGAAGATGTCTAAATTTTATTTAATTATGTTTAAAATTTTAATATAAAATTCAATTTAACAATGTAGAAATTAAAAGGATCAATTTCATACACATTATAACAGTCATGACACTAGGAATTAGAAATTAGAAAACCTACCTCCAAATCATTGATGAAATTTCACGAAATATCATTCCTCAAATCCAAAGTTGATTGAATTATTTCAAAATGGAGTAAGAGAAACAGATTCAAAACAAAGGATCAAGATCTAATGAAACCAGATCAATTAAAAATTACAGCTAAACCATTAATGAAAATATAAAATATAATTCAACTCAAAAGGGATAAAAATGTATGAGAGATAGATATTTTAAATGAGGAAGATATCTCTTACTAAAGAGGATTTGATCCATTAATCTGATCCTCAATTAAAAAATAATGAGGTTCATGTATACTGGGAATCCTCCAATGAGTTTTAGAAATCACTTACTTGAATAGATTAAGGAATTATTCATTAGATCTTATAGCTGAGACATAAACACCTGATGATTTTATAATTCTAATTGGTACACTAGAAGAGAAAATCGATTGGATCCTGGAATGAGCTAAATTATGAACTTGACATCTCTCTCAGGTGACTTCCCTATGAAGTCATCAAGAAACAATTATTGAAACTAGTCCACCATGGGTGGAATGAAATACTTCTTTACACACCAATCATCCAAAAAATGACTACCAAACTAGGCTTCAATATCACTTATTTTTTTGATGAACTAGACCAATATGGCCTACCTAGATATCATGTATTCCAAGATTAATATAATATTAACCCTCGTTATATGTGAAGGTCGCTCTACGTGGTAACAATTTTTCTGGGATTATTTCAAAAATAGTTTGTCCATACCCAAAATAAACTCAAAATATTGCATATCATGTATGTAAATATAAAAAAGTAGTTGATACTTACCAACATCAAGAGAACACAACATTCACAAAAAATATCTCCCAATCAAAATCCAAATGGTGTGTTGATTTTCATAACCAAACTCACAAAATCAACCATTAGACTCAAACCATTCACATGTTTATCATATATAAAATAATTAGAGGGGCATGCATAAAAAAATTGTACTTAAAAGCATATAATATACAATAATATTACCGCTAACTTTAAATGTCCAAAACTACCTATCCAAAAGTGAAAAATGAAAGGAATGAAACTTTCTAGCCCCTTTTACCTAAACTTTAGTTTGAGTCCCCTATGTCAGAGTAATATGTTGATATGGGTGATCTTTTTATGAAGTACCACATTAATGAAATTGACCATCTTGACTAGTAGTAATTTATATGTTGTACTTATAAAATGTTAAAGACAATATTCCCATATTCTGGTGAAGCCTAGCTCCTCGGTCACTACACATATATCATGGGTTCCATAGAATTACTATTGATGTCACATCCTACCACATTTTTGGAACTCTATTAGTGGACAGGTCCACTAGTTATGATAGTTACCCTTCCATTGTTATTTTTGTAAAATCACTCTAGGATTTCCCTTAATTACTTATCCTTCCCCTAGCCAGTTTGGTTTCCACTGTTTTGGGTGATGTTATCTTTGAAATGCTTCCAATCATCAGAATACATACATACTATTCATCTTGAATACACCAGTTTTAGCCAACTAGAATCCCCAATCATAACCCCCATAGAAATGAGAGCATAAATAAACACCTCAATAAAGTTATTGAGTTGAAAGATCTTTACCTATTAATTAATCCTGCAATTATGCCTATCGTAAAAATGTTTCACAGTAGTTCACTCATCCATTTCCAATAATGATATAATGTGATACTGTCTAGTGAGAAAACTTGTGTAGTCCATCACAGAAATCCACCCCTGTGTTAAGTACAAAAACCCTACTCTCATCTACTGCATTATAGTTTATCAATAAAATTTTATCCAGGAACATTTACTGAATGTGTTTTCATACCATGTTCTCCATCTTCTCATCTTGGTATTTGGAATCCTACTAGCACATCACATGTTCTCATAACATATAAGCATCCAACATGAATATATTACCTACTGATGTATCTTGAAGTTCATGAATTTTTTGTATAAACTGAATATAGTACAGAGCTTTCACAAGTCCACCCTATCTAGTGAAAGTCAAAGAGTGATGAAACTGGAACTATTTGGTCAAATTAGACATGTTATTTATACAATAACTTGGTTCATTTTCCATAAGACACAGAATATTCACATATTCCTCATAGAACTTCTCTCCCACAACTTCACCTGGAACAATCAGGGCTTTAATTTCCACTACCTTAGGTACATTTTCCTAAATTTCCTCTTATCATTCTTTCAAAATACCTCATAAGAGAGGCATGTGTTGACACAACTAAATGCATGAATTAGGACACATAACAAATCATTAACACATGTGTAAAATACCGATTCATCTAAGTACATAACAATTCATCCTCATACACCTCCACATAGTCAAAACATGTAAAACACCATTATCATCAACCATCCCTCATGTTGGTCATGGTTAACAAAGGATAAAGATCATTCCTATTTTATATATTTCTCATTAAATAATAATTTTTTTCACATAAAAATGCCTCATTAAACATCATTTTAACAATTTTTTATTTATCCTTATGCACTATTTCTTTTAAATTAATTATGTAATGAATTTTATTTTAATTTAATAAACTCAAAAAACCATTTTTCCATGTGTTCCTATAATGATGCATGTCACATAAAATACAGTGTTACTAAAATGATTAATATATTTTGAAATATTATTCCTTACCAGTACATATTGATAAATCTTGTTAAAAATTACCATCACACAACAAGTGCATCACTCAATGTAAAATAACATTCAACTTTATTAGCAAATATCAAGAACATTAATCCCACCTTTGGTACATGGGTTTTCCCCTGAACATGTGTTAGCTACTCCCAAGAATATAAATATGACCAAGTGCCCACTCATTTTAGACACATGTATACTTTTCCAAAATAGTTAGACAACTGTAATGAAAAGAAAATTAGCCTTTGATACCACCTTGTGACATCCCAAAACTGGTTCCACACGTAGATTCCAAAATCTGGTATGCTACATGATCTCAGGAATACCTCCCCACACACTAGTGGCTACCAACAGGTATTGAGGATCTAGATTAAAACTTGGGGAGACTATACCTACTCTAAAAAAGTTGAAAAATAGGTTAAATAAATAGAAAAAATGAAAATAATAACGAATAACTAAAATGATAAAAATGTAATAAATAAATATCATCTCCTCCTAATGAATACAAAAATTATAAATTGACAATAAACCAAATATATAGACATTTAATTCCATACATGTGTCATGTTTCAAATGACTATAGAAAAATAAGACACACTGTCAACTCCCAAGTGTGTCCTAAAATCATGTTCGGTTCTCTCATCCATGTTTTATCCTAAATACGAACTCATCCTTCCAAAGTAGTTATTTTCCCCATACCCCATCATATAAACATGATGTATATATGGGTACTAATAATGCATCCCATGCAGGGTATGAGTACAAATCAGTAGGCCAAAACCAATAGTGTCTAAATCAATATCCAATATATAAAAATGAATGTATTTTTATAAAGAAAAGCATTAAAAAGGTAAAATAAACTGGTATAAAATTTAATTATTTTCTATCCAACCACATTATATTAGCATTGAATCATGCCTAAGTCAAAACTATATACCATAATAATATCAATATTTAGTCATTTATTAGAATTCATTATTAATTTAATTCTAATTTCTTGCTTGGAATCTTAGAACATCATTCTAGTTAGAAATATCATGGGTGCCTATAGAATATTTATGGAAAACCAAGGATATTTGGAACCATAGTTCCTATACAAGATAATATGAGTATTTGGAGCATCATTCCTTGTTCTATACTTTATTGTTTATATGGATGCATTTGGATCCCGGAGCCTCATTCCGACAACCTATGGATATTTAGAGCATAAGTCCATGACCCACACTCCATTTATCAATAAATCACAATCTATCCCACCCTTTTAATCATATAGGAAAATTTCAATTATCAATCACCTTCATGATTCCTTAATTTATTTCCAATCAATAAAAAAATAATTAATAATTAATCCAATAATCAACAATTAATCACACACATCATTTACCCAACACGATTATGAGAATCAACACACTAATCAAACTAAACAATATAAAAAAGGAATTATTTCAATTACTATATCCTATTATCTCATTTTTACCTTTCAAAAATCGCCATTTCAAAAATATGGACACACAACATGGGTTTCCTTCTAGTATAGTTTTATAAATATATAATTGGTCTAACAAGATCTAGGAAAGGTTTCTCAATATATTATAACTAAATTGGACATTTTAATTTAATTTTTAATTTCATAATTCTGAAATGTAATTGAATAATTTCATACAAAATACAACAATCAAGAAAATTTGAATTAGTAATTTTACCACCTCTGTAAAGATCGTTGTTGAACTCACACCATATCACAATCTAGAATTTGTTATAGATATGCATAATTAGAAGAAAAACCTTGGTTAAGGATCCAAGGAATAAATATCAATAACATCTAATATCTATTCCATCTATAATGGGGAAAAATTAATTCCTATAAAATGAGATAGAAATATCTAAGAGAAAGTAATTGTAAACAAGTAGGAAATCAGTTAAAAAAGAGGTGTCAATCCTTCAATAAAATCATTAATTATCAAGGAAAGGTGTTTAAGGAGAATTTTAATCATATTGGAAGCAACCAAAATCATTGAAAAATGTTTTATCTCATGCGAGGTTGAATGGAAGTAAAAAATAGGCATTCAATATTTTTTTTATAAAAAATTTTGGTTTTTTAATTTTTGAATGTACTGTTTCCAAGGAATGGTTTATAGTTTTCAAAAACCTACTCTTGAACCATGAAACTCTACTCATTGGGTGAATGTTTTCTCTTAGGTTGCAACAAGTTTTGAAAACCCATGATCAAACCATGAAACCCACAACTATCATTGGATATATGGTTTGGGGAGGTTGGAGGCACAGTTTGGTTAAACTGTGCACCATCTACTGTTGCTGCAAAAGGGGTGTATAGTTTCCTATGGAAAACTACACAATTTCCACTAACTGTGCACGAACCGTTCATAAGAACATGATCTTGAAAATTTATTCAATTTCAATATATCATTCCCACACTAAATCCAAACCATGGTATGATAATTATAAGGGTAGAATAATACATTAAAATAAGTACAGTGCATCTGAAAAAGGGTTGGATCAAACCTTTATTACTCCATCCTAATTAATTTATCTATGGAACATATTAATCATTTTAATATCCCCCACCAAAATCATTTTTCATAAAAAAATTAAATAATGTTTCCAATTTCAAAAGATTTAAATAACACGATTAGAATTTTCCCTACGTACTTACCCTTTTCACTCATTTCAGTTTCTATACATAAAGAAAATTACTATAGTAGAATCATCAAATGTTACATCATACTATTCAAATTCTCTAGAACAATAATCTTTCTCTTACTTGATGTTTATTTTTTTCATTGATTGACTACCATTTCTTATTTGGGTTTTTACAGAAATACTTTATCCTTCCTCATCTCATAGTTAATTCATGTATTAGGAAACTCATTAAGAGAGATGTTTCTTTTTTATTAATGGTAATATATCCTTGGGTAAACCCCAAATAGAAAATTTTATATTAAATTATTGAAAATGGTTCAATCTTCTAATGTGTTTATTAATAACCCTAAGTGACTTACCATCTGATTTACCATTTTTACTTATTTATCAATCATCTAGAAATACCCAATTTTGATATCATCAAATTTGTCTCTCAAGATTGGATGTTGGGATTAATTGACATTGATACTTTATTTATATATATAGTTGATATTATCTTACACATTCATAGATTTGTTGATTCACATCATTTTAGTGTACTCTTTATTAGTAAATTATGAAAGGATAAAATGTATATATCTATCATCAACTTATAGATTTCTATTATCTTTAAATTTCATGGGTGAATCTCTATAAACAAGTAAAAAAATCAATGAATCACTCACTAGAAATATGTATGATAGTATATAGGTAAGCATATTTTTATCCCATAAATAAAATTTCCTTCCAAAAATGATTGTAAAACATCTACTATGGAAAAAATTAATTTTTTCTATACATTATATATGATTAAAATGAAATATTTGATGTAAAATACTTATCTTTGATAACACATAACGAACCTAGTTTATTTGAGATACCACTAAGAGAATCTAGGGGCGAATTAGAAGTACATTTTTTATAATATACCCTTTAAATATTAACCTATATGTAATTTTAATGTCTTATTTAACTCTCGATTAAACACTTCCCCACCCATATTCAATCTGAATATGAACAATCACAATAAACAATAATTTTTTTATAAATCTCACTCTCATTGAGGGTAGAAAAGAATTACTATGTTCAGTTTGATAATAAGACATTGATTATATCCGAATTTAATTAATATTGATTATAAGGGAAATATATTTTAGCTTCCACAATATAATTTAAATAAGGGTTAGGCAGGCATCATGTACTTTCCATTGCGATATAGGATGGTATCATCAACTTTACCATCACTATGTCCTGATAATTTTTTTTGGAAATTTTGTATATTGGAACCAATGTTATAAAAGAATGTATTCTTCTCTTAAACGTGAAAAATATCTCTATTAATCCTCAAAAATTATTTACATCACTCTAAATGATCTTGTATTACTATTTGGACTTCAACTTCTGGAAGTGTATTAGTAGATAAATATGCATGTTAAACCTCTACCTCATGATTTTAGAATGATCAAAATTTTCATGAAAAAATGAGAAAACACATTCATATACATAATACTCAAAATAATGTATTTGAAATGACCTATAATAGAATAAATTTCATAAAAAATGATGAATGTTGTTATAAGATGTTTTATATTTTCTCTTCATTATGTTTCATTTATTCATTGGTTCTACAACACAATGTAGTATGATATTATCAAAAGTTTATACAAATTACTGTATTTCTTTTCATATATTATATTAAAATTATTATTTGAATAATGTTTCTATAATTATTTATTTAAAGTCTTCCTAGATTTTTAGAAACAATATTTACACTCGTCAACTAAAAATAAAACATTCTCCAGCTTGATCGAAAATAATGAATTAAAATATTTCAATTTGTTTTTCCACAAATATTGTGCCCTAATAATCTAAATTAATTCTCCAAAAAAATTAACATGAATCATTAATTGACCTATAACCTCTGATATTTTGAACGTTAATGTTCTGTTAAACACAATCTTAATTAGCATCTAGAATTATCTTCTAAAAAATCAAAATATCTTTGAGATTCTACTAAGAAACTGAACCTTATAAAATTTAAAGAAAATTACTCCTAAGATACATAAAGTCTGTATATAAGTTTAATGATATTTCAAATAAAAACAATTTCTTATTAGAGTAAATAAATCCTATAATTCAATAAACTAACTCTTACAATCTAAGTGCAACCCCCATCACTTTGTTTATTTTTATCACATTTGGATGACTCTTATATTTTAAGAGATGAACATAGAAAATTATAATACTGCTAATAAATTTTTATACTTAAATAAATTCTATTTGATTAGTTCCACATAACTTTAACAGACAATCTAGAATAATCTTACAAGATCATGCCTTTGAAAAATTATTTAGTCATATTTTAGAATCATTTTTATTGTTTATAGTTGAATCTCATGAAAAATTTAGATGATTTTTTTGAAAACACTAATAACTTTTATGCTTTGATGAATTATCCAATTAATCAGATTTTTACAACAAATATACATTTTCGTGATGAAAACATTCCTCTTATGAAACAATTTCATTGTTTGTTTTCATCCTTTTACCTTATAATTAGATAACTATGATCTATATTACTCAAATCAACCCAAATATGTTCAAACAATCTATTGAAAATTATTTATCACCTTAAAATATTTCTCACTCGGTTTTGAAAATAAATACAACCTTCTTCGACCATTCCCATGGGTAATTCAGATGTGTTATGAAGGTTAATATTATGTTGAATGGAAGGATTTGGATTACTACTCATCTCAGGATATGGATGAGGATTTATACCATAATTGATAAGACCACACTGCAAGTTGAACATTATAAAATTAATCATAAATATATATAAGAATAGCATCTTGTGTTCCACACCACAACGGGTACCCTCACTCCTCTATAATAGTTACATATAAATAAATAAATTCATAAGTCATAGATATTATTACATTAAAATAGACAAAAAAATACAATGATGTCTAATATATATCAATGATGATGTTATTTCCACTATAGAGAACCATCATATTTTTACATGAAAATTACAGTATATTATTGATTAAAAACATAATTGTTATGTATTCAAGTGTTGAATGGTTCAGTAACATAGCAAAACTAGGATCATACATAACTTATAAACAATAAATCATAAAAATTTATTTAAATTAATATTCTTTATCCCTTGAAACTATCACATTCTCCTTATTACATTTAGTAACCTGAGGATATACATCAAATTGTGAGGTAAGAAAAAATCTGAGTAAGAGGAGGATTACGGGGCATGAATCAATATAAAATATGAGATAATAATCATCATAACAACCTAAGAAAAATAACATCATTATAATAATTTTGAAACAATGGAAAATCCATTTAATTTGGAAATGAATAAAAATGAAACATTATTGCATAATGATCAAATTCCATATAAAGTTGTGAACCAAGCTAGCATCATGATCAAATACAGTATATGTGCATAGATCAACACATCATCTATGAGTAAAATTATTACATCACGTTCATGCATAAGAGAAATAGTTTAATAATATAAATAAAATTACCAAATGAATAAGAGGGATAAATATTTCCCATACCACACATCAAATCTTAATACTTACATAATCATGCATGCCCCATAAAATGATTAAAAATAATAGTTATAAAATAACCCATTAAAGGAATTTCTTATAAGGATTTAATAAAGAATTATTTCCTTAACTAATATAGAGTTCCAAAATGACAAAATAAAAACATTGATGGAATAAAAAATAATCATTATTTAGTTAAAAAAACTCTTTCAAAGAAAAATATGTGTTTTGGAAAGAAAAATATTTTTTTGGAAAAGATTTTTATTTGGATTATAAATCATTGTAAAAAAATTTATATCCCCAAAATAAAAGATAATAATAGTTAATGTATTTTTACGGAAAATTATATTAATATTCATACTAAAGTGATGTGAAAGTGGGATAACATAAAGAATGGAAGTTGGGTACGACAATCCACTTACCATTAATCGCTCTTCAATTATCCACTTTTGATCCACATTAATAATTAACATAAATTAATTAAATCATTGACAGAAAATTTATTTTTCCATTGTTTCCACTATTTATCAATTATAATCATTTGAATTTATTTCAAAAATTCTTGGGCTAAATGAAAAAAATTTATAAATATTGTTTTTCTTAAAAATTTCTTATTTTTCATGATTTTATTCAAGGTCATTTATACATTAGTAGAATTAATTTAAAACGTATAAAAAAACTATTTATACCATTATACACCATATATAATTTATTTTAAATATCCACTAGTATGGTGATTTTAAATGTATATGAAATGGCCCCATTAGAGATTAAATGACTACTAACAAGAAGAATTTAAAAATAAGAATAAGAAGAGATATAAAAAATAAATACATCAAAATTATAATTACTATAGTTGGTTAGAAAATAATATAATGATAAAATTATGTAAAATTTTATATTAGTTTATTTTAGTTTGAATATACTTGTGAAAAGTGTGAGTGAGAGAAGACAAAAATGAGAGAAGAGTTTGAAAACAAAAACCCTTTTCTGAGTCTGGATTCTCTAGTACGATAATAGAATTCATAGAATATTGGATTATATTTACTCAAAAAAATAATCATGGTTTAGAAGGGATTAATATATATGATTTTTTTAGATATTTTTATTTTAAAATGTGGGATGATTGGTTTTCGAACGGGAGGGGAAGGGGTAATTTATACTTGTGGAAAGGGGTATATTAATAATAAAGTACTAAATAAAATAAAATATGAAAGGTAATACTTTTAATAGTTAATTTATAAAAATAAAAATAATATTTTAATATAAAAAAATATTTTTGGTCTTTAATCCCCACTATAATTCTAATAATTTTAGTTCATTAAAAACAATATTGGAAAAATATAAGTTTTTATTTTAAGGGAACACTATTTGATTTAGGTTTGGATTTTTTAAAAACAATTATGTTTATTTTATATTGTTAACTAAATTATGAATTTAATTTTTTTTTGGATGAACCTTAAGTTCTATAAATTGTTTGGTCATTATTAAAAATATAATTCTGTAATTAAAGATACACTATTTATGAGAAAATAGTATTTTTTGGAAAAATACCAATACACCACCATTTGAAAATTCTGACCTGATGATTTAAAAAATGTTATTGATTTTATCAAAATAAATTTATAATAGTAGTAATTTCATTTTTTAATTAAAAATAATATTTTTAGGGAAATATGAAAATATAGTTAATCAATAAATTGATTATATTTTCATTATGTTTTATAATCATGAAATTTATTATTTAGATTTATTGTATCTATATTAACTTTAAATACTCATTATAAATATTATTTATATCTCAATTTTCATTGAGGATAATTTAGTGTTCTAACGGTAAGGTTACTATTCTCAAATGTAAGGTTACTATACTCAATGTTCAGGATACTATTCTAATGGTCACATTGTTATTTGAACAGTAATATTACATAAGAGAGATATCACATATTTATATAAGATTATATTAAACTCAATTTCTCTAAGGTTATATATTTCCATTTTATATAATTTGTATAGGGTTATTAGTATTTTGTTTCTTTTTTATAGAGTTTTACATTGGAGGGATTAATAAAGGAGATTGAGGAGATCCATATTTTCCAATTATAAATTTTCTATTTTCTATTTCTTATCTACTTGTAATAATTGGAAATTTAATGTTTTTATTCATTGAATAGTGTAATTATTGTCATTAATGAAAAAGTTTTATGGTTGGTTTCATGTGTATAATATTATATAACAAAATAAAATCAGTCATAACATAATGTAAGATAACATAAGACAAGATAAGAAAAGATAAATCATATAATATATGATAATATAGGATAATGTAATATAATATAATATATTATATTATATTATAATATAATATAATATAATATAATATAATATAATACAATACAATACAATACAATATAATATAATACAATACAATACAATACAATACAATATAATATAATATAATATAATATAATATAATATAATATAATATAATATAATATAATATAATATAATATAATATAATATAATATAATATAATATAATATAATATAATATAATATAATATAATATAATATAATATAATATAATATAATATAATATAATATAATATAATATAATATAATATAATATAATATAATATAATATAATATAATATAATATAATATAATATAATATAATATAATATAATATAATATAATATAATATAATATAATATAATATAATATAATATAATATAATATAATATAATATAATATTTTATGATATGATATGATATGACATAATATAATACACCTTCATTTTAAGAAAGGAATATTACTAATAAACACTCGGCCGCTACATTCTATCAGAAATTTCATCTCGAAATTCTCAACTCATATTCCCTATTCAAAATATGTGAGGCTACTTCAGTTTTATTTTTTCCACTAGTTACTATGTCACCTCTGTATTCATATGTTTCATGCACAACACTCTCACATGCTATGTTTTCTTGTTGTGTAGAACTTTTTTTTTGGACAATCAAATATCATTACAAGCTGCTCTTCACATGAATAGATATTCTATAGTTGCACCACCACCGAATTCACAACATTTGATCGACCAGGTATGTAACTCCTCAAGAGTGATATGTGGAACACATCTAGAAGTTGATCTATATTTTGTGGAAGTTAATATCGATATGCCACTACTATTATATGATCACGGATCTCAAAGGGGTGAGCATACTTTTGATAATCTTACCATCCTTTCCAAACCACACAAATCACTTCAATGATGATATCCAAAGGAAATATTTGTCACGACCATCCAATTCCATGTCCCTTTGTTGGTTGTCATTAAAACTATTCTAATGTCTTAGAGTAACTTTTATATGATGTTAGATGGATTGAATCTTCTATAACCTTTCTTTCATAAGATCTGGTATAGGTAACATTCATTCGACAACTTCATCCCATCATATTGGATTTCTATGATTCATCCCATATAGAGCATCATATGGAGCCAAATAAACACTTGAGTGAAAGATAATGTTATATGATAACTAAACAAGTGGGAGATTTGGATCCCAAACTTCTTTAAATTCCATCATGCAGAGTCTTTACTTTTACTCAAGCATTTGAAAAGTAATTCTCGTTTGTACATCAGTGTGGGGTTGATAGGCTATGTTGAAATTCAATTCAGTAGTAAAAAATTGTTTATATAAATCTCTAAAATTTATATATAAACCATCGAGATCATGATCCTATATGACCATAAGTGTTTCCCCATGCAGCCTTACCACTTCCTTGATATTTTTCATTGTAATTTTTTTCATGTGAGAGACCTTCCTAAATAGTGATTAAGTGGGAAGTCTTGGGGAGTTAATCCACCACTACCCATATCACATTGTTTCATTTAGTTGTCTTTAGGAGAGTAGTGATAATGTTAATGATTGGGTTCTCTCACATCCATGTTGGTATAGATATGGTTTCATAATCCCCTTTGAATTATATCACTCTTCTTTAATTTTCTAACATATTATGAACCATAGGATATAATTCAAAATATTCTTCTTCATGTTATCCCACTAGAATTTCTCTCCAAGATCTTGGTAAATATTGGTACTTCCAGGATGGATATAGAAAAGTAACACATGTTAATGATGAAGTAGATAATTCTTTATCTTAGGTGATGAAGGCACATAAAACCTAGTTCCAACCCGAATCACACCTTCATCATCAATGAATAACTAATCTAGATTCCCTTCCCTTACAACATTCACCTTGTTTTGTATAACTGACTCAACCCTTTATGTCTCATTGATCATTTCTTGGATATATTATCGAGAAATAATTTTGGAATGATAGGATAATGTTCATAAGGTTATGTTTTCAAGATCCATAATTTTCAAATCCCTAAAGGTAGGTTCTTTCTCAATCCATATCATTGATAGTGTATGAATGAATCTTTATCTTAGAGCATTATGTACATTGATCTACTTTTCCAAATGAAAGTTAATAGAACAATAATAGTACTTTTGTAGGTTTAATAATCATCTATAATATATGTTGAGATAATTTTTTACATCTATAAGTTGGAATCTTATTATCGGTATATATGTCACACATCTTAACCTAGATATAGCACCGCCAAATCATTAAGAATTACATCACAGCTGCTAACACTATATAACGTTTTAGTTAATTTTTCTCCAAGATAATAAGTTTCTTTGATGTGTAAGGTATATATCTATCGTTCTTCATGAGTTCACAACTTGGTCCCTTCTTTAATGCATCATTGTATATCATATGGAATTCGCCAATTATTGGTAGTTTGAGTAAATTCATAATGATTACCCTATACATGATCTCTTTAAGGATTTCCACACATTATTTTTTCCATAAAAAATACCCCATTCCATATAGACATAGATAGAGGTATATAAAATAATGATAAATTTCTCATAAAATGTTAGAAATGACCTTCTAAGATAATAAAACAATGAATTTTCATGACAGTAGTTGTTCTCCTCCGTTCCTCAACTTCCTTCGACTTTAAAGGGTCCAAAACATTCACTCACCTATGGTACGGTGACCCAATAATGTTACTTTTAGTTTCTAAAATTAACACATGTTGAACATTGAAAATATTTTTTTCATCATTAATGTTACATTTACAGTACTTATATACTATTCATTTTTCTCCATTCGCTTGTAGAAAATGTGAATACCATTGATAAAAACTACTAAAAAAATTTCTTGGTAGAATCTAAATAATCTAGTCATAAAATACATAATGATTATAGGGGAATTAGTAATTATAAAGGAAATTATTATGAACCCATTGTGTCCATAAATCATACAGAACCCTATATTCTAAATATCTTCCTTTTTCACCTCTAGCTGATGATATCTACAATGAAGTTATCCCATTGATAAGTACTGAACACCAATCAGTTTATAGTATATGACATCAATCCTTATTTAGGAATAAATTTTATTTATTGTTATCTTGTTGAGATCTCATTAATTGATAAAACAGCACATTGATCCCCAATTTTTTTACAAAGTGCATGGGGGGAACCCTTTGTGATGAACAAGGAAATATATAACATTGGTCTAAATACTCTTACAGCTACTTATTTAATGTCTCTAGTTTGATCAAGTCCATATTTTAGGGAAATATAGAGATAAAAGTGACTTTTTGTATATGTTATATAGATAAATGCACCTCATGAAGTAGGGGTAGTCCAACAAACTCTTCATGAAATACATTAGAGTATTCCCATACAATGTTCCTTTACTCTAGGTTGATAACAACCTTCTACTCAATAATTCGGAAATTGAATGTTTATTCATAGGGTTATAAAAACCCACATAATTGATGTATTTCTCAATGTGGATTAATGATGCTGATTTCATCTTTAGCGGAGCATGGGATGGTGAGAATATGGAATGATATTTCAATTTCCCAACAGTTGATGTGTGATCTATATAACAAGTAGAAATAATTGACCATTATAGTTTCGAACTAACCTAAGAGAAGGGTAATGATATTTTATATATGTTTCGTCCCTCATATTATAATATAATAAGAGTCTTCAACATGGGTTGAGATGATCACACCACTATGTGTTTTTACATATATCACTACTTTAATGTATCAGGGCATCAATTCAATAGGTCTGTCAAACGTTTCAGATATAATGTAATTACTATAATAATTATAAAATAAAAACATTCTATTATTTATTGAATAGGATGTAAAATTTTCATGAATTAATTTTCACACTCCCCTTCAGAATTAATGATGACGTTATCCTTCCATTACTCATTTTAATTTGGTGGTTGTTGAAACTGATAACACTCAAGGACTAGTGGTCTAGTGCACTAATCTTCATAGTTCCCTTGGCACCTATAGTTTATGAATTCAATCATAGGTGGTGGATTAAGAGTTTATTTACTTTCCTTAATCATATTGGTTATATTATCTATGTAACTTTAACATTCTGAGCATAGTGTAATTTTATTCCACATGTGATAAATTTCGCCATTCCATTGAGAAATTCTCATGATGATTCTTACAGAACTTTTGACATGTTGCTAGATGTATCATCTTTTCTAATATTTCATTTCACCAACTATAATGAAACTTCATTATCCTATTATCATCTCCAAAACCATGGGACCACTGTCTGAACTTAATTTCATCATTGAGGGAACATTAAACTACTTCTTCGTAACTCCACAATTATCAGATATCTAGAGCTTTTAGATGGTGTGATTTTAAACTGTTAAATAATCTATCTATTTTTATATCATTTAGGATTGCAAAACCTAAGGTGTATCCAACTAGAATTTTGAATTTTTACTTATAATCAAGGATTGATTCACCTTCCTTTTTCTTCAGCTCTATAAATTTTCTCTCTATATTTTTTTAAAATAGTTCATGGGAAAAACCTATTAGGAAATTTTTTCCATAATGTATTGACACTATATCTATTCTATTTCATCATTTCTCATAGTGTTATTTATAAATTAAAAAAAAACTATTGAATTCTTCATCTAATTTGTAGATGGATAAAGTCATATTATCCTTACCAGAATAGTGGATTATACAAAATTTCTTCAATATTATGTTAACCCAATGTTTTTAGGAAATTGGATCTAAGGGTCCACTAATTTTTGGTGGTTTCCAATATAAGAGACTCAATGGATACATTCAATTTCATAGGTGATGTCGGATGCTTCACATGGTCTAGTTTATTATTTATTTCTAGGGAAAACTTTGTTATCATATCAATGATGTTTTTAATTCAACCTCCCATAGTATTCCAGATGTCATTCAGACAATCATTACATTTTCCATCACATGGAATATTGGCCTAGTTTCTCCTAGTTCCAACCATTTTCTAAAATGAAATTTCTCTGAACAAAAATTAATGTAAAAAAATAATGAATAAATAATTTATTATTTTACATAATTAACACTAATGGAATATCTTGATGGAACACTATATTAATCCATTAAAAAAATGTTATTTGATATCTATATCTTATTAAACATATACTAATGGTTGTCACTAATGATTTTTATCCTAAATCACAAATTATCTAATCCATCATCGGATTACAACTATTGAAATCCTATATTTTCATACTTGACTGGTACATCATTTTGAGGATAAATAACAGAGCAATTATACATTGAAGGATCAATAGTTTTATTATCTTGGAAAACTTTAGATCATACATAACCTATACAAAATATATCAAAAATATTTATTGAAATAATTATTATTTATCCTTATAAAATCTCACATATTTCATAGTACATGTAGTCCCATGAAGATATACTTTTAAGAAAAGGGAAATCCAAAATACTAGTATGTTTATGAAGAAGGGAAATTAATCAATATAAAATGGAAGAGTATAATCCTTATCACATTATAAGAATAAGATATCCATTCTAAAAACAAGGGACAAATTTCTAAATTAATTGAATGAGAGAATGGTATAAACTAAAACATCATGTCATAGTTATCAAATACCACACATAGATGTGATGAAACCCAGCATCAAGTTCATCCAAAACATATGTTCTTAATTCATAACAACAACTTTTTTGAAGAAACCTAGAGTCATGTTTAGGACAAATAAATATAATGGAATGAGATAAATTACTTTACAAAATCTATTAGATTCTATATGGTTCTAGCACCATCCATCAATTCTTAAAATCTATGCAATCATGTGTGACACATAGAATGTTTAACAATTATTGTCATAAAATTACCCATGGAAAAGGATTTGTTTCAAAAATATTTCATAAAGACTAATTTCATGAATAAAATTTTCATACCCAAAATATAAAGGGAATATATATTTTGGATAAACATCAACATTCTTGAGTAAATAATAAAGAACTCATGTTGAGTAAAAGATGTGTTTTCCAAGGAAATGTATTTTTTGAAAAATCATTGTATTTGGATTATAAATCAAGGTGGAAATAGGTATATCGAAGAATGAAAAAAGGATGAATAGTGATAATACTATTTTGTATCATTAGATAAATAACAATACAGAAACATTATGTGAAAGAGAGACAATTTAATGAATGGGTGTTGGGTTCAAGAATCAATTTCCTTAAATCCTAATTTATTTCATCGTTTTACACCTCCTGAATAAAAACATAAACATATATAGATTATTGTTTAGAATTTATTTCATTAAACCTATATTTCAATTATAATATAGTGATTCTACTTCTTATTTTCCTTTGTTAAAGAAAAGAAATTTTCATATCTTGTTTTCCTAAAAAATAGTTATTCCTCAATTCCACTATTTTTTTAAAGTCATTTATACACAAGTATAATTAATTCAAGAAGATTAAAACATATATTTATACCTTAATATATCATAAAAAATTATTACAACCAACTATAGTTTTTGATCATAAATAGATTTTCAATATCTTTATTAGCAATTGAGTAGCTATGACTGGGAATATTGTATAAGTATGAAGAACACATGGAATAAAATATCAATACATCAAAAATATAATTCTTAAATTTGGTTAAAATCATTAATAAAATTTTATAATTTTGAATAAATAAATAATATATGATTTTATTTTGAATGAACATGGGAAAAGAGAGATATGATGAAGAAACAGATATAATATTTTGAAAAAAAACATACAGTTTCCTTAGTTCGACTTCTCTTGTATGATAGTATAATTCCTTGGTGAGTGGTCTTTGTTTACTATATAATATCCATAAGGTTTCAATTATTTTATGTAAAATTATTTGAGCAAATATTTATATTTTCAATGTGAGGTATGAGTGTTTTTCCATGGGGAGTGTAAGGGGTTATATATACTTTAAGAGAGGGTATATTTTGGAATAATATATTAAATAAAAAACTATACTAAATATAAAACATGTAATAGTGAATTTTTAAAAATATAAATAATATATAAATAAACCTTAATTGTTTTTAGACTTTAAACCTATTTATAATTATAATTAAATTAGTTTATTAAAATAGAATGTGGAAAAATAATATATTGTTATTTTAAGGGAACACTTTTGACATTGGTTTTTTGAAAATTATTTTTAGGTTTGGATATTTGGTATATTACATTTTAATGAATCATTTATGATATTAATTTTTTTGGACAAACAATATGTTATTTAAATTATTAGTTCATTATTACATTGTAAATGATGTAATTGAAGATACATCGATTATGAGAAAAACTGTAATTTTACTCATCATCTTAAAATTGATGTATTTTAGATTATTTACAAAACATTACCCTTGGGAAATTGTTATTTGATGAATCATAAAAAGGATATTAATTTTATCCAAACAAATATTATCAAAGGTAAATATAATTTTTATTAATTTATATATTAATTTTATGAAATCATTTAAAATACATTTTATTGACAATTTTCTCAAATTATGTTTGAGTTCTCTAATAATCACTACGAAATAATAGCCATAATGAACATCCAATGAGAAAAGTTTTCATTATGTAATAATATCGATTATTTTATGAATCTATAATAGTTACATGATTTTTAAATCTTTCGAGACATAGAGAAGAGGAAGGGAAGGACTTGCCAAAACATTATTGATTACACTCTGAGGTGGGTTTTTTGGAAGAGAGTCATGGAATCTTGTTTGGATGATATCAAATGATTTATGCTATGATACACTTCATAACAATGTAGTGTGTTAGATATTAATATTTATTTTAATGATCACCATATGATTATACCAGAGTTTTAAGGAGATATTATTCATATTTTTGGGATCTAAAGTTTAATAGAAGATCATTATGTAATAGAAGTTATCTCAATATAATATGATTGAAATCGTGGAATATAACACCAAAAAAATATCTATATAATATTATCCGATAGTTTAGAAAACATATTGATGATACAGTTTGAATTTAAAACATCTTCATATGATGGATATTTTATTGAATTAATTAGAAGTATTTTATCATATTAGTATGTTTAGTACAAATGAGACTATATTGGGAAATAAGAGAATTGAATTTTGAACCCAATCATTGATTTAGGGGTAAGATTCTTGGACGTATTTATATAAACCAATGCAGTGGTTTTGGAATCAAGGAGATGATTTTAAAAATTTATTTTTCACTGAGGATATAATGATATCTAAAGTTACAGGAGTTTATTACAATATTTTTTCCAATTAGGAACATATAGTATGAGTTCTATTAAAATATTTATTCATTGTAGATTGAGTTACCTAACAATAATTATATTACGGAATTAATATTTATCTAAAGAAAATGTTCACATATATAGGGTATGTGTAGAGAGAAATAGATTGACTCTCTTATTGTGAAGTCATTCTCACTATGACTTGGTGGATGAATATAGCAAAAATAGATTTCAAAAGAGTATCAATTTTGGGGTTATGATTTATAAAATATTAATATGTATATACTGAATTTCGAGGGAACCTAATGTCTATAAACTAATGAATCATTACTTGAAGTAGTGTGTGGAAGATATAAAGAAATAATGATACTTGGGTGGAAGTAGGGTATACTAACATAGGATAAAATAAGTTATCCATTACACATCGTGACCTTAAAAAATTATAATACAATGATCATGCGTATAGTGTATTTCTGAACATCAAGACATTATTGGTGTTTAATACATAGATGTAACCCTTTGTTAGTAAACCATGGAAAATCCTATTATAATTCTAGACTACAAGAACTCAAATATAATAGTTATATGACCTAATTAGTAAATAATACAAGAGTTCCCACAAGATCAAACTACATAATATTCTTCGAATACTAGATATATATAAATTATATTTTAAAATAGAAGATACAATATGAACACATTGTGAGAAGATTATTATACCATCAATCATAGCCCCAAAAATTACAAATAGTTCTCTTGTAGGTTTCCTAAGGAAGTGAAAACATATAAGGGTGAGCTCAGATTCACAGAAAAGGAGTTGAAATAAAGTGGAATAAATTATAAAATAAACATTACACAAGTTCCATGGTTTGAATGGATACACAGAATAAATACAAAATTAATTAAAATGATGGAATTCTATATCCCAGATAAAAAATGAATATGTGGATTAAAATAATTATTGATCTCATAATTATTGAATGATTTATTCATGAAATAAAAACAACCTATCAAGATCTTATTCTAGGAAACTATGCTAATATGCGGAGAGTTATACACTAAAACCCTTGTTTTTTTTTCTGATTTGTCATATGGATGCATCAAGGGAAAATATAATACATGTATTTGAAAATTACATGATAAAATCTAATTAATTCCCTATAAGGTACAACAAAAAATTTCATTCCATTCCCATTGAAAACATCAGCGAAATACAAACATATAAATTCATAGAAAAAATATCTAGAAAAAATACTATTCCTTTTAATGAAATAATGTGGCTGTCTAGGAGAACATTTATTAATAAATATAGAATAAGTGGGGTATTGTGAATGTAAGAGGATGTTCCCTTATCAATTAATTATATTTTGGAGGATACATTCAAGGTGATGAGTTATCCATGAAAAATAGATGCATTGTTCTATTTTATTATTGGTTGGATACCAAGGAAATTGTGTCAAAACTTCTTCATCATGGATCATAGTTAACAAGTGAATATTCTAAATAATATTCCCTAAGACTGACCATAAATGTGTATAGTCTTATACCCAATCAAAATGAATTAATGTTATGGTTGATTTAGTTCTTCAACCAAACCATTTTAGAGTTGTTACCCCTAGGTGAATACGTACTATAACTCCGTCCTTTTACTAGTATCCAGATTGTGATTTCCCTACTAATAAAACCATATAAGCATTAATTTCCCATGATTAATGATATTATTGAATTAAGTTAACTTAGGAAAAGTTTAAAAATAGGGCCAATTCCATTTTTTTATATTATATGGGTGATAATTCGATATTATTAAAATTGTAATGGCATTACAATAATAGTTTGTAACTAAATATTGAAGGGGTGGAATGAGAAATTTTTTTGGTATAAAGATGGAATAAGAAAAAGGGTAAAATACGGGGGGGGGGGGGGGGGTATTGATAATATGTAGTTTACAATATATCCAAGGGAAATAATTAAAAGAAATAAAAATCAAGTAAATATGTGGAAATTTATTTATAACTATTGAATATTAAATTAAAACGAAGGAGAGGGATTGATAACCCTTACATTGATAAGTATTTTTTTATTTCTTGGGATAACTCATAAGAATTTTAGGAACTCATATGGAAGGATTTAGATATGGAGAGAGAAGTTATATTCATCATCAATTCCATTGGTATTGAGTGTGTTAAGAGGGTTGCAGGTAGTTCGCTCTGTTTAAAAGTTAAAATATTTTCCCTTTCATGGAAACTAAATTTTAGTAAGGGGTATGAATGAAATCACTGAGCTGTTAAGTGGGTTAGGTGAGTTAGGTGTTTTTTGGGGAGAAATGGTATAGGATACATGTGGTTATTATTTAAATACATATATTCCTTTCTATATTTCTTAAGTAACATTTTAATTATTATTAATTTGATATATTTCCTATACCAATTTAGCTATATTAATCATGATTAAAAATTATCCATTGTAATTATTTATTTAAAAAAATATAACATGAAACGTCTTTGAAAAATATATAATTATAAATAATAATTTAGACATCATTTAATTAAATTCAATTTCTAAATGTGAGAGATTAAAATTTTTAATTAAAATAGAAGATACAAGAAAAACTATTTTTATAGAAAAATAAATTTTTATAAATTGTTTTTTCTTATTATTATTTCCTATTAAATAATAATTAAATTAGTGTTTATATATTTTTATGTATTTAAAGATAATATCAGTGTAATAATTTATAATATATTATTCTTTATTATTTATAAAATTTTATATAACATTTATAAAATTAATTCCTTGAAAAACCCATTTTACTTTTACCATTGTGGATATTCTTTAAACTATGTAATTTTATTCCATTGAATAAAAATAATCATAGTATTTATAATTTATTTGTACCTATTTATTCTAAATATAAATTCTATTTTATCAAATATAGTTAATATGTAACGAAAAAATTAATACAAACATTATCATGCATAAAACCGAATTTATAGAAAAAATGTATGCATACGGATAAAAAATATATTTATGATAATGGTTTATATTTATTATGTTTTTATGACATAACGTTTTCAATAATACATAAATTTTATGTTATTTCAAAATTTATTTAATATAAAATTTTAAGAAAATATTATTTAATTAAAATAAAAGACCGAAAACATTTTCCTAAATCTGAAAATATTACTTTATGTTATGTAAGGTTAAACGTAGGTTTTATTAATTCAGGAGTATATTTAAAATCATATATTTTTACACATTAATTAAATATTTGAAAATTTAAGTGGTTTAATCATCCTTTAGTTTCTTATATAATGATAAACTCATAAAGGTTACAATTTTGGTAAAAAATATACTTTTAACAATTTACATAAATAGAAAATATAATAAAAAACCCCAAAATTTATTAATAAGATAAAATATTTCTAAAGATTATAATTATGAATCTTATTTTCATAAATAATATTATGAGATTTATAAATTAAATTGTTTAAAAATACTCATGAATAATATATCTTTAGAGTGCACATCATTTGATATCTCAGGATAAGGTGTTTACATGTAACAATATGGTATTTCGTATTAAAATTTCCCCCCAAAATAGTTTGACCTTCAAAGATGGAGTATATAATAGATATTGATAAAATGTAGATATTTCATCACTATAGCTTCTTAAGGATATAATGTTTTTTTGTTCTAGTTCATGATTTCTCTATAGGATATTAACAAAATGAGTTGTCTCATTTTATAATGATTTTTCTATATTTTCAATAATTTTGAAATGATAATCATTATAAGACATGTGATGATCCTAATTTATTCCCTGAAATGTGAGAACAAAAAGAGGAACTCAAATGTATTTCCAAATCAATGAAGCATAGAAGATATCATGTAATTTTGAATTATTAGGTGGAATTTCGAATAAATACGATAAAACTCCAATTATTTCAAGTATTTCAAAAGGATCAATGTATAAAGGTATCAACATCATCATTTTATGAAACAATATATCTTCGATTCATGGGTGAACCATAAAGAATACTTGATCCCCCCTTTAGAATTTAATGTGTTTCCATTGGCTATCAAAATTACTCTTTTCTATTCTCTATGAAGCTTTAATATGTTCTTGAATTGTTTATACTATAATAGTTGTCTCTTACACATATTATAGGACAAAAAATATCTTTCTCTAACTTCCTCTAAATTAGTTAGAGTACAAAACCTATTCCAATAAAATGTTTAGTACGGTACCATATGGATGCTCAAAAGGATGTTCTTAGTGTATGAGAATTTCAAAAAAATTAGATACAAATACCGCCAACATTGGAAGTCATGAGAACAAGTACTCAACATATCTTTAAACATCTATATAGTTCATTCAGAAATATAATCAGTTTGGGGATGATAGGTGGTTCTTAAATTTATCTCCCTTTTGAGAACCATTAGGATACTTTTAAATAGTTTTGATGTTTTCTGGGGGTCACAGTCACAAAAAATTGATAGAGGTTCCGAATAAAGCCTTAATATGTTATTAATATTGATCCAAGAAAGGTGGTCAAAGGGAAAAGCTTCTCTTATCTTTCTTAAATGAGCATACTTAGTATAAAAATTGAAAATCACCCCTAATGTTCCATTATTCAATGGAGTATTTATAATTACTTTGAAAAAATTCATTATATTACTGTCACATCTACATAGGTATAAGAAACAATTTCATGACACCATTATGTAGTATTACTTCATACTTTACCCCTTTAATTATAATCATCTGGATACGTAGTCTACAATATCTTTTATTAATCCTTACCAATAGAAATGTTTTTTAGATCCTTGTACATCTTTTAGTTTCTTATATATATAAACAAATTAATGCTTTCTGCTTAATATAGAAATTCTATCTTCAATGCTAATATGAATGGAGAACATATCTTCAATGGGAACCTCATAAACCCATATCAATATATTATTTAATTAAATTCCCCATCATATAATTCGTCAATATTCCATTGTATGTCCTCATCATTTTTCTATTACCTTCCTATCATTTCTTTAAATGACAGTTTAACAATTTATTGGAAAAGGAATTATAGATCCCGTAATATAAAAATCACAATAAATATCATCACTAGATCTCTATATATGAATATCCATGTTAAAAATCACCTTGTTTAGAATTCCATGCAATCACATACTCAATGAATTTGACAGCTTGTCCTTCTTCCCAAGGTGGTAGTGTATTGAGGAATATTATTCCTTGTTAAGTTCTAACCATATTCTTTTTCTCCAGATGAGCACTATTTTGGAGAAGAAAAACTTCATACTCTAGTTTTTGTTGTGTCTGTATATATATATATATCACTTGTTCTTCTATAGAGTAAATGTTTATATATTTAAATATAAATGATTATGGAAAAAACTCAAGTTCATGAGTGGGATTTTTTATGTATTTTTAATTACCATTATATATAGGAAACCACAATATCATTATATAGAAGGACACAACCAAGTCTATTTTTAAATGATTCACTATATATTAGAAATCCATCATTACATGATAGTATATTTAATACGGGTGAACTAATTTTTATCTAATATATATCTTAAAAACATTCCTCACATTCTCTTGAAAAATTTAATTTAACTCCTTTATGTGTTAACATAGTTAATAAGTTTCCCAATAGTGAAAAATGTTGAACAAAACTAAAATAGTAATCTATTAATCCTGAGAAACATCATATATTGGTTATGTTTTAATTTGTAGGTCATTCTTTATCTACCATTATATTTGAATGTTCAATAAATATTCTATACTTAGAGACAATATGATTAATAAAAGAATCGTTATTGAGAAGAATTCCATACTTATTATATTTCCCATATAATTCATTTTATTCTAAGGTTTGATAGAATTATTTATATATGAATCTCATGGCCTTCAAAGCTCTTATATTGATTAGGATATCATCGATTAAGATCAAATAATATATTTCACGACATTACTTGAATACTCTATTCATTAAATCAATAAAGACATATGGTCAATTAGCTAATGAAAATTGAATTACCATTTACTGATAATGTTTTTAGATTGTATAAAATATAATTTTTGTATATCATGCTTCTTCACCTTTAAATAATCATATCCAAAGTGATGAACGATATTTTTAAGTCATTAGGAACCTTTATTTTGATCAAATAAGTCATAAACTTAGGGAAAATGATACATATTCTTAATAATTGTGGAATATTTCTCCTAATAATTAATTGAAAATCTCACAGACCCATCCATTTTTCATGAAGAAAATATGGGCTCCCCATAGTGAAATACACAGTAATATAAAACCCTTATCACATAACTCCTACAGTTGTTAGTTCAACTCAACCTACTCCATTATTGCTATTTTATTGAGGATTATAGATATGGTTAATTTTTGTACAAGGAGTTAAATGGAGAACTCAACTTCACAGATATGTGTATTTGAAGGTAATTTATATTGAAAAGAATAAATAAATATTTATACCATAGGTACATCATTTATTAGAAGAATTTCAGTTTTATTTATGGATCATTATTTATCTTCCCCTACTAATAGAATTTCATTTATGAGTGCTACTAGAGGAGGATCTAGAAATAATTAAGATGGTGAAGTATCGCCATTGATGAGAAGATATACATCCTCAAATTTATGAATCATAATGTAAAGGCTGAATCATAAAGTACATGTACATCACATTACTTTTGTGGAACACTTAGAACAGAACAAAAATAGATGCCCAAAGTCCGTATTAGTTTAGTGTCATTGAAAACATGGATAATAATATTTAAATCATGGTGAAAGATCATCAACATCTCCCACAAAGATCTTACCATTTTGTTTTCTTACCTAAAATATTTCTTTATATCCTAGTAAAAAACATATAAAAGGTGAGCTCAAAAGATTAGAAAGGGTAAACATGGAGAACATAAAACAAACCATAAAAATTTGAATGTAAAAACATGACCATAAAATTTAAACATCTAAATCTAGGCAATGAAATAAATCGTGGCAGTATGTAAGGCATGGATCATAATGGATCATTATCCAAAAACAATATCTTTGGAATATATCATGTAATTATGGAAAACAAATAAGCACATATTATTATTTCCATAGAAGCCAAGGAATTTCTCCCAAGACTATCATAGTGGACGATTTCCATTACTGAACTAGGTTTACTTGTAATTCCAACCCTGTATTACTAAACTAGATTTACTTGATATTCCAGCCATGTTTATCTCATGAGATATAAATCATTACCCTATGCATTGGAGGGATATATAGGTCTCACACATCTCATAATGAAATCATTCTTTTGTCTGCCACAAAATAAACATAAATTATTCATCATAACCAAACGAATAAAATGGGATTCATAAACATCATCCCATCATAACATAATACATATAAAACAAATGGATATCATTTCATCATAAAAAATTAAACCATGTAAAAAATAGATAAATTAAACTTGAATCATAACCATATTAAATAATGTCATCTTAGATGGAAAATAGCTTTGATAAAAGACATGAAATGAATTATTGACTAAATTATCCTTCCTTCTTCAAAATCATTTTCATTACTCAAAATGTCAAGCAATTTTAATAGGAAATAATTTTTTTTGAAATTAATCTTGAAATCATGTAGAGTAAGATCCATGTAAATAAGGCATTATGAAATCTTAAAAATCCGTTCACAATGTATACATTAAAAAACATTCTCATAGTAATTTTTCTAGAAAATTCACAATGTACCTTGTATGGAAAACAAATGAAAGATTCCTTCCATACAAGTTGGTAAGAGCCAAAAGGGTAAAATGACATTAAACATAAATAGAATAATAGTAATCATTTTATGAAATAAATTTTCAAAAACATGGACATAAATGATAAATATATCCGCAGAAAATACTTAGGTATAAAAAATCTCAGATAAAAATATTATTGCAAAATTATCCCTTACCATAGGCCCAATTTCTTCTGTATGTTTCCAAAACTTCTATTATTTGATTTTAATCTTATAAACCTCCTCTTTGGGAACTAAAGGAGTTATTTAAAGTATACCAAGAACTCTAGTATGTTTCTAAGGAAGGTGAGAAAGAAAATTGTCTGGGTTTTGGCTGAGTTTGAAATCTAAAAATGGACTGAAGGGGAGAGGGAGGAGGTTCTATTTTATAATAGAGAAGATGAGATGTTTTGGAAACGTCAAAAATATTAATTTATAATAATCTCAAACACCACTTAAAAAACTCCAAAATTACTCAACTTTGAAGATAAGATGAGACAGGGTTGTAATCTCATCAACCAATACAATTCAGACATGTTTTGGTTTTATTTTAATCCTTATCAATTTGATTTATCCTTATTTACTCTATATTATTCTTGATTGTTATCATAATCGAAGGACTATAACTTTTATATATACTTATCTTTGTGGACATCCCTAGACATACCATAGATATCTCTCAAGGGATCTCCCTAAATTTTTCACATCCTAGTATTCAAAGGTATAATAAACCTTTGCTCAGATACCAACTGTAGAGACCCAATCTTGAAATTCATAAACATTAAATTGCTTTTGAAGAATACTTAATAAATAACAATAATAGATTCCCAATGACCGTATTAGTATATTGTATTTGAAAACTCAGAACATAATCTCTTAATCATGCTGAATATCTTTTATATCTCCCATAATGATCCTCCCCTTTTGTTTTTTTCCCAAAACCATTCTTTATATCCTAGGAAAAAACAAGGAAAGGGTGAGCTCAAAAGCTCAAAAAGGGTAAACATGCGGAACATAAAACGAACCATAAACATTTTAATGTAAAAAAATGACCATAAAATTTAAACATAAAAATCTTGAGCAATGACATAAATCATGGTAGTACGTAAGGAATGGTTCATAAAGGAATATTTACCATAAAAGAATAGTATTGAAAAAAAATGTAATTATGGAAAAATAATAAGGAAATATTATGATTTTCATAGTAGCCAAATAATTTCATCCAAGACCATCATAGTGGATAAAGTCCATTACTGAAAAGGGTTCACTTGTCATTCCAGTCCTGTATTACTGAACCATATTAACGTGCTGTTTCATCCATGTTTATTTGATGAGATATAAATCTTTACCCAGTGCATTAGATGAAGATATAGGTCCCACCTATATCATAATGAAATCATTCTTAAATTTCTCCCAAAATAAATATAAATCATTCATCATAACCCAACGAATAACATGAGTTTCATAAACATTGTACCATCATAACACAATCCATATAAAACAAATGGATATCATTTCATCATAAACAAAATCAAACTAGGTAAATAATTGAGACATTATACGTGAAAAATATCCATATTAAATAATTTCATCTTAGATAGAAAATAGTTTTGATAAAACACAAGAAAGGAATTCTTGAGGAAAAAAATTTCTTCTTCAAAATCATTTTCTTCTCTCAAAATGATGTTTTATTTTAAAAGAGAAGATTTTTTTAAAATATTCATGAAATCTTGTAGTGGATTATTCGTGGAAATAAGGCTTTATGAAACCGTAAAAATACATTCATTCTATATAAGTTATAAAAAACATTCTCCTCATACTTTTGCTGGAAAAGTCAAAAAGTACCTCATATGGTAACAAATGAAATATTACTTTAATACTATGTGGTATAATTCAAAAAGGGTAAAAATGACTTTAAACATACATTTAATAATAGTAAAAAATTTATGAAATCATTTTTATAAAACATGGACTTGGATGATAAATATATCCCTAGAAAATACTTACATATAAACTATCATAGATATAAATGAGATTGCTAAATTACCCCTTACCAGATGTCCAATTTCTTCGGTATGTGTCCGAAACTCCTCTTCTTCGACGAGCCTCTTCTAAAAACCCTATTAGGGAACTAAAGTTCGTCTTTGAATAAGACCAGGACTTTTAGTATCTTTCTAGGAATGTTGAGAAGAGAGATGGACAGAGTATGGTGGAGTTTTAAATCTAAAAATTTAGTGAAGGGGAGAGGGAGGCAGTTCTCTTTTATAAGAGAGAATAGGGGAACTTTTGGAAAAATCAAAAATAGTTATTTATTATAAACTCAAACCCAACTCAAAAAACTCTAAAATGACTCAACTTCAAAGATAAGATGAGATAGGGTTGTAATCTCATCAACCAATATAATTTTTATGTGTTTTGATTTTATTGTAAACCTTATCAGTTTGATTTATCCCTATTTTATTTATTCAATTTTATTTGTTATAATAATATTATAAATTTTAAACGGTTATAAATACTCACTTATGTTTTTTTAATTTTCTATAATTGGATTCTTTATAAAATTTAAGACAATATAATTTTCAATTTGTAATTTTTAAATATTTTTTTTTGGTTTTTAAACAATTTAATAAAATGTTATGTTTATAAAATTTCAATAGTGTAAATTTTTTCACTATTTACTTATTTGAATTTAAATAAGTTTCAAAAAGAAGAAATATTTGAAAAAAATATTTAACAAATTCCTAAAATGACATATTGATATAGAAAACTCGTGTAAAACATTAATTAGTTCATATAATATTTACTTTAATATTTTTAAAACCATTAATTTGATATTTCACATAATAAAATAATCACTTCAACATATTTTATAATTATTTAATAAACACAAATATTTTATAATATTAAAAATAAAATATTATGATGAAGATAAATATAATATATTTCATGATAATACTTTTAGTCAAATTTATCTTCTAAAATACCCAATATTTATAATGTTATCATTATTTAATTATGAAGGTGGTAACGTTGACATCATTCAAAACAAAATATTATAAAAGTCATAATCTATTTTATATGGCTCCAAATGATCAACAATTGGACCCTTGGATGCTTATAGTTCATATATACTCAACCAATAAGGTTTGGTCAAGTGTTTGATCATTTTTATGGGTATTATTATTTTAATAAAAATTATATTATTGATTTTTCAGTAAATAAATAATTTCTGCATCATTAATGTATAAGCTATTAAGGTAATTATATAATTCTTAAAAATTACAAATAAATTACAATGATAAAGAATTTTTTTATTTAAAATGAGTATTTATAATCAAATTTATATTTTGTATAACCTTATATTAAAAATACATTAATTATTAATGTTTCAGTGAGACACATTTCACTTTCCTTTAAATAAAATAAATTGAATGTCGCAATCTCATCCAAGTGGGTTTTAATAGATACGATTTTGCCCCAACTATATTTTAGGACAAAATATAATCATCCAAATATATTAAGACATGTGTTAGGGTAATTTTATAGTATTATTTTACCATTAATTAGACGATTTACTTTTAAAAATGGTAAATAAAATTTACCATAGTTACAATTCAAAATGCCCAAAAAAGTAGCCTATTAACATAATCTAGAACTTATGATTCCAAATATGGAATCTATTTTTTCAAATTCAGGATACAGAAGTTGCAGTAATTAATTCTAAAATAATCTCACTGTCGAAAAAATGGGTTTTTTTTAAAACATTGCAAAAGATAGAAAAGTTTTTAAATATGAATTCAATGTAAAATTAATGATAATGACATACATTATTTTAAACAGTAAAAATATATTCTATTTATACTTTAAAACAATTAAATATTATAATTTAACCCTATTAATTATCATGATGAAAAAATTGTTTTTAATTAAAATTCACCGTATTTTTACTATTAATCAAAATATGGAAGTTTTCCGAAAAATGTCAAAAAACTATCCAAAGTAAATTTTTATATCCATATTGAAAAGAATAAGATAATTTTTTCAAATTTAACTTATAAAAATTTCAAAATATATATTTAATGTGTGTGCGCCATCAAAAGATGGAAAAACTGTATTTTTTTTAAAAAATATTTATTTTATCTAAAAAATTTATTTTGTTCTCATACCATGTTCTAGAAATGTGTAAGATTAATGATAATGTTATGAAATTTAATGTATGGTTAATACTATCCCTAATAGCTAGTTCATAATAATATTATAATAATATATCATTGTTTTAGTGAAAATCAGTATTGCATACAACACCATCTATCATGGAAGGTCGCTCTTGTATGTAACTCAATCCAAGTATAGTGTTGCGTATACTGCAAGCTAATAAAATGTTGCATATAGCACAAGATAATCTTGGTGTAGTGTATAACAGAATATATCAATGAAATTACAATGATTATATCTCATAAAATATCAGGGTGTTACATATAATCTCTTTTTATTACCAATAATTTGTTTTAATATACCTTGAAAAAAATTAAAAAATAGAATCATATAAAAGTAGACAATAGGTATAATAACCATGTTTGTAATGCATCATAATTATAACTTATTGAACTGTCGTTGTTTCAAAAAAATTATACTAGTTGTCTTAATTTATAACCCCCTTAGTAGTGTGATAGAGAAATATTTCATATTTTTTGGAAACATAGAATCCTTATAATAATGTGGGCATACCCAATGGAATAAAACATTATCTAAATTTGAGTTCACAATCCACATACTTTACAAACCATCCTTTATAATTTTTACTTTAACTGTGGTAATCAAATATTCATAGTCGTTCTATTTTGTGCTTATCCAATATAAAATCATGTATCATTTTGGACATTAGTTCACATAATGTCCATTATCCATATAGTTAAGTTATTTACCACCACAATCTTCTACCCTGCCTTCTCAAAAACAAGATCATTAGCCTTATTCTTCACTCATGTATAAAACTCATGTACCCTTATTGTAAGATCCTTGAGGTTTCTTCCCATAGTAATCTAAAGTGGTATATCCCATATATCTATCCATTTTATTTAATTGTTCTTCCCATGATACCGATTTGACACCATATTCTACTAATTTTCCTTGAATACATATTTCCTAGAGAAATAAATTTTTGTATTAATGGAACTTGAGACTATATACTCATATTATTAAAATCTCTAAGACAACATATTCATTTCAAGGAGTGACTTTAATTCACTAATTAAGAGAACGATATTGACATCCAATATATGTACATGTTCTTAAATAGGTAAATACAACCTGTTAGGTTAGTCTCAGACTTAGAAATATTTTCCTCCCCATTTTTTATATGAATTATTATATAATATTCATTTTATGTTATTTCTCACGAAGAAAATATTTCTTATAGAATACCTCTATAAAAATTCCAAATATAATGCACATTATTTCATATTCCTATTTAGTGTTTTGAATTTATGAAAACCATTTTGCAATATTATTTTTCCAATAATAGTCCACTAAGACTAATTTTATCCATTTATCTAATTTCTAATGTGATAATGTTCTTATCTAGGGACATGATCAATTTTTCACCTATTAATATATTAGTAGATCCATGTAATGATGGAGGTCTCGGTCTCATGAAGATTTCAAACATAGTTACATAATTTTTTTGATTAGTATTTCACACTATTCATCAGAGATTATTTATCATTACAAGGGATAACATCCCTAACATGGTTATTATTTGTTTATCCTCAACTCCAAAGGGAATAAAATGCTTAGGGGAATTTCATTATATTGACTATGATTGTGGAAATGATTCCCATTCATTCTATTAGTATCCATTTCACTAAATAATTATACCATGACATGAAATTTTGAAAAAATCAATGTTCATTTAATTTTTATTGAGAGTTTTCTAAAATTATTGAGGTGTTTTCATTGTACATATACTATCTAACTGAGTTCTTCTAAATCTAATATAGATAATTCCAACAAAAAATTCTATGATGCAAAATTTGATAAGATGGACTTTAGAAACAACGATCCAATACTTATATAACATTATTCGTAAAAAATATATGATTTACCATAGGATCCAACAACTATGTAGTCATAAAAATACTGGATATATACACACATTAAATTTTAAATAATATAATATGACATGAAGTCATTTGAAGAAAAATATTTTTCATTTAGTTATAACCGTTGAAATTACACATTATTTCCTCTAGGATTTCATGGGAAAGAAAAATATATTGGTGAGATAATATACTCAATAAGGATTTGAAAATTTTTAAAGATATCATATCATAAATAAGGATCACCACATATTGTATGTAAAAATAAACAATATGAATCCATAATCAACATAAATCACAAGAATGATATATCAACGACAATATATAAAATTATGGATTACAATAATCAATGAACTCACATCGATGGAATGAATATCATCAGAAACAAAAACATGCTATTAAGGACTTATTACAAGACACTATACTAATATGAGTAGAGGCATTCCACAAAATACAGGTTTTTTCCCTTGATACCTATTGACACATTGAGGGGATATGTAATTCCAAGCCCCACCCAAAACCTTATTAGTTCCAACAAATTAATCCTAAGATGAAAAAAAATTCAAGCCATTCAATTGGGATCAATTCTCTGAATAAAAACATGAATATTTATATGATGGAAAATATCTAAATAAATAATTCCCCATTTCATGGAATAATGTGTTTATTTAAGAGAACATTCCATATGTAACATAGATGTTTGGGAGTATCTTAAGTGTGTCATGAAGCATCCTTATCAATTTTGATGCCCCCAGCCACCAAAGATGCCCCTCCGGTGTAGGAAATAGGGAAAGTGAGATAATGACCACCGATTCACACCTCTAGTAGGACTAAGGGCGAAAACTGCGCTAAAGGATATAAGAATCAATAAAAATGGGAGCCATTACTCTTTTTATAGAAACAATGATTAGGTGGAATGATTTATTAACCTCAAAAAACACTAATACATATATATAAAAGAAATCCAAAACTATCCAACATGCATGTTTAAAAAAACTATTGCAAATATTAAGAAAATCCAAAGTAAATACCAAAAGTAATTGTAAATAGAGTCTAAAATTTTTTCCCAATGTCTGAGCTAGTAATGCTGATCAGGGTCCCCAAAGTTCTACTAGAAAATTAAATGATATTTTATAGCATTGGGTGAGCATTCAAGTATACTCAGTTGGAAAACCAAAGTCTCTTAGGCGCAAGTGGGAGAACCATAATAATGATTTTGTGAGAAAATAACAAAACCAATACCAGCTAATGGGGAATACATACCATACCCACCTCACCATGGCACAGTAACAAAATTATGTAATTCATGTAAAGTAGTATAGTATGAACGTCAAAGATATGTTACCCTGCACCACTTTCCTACTGATTTTCCTCTCTCAAACCCAAATGAAAAATACCCTGGAACTGTCACCTCTTACAAAATTACCATGTCACAACCCGCACAGACACAAATGAGCATCATAGATATATCCACAACTTAGAAAAGTGAATCTCATCACATCTCTCCCATACACACATGGGCCTCACAACCATGTCCTTCTCATAGTCACCTGGACCACATACCATGTCACATAAAGAAAACACATGGGAAAGCACATCACATCTCATCCTGAAGACACATGGTAAAACACAACTCATATCATCCCAAATACACCCAGGAGAACACAACTCACCCCCACACACCTGGGCCCCACAAAACACCACCTTCCTGAAGAATCATGGTCCATCACCACTAGGAAGATGGGCAGGGAAGATCGAGTGGCCAGACATACATCATCCCACTTAGATGTTTGGGAAAGACACCCTCCCTCATTAATATGGGGTTGTTCAACTCATAGTTCTCAATTAGGGTGTGGTGCATATATAAATCACAAAGGAAAATACATGTCTGTAGATGTAGTATCAAAAACGCATGCCCAATGTAGGGGTTCTGAAACAATAGACCAACACAAAAAAAACACCTTTTCCGCTACCTCTAAATGCACAACCACATAACCAGCCTCAAACACATATCATACCACCAACTAATCAAATATATCAATTCTCATTCTTTATTAACAAATATCTTATTCATTATGTCACTACTTAGGAATACACTAAACATTAGCCACAAGAGGAAACAAAACTAAAGACATCTCAAAAGGTGCTGATAAATATAAACTAATGTTACTTCACATTCCACTCCTTTTAAATACTATCCATAACATAACATACATCAATCTTGAGACATGGATTAAATCTTTCATCATGATAATCATAGAGAAAATCTAGCTAAATTACCCATAAAAACAATTTCAATATTAATTATTCTATGTCATTCAACCCAATATATCATCTAAACCACGAAAACAACCCGACTCACACCCATAACCATAAACATTTATCACCCCAAACATACAATGAATCCCTACTGTATAAACACGCCACTTGATAGAACAAGTGAAAGAATATTCATATTTAAAAAGGCATTACCCATTCAGTTTCCTCTTATTAATTTTGGGGTTATCATAGAAAATTGTTTGATGATGGGGCATCCGTTTATTAACCATGTATACATTGTTTACATTTTTCATGGTGAAACATTCATCAAAGAACAAATATAATTCGTTCCACAGATCATCTGGTGTGTAAATAAATACCACGTATGTGCATGATATTTTTGAGGGTGATTAGACCATAGAAATCACAATATCAAAATAAAAATAAAAAAAAAGCTTGTGTCACTTTTTCCTATCCCATGCACATTAATCACAAACTGAATCAATTAACTTTAGTTAATCTTATATTACTCTATCGTCATATGGGAGACATTCATTCACCCACCCGTCATGATACATAAATAAAAAATCTAAGATGGAATCCCTACATTGAAGAACAGATGATCATCACATCCTTATTATGCCAATATAGGGGTTGTGCAAGTAGGAGAAAACTCCACGAACAACGTGATCTAAAGGCCTCAACATAAACACACAACTCATTGGGGAAGAACGGATTGGGGAAAACTATGATTAAACAAAAGGGTCCAATGTAGTGAAGATCATGGCTTAGAATGTCCAGATCCTAAATCAACAGATGGAATAGTTTTTAAAAGCCATTAAGGTCAGATCGTGACAAAGAGCACATGACTCGACCATTTACAATCCACATAAAGTTTATGAAATTCATATATATGATTAATCACATTAAAGAATCTCAAATACCATTTAAAAAAGGTATTACATTCATTTTATGTAAATTCGAAACATAATAGCGTGAATCTAGAAAAACTGGTAATATTATGAAATTTTGAAAAAGTTTCCGAAATAACTCATTGTTGGTTGAGTAAAAATCGCGAGTCACTATTATGGGATACCATTGGATGGGTCACCATTGGGTGAACCACTGTTGGAAGAGCTACCTATGTATGAGTATCTATTTGGTGATAAACCATTGGGCGAATCTCCATTGAACAAGTCACTATTGGGTGAGTCATCGTCATGAGTAACTGATGGACGAGTCACTGTCGTGAGCCATAGATGGTTACCTACCAGTGTGAGTGACCATAATGACCTACCATCATGAAATAATGTTCTAGAATCAATGATCTAGACCTCCTATTATAAGTCACTATCGTGAGTCATAGATGTGACTAACTGTTGGGATGAACTACTAGTGGAAAAACTAGAATTCTGTTAAACTCCTAAAATGTGTCAACAATACCTCACAAAACACCTTAAAGACCATATTTTTAAAATGTAATGAACCAGAGTGTTCTATGCCATTACATCAGATACCTCTCAAACTATTCTCACCCTTGAGAATTCATACCAAACTCCGATGAAAGAGGGTCTTGAATATCAGCCTAGTGTGATACCTCTCAAGGATCACACTACAATTGAAAACAATACTACCAACATAAAAATTCAATGATAAACCACAATGTTTTCTTCAAAAGATGGAGTAAAACCCCAATGTCCAAGATCAAATCCTACGACATCTACTAACCCAACTGACCAATAAACACACCACACAAGAACAAAAACCACATTGTATGAACACACAAATCATAGAATTCCATTCTCCATGTCAATACATTATCTTCTATAGAAATCAGTGACTGACTCACATATTATTAATCATATCACAATTAATGCATCTCAATTAATAAATATGTCCTCCCCTTTTCAAAAGTTAGTACATTAACACAAATCACAGAACAAGGAAAAACACATCTCATTGGGAAAAAAGATAAAACATTGCAACACATGAGAAAACATAACAAGGAGAACCTCAAAACAACCCTAGGTACTGGGAATGCATCTACAATTCCCGATCCCAAGTACTCTCCTCCAGGTCTCCATTCCTCCACAAAAAGTGAACCAAAGGAGTGGTCCGTCCATACAACAGCTTCTCCCAACGATCCTAGATCATTATTGGCCACTCCACATACGTCATGCCATCTTCGACACCAAATCTCTCTATTTGATGAAAAGGGAGTCATTGTGAAGATATCAACGAATATCAGAGATTTTAAAGACATCGTGGATCCTCTAAAACATTGATGGAAACACCCACATATATGGAACTTCACTCACTCTTCCCAATGCCTCAAAGGGTCCAATGAACCTTAAAATATGATTAATACCTCTACCAAAAATCTACGGCCCATGTTGAGAGAAAACCATTAATAATAGATGGTCCCAAACCTCAAAATAAAATGGTCTCCTCCTGATATATTCATATAACTTATGCCAGTCCTAAAATGCCTTCATCCTATCACGAACAAGATGATACTTCTCAGTCGTGCTCTGCACTACTTCAGGGCCATGGAAAATTATCTCCCCAACCTCTATCTAGCACAAAGGTTAACAATACTGTCTTCTATACAAAGCTTTAAATAGAGCCTTTCTAATGAATGAGTGATTTAATTTTTTTTATGAAAATTCAATTAAGGGTAAGTGTCACACCCAAGATTTTATAAATTCCAGGATTTATCCCCTAAACATATCATATAGTGTCTGGATAGTCAACTATGTCATCCCATAGTTCTACATGTGTAAGGTCATGATGAGGTGTAACAGTGTGGAAAAAGCATGCTACAATCCACTACAGGAACATGAGGTAAAACATGTATCCTAATTTGAGAATATGAATCTCAAAAATACATGCAACCACACCACATCATCCACATACTTCCCTCCTAATGAATCCACCAGGCCTGACTCCTTAATCACTAAGAATTGATTCAATTTATTCATCTACTCCACTAATACCTAGACTAAATAATAGAATCCCTGGGGCATGGGTATCCCTATGATGAAATCCATCGAGATGTCATTCCAACACCTCTAGGGAGCATCTATGTGATGCAACAACCCACCGGTAACATGGAGCTCATCATTAAACTACTATCACATTGATCACTTCACCACAAACTCTTACACTCCCTATTTCATCACGGGCCACCAAAACTACTGCTTCGTTACATAATATGTTTTGGAAAATCTCGAGTGTACCTCTAAGGGTGTTATATGAAACTCATGAAGGGCTTCCTCATGAATTTCAACCAGAAAAAACAACCTTACATAGAACTATAGCTGATTCATACCATCCTCCAACCATCCTTTAGGAGCATCACCATGGTTAACGCGATCACACATACCCTCTGCCTTTGGGTATCCCCACTAAGAATCCTCCACCTATTGCATCATAGGATACTACACTGTCATCTAATACTAGAATCCTCTACTAAAATCCTCCCTTTCATCTATGTGAAATGTTTCCAACTCCACCATTTACTTCCTAGCATCTGACGAATCCCGAACTACCTCCTTCTGTGACTTCTAGATCAAAGAATTGGCCACTAAATTCCCCTTTTTTATGTTTTAATATATCTGAAATTATTAATCAAAGAGAATTATCACCCATTATACTATAAAAAGATTAAATATTACTGAAAAAATATATAACTCAAATTCAGGTTATCTGTGAAGACTACAATGTGCTATCCAATGAGGTAATGTTGTTATACCTTTATAATATACACAACTTCTACCAACACCATATAATTGGTGGAAAATATATATTTATGGGTACATAATATCTAAGACCCATAAGAGATATCTCACCACTACTAAATTAGTACACATCCCAATCCAACAACATAATCATCACAAAAAATCTTGAACATCACCCATTCCACTAGAAACCGGAGCACGGGAGAACTGACCAACATCCCCTTCAGATAGACCAATGCCATCTGGAACTACTCGCTCCTTGCAAAAGCCAGGCTATTTATGGTCTGAGACTTCAGAGGAGATGTACCTAAAGATAAATTAAGTACAAAAATCTTATAATATTCTAGTAGATTGAGAATACTTTAAAACATTGAAACAATATTGGGTGATTTCAAATAAACTAATGAATTGTCCGTTAATGGGTCCACTGCTACACCCTTCTGTGACACCATATGTCCAAGGAAATTCTCATATCATTTTCTAGACTTTCACATGGACAACATTCCATAGAGATGGAGGTGTTTAAGGACCAACAAGACTGCCACGAGATCCTTGGTATTCTCTTCCTCTGACTTAATGTAGATGATGTTTTCATCTGTTAATATGATGAAGAACTAGCCTAGGAACTCATAAAATAATTAGTTATAATCCCCAATAACACAGTTAGTGCATTGTTAACAACTAACATCATGACCACGAACATGAAGTGCCCATACCTACACCTGAAATTAGTCATCTAGAAATTTACCTCATTCACCCTCTAATTGTTGTATCCAGACCATAGATTTACCTTCGAAAACCAATATTCTCCTATCATATATTTTAAAAGATAATATATCTTTGATAAAGGGTAGCTATTCCTAATTGTCTCCTCATCCAAACATTGGTAGTCTATGCACATCGTCAATCCACTATATTCCTTATTTTAAAATAACACCATAAACCCCCATTGTTAAACCCTATACTAGATATAGAAAATATGCATCAAATCATATATTTGGATCCTCAAATACTACAACATTGATGGTTTCATATGATAAATTGCCATCAAAATTACAAATGCATTGTATTGTTAGTAAATCCTAAACTCAGTGCCATATTGAGAGGGTAGAGTCACATTATCAGTGGGGAAAACATCCGTGAACTCCCCAAAAACATCAGGAAGCTACACAGTCTTAGCATAAAATGATCCTTATGATATTTTTTCTAACATGTAAATAATAGTCTCTACACACTGACTACCGACCTGGATACTCCACATGATAATGAAAAAAACTCAATGGTCATCCATATCTGAAAACTCGACTCTCTATTAGTATAAGTCCATAAAAGAAAGTAAAAATTTCAAATAGTCTATGATGATATTGACATTTTATGATTTCATATTTATCAATAATAGACCCCCAAGGGATTTATGTAGTCCCACCATTAGACTACACCCCTAGAAAACATCAAACAAGCTGGTCTGACCTCTAAATAACATACTCAACACTGGGGGCATGTGAAGCCTATATACATCTAATCCCATAGCCAGGGTGAGATAGGGTGAGGAAAAGGAGTGTGAATCTATTGAATCAATCAATTAACAAGGAAGAGGACTAAATAAGATGATTATACCTCAAAACATATTTGGCCATACTAGAAATACTATCACTACTACATGTAAATGACCACGCTGAGATCCTATACCCCGATAGAGACGACCACCTCAATGATGATGCTGAACTCAAGGTCCCTAAGGAAAACCTAGATGTGATCCTCTATTTTCTCAATCTTCCATCAATGGAGCATGAGCCTACAATCCCTACTGCAGAAATGGCATAGCTACCAGTTTCCATTGAGGTTGGAATGGAGCCAACCCACATTTACCATTCAAAGCTCAAATATCTACTAGGAATAGGCTCTAAATATTTCCACTGACTCTATATATGAAACACATTGGTCCAGAACCAATTGGAGGGGAACATGAACTACCAGAATGAGTAGTTTAGAAGGGAAACTAGTGATGTCAACTCCCTATTGATCGAATCCTAAAAAACCATAATTCCTGAGATCTGCTGATGGTAACCTTACTTCTCAAAGAACCATGATGGTTCCCATCTCACGATATAGCACCTCGATAGTGAATCCACTCAACCACATCTACATTGTTCTGTACCACGAAGTATGTCGACAAGGTAATGGGGGTAACCACATATTCGATATAGGGATGAAGTGCCTCCTCTTTGCATCTATCAAGAGACACCTCATCGGAAAAGTGATCTGTGGAAAAATGAAAAAGATCCTTGAAAATAATACCTTTACCCCAAACCAACTAACTCCCATACTGGAGGGAGAGTAACTCTTACCTCATCGTAGCCTTTTTCGATGATGAATGGAATTTTGCTTAAAACTCCTACCTGAAATCAACCCATAGAACATCATCATATTTCCTCTCTCCCTAGTACAATATCCACCACTAAAACATAGCTCCTCATATCTTCCTAACTACCACAGAACCCCAATACACCATCAAAGATAGAAACTAACTAAACGTGATCTCAAGATCATCGATCCTGCTCTCTGTATGAACACATGAAACACTTCCCTCATACATTCCCAAGGATTGTTACAGGAATACACGTAACCCTCTATTCCACTAGTCAACCTCCCCCCATATGATCAACACTCTACTGAACAACCATATTATCCTACTGAGCCTCAACTTATCGAGCCACAAAAGGATTATGACTGGGTTCCATTACTGAAAAATGTAAACAAGGAACTCTTATTCCTGATTAATATGGAATTTTATTTATGATTCATTTTAACTCAATACTTATTTAAATTTATAAAATTCAATGAATTATAATAGGAATAAAATTCATTATAATGCATCTACAATTCCATGGGTCTCTACCCAACCAATTTGATACCCTCACTTTTTCATTTAGTAGGATCATATTCCTAGCATCATATCATGAGGGGGCCCTAAAATATCATATTGTAGAAGGTCTTTACTGACTGATGTCACACACCAAGATCACATGACACTGTTTCAATACCAACCCATGCAATCCTCACTATGCCTAACTCTAACCCACATCTTATCTCTCAACCATCCCTATGATACGATTATGTCATAAACCCTCCCCTAATGATTCACCTCCCATGATATTAATGGAGAAAGTTCGATATAGAGCCCAGAGTCCCACCTCATGTTCGTCTCGGGATAGTGACCAGCACACAGGGTTTGAGAATCTAAAAAATGGGAGGCATTACGATTTTTATTCTGACCAAGAACTGGAGATAAGATTCATCAACCTCTAGAAAACCGCATAGAATATATATAACAGAAATCAAAAACCATCCACCAAAAATGTTTAAAATAATTTTAAAAATAAAAATAAATCCATACGTAAATACCATATGTAAAGCTAATATGGTAAACATCAACTATAACAAAGTCTTATCCCGTAAAAACTATCATGGTCCTCATAGTCCTCCTCTAAAAATTAAAGTAATTTTATAGTGTTGGGTGAGCATCAAGTATACTTAGTCATAAATTGAAAGTCTCTCAGAGAAAAGTTGGAGAATCATACTAATCCTGATGTGAGAAAACAAAAAAACCAAGAGCACCTAACAAGACATACTATGTATCCCAACCTCACGAGGGCATGCTCAATAAATAACTAAAGTACATTAAAGTATTATAGTAATCACAGAAGTGATAGGGTACCCCATACCACATTACCCCTGATTAGATACTCCCACACCTTAATAGAAAACATCCTGATGCTCTCACCTCTTCCGAATATACCACATCAGAATCGGCCAACACACACATTGGACTCACATGTAGTCATGTAACTGAGAAAAATGAAGCTCATCACATCTCGACTACACACACTTGGGCCTCACCACCACATCCATCCTACAGACACATAGTCCACATACAACATCACATCCCAAAAATACCTAGGAAATCAAAATACATCTCATCCTAAAGACACCTTGGAAACGAAAAATCATCTCATCTTGGGGTTACCTTGGAAAACACAACTATGATGAAAACACATAATCCCATAAAACCATAATTTACCTGAATAATCTTGGGCTATCACCAACTAGAATAGGGAGAAGGTAGGATAGGGTGGCCAACCATCTATCCTCCCACCAGGATCTTTTGGAAATTCACCATCCCCCTTTAAAATGGGGGTGATCAGAACATGGTGCTCAACTAGGGTGGGGGTGAATACAGAAATCATAAAGAAAAATACATGTGTAATGATATAATATCAAATAATACTACCCAACCTATGGGTTCTCAAAGAATATACCAACTCAAAAACATCCTTTTCTACTACCTCTAATTGCACAAACACACATCCAAACACAAACTCAAATCATACACACAACCAATCCATTTATCCAATTCTCATTCTTTGATAAAAATCACTTATTCATTCCATCACTACCCAAGAAACCACAAATCACATGCCACAAAAAGTAATCCCAACTAATTTTATCTCTTAGGGTTAAAATCCATATAAACTAAAGTTACTTTTCATTTTTCACTGTTTAACACCCATTCAAAACATAACATACATCAATCCTGAGAAATCTGGTAAAAATTTCTTCATGATAATCATGGAGAAAATCTAGGTGAATTTCCCATACCAACCACTCCCATTATCATTCTTCAAAGACAATCTACCCAATACATAATCTCTTCCACAACAACACCTAACTCATAGCCACACCTAGTAACATATCTCACCACTACTATACTCGACATCCCTAATTTATAAAAAAATCACATCCATCAGAACACCGTATAGTAAAAAGAAATGAATATTCATATTTAACAAGGAATTCCGTATTGTTTTTCCTTTTGTTAATTCATGGTTTATCATAGAAAACAGTTGGATCCTAGGCCATCCATATATTAACCATGAATATGTGATTAACAATTTTTTTGTTGAAGATTTTTTCCAAGATAAAACATTATTCATTCTATAGACCATACCTTGTGCAAAAAAATACCCCAAATAATCATGATTTTTTAGAGGGTTATTATCATATTCAAAACAAAATATCAACAATAAATAATGTAATAGATTCATATGTCAATTTTTCCATCCCCTAAACATTAACTGTAAACCAATTCAATTATATTTATTTTAATTTGTTTTATGCTATCTTCATAGGAGAGAAATTCATACACTCACCCCACATGATACACAAGAAAACTAGGGAAGAAAGAATCCCTACCTTGAAGAAATGATGATCGTCAACCCCTTATTGTGCTATGAATTAGGGTGCGCAAGCAACATAAAACTCTAGGGAAAACATGATCAAAAGTCTTTAAGAAAATATAATGAATCCTCTAGGAAGAATGGGTTGGGGCACACCAAGGGAAAATGAAAGAGTTCAAGGTAGAGAGGATCTTGTCTTGGAATGTCTAGATCCTACGTAATTGGAAGGAAATGTTTTTAAAATCCATTAATATCGAATCATGAACAAGAGAACACGATATGACCATTTAAAATCATTAGGATCTTTATAAACGTCAAACACATGATTAATTACTTTAAAATTTATCCAAAACTATATAAAGATGGTATTAAATTCATTTTATGTCAATTAAATTTTTAAATACGGAAAACAAAAAAATGGGATGATTATATAATTTTGAAAACATGTCAGAAATGAATCAGTATTGGGTGAGTTACTGTCTTAAATAACCATTGGATGATTCACCAGCATGAAGAACCGATGGATGGTCACCTTTAGGTGACACAGTAATGGATGAGACACTTTTGGATGATTTCTATTGGTTGACTCACTGTTAGAAGTGATACTACTGGATGAGTCACCATTTGGTGACTCACCAGTGGATAAATCACAGTCGAATGAGTCACCATTTGATGAGCCAACATCTTGAGTAACCACTTGATGAGTCACCCTCTCGAGTCTCCAATACAGACCTTTCAATGTGAGTCACAATTGTGACTCCCCATCACAATATACTATCAGGATATACATTTCTCGACTCACTGATACTGACACTCTATTGCAACTCACCATTTAGAGTCATTGACCTAACTCACAATTGGGATGACCTACCAGTGGAAAAATAAGAATTTTGGAATTCTCATGAAATAAATCACTGTTACCTCTTAGAAAACCTTAATAACCAAATTTTCCTAAAGTAATAGACCTCAGAGGTTTTGGGCATTACATAAATGAAATATCACTACGATATAAATTTTATTGTGATGGGTTATCCATTGAAGATATTAATGGATTTCAATAATTTTTTATGTTCAGAGGATAAATAAATTATTGAAAAAAATAGTTTTCATGGTTTATATAGAGTGTGTGAATATTCTATAGGATATACAATAGTAGTGTCTACAATGGTGTATATTCTTAGGTCCACTCTTCATTCATTAATTTGATTGTTGAGACAATTCTTATAAAAATAATTTTCAATGTGATTAACCCTAGGTGCATATGTTCCATACCAACATCCTCATTCTAGTATCTATACATAGATTTCATTACTAACAAAACCATAAATTATTTATTTTACCAAAATAATGGATTTTTAGGAGTTAAGATTGATTATGAAATTGATTTAAATTGAGTAAATTTTATTTTTGATCTCTAATCTAGATTACAGATTCATATAATTACAATCATGAGGAAATTACAATAGTGGTATATAATTGAAAATAGAAGGGATGAAATAATAACTCTTATGTAAGTATAAAACAGGCTTAGGAAATATCCTATAATGATATGGGATAAGATGGATATCATTATAAAATTTCCAAATTTTATATAATAACATGAAACTACAATCATGGAATAAATTTAGTATGATTTTATCAAAAAATAATATCCATACAAAAGAAAAAATGGATTAGAAACCCTTATTTTTCAATGTACCTTCTTAGAACTTAGGAGGACTCCCTATATCATTAGGGACTCATTAGTAGATAATAATGGTGGTAGAGGGAATTCAATATAATGATATGTTCCATTGGTGTGGAGTGGGATAAGAACTTGAGTTGGAGTGAGATTCTTGTATAGTTTCAATGGAGGGTACTTTCATGGAATCTAATGTTATGTAAGGCACATGAATGGAATCACAAGTGTGTTTAATAGATTAGGTGATCTAGGTGATTTCACTGGATAAATGGTATTTTATATATGTAGGGACTATTTTTATACCTACCATGTACGTATAGAATGTTTAAGTGACATTTTAATTATTAGAAATATTAGATTCTTCATTTTCCCATTTCACTCTTTGTAGTTGCGATAAAAAATTAACGATCAAAATTTTCTTATTATAAAAAATATTAAATGAAACTACTTTTAAATTTAGAAATTATTATTCAAAATTTTTAAACCATTAAATCTATTTCATTTTAGAAATTTGATAATATCATCTTTTTAATTAAAACGTAAGATATAAGAAAAATTGTTTTGTAGAAAAATTTCTTTTATTAATTAAGTGTTTTATATTATTATTATCTATAAATTATTAATGGAATGTGTGTTTATATATTTTTTCATATGTTTACGAATTACAATAGAGTTATAATTATAAATATATTATTTTTATTTATTTATATATAGATTATATAACACTTATAAAATAAATTCTTATAAACCAAACATTTTACATTTTTTATAATGATTTATGCTTAATCAATGTAATTTTCGTTAGGGTTTTAAAAATACTAGTCCTTGATAATTAATTTTCACCGACTGAAAATAAATATAAACACAATTTTATGATATAAAATTAATTTGTATAGGAATGATTAATGTTAAAAATAGATCCCATAAATCATATTTGATAGAAAAAGGTTAATATTCCGAAAACAATTATATTTTGGAATATGTTATAAATGTTGTTTATTTTCATGACAAAAATGTATTTTTACATAAAATAAGGATTATTATAGTTAATTTTATTTCAAAACCAAATTTTACCAAAATAATATTTTATTAATGGAAAAGAATAAATACATTTTCCTTTATTAGAAAATGTTGCATATGTTTATAGAATATTAAACATTGGTTTTTAAAAATAGAAATTGAAATTAAAATAATATACTTTTCTCCTTAATAAAGTATTTTATAATTTTATTGTTTTTATAAAATTTTATGTCATTATTATATAATTGTAAATTCAAAAAATTTTAAAATTTGAAAATAACTATATTATTCACTATTCACTTAACAATAATCGATTTTAGAAAAATCATAAATTTTATTTAGAAATAAAATATTTTTGAATAGTTAAAATATCAATGTATTTTATTACTATCAAATTATATCATTAATAAATTATACATTTAAATATACTCAGGAAAAAAGTCCCTTTAGAGAGTGTGATGTCTGATAGTTCTGGATATAGTGTTTACCTACTACAACAAGGTATTAAGTTTTAAAATAATTGTGTTTTTATAAATTTAAATGATACTTTTCGGTTATATATATAATGAAACCTAGGATTACAATAGAGTAATTGAACTGTATTTTATCTAATGAGTAGATAAGACTTGATGAGTGAGTATATTAAAAAAGAAATATATAAATTAGGAAATACCTTGACATAGAACCTTATTATGATGAATTAATAAAATATGATTCCAATATTTAATAAAAAACATGCACTTCCTACGTTTTCATGAAAATATTTTTGTTTCTTATCTTAAATGGTATGTATATGGGGATAAATACTGAAAATTATTCATGTAAAAAAATAGTTTCTAATTCATTTATTTTTATTATTTATGATAGAGGATCATTGATTACATTTTCATAATGACACATCTATGTAAATAATTAGTTAATGGGTAATTTTATATATAGATTCTTAAACAATTTTTAAAAAAATTGAAATCAGGTTTCCCAATTTAAATATTATTATATTTTTTGGAATTTTATATGGCAATGTATGATCATTAACTCTTTTACTGTATGATTCATTTTTCATTCCTTTTTAAGATTTTGAGGATTTATATTTTTCATTTTTAACATATTTTACTTTTACTAATTTTTTTTCATTATCCATTGAATAAGAAAACTCTATATGAGGTATGTAGATCACTTATATTAGTTGATTGGGTATAAATTATCATTATAATATTGTGTACTACATTTAATGTAATAGATTTTAAATCTATCAATTTAATCATTCTGTTACTTGATATATTTTCTTGATGTAATTATACAATGTGTAAAAAAATATACCCAATTTGGGTTTCCATGTAATAAATTAATCCTTGAAAATTTTCACTTAGTATATTAATGGGTGTAATGATCCCATACTTTGGGCCCGAATTGGAGTTCTGTTTTACTAAATTGGAATATGATACATGGAATCACATATATAAAAGGATATAATTGTTTAATATTTTTAGTAAATAGGAAACATACATGAAAATGAAATCATATTTTTAAAACATAAAATAAAAATAAATTTTCATTAATAATGAAATATTTCCCCTTTCAGTGTCACAACATACAAATCACAAAACACTTCTCCATATCCGGAGGTAAATAACACATAAAAATTGTGGTGTTCTCAATATCTCTGTAAGGGTTATTCATATTGGAAGTTATCATGAATCAATAAGAATAATTAGTATGGATAGGTAATTACTGAACACACATAATATGTAATGAATAAACATAGACGGATGTTCACCCAGAGACAAATATGAATAAGAAAATATAATGGATAATAATCAAAATGGAAAGGAAAATATCTTAAAATTGATACCATTTTGTAAATAACCTGACAATAATAATTGGATAAGGAAAATTCAATATGAAAATATAGATAACTATAACCCTGTTGATTTAATCAATAACATAGAATAAAATGAATCCAATGATAATATCAATGGGAACTTAACATGGATAATTATAAGTGTATTCTTAATTATTGGAATTCTTAATTATTATAATTCATTTCATAGGAACATGAAACATATACCATCCTGATATTTCCTCAAGATATATTAAAAATATTATGTACACGTTCATCTGGTTTGGCCAACAAATTTCATGATATCAAACTAATTAACATGAAGAGACAACCTATTCCTTGAGGGGAAATCAATAATCAGTCCCCCCAAGTCTTTATGTCCAATGCATTACTAACATATCGAATAGAATATTTAATTTTTGAAAGAAGTTCGTTATCATAAAATTTACATATTGATTAAGGAATATACATTTATCAATAATTACCCAGAAAAAATTTTTTTACCTAGAATATTGTATATAGAAACATCATACAGTTTAATCAATAAAAATATCCATAATAAATAATATAGTCATTCAAGAGAAATCGAATTTCAATTGGAATGTTATTGATTCAATGGAATGTTAATAACTACCAAAATGAGTCCATGAGGTGAATTTCAATAATTTACGAAGGAAAAATGATTATCAACCATCTAGAGGAAGATAAAGGATTCAATATATACAAAAAATTCACATTTTTGTAGGAATAAAGAGTTATTTCCCTTTATTAAGGTAAATATCATAAAAATTTGTTTAAAAGATTCATGATGGAAAAATATTTTTTGTTTTGAAAATTAAAATTTTAAAAATAAAATTATATTTTTTAATGAAAAAAAAATTTGTTAAAAGAAATATTTGAATCATAAAAAAGAGATTTGAAATTATTTAGTGGCCATGATGGATGATTTGTTTTCATACCATACCATGTAAAAAAATACTCACATCACATTTTCAGTAAAAGAGAAATGTGATTTGGTTTAAAAATGACGTAAATATTCCATTATATTTTTTTAAAAAAATTAAGAATGGGTAGATTTTTCATTAATAAATCTTTTTTATAAGGTTAAAATCCTTTTTGAAAACAGTTTTTGTATATTATGGTTTTGGAAGAAATCAAATTTTCTACTATAGAGAGAAATCTAGTCGAATTTTATTACGAAAACATTCTACATTATTTTATGAAAAAAGAATTGTCAATTAGTCATATTACATTAAAACATTATGACTATATAGGGGATAATAAAAATAATTCGATTTATTAGACAATGATCAAGTAATTTCTTTCATCTATAATTCATTAATAAACTATCTCAATAAGAATAAAATTCGGAAATAAACACTTAAAATGATCATAATGGTGAAGTGAGAAATAAAAATGATTGGTTAATGTGTATCAAATATATATCCTTATAAAAAATGTGTTAAATATAACATAATATAATTAAAATTCATTACAGACTAAATATTATATTATTAAAGATGATAAATAAGGAATATAACCCAATATAAAGAAATTGATTTTTGTAATAATTTACCACTTTGTAAATTTTTATTCAAATAAAATATCATGACCTGTCCTCTAGGGCTGGTATCATGACTACCCCAAACCCGCCTTCTATAGGCCAGGGGTTGGCGACTAGCACTAAAGGCATAATTCCATAAACTGGGAAGAAATTTCGTTTATAATAGTAAACAAACCAAACGATATATGCAACTGGAAGTAATCACTAAGTAAAACTGTATACAAAAGTGTGTGTTGAAATTAAAGGGGATGAAAATACAAGCCCACCAGTAAAGTACAATACAACTGAAATGCAAGTGTAATTGATGAAAAGATGTAATGCATCTACAGGGTTGTCCTCCAGGGTTCCCACATGAAGGGTAGGTACATATGGCCTCCTCAGCACCCCGAGTTTGTCCGTCTGCTCCATGTACATCTCACCGAGTGGTCCACCTCTGGGTACCATCCTATTATGCTATTCTCTTCCCCGATCTGCGATGTCAGTCATCTGTAATCAACACAATGTGGAGCGGGCATAGCCTGTGTAGAGGTAATTATAACGATAATCAGTAGGGACCCCGAGACCCTCAAGGTCTCCAAAAACTTGACAAGGATACAACAAAGTATGAAATCAATAGATATCTTTTACTTAGGTATATGGACATACATATACCTAAGTTATTTAGAAACCCATCACAATCCTGAGAAAAACACTAAAGTAATTAACTCCGCTAAAATAGAGTCTCAGCCCAAACCATGCTTTCTGTGATGTATAGAAGTAGAGATGATTAATCACAATGCTAGATCATCGAATTATCTCAAGAGGCATTGCTTCTAACTATACAGAGTCTGACCCACACCTGATGAATAGGTAATAACCCCCACAATAACCCACAAAGAATCTGACTCACAAAGGATCGATACGTGCTGACCCAGACAGGATCATTGAGCGCTGACCCACACAAGATCTGACTCACACAATATCAGTATGCGCTGACCCACATAGGAACGTTGAGCGCTGACCTCTCTATGATCTGTCTCCATCATCTGCCTCACTATCAGCCACTGGATTCCATGCACCCAGTGTGCTCCAGTTTCGTAGAATCTTCCCTCGAGAATTTGGTCGTACCTTGACCACCACTAAACTCCACAAAGGAGTAACCCAAAGGACCGTCATGTTGTAAGGGTTCCAACATGAAATATGATGCATCAATAAGACACACGATCTGTGATTTATTGGAATTTTTTTCCAGGGGACTAGTTGTATTTTAGATTCAAAAAAACCTGACCGTCCCCTAACTGGGTCCAAACCTCCTATGGGGTATTCCAATAGAACCGAATCGCTCTGAGATTTCTTTCGCCACAAAAGGTTTGTCGATCGAACACCCGTAGCTCAGGATAAGGGAGAAATGGTTTAAACTGGCCATATAGGGTTTGGTCTGGTCCAACCTAGTTGGATTGTCCTGGCCTGATTTGAGTATGAACCGGTGTCCAACTCGGTCCGCAGGTCCAACCCGGTCTGAGGAAGTGGCACGGCCTGTGGTCAGCCTGGCTGAGGGTGGCCCGTCCAACGGAGGCCCGGCCGAAGGCGACCTAGTGACCCTCCCAAGCCACGACCAGTGGGGGAGGCGTACGCCCCCTGGCACCCAAAAGTTGAACCATTCAGGTAGAACCGAAATTGGTGCCAGGTGGCGCTGGTCCAGAACACGCGGGACCCGATGGGGTCCCGCTCCTCTCGGCTGGCCCGAGTGGCCAGCCGCTCCACGCCACCGACGCAACGTGACCACACCATTCCCCTCCACTATGGACCACCCCAGCAATAGCTTCCCAGCTCCACTGGCACGGCTTGATGGCCCCACAAGCCTTCGCAGTGGCCCGTTGTGGCTGCGGCACTCCTTCTGCTCGGCATGACCATGCCGCGCCCTCTTGGTGACCAAGCGGCCTTCCGCCACTGGTTCCTTCATGGTAGGATTTCTTTGCTATCAGCCCGTCTCCTGTCACCGTTGCACCGCCTCCATCATCAACAAAAGAGAACAACGAAGGGGTTGGGTCAGCCATGTTCATGATGCCAGAGCCCTCCTCACTGTGGAGATATCAATTGGTAAATAAGATCCCAACAAATTATGAAGAATGGAGTGTTAAACTCATACATAAAACAACCCCTACCTCATTTTTCGATTGTAGACTAAGTCATGGGAAAAAGGCAGGCATCGATTCATCGTTCGTCGCGTTCATCACGCACTCCTAATTCTCAAGCATGTGCACTAGAAAGTGTTTGGAGGTGACGAAGTTGAAGAAGGAATTCATCGCATTCTTCGTTGGAGTGTTCTCCTTCTTCTTTCCAAGCTCCACCAAAAGATTATGCCAACCAAAAAATAATAAAATAAGACATCATAATAATTTTTTGGCATAAAGAATTCAAATTGGGAATTTATTAAGGGGGTCTCCAGTTAATTAATTCTTGTGTGTGTGCACAATTTAATTAAGGGAGTTCAAAGGATTCATGGGTGGTGGCTCCATAAATGGGGAGACCAAGGGTCTCTACAATTAAATGGGGTGTTAAAAGGGGTTAAGAATCTCAGGTGGGCCCCACTAAATAATATCCTCCAAATGGAGGTTATGTATGGGTGGTCCGCACCACCATAACATCTAATGGGAGGTTATGGTGTGGTGGAACCCACCACTAAAATCCTCATGGAGGTTTTAACTACCATAAAATAAAAATAAACTTAGTACTTATTTTTATTCAATTTAACTAATAACCCAAATATCTAACTTCCATTCGTGTTAGAATGAAATTGCGGTGAAGGTCTCACTAAGAAATCACCGACACTGCAAGCTCAACGGTGCCCTAAAATTTCAATTCTGAGAACTAGTTCAAAAGTAACAAAAACCCACTCGTACGTTTATGGAACATACCCGACCAAAACATCAGAAATTGATTCCACGCACACCGGGCCTCAGAATCAAGCACCATAAATTTTCAGAAACTCGTAAAAATCCCATGAATTTATGAAAAAAATTCCACAGAATTTCCGGGACATTAAATTCTCCCCACCTAAGGGCTTTATGTCCCCATAAGCTATAACTCACAGTATGGGAAAAAGTCTGTATATTGAGCATGCATCTGATCCTCCCTCTCTCATGTGCTCTCTTTGAGGTTCCCATGCATCCATCGTACGCGCACAAGAGGTATCGACATTCCATGTAGGACTCGCTCCTGTCAATCCTCAATCTCCACTAGAACCTCTGTGAAAGTTTTCCCATCATCGATATCCAGCTCCCCATGGTCGATGATGTGGGAAGGGTTGTGAACATACCTCCTCAGCTGAGATATGTGGAAGACATCATGTACCCGACACAACTGAGGTGGATGATCCAGGTGGTAGGCCACCTTGCCTACTCTAATTAGGACCTATAAAGGTCTGATGAATCATGGAGACAACTTTCCACCTCAGCCAAATCATCATAGACCACGTCGAGGTGAGACCAAAAGATATACGTGGTCACCATCCTCGAACTCCAGAGGTGTATGTCTCTTGTTAGCATACGACTTCTTCCTACTCTGTGCTATCTTCATCTGATCCTCGATGATTTGCACCTTCTTTATTGAAGCGCATACCATCTCTGGTCCCACTAGTGCTGAATCCCCTGGGTCTATCCAGCACAGTGGTGATCTTCAAGGTCGACCATACAAGGCCTCAAAAGGCGGCATAACGAAGGTGGAGTGATAGATGTTGTTATAGGAAATCTCTACCAACCGTATATGATCCTCCAAACTATGACTCAAGTCGAGGACACAAGCACAGATCATTTCCTCGAGAGTGTGAATGGTCCAAGTCTGGCCATCCATCTGAAAATGGAAGGCGGTGCTCAGACGTAGATGCATCCCGAAAGACACCAGTAACACCTTCAATAGCCAGAAAGTAAACTGTGCATCATGGTCGGAGAAAATAGAAGAAGTTACTATATGAAACCACACAATCTCTTTCACATAGAGGCGTATCATGCTCTTTATTGATCCATTTTCTCTGATTGGTAGGATGTTCTCCGACTTGGTGGAGTCGGTCAACGATAACACATATCGAATTGTGAATCCAGGATGTACGTGGAAAATCAGTCATGAAGTCCATGGATATCCGATCCCACTTCCACTCAGGGACCTCTAAAGTGAGAACCAAGACTGTCGGTACATGGTGTTATGCCTTCACTTGCTGTCAAGTGAGGCATCATGAGGAAAACTCCACAACTGCCTTCTTCATACCTGTCCACTAGTGCTATCATCGAAGGACCTAGTACATCTTCACCACACATGGATGTACCGCTAGAGGGGAATTGTGGAACTCACTCAACACTTCCACCTGAAGTGCAACTGGTACCATGGTACGTCCTCTAAAAAGGATGACGTCCTCCCCACCTTCATGAAATCCACAAGGTGCCTGCACTATGTATATTTGAGCACGTCATGTCTCCCAATCACCATCCCCATGCTGCGCCTCCATGACTCGCTGAAGAAGTGGAGAAGTGACTATAAGAAAATGTAGAAAGGAGGCTCCATATCTATCCACGAATGATTTCTATAAGGCTGGCAGTTGCTCTGTCGCCTGTCCTAGCAGTTGTATACCAGATCTCATGCTGAGCACATCTGCAACAAGGTTCCCCTTCCCAAGAGTATAGACTATCTAGAAATTCATAGTCCTGGAGGAACCCAAGACAACTCCAATGTCTCTGGTTCAAGTCCTTCTGGAAGAACATATACCTAAGACTCTTGTGATCAGAGTAGACTATTAAACGCCCCCCCATCAGATAGTGCCGCCACTTCTTCAATGCGAATACCACTACTGCTAACTCCTGGTCATGGGTAGCTTAGTTCTGATCGTGACGTCTTAGCTGTTGTGAAACATATGCAATCACTGCTACCTCCTGCATCAGAGAACACCCATGTCCGGTCCCTGCCACATCCCTATAAACTACGTACCTTACATCCTCCTCTAGGAGACTCAAAATGGGGGCACTAGTCAGCCTTTGTATATGCTCTTGAAAACTCTGATGGAATCTCTTTGGCCACATGAAGGGTTACCCATTCTTCGTCATGGCTGATAGTGGTCATTCTACTCTCGAGAAGTCTAGAACAAATCTCTTGTAGTATCCAGCCAAGCCTAGGAAACTCCGTACCTCTATCACACTCCTGGGTGGCTCCCAAAGAAGTTCCGCCTCAATCGTCGATGGATCAGCTGGAACTCCATCCTCCAAGCTGACTTGTCCCAATAAGTGAACCTCTCGAATCCAAAACTGGAACTTCCAGTGCTTACCTTAAATCAGGTTCTCTTGGAGTGTGTCCAGTACAAACGACAAATGGTAGGAATGCTCCTCCTTAGTAGTCGAGTAAAACATAATTTCATCGATGAAGACCACAACAAAGTGATCGAGGTAAGGCTAGATGATCCTATTCATGAGACACATGAATACTACTTGGGAATTGGTTATGCTGAAGGGCATAACCAAGAACTCATAGTGGCCATACCAACATCTAATGGTCATCTTCTACACATCCTCTACATAAACTATGAGCTGGTGGCAGCCTGATCTGAGGTCTATCATCGAGAACCACCATGCTCACATGAGCTAATCAAAGAGGTCATCAATACTCAGGAGTGGGTACTTGTTCTTCATGGTCACTTGGTTCAGGTGATGGTAGTCAAAACCAAGCCTCAAGTTCCTGTCTGCCTTCTTGTTGAACAAAATTGGGGCTTCCCCGGGAGAAACACTAGGCCCGATAAATCCATTCCCCTACAAGTCATCCAGCTGTACCCACAGCTCACGAAGCTCAGCAGGAGCCCTCCGATATGATGGAGTAGATATCAATGTCGTCCCGGGGTATAGTTGAATGTATAAGTCCATCTCTCTGCGAGGAGGTAGTCCTGGAACCTTTTTAGGAAAAACATCTACATACTTTTCCACCACTACAAGATAATTTGGACTCTCCACATCAATTACTCCGAGGGTAAGGCTTTTCATCTAATGAGTGATCGGCTGCACCCTCAACATACTAAGTCCATCCTGTGCTGAAAAAGTTTCCCTCTAACCGATGAAGGTAATCTGGGTCCCATCCATGCGGACACACCACACATTGTGCCTAATACAGTCAATCTGAGCATAGACTATAGAAAACTAGTACATACCTAAGATGATGCCCTAAGGCCTCGACTCAGCTACGAGGAGATCCCAGCCGAAGCTCTCTCCTCATAAAGTAAGATCACACTACTGGAACCAGTGCGTAATCATCCAGTCTTCTCTTGTATGAGTCTCTAGCTGTAAGGATCGAGGCAACGACTCTGTCAGAATCTCCGAGATCTGAACGAGGGCAGTGGCTATGAAAGTGTGACTGGTGCCTATGTCTATAAGAACTGCAGCTAAGGTGGAGTAGATATATATAGTACATCGAATCATCTCCAGAGTGCCATGGTTGTATGCCTCAGCTTCCTGAAGATGAGCTCTCCCCTGTCCACCCACTCCCTGTGGTCGGGGTGGACCTCCTGGTGGTGGTGGTGGCAACACCTCGAAACGTCGTCCTCCACCAGCTGCTCGACCAGCTCCTCTTCCTTGTCTTCCTCCGCCCTACAGACCACCTCGATCGATCCTCTATCTCTTCCTAGGAAGTCCCTAAACTGATTGCTGATCGTCTGTACAGCAGGTCGGGCAGTCACGTGCCATCTGACCCTACCCTCCGCATGAGTAGCACTGTATTATCCTAGCATATGTGTCTCTGCTCTGTGTGTCTCACACAACCGATCCTGAGTCATGCGGTCGACCACCTGTGGGTCTGGTCCTCTTAGACCTTGGTGTCATCTGTCTACTACCTGCTATAGAAGGCTATGCTACATGTCGACTAGTAGTGGGTCTCAATGTTGGTGACTACTCAGCTAGGAAACTTTCCACTAGGAGTGCTCTCTCTAACACCCATGCCTGTGTCAAGATGTTGAGGGAGATCATCGAGGCTCTGATCTCTCGCCTGATCCCCTACCTGAAGGTCTGAGACCCGAAGAATGCGTCCCGTAGCATATCTGTGGTGTAGAACTAGAGGTTCGTGAACCTCTCTGAGTATTGTGCTACTATCATGATGCCCTACTATAGATGTAGTAGCTCCTGTATCCATACCGTAATAAGGGTGGCTGGAAAAAAATCCACCCAGAAAAGGCTCTTGAAGTCTATCCAGAGCAATTTATCCTCGTCGTTGACCTGATGCATTAGGCTCCACCATCTGCCTTCTACTGCCTGATGGAGGCAGGCAGCAAGGATCAACATGAGGTCTGTTGGTGTCCCTACCAGCCTGAAGACTCTGACCACAGCCTCCATCCAATCATTAGCTACCTATGGGTCCGTCTCTCCCTAAAACCTTGGTGGCCTCTGGCATTGGAAGTCATGCAATGAGCTCATGAGGTGTGCATCATCTACTTCTAGGGCTATTGGAATCAGTGCCCAACGAAAAGTGGTACCGCTGGTAAAGGTCCCCACACCGAGGCCTCGTTTCTTGGTGGGATTTTAGAGCATATGACTCTCAGGGCTATAATTGGTCATATGCGAGTAGTCATCCTGAAATAAACAGATGCAATATGATCAAAATTTTATACCTGGTGAGGTGACCAGGTTGAGGTGACTTAATAAAACATCTAAATACACACACACATTCTATTTTTTCTTGCACTAAGTCAAAAATCATTAGTCTGGGTCTTGGTGTATGGATACGTCAGCTGCCGTACCAACACTGGACTCCCTGAAATCAAAACCACACATAGTACACATAACACTTTTTCTTTATAGAAATGAAATATTAGAGTCCTACATTCTTTAGTAGAACTAACACCCCTGATTCCAATTTGTCACGACCCAACCCCCGGGGCCCGTATCATAACTACCCTAAGCCTGCCTTTCAGAGGCCAGGGGCTGACGACTAGTAAAAAATGCATAATTCCCTAAACTAAGAAGGCATTGCCTTTATAACCGTAATCAAACACAACATAGTACGTAAATGGAAGTAAACACTAATTAAAACTGTATGTAAAAGAGTGTGTTGAAAGTAAAGGGGGTGAAAATATAAGTCCAAAAATAATGTATAATACAACTAAATTGCTAGTACAACTAATTAAAAGAAGTAAAGCATCTATAGTGTCGTCCTTTGGGGTTCCTACATGAAGGGTAGGAACAAATGGCCTCCTCAACACCCCAAGTCTGTCTGTCCACTCCGTGTATGTCTCTCCGAGTAGTCCACCTCTAGGCACCGTCCTGTTCTGGTATTCTCTTCCCTGATTAGCGATGTCCATCGTTAGCAATCAACACAACATGGTGAGGGCATAGCCCGTGTAGGGGTGAGTATAACAATACTCAGTAGGGACCCCAAGACAATCAATGTCTCACAAAATCTGACAGGGATACCATCAAGTATGAAATCAACAGGTAACCCTTACAAAGGTATATGCCCATACATATACCTATGTTATTTAGTAACCCATATCAATCATGAGGAAAACACGAAAGTCATTAACTCATCTCAAATAGAGTCTCAACCCAAACACGGTTTTTAGTGATGTATATAAGTACAAATGATTAGTCGTGAAGCTATATCATCTTATTATGTCAATAGGCACTACTTCGGACCATAGAGAGTCTGACCCACACAAGATCGATAGGTACTAAACCCTGCAATGACCCACATAGGATTAGACCCACACAAGATTGGTATGTGCAAACCCACAAAGGATTGATGATCGCTGACCCACACAGGATCTGACCCAAACATGATCGGTATGCACTGACCCACACATGATCGCTGAGCTCTGACCACCGTATGATCTGTCTCCAACCTCCACCTCACTATCAACCATTGGATTCCGTGCACCCAGTGATCTCAAGTTCTGTAGAATCTACCTTCGAGATAACGATCATACCTCGCCTTCCACTAAACTCTACAAAGGAGTAACCCAATGGGAAACCATGTCGTAAGGGTTCCTACACGACAGATGGTGCGTCAATCGGATGCTCGGTCTGTGAGTTATTGGCAGTTCTGTTCCAAGGGCCCAGTTGGTTTTTAGGTTCAAACCAATCGAATTGTTCTCCAACTACATCCAAACCTCATGTGGGCATTCTAATAGAATCATCTCACTATGTTCTTTCCATCACCACAAACGGTTCTTTGACCGGACACCCGTAGCTCAGGATATGAGTGAAAAGGTGTCAACTAGCCGTAACAGGTCCAGTCCGGTCCAACCTAGTTTGAATGTCCTAGCTGAGGGTGGACCAGCCGAGGGCGGCCCGATGGACATCACTAGCCATGCTCAGGGGGGAGGCGCGCGCCCCCTGGAACCCGAAAAGTTGAACCATTTGGGTGGAACTGAAACCGGTGCCAGGTGGCACTGGTCCAGAAGACGCAGGACCTGACGGGGTCCCGCTCCTCCCGGCTGGCCCGAGCAACCTGCCACTCCATTCCACCAGCATGGAGCGATGAATCCATGCACCTCCTCTGCAGCCCGCCCTGGCCACGGCCCTATGCTCGCCTCGACACGGCGGGACGGGACCGCGCACCTCCGCCGTGGCCTATCATGGCCACTGCTCTCCTTCCGCGCGACTTGATGGTTCCACACCCTCTTCACAACCCAACATCCTTGCACCACCAGTTTCTTTTGTGGTAAAATTTTCTTATAGTCCGCCCATCTCCATTAGTCGTTGCACCACCTCTGTCATCAACAAAAGTGAACAACAAAGGGGAGGGTCGGCCGGGTTCATGCGGTTTGAGCCCTCCTCGTTGTGGTGATATCAATCGGAAACCAATTTCTCAACAAACAACGAAGAATAGAGGGTAAAATTAATACATAAAACAACCCCTACCTCGTTTTTCGATCATAGATGAAGTCATGGGATAAGGGAGGGAATCGATTCATCGTTCTCCGCGTTCATCACGCACTCCCAATTCTCATGCTCTTGCATCGGAAAGTGTTCAGAGGTGATGAAGTCGAAGATGGTGTTCTTCACGTTCATCGTTGGAGTGTTCTCCTTCTCCCAAAGCTCCACCGAAAGATTATTCCAATAACAAAATAGTAAAATAAGACATCTTATTAATTCATTGGTATAAATAATTCAAGTGGGGAATTAATTAAGGGGGCTCCACTTAATTAATTCTTGTGTGTAGGCACAATTTAATTAAGGGAGTTCAAAGGATTCATGGGTGGTGGCTCCATAAATGGGGATTCCATGGGTCTCCACACTTAAATGGGGTGCTAGAAGGGGTTAAGAATCTCGAGTGGGCCCCATTAAATAATATCCTCCCAAGGGTGGTTATGTGTGGGTGGGCCCCACCACCATAACCTTTCATGGGAGGTTATGGTGTGGTGTCACCCAGCACTATCCTCCTCGTGGAGGTTTTAACCACCATAAAATAATTATAAAGTTAACACTTATTTTTATTCAATTTAATTAATAACACCAATTACTAACTTCCATTATCGTCAGAATGCAACTGTAGTGAAGGTGTCACTATGTAATCACCAATGCTACGAGCTCAAAGGTGCCCTCAGATTTCAATTCCGAGCACCGGTTCAAATGCTACAAAAACCTGCTCATACGTTTACTGAAGGTACCAGAAAAAAACATCAGAAATTGATTCCAAGAACACCATGCCTCATAATCAAACGCCTTAAATGTTCGTAGACTTCTAAAAATACCTTGAATTTACGAAAAAAATTTCCACCAAATTTCCCTATCATTACTTAAAATTTTATTAAATACTTCAAAATGAAAATAAATATATCATGAATTATAATGTACTGAGGGTATTGAATTTAAATTTGTCTTTATATTAACCATATAAAATAAATTGGATGTTTACATACCAATGTTCCTTAGTGAATGGAAATTGAGACATAATTCCTCACAAAATTATATTTTTGAAGAGGGGAATAATTAATGAATTATTTATGTCTGCAAAATTAAAATCCCACAAAAATATTTGAAAAAACATATAAAATAATAATATTTCAGTACACCTATAATCATATCATTACCTAATCAATTAGGTAGATGTTTAACCAAATGAATGCGAATTGAGTTAATAATTTAGCTTCCCTACAATTCCTTTTTGATGAACATGATTTAATGATCTCTATAGTGGTTTGAAACATATTAAAAACATAAAAAATGACGATATTTATTTTTAAAATGTCACATGTTATCCTTTTATAACATCTTATCTCACATAAATTAATAATTATATAATATTTTAATTATTTCAATTGTTAATTACCATATGTTCTCATTTATGTTTTGTCATGAAAGATCATATTATTATTCACGTTATATATTCCTAAAATATTAATAATTATTATGAAGATATAGATATAATATGTATAAAACAATTAACTTTTTAATACCAATTATGGAATAAGGTTTTGGTAAATGAAGATTGGTACGATCATGGAGATGGTATGCTTTATGTACACATGCATAAAATTACAATTTTTTCACCGATCATCATCAAAATAAGGTAAATAAGATTATTTAGTTAAATAATGACTATAATATCTTACATAAAATATTATTTTTTAAATATATTTATATATATAATCCATGTGGTGTTTTTATGAAAAGATAGCTACATTGCATCCGGAAAGCGGAATTCCATATTTACACGAATGATGTTATCATGTTTATATGTGTGAAATGGTATGAAATGAAATAGTTTATTTTAATTTGAAAAATATAAATATTTTATGAATATTTGTTATTTCATGTATATAAAATATAATTATTAAATTAAACATTAATTAATTCTTTGTAAATCGTTAGTGAAAGAGGAATCACATTGAATTGTGATAAATTATTCCATAGTACACACGATAGACTTTTTCATATCCCTTATAGTATGGAATTTAAATGTATATATATATATATATATTATAATAAATAAATATGTAAAATTATGTCAAAAATATCATATATATACATTATATCCATTACCAAAACCAACCATGAGTATTGGTACTGGAACAATGAATGACATTAATTTGTGAGGTTGTAATACACCATACACATGAATAATGATTTCATAACTCATTTGATGGAAGTGGGGATGGTTGTAGGTAACTTAATTAATGTAAAAACTTATAAATATATGGAAATTACTGAGGTCATTATATCATCATGGTTCAATAATAATAAATGTAGGAAGAGGATGATATGGCAAAAAATGCTCACTAATGAATATAAAATATTCTTCAGCTATCCTCCATAGATTTTAAAAAACATTCATTATGGGTCTAAATTATCTCTAAAATAAGGCCTCTAGGATGATATGGGGGAAATTTAGGAGTCATTTTTCAAGATTTTATCAATCCAAATTGATTTAGTGATGTGTATAAGTGTGCAGAGTGAGTTCCATTTCGGAATTAAGGAAGAGTGTAATTTTTTAAAATACCCAAAACAATTTAATAATGAAAATTCATTCTAACACCAAGTGGAAAAAATTTAAAATTAATAGGGTTAGGGTATTATATGGTCGATCTAAACCTTTATTAAGAAAAATAGGTGTTTTAACATGTTTTTTCTTAACATCTTTTCCTTACCTGCACCATTTCTATTTTCCTTACACTAAATAATATTTTTAACCTTTGACATTTATCAATTACAATTAATTTTTAATAATCTTTAATAGATAATTTGGACCAAGTGAATATTTATATGAAATAAAATTTATCAAAAAAATCATATTTGTGTAGAAAGATAATTTTAACAGAAGCACATGCAATGTGAAAAAACATGTTTTAAGCTTAACAACACAAGGAATGCCTTTACGATTTAGGGGTCAAAATAGTCCCATTAAATTAAAAAATTGGTCCATTAATATACCATATTTTATATTTTTAAACATTTTATAATAACCTTTATATAATATAATGTTTTTAATTTTTAAATCCATATAACAAAATAACATTGTTGATAAATTAACATTATCACTAAATATTACATTATTCATTTAATTTGAATTTTTAAAAATTTATAGATAATTACGAAATTAGAATATATTATTTTCAAACCTATATAAAATGTTATATTTATCTATAAAGTTAATTTAACAAAATAATTCATTCAATATACTTTACTTTTAATAAAATTTTTTCCATTTATTAAATTTTTATATTGTCTAAACAATTACTGAGTTAGTGCTTCTTAGGAATTTTATGTAATTATTTCATATATAAAAATTAATAATAAATTATCATGATCTAAACCAATTCAATATTCTTTCACAATTATATTTATAACTAAAAACATGTTTCTATATATTTTAATGCAATATAGATATTGAAACCACAGAAGGTTCCTTTTTTGTCCTTTTCATTACATAACTTATTATATAGGTCACATTTAGGGAAAAAAATCCAAAAAAAACTCCTAAAAAATATTTTTTAATGTGATAAGTCTCTAAATATTTTTGTAAAATGGAAGGTGAAAAAGTATTTTTTTCATTTCAACAATAATATTTTTAGATTAACCTTAAGTAAAACAATGGTAACATTAATCATTGTAAATAATTTTTTTATTTTTAACTCGACATTTTTGCCAAACAAATAAGTTTACCTTATTTTAAAATATAAATTATTATAATTCGAAATATGTAATCAATTTTTAATTTTTTTCATAGGAGTGGAAATTTTAATTTAAAATTTATCAAATAGACGTGACAAAAAATAAGAGTTTCAAAGAGAATATGTTCAAAAGCATACTTAATTTTATATGTAAATTATGTTTAAAAATTATTCAAATGAAATTAATTTAATTTCATCATATATAAATGTGATAAATTTAGTTTAAAAGTAACTAAAATTTATTTCTAACATTATAAATAATTTTAAAAATGTAGTTATCAATTATTATTCAGTGTTAGGATGCATCTAGAGCTCCCACTACCTCCTAGGGTTTCCATGGCCTAACAAGAATGGTATCAAACCCCTTCTATCCCCCTCTTGAGAGGGTGAGGGGTTGCTCATTCTTGCATTCCACAAATTCCATTTATCTTCTTAATGGTATGGAAAACCTCCCGATATTACCTGTTATCAACCTCGCCCCCAATGAACCCTAATTGGTCAGGGGAATCCCTAATATTTTGGTAACATGTAAGGATTTCTCGGATGCCATGGAACACTATAGGAACTCTCTAATGGCCCTCTTTTGTTGGAATAATACTTCCATTGATCCCTTAGACCGCTTCATCTCCTACTTGTGGGGTTTGAATCACTATGCTTTTGTTGGGAATACAGACCCTCAACACCTTCTAATTCGCTTTGTGACTGAAGACGAACTTATCACTGCCTGTAACACCAACAGATACTCCTGGAGCAGAGATCGCTTCTTCCTCTTCCAATGTTCCATCAATTTCCATTTGAGGAGTGATCCTCCAATGGCACTAATATGGGTATGCTTCCCCAGTATTCCAGATCCGTTCCAAAACACATAAATCCATTTGATGCTTGGTAATCATATGGATAGGTTATTATGTTTTGATGAGGACACCTAAGTGCATTCAGGAGACCAGGGATCAAATCCAAGAAGATGCATAATTTCTGGGGTATTGTAGAAGTGCTGTAGTGGGAACTGTTCAGTACTGTAGTAGATACTATAACAGGTACTATTTGGCACTATAGCAGCCGAGAATTCTTCCCCTTTTGGACCATCGGGCCACCGATTTGGTCCTCGAGTCCATTAAGGCATTCAGGCCACACAAGCCATCGTGCTATTAAGGCTTTCATTCCACCTAAAGGCCTTCGTGCCACCATATGTGTAGATGCAAATCAGGCAACCTACAAGGAACATGCTCTATAGGAGGATGAGAAAGGAGAATTCACCACAGCAGAAGCTACACAGATTGCAAGCATGAGAGGGTATGGCACCTGCCATCAGAACAAGCCTGTGCTTGCATGGGATATCCTAGCTAAACAACCATGTGAAGGCGGAGAGCTGATTTCACAATGAATATGCTGGGGAGGAGTAGTTCAAAGTAGTTAGTCTGGGTTGTATGTAATGTTTAATGCCTACGAGCAATGAATTCTTCTAAGGCCTATGATCCATGTATTACATACGCCTATGGGATTTGTAAGGGGTCAACCTCACCCCTTGAATGTTGGATTATAAAATGAATAAAAATTGAAGACTTTTGGGCCATTGGATGGATAAATCCCTCTACCATAATATTTTTCTTTGGATCTGTGTAGAGGTCAATTCCTCTAAATCACCAATCTATTTTTTGGGGATTGAGATTGAAAATGAGTACCTGATCAACTAGAGGTTCAGTTTTGATTATTGGATCGATTTCTATTATGTGTGTGGTCTTCTGGGTCATCTCCAATTGGATTGCATGTTTTTATAGGGAGGTAATACCAAATGTATATCCAAGGAAGGTGGGAAATGGTTATTGTTTATGTGAAAACTTATGTGTATGAATTATATCTACCTTGAGTTGAAGTCTGGAGGTGGCTGGTGCTAATGGTGGCCATGCCATCTTGTCCACAGTGGGTGAGAATGTACCCTTGAGGTCTTATCAAGGATTTATAAGATCATCTTTTCCATGTATAGGAAGAAGTTATCTCTTACAGGTGACTCATAGTGTGGATGGGGCTGTGGATAAAGGGGAATGGACCAAGGTGACTCACAGAAAGTCCAGGAATAGAAGTCTCTCTACTGCTGATCAGCCTTCAAGAGAGGCCATAGATGAGACCTCTTAATCATCCACGGAGTCTGACGAAGATGATGAACTCATGAGGATATCACATGGTACGATGTCAAAAGGGATGCTAAAGATCATTGATGTTTGGGACTATTGGTTTTTTATGTAGAGGAAGACCACGACATAGAGAGATTACTCGTACCTTCCAAAACCGATGACTACCCGATCACATGGAAAGGGTATTCATTTTAGAGATCCTGCCCAACCTTCCTTCTATGATATGGTTGAGGAGTCTAAATGTAACAAGCTTGAGGATCCAAACTAGTCAATAGACATGGTGGCATCAGAGGATGTCTAGATGATAGAAAGGTTGTAGGAAACTAACCTAGAGCTTCTCGTACATAGTGAGGAATACATAGTGGATAATCAATTTACTATCAATGTTCCAAAGGCGGGAGATGATAAAATGTATGCTTTATCATTAGAAGTGGAATTAAATGATTAAAAAGGTGAGTGGATCGAAAATCAAGACTGGATCATAGATCATGGACTTAATGAAAAGGATATAATCCTAGATGAATTCATTCAGACGTTGGATAGGATGGCCGACCACTATGAGGATCTCATCATAGACAACTTGGATGCATAGGTAACTTAGATCTCCTGGAGAGTACATAGAGTGTTTAATTCAATACAATAAAATCTATTTAGAATATTTAGGTAACCACTTATGAGTTTTTACATGAGTTTGGCTTGTAATCTTCTTGGTTTTATCACTTTATTACAATGTTATCTGTCATATAAAAATTTAAATTGGAATGAAATTATAATTCAGAATTTTCACTATTCATCGAAAAATGGATCTTTTTCGAAAAACCTGAAATTTCACCCAATGTTAATTTTGATATGTTATTTAGAAAATAAATTTAATATTAAAAAATATAATTTATAAAATTGGTAATAGATAATTTCTAATTACGCGCACAAATAGAGACTAAATTAGCATTTAGAAAAATACAGTCCTTGGGATTTTTTTAAATGATTATTTTTTAATATTTAATTAATATTTAAAAATAATTTTCATAATATATTTATCACAATTAATCAAAAAATGAAGTAAAATGATTAATACATTATATTTCACTTTAAATTGGGGTTTTATGTTTTGAAATCTATTGAATATATTAAAATAAATGAAATATATTATGTGGGTTGTTTCCAAGTTAAATGCGCTATCAAAAAATGTGAATATATTAAAATCTTAGGGTGTGACATTATCCCCACCATAATTAAATTGTATAATTTCTATTTAAAATAAATATATAAAATCAATGGTCTAATTTTTAAAAATAAAATTTTTGAGAAACCCAAATCATATATGTCCAAATAATAGATCCTCTTAATAAGAGAGAAAAGGTAGTACAAAGTTCATTTGGAATAAAAAATATCTAGGTTTATATGTATGAGAAAACCGGTGCAATGTAATGATATAAACAAGAAAAATATTAATAAATAATTATAGATAATGATTGAGGTCATTGATCATAGGAATATTAATAAGATTGTGAAAACTAACAACTAGAAAAACATATACAAAATAGTTGTAAAAGTGGTCACTTATATAAGATGAAATTATTCTAATATGATATAATTTTATTTCACGATCCATTTCATAATATTGTAGAATTAATTTTCAATATAAAAATATAAATAAATATACTTACTTCATATGTTTCCATTTCATAAATACAATTTCATCATTTGGTTGTGCTTTGATAAATTTACATATCATTCTTGAATATTATAAATGAATATGAAGAAGTAATTTTTTATACTCAATGCACTAAATTTAAATTTTGAGAGATAATAAGAACCATTAAAGAGTGAAAATTACTTCCATATATATCTCACTATTTTTGAATACCAATATTGTATGAAAACATTATCTAATAAAATAAAATCGTTTCTAAACCTCTGGTAAAGTTCAAGCTAAACCACTTCATAAGTGGATAACCTTATAAACATTCCAAAAGATTAGGATACAATAATTTTAAATATGGTTGCTAAATTTCCAAAAGTATATTATCATTAATACCCCAAAAACATTAAGTAGCTTCTTATTGTTAGATACTAAACATGTGAATACCATCATAATTTATTATCATGAATGATAAAAATAGCATAAATCACCTTGAAACCTTATTGAAAACATACATGTTTTTTTATTCCATATATAGAATAATGATTAATGGATATATTCCTTAGATAAAAAATTTTCTTAACTCAATCAATGATAGTATAAAAAACATTTTCAGAAAATCATTAATCAGTTTCAACGTAGTTAGTAATTATTAATTTACATTATCCAAAAAAGTATTTTCTTTATCCTAACATCATTATCTCAACATCAGTAAAATATTATATATTATATTTCCCTTAATAACATATTTTCCATGTAGTTCAATGTTCTACTAAATAAATTTTCTTGTTCATTATTACCATTCCACATATTCATTCATATAATTAATGAAAACGTACTTCAGTACAATCCTTACATGTTTTATAATTTATAAAACCACATATCATTGATAAAATATATAAATGACATAATTCTTGAATCCAAGCACATGAAAATTAAAAATTACACTTCGTTTTTGGTAATAAAATATGTTTAAACATAGTCTACTAGAAATTCGGAGGTATATTTCTTTGATGCTTGAGGTATTTAATTGTACAGTACATCATATACTTACATTTAATGTATTCAACATTGGAAACCATTTTATTGAAATTTAAACTAGAATAATGGTTGAATATATCTCTTCACATATAGTATAATCCCATTCATTTTTTGCAAGTATCATGCCATTTTTTCACAATTATCACATGTACTAAAATCTGACATTCCCTTATTCACATTATCCCTATTCTTATATGTCTTATCTTCTTCTATTACATCAATTAAAATCTATAACACTAATAGTATTTCTCTATATCTTTTTAGAACTTGTTACTTTTTCATCATATGATTAGAATGTTGGAGAGACATGTTCCCTTATGAATATTGGATTAATCTCACTATAGTAGTAATTATTCATACGATAAAGATCACATTTTAGTGGTGAGGTGAGATTTTTAAATTTTGGAATACAATGTATTTTATCATATCATTCTGATGTATAATTCATGATCCCAAAACAAGTGAAAAAATTAATATAAATTGAAAAATAAATTCACAGCTAATATCATAATCATAATCCTAGTATATTAGGGGATATATCTATTTTTAAATACATAATAATGGGTTATAATGAAAATGTGAATTATCATATACATATTACATAGGAGAGTCAGACAAGGTTTGCAATAAGGCACATTTTTTTGAAACAATTGACGATAGAGTCAAGACTAATGCACACTTTCTAGAGTTATTACCCCAAGGTATGTTTCTTTCAGAACCACATTAACATATACTATCCATTTAGGGATGTATCTAATGAATCAAATCATCTAATCTCTTCATTAAATTTTTTTAGGATATTGTTCTATATATATCCTCGATGTATATTATAGGGTTAGGATCCACAATATATGTTTTCCTATATCTAGTTCCTCAAGCTTCTACTAAAATTCCTTAAATAAAAACATTAACGAACCTTACTATAGCTGAATAAAGTTAGTTTTTCCATCTTTATATTTTCATAAATTAAATAGAATTTCCCCAAAAAGGACCAAATATTATAGTAGTCAAGTTAATATCAATACATACATGATATTCACATTATTTTTTAAAAAATAAGATAGTGAAAAAATTTATTTGGGAATTCCATAATTCCCCTTAGTGTTCTTTCTATACCAATAAAAAAACACTTCCTCGTATCCTTGGGAAAATAAAAAATGAGACATCCAAGAGGTAAAATACTCATTAAGGGTATTTACAATGAATAAAAACAAGAATTAATTGGCATAACCAATATGGAATGATGCAAAACTAAATACTCATGAAATGGCATCAATAAAATGAGAAGAAAGTTCCCCAAGATATAATATAAATGAAAAAATTTCTTGGATAATAATTAATATGGAAATTTAAATAATATAAAACACATGAATGTTATTCGGAAATAAGAATATTTTAATTTGATATGGAATAATCAATATGGAAATGTAAAAAAATGAAAACAAATTCTATGTAATCAATAATGTTTAATGAAATTTATCTACAGATTACATCATTATTAAAATATTATTGAAAAAAATATTAAATTTTCAATGATGAAAAATTATTAAATATTGGAAATCATGTACTAGTCACATGATACATTTAACATCAAGGTAAATCTTCAAAATAGTTTAAAACTCTTGGGTACTAACTAATCTAGTTTGGACAACTAATTTCATTTTACCTAGTTGATTAACCTCATGCGACTACCAGTTCATCTAGGGGTTACCTATAACTGGGAACCAGCTATGACCACATTTACAAATCATTCATCCTATATAAAACAATTGATTTAATTCATAGAAAATATGGCTTATCATCAAAAATATTTATTGAGAAAGGAATAAAAAATTACCAATATTTCTCATGATAATTTTTTTAATATATATCACCTTATGAAGAAATAATAAATGTTTTAAGAACCAAATATATCCATGTTAAATAATACACTTTTTAGGATAATTTATTATCCATTGAAAAGTCACTAATTCTTGATAATGTTAATTAGCCTAAAAAGAAACATTGAAGGAAATATCAATATTATTCTTGAACTCAAAGATCATAAACCATCTATAGGAATAATTAGAATGGTATAAATTGAAAATATACCCATCGAAGAAAGAATAATCGGTTTTTTCATCAATGAATAGATATATCTGAAAAATATCTCTAAAAAATTGTTGAGGATAGTTTACATTTAATTTTGAAAATAAAATATTTATACAAAATGTTTCAAAAAATCATTGAAAAATTACTTCTATGAAAATAATATTTGAAAATTATAGATGAATACATCAAAATATTGAGTGGTCGTGATGGCTAGAAATTCCATTTATGTCTTACATGTTAAAAAATATTCATTTCAATTTTTATATAAAAATTCCAAATATGTGATGTTTTTAAAAAGACATGTATAAACCTTTTAATTTATTATATAAAATTTAATAATGGGTAAAAATTAATTTATTAAATAATTATGAATAGTTCAACAGATATTTTAATATTTTTTTGAAAACATTGTTTTGGAAGAAAATAGATTTCTGACCAAAGTCTGAAGTAGTTATATTTTATTAAAAAATATCAGTTTATTAAAGTAAAAAGTTTTGGAAAATATTTTTCTTAATAGAAAATAACATGAAAAAATATATGATAAAAATATTAAATTATTTTTATTATAAAATGATCAATTGATTACCTTCAACTGAAATTAATCATTAAATAATCTCTATTTGAATGACATTGTGAAATAATACATTAAAACAATTAAAATTTTGAAGTGAGAATCAGGAAATTTAGCAATTATGTTTATCAATTATAAATAAACAATAAAAAATGGAAATAATAAAAAAATTATATTCAAAATTAATTACATACATAATATAATAGCATCAAAGATGAAGAATAAGCACTATATCCCATGAAAAAATGAGTTAGGAATAGTTTTTCCACTTGTTAACTGCTAATTAAACTCCCCATGAATGAAATGCTTATAAATTATTCAAAAAATATCATTAATTACAATCTATTAAAGATATTACATGTGAAATGGGTAGTTGGTAAACCATATAAAAGAAACCGGTGCATAACAAAAAATGTGCCTCAATGAAAATAAATTGAGACAAAACCCCACAGATTGTTCATATTATTGGATTATGGATTACTAAATGAATTAATAATGTGTATAAAATTTAATCCCACAAAAATAATGTGGAAATAAAATATTAATAAATGAAATTAAATTACACACATAATCATCTTATGACATGATCATGGAATAATATGTTTAACCAAATTAATGAAAATAGATTTATGAATTCCCTTACCTCATCCTTCATTTTTGGAGGAACCTTATTTAACCTCTTATATGGTGGTAATAAAAAGTTAATTAAATTATAACAGAATAATATTCATGTTTATAATATCCTATATTATCCACTTATAAAATCATATCACCGGTTCATTAATTATTATTCAATATTTTCATTGTTTTGTCTGTTAATTACATTGTTTTATCGTAAGTGTTTTGTGATGAAAGACTTGGTTCCAACACATATTATATAGATTCATAATATAAAGAATAATAACCATGAAATAATTATAATAATTAAACATTAATTATACTTTTTTGTCAAATCATGAAATATGGTTTTGAGAAATGTACTACATTATGATCATATGGATGGTAGGTCGTACAAACAGATACGTAACATTTAAATTTTTAGATGTTCATTATAGAAATGAGGAAATAAATATTTTATCTTTATATAATTATAATTATATCAAATATTATATTTTTTATGATATACATATATATTATTTATGTACTGTGGTGAAGAAAAGAGGTTACCATTTCTTCTTATAGATGGTAGTCCACATGTCCCCAGACGATATTATCATATTTAAGTCAGTGAAAATGAAAGAAAGAAAATTATTTATTTTCCATTAATAATGATAAATATTTAATTAATATAAAATTTATTTCATTTATATCACATATATTTATTTTATTTATCCTTATCACATTCCATGAATTATTTTGTCAAAGATGAATTACATCACATCAAGAGGTGGTAGTATGTTGTTCACATGAGCGAAGTTATCATGTCTCTATTGATAGCAGTGTTGAAGAATTAAATATCATACAATTAATCTATAAGTAAAATAATTATATAAATATTATTTATATACTTTATGGTCACCATCATGCCCAACTGTTAGTGGTGATAATGGAAAACAACGACATTGGTTTGCGAGGCGGTAGTCTGCCGTATACTTGAATGATGATTCCATAACCAATTTGATGGAATTTGGTATGGTTTGAAGTCATTTAATTAACATAATAAATATTTATGTATATGGAATATAATAAATTTATTATATAATTATGGTTATATAATAATTAATGGAGGTCGAGGAAGAAATTGGATAAAAATGAGCCTTGTAGAACAATATCTATTTTAGGGGTAATATCTTTTGGTATGAAGAAAATCATTCTTAGGATGGATTTATAAATAAAATATGGGCTATAGGATGAAAATAGAAAATTTGGTTGTGATTGGTAATGGTTTTCATCACAAAAATAGCGTGAGAGGTGTGTAAATGTGAGGGGAGTGAGTGCCCTTTTTTAAAAGTGGAGGAGTGGAATTATTGTAAATACCCCAAACTATTCAAAAATGGGTAGTCAGTCTCACCCCATGTGGATGCATAAGTTATAATTAAATTTTTGTATGGATGATATGGTTATGAAATTCCTTCACCACACAAAAAATATGTTTTAAATATGTATTCTATTAACATCTATATTTCCTTATATATATCATTATGCATTTTCAGTAAGGTGACTAGTCTTTTTAACCTATGTCATTTTTAATATATGATTAAAAAAAATCAAGAATATTAGATAATCTAGACCTATATATTTTAATTATTATATATAATTTATAAAAAACAAAATCCTAGGTATATTCAAATCTAATTTAAAAAAACATCGACAACGTCAAAATACATATTTTGAGCCTTAAAATTCTAAATGATTTTTTACTATTTAGGGGTCAATATAGTCACTATATAAGAAACAATGATCTATGAATGGATCATATTTATATAACTAATAATTTAAAAATAACATCGTAGAATATATGAATTTTACTAATATTAAATAATTTATTAAAATACAATACTTTATAAAATAACATTAATTTCAATTTTGAAAATATTCTTTTAATTTAAATGTTTAAAAATATTATAACAATAATGGAATCATAATATATTATTTTAAAAGATACATAACCTGATATATTAATCTAAAAAATTAATCGAATTAAATAATTCATTCAATTTACTATACATTTAATATTTATAGTATTATTTTTTTTATATTTCTATGAAATATATATTTAATTAAATTTTGTTTATTAAGAAATTAACATTATTATTTAAGATATGAGAATTAAAAATAAATTATTATGATTATTTTAAATCATTTAACTTTCAAAATGGAATTCCTAAAAAGATAGATGTTTTTTCCCATTCCAAAATATTAATGGATATTAATATAAAGGAATATTCATTTTTTTATTTTTCTTTACATAACTTATTATTTAACTTAACTTTGGGGTAAAATTACCCAAAAATCATAAAAATAGTTTCTTAGGTGATAAAGGTCTATATAGTTCATGAAAATGGATTTTGGAAAATTTTTAGGTCATTTTAACCACTATCATCATAATTTAAACCACTATAAAGCCATTTTTTACCTTAACACATGTTACTAATTTTTACTATTTTTACAACACATTATATTTCAAAAAATAACTTGAAAATATTAGATAATCTAAATTAGTATGAATCAAAATAAGGAATTTATTATAAAAAATACAATTCATTTCCATGAAAATATGTAATTTAAAATTAATCACGAATATTAGAGGAAAAAACAGGTTTTTCAATGAGAAAATGTTCAAAAGATTTCATTGTTTTTATATAAAAATTATACCTCAAAATGATTGAAATGGCCACAATTGGATAAATATTTATATTATTGATCTAAATATACATTAAAATAAAATAAAATAAAATATAACTCTTTAAATAATTTAAATGAACATGAAATTTTCAATTGATGTTTTGTATTTCCCATTGTTTATTAAAAAGTGAATATTTTCCAAAAAATCCCCAAAACTCACCATTAGATAATTTTTAGACACTGACATCGAAAATGAATTTAAATATATCAATTAAATTTTAAATAAGTGGAAAAAAGTAATTTTAAATTATGAGCACAAAGAGAAACTAAAACATCTTCTTGGAATAGTCGAGTTTATCATCAATCCTTTCGTCTTTTCGTTAAAATGAATCTCTTTTTTATTTAAAATTAATAGATGACCGAAAATTTCATAATTCAGTTACAAATATTCATATTTTGAAATTTAAATACGAGGTATACTATATTATAGTTAATATCGACTCGAGGTACCTTGTTCAAATAACTATCAAAGATATTAAATTTGATGAAATATATTTCATGGATTGATTACGATGGGTGTTCTGTATCACATACTATATCAAGATAAATTTATTCTTCTAAAATAACTGGCTGTTACATTTGGTGATTAAAATTATAATAGAAAATTTTAAGAATTAGTTTTTAATTGTGTTCAATTAGAAGATAATCATATAATTTTATTTTATTTCTTTATATTAATAATTTATATTTACGGGAATTCAAAATATATATTATAATCCTTGACCTTAAGGATATTCTACACATTTATAAGGCATGTTTAGAAGGGTGAATTGGTGGACCAATTTTTTTTCAAACTTTTTTCCAAATCAACATTTCATACAAATGGAATTTTAATTATTTTTCCAACTCAACTAATAATTGTTTTAAAGAATTAAATTATTATAACCGAAGATATATTATTCAGAATAATTGTTAATTGACGTTCTTTAGGAAAATATATAATAATAATGTTGATTTATATAGTCTGTGGCATAATCAGTTTGAATTGAATGAAATAGTTGATGAGAACAAAACAAAAATTCATCTTTCCTCTTACTGAGTGCTTTAAATTGTATAAATATGAATGCATGAGGGTCAGCTTGATATAGTCTAGAATTACATATAGTATAATTTTTTACACATATTAAAATGTGTACTAGCATGTTTTAGATTAATTTGTATGGATATTGTTGGTCCATAACCATAAGTTCATTGTTAGTATTAGAGATGATTATAAATATACTATCAAGTTCATGCTTGTAATAAATATACAATAAATTGTTTCACCAACTTTATTTACTAATAGAGATAAAGTATTAATATGGGAATGATATCTTCCTAGGATTATTTTAGTGAGTCATGCTAATATTTGTAAAAATAACCATTGAATTTCTTAGTCTTTAATGACATGATTTAAATACATTAAAAATCAATGAATTTTAGTCTCAATACTTCATATGTAAAGAAATTGTTTATGTATGAGGTCCAAAAATATACATAGATTTTCACTGTGACGATAATGTAAATTCCATAACAAGAAATTATTATTTTTTATCCCCATTATATATCCATTTCTCATAGAAATAAAAAAACAAATTCACACCCAGTAAAAAGATTCAATACTCAATCCAAGGAATTGAAAATGCTGTTTCAACCAGTATATCATCAAGTTATTTTATTGATAGTGTGACTCCTAAATCATGGGTCTTGAGATATCTAAGATAACACGTACTATGTTGGGACAAATTTATTATCTCATGGTATTCTCTAGCCATTGATCTTAAGGGTAATTATAGAAGAGAGTGTGGTATAGTACACTAGGTAGTATCAGATTTTGATTCTCAATGCTAACTTCTCATTGAACATTCTTTTTACTGGAAGTGATACCAAAATAATCTTTTAATTTTCTATGAATCACCTAATCAATATTAAATAGTGATTTCTTATAGATATAGATTATGAGTTTTTGGTTTAATGAAAAAAATTATTAATGAAATGTTTAATTAAGAAAATAATGACTCAACATTATTTAATTATACCAAATAATAATTTAAAAAATTTAAAATTTTCTATCGTAATATAAATTTTTTTAAAAGTTAATGAACCTAACTACTACTAAATTAGGATCCTATTGGACCGATCAACATTGAAAACATCTAAAAAATACAAGATAAAATTATTTGAAATAAAATATAGGTGACCACATTGAAGTTTAATATTAATATTTAAAATTATAACTCAAAAATAAAATTACTAATGATAGTAAAATTAAAAAAAATTAATGATGAAAAAAAATTATATCATTAAAATTTATTTGGGATGAAAACCTCATATGTTAACTACTAAAATTGTCAAAATATGGCTTTCTAATATAAAATAATTATTATGATCTATTATCTATAATTCTAAATTTTATTCTTTGGTTCCAAATATTATAATATATCATAATTTATTTAATCTCTAATTATATAGTATTATAGATAAAGTAATAGATTAATTTAATATTTGAGATTAATTTTAAAAATGATATGAACCATTTCTCATAATGTTAAGTCATTTATTTTCACTACAATCATATAATTAATATTACTAATCAAGTATCATGTAAACATTTTATTTCTAATTTTATAGATCTAATAATAAATATTTATTTACTATAATTTTAAATGAGAGTCATTAAAATGAATTAAAATATATTTAGAAAACATATTAATCAAATGAATTAAATTAATAAAATTATATTCTAAGAATTCACATACATCGTTAACATATTGACAAAAAATAAATAACAGTGGAATAATTTTCAAAATGTTCACACGATGGTAAAAATAAATAAAATATGAAATACATAATGATGTTATTTAAATAATCACTATGTAAAACAAAATGCTATCCAATTGGAAAAATCAATCCATTTATAACAAATAAAGTAAACTAACAAATATTTTTTTACTCCATCTACAGACTGAAATTATAAAAAAATCTTAAAATCAATATGAACCAAATATAAAACTCCACCAAACCATATGTAATTAAAAAAAATAAAACACTACTATTAATCAAGTTTTACCATTATACCTTTTAGGACTTTTTTGAATTAAAATTCAATGATGTTGGTAGTACTGATAATAGTTGAGACTTTATATCAGTAATATAAATTTTATAGAGAAATTGTACTTTTATATGTTCTAACTCTAAAACTAATAAAATTTACTTTTATGAGTTTTATCTCTGGGGATGATAAAAGTATCTAGTTATTGTAATTTGATTCTATACAAACATAACATTACAAGATGCTAATAAATAAATTAAAAGTAAAATTACATTGTAATAATTTGTAATTAAACATATATTTTAATCAAAAACATTATTATAAATTAGAATTACATTGATATGTATATTACAATAAATTATAAATTCCAACTATCATAAAAAAATATAAATAGTAGGAGAATGAAGAAACATAGCATTTCAATACCCTTGAGGTAAAAAAAAGAACAATGAATATTTCAGTAAAACAATAATGAAGTTAATAATACATTAATATAATACAATGATACATAATTAAAAAATAAATGAAAAGTTTAAATTTACTTATAAGGCATAAACCATAAATTTAAATAATAACAATATATATAAATAAATCATATGATATTGTGATATTCCACTCCAAATTCATTACCAACATTTTAACTATGTGATTAACTTTTATGAATATCAGTCTCAACACTTTGTAAACAAATTTTTGATTAATTATTGAATTTCAAAAATGGATGACCAACCATTTTCTTAAATTATCATGAAGATAAAAACTTTTTTTTATTCTGACTATGTGAAGCATGTATTGTAAAAAATCATGTTTTAATTTGATTACACACACTTCCAGTTATATCAGTCACATTGTATGTTATATTTATATGTAGCTAATTTATACATGAAAAATGAATAACCGATCATTTTTTAGAAGCATCTTTACTATTATCACACATTTTTCTAATTCTCTGTTTGTGACATGAAATTTGACATAATATAACACTTTTAAATGATGAAACCATCTCTCGGTCATACCACATAAACAATATGTTTAATTACGTGATATTAAATATTCAATGTTCTAAATGAGTTATCAAAATATTTTATAATGTTTTAAGACAACGTGATTACTTTTTCTCATTTTGAGCTTGTGATGTATATTCCAAACTAAAATATCACTTTTATAAGAATGCATGAACCTTTAGTGATAGAAAACAAAACATGTGTCATATTTGTGAGTATTTATTTTATAAAAATTAAAAATGCATTATATATCCTTTCATAATTTATTATGTCAATCCATGTACATCTTCTCGATTTTTAGACTATGATATGTGTTCTGAACTAAAATGTATATTAAAAATGAAAACATTCACAGTAAAACATAAATGTCACACCATGTGTCATATTGATATGTGATTAACTTATAAAAATTAAAAATAAATTGTAAATCATTTTAATATATTATTAACATAATTTGATCTTGTTTTATTGGTTCTGAGTACGTGACTCACATTGAGAACTAAACTTTTACTTTTATAAAAAAATCACACTTTGAGTAATACTGACCACACTACATGTCCTATTTTTCAATATTTGATTACTTCACATTAAAAATGAATCAATTTTTTTTTAATAAATTATACATTCAATGATTCTATTATATTTGACTATGTGATACATGTTCTGAACTGAAGTATTACTTTTCAACTAAAAACAAACACATAAATTCATAATGACTACACCCTATTTCAAAAAAACATGTGAGTAAATCCAAAATATCACTAATTGATAATTGATATTTTTTATAAAGTATTAGATAAATCATTGAATATATTTTTTAGTTTGGAGTATGTGTCATTATTCATGAACTAAATTTCCACTTTTTTATGAATACATATACTTTTAGTGAAAATGTCAATAATTTATGTTAGATTGATGTGTTATTTATTTCTAACAATAAAAAATATTTATCAATTTTTTACAAAATTATAAAGAAAATGTGAGTAATTTTTATTTGTTTTTAATATTGGAAAAGATTATTTAAAAAAATTGTCCCTTTAAACAAAAAATATGAACATTCAGTCGTACTGGCTACACCATGTTTCAGAATATTTTTTTATTAATTATTACACAAAAAAATGAATTAATGGTATTTTAAATATTGCATCATTACATACTGAGCATGTTTGATCACTTTTGAGCGTTTGAAATGCACTGTGATCTAAAATGTTCCATGAATCGTACCTACTACACAGTGAGTCAGATTGACATGAGGTTGATTATTAAACAACCTAAATGATTCGTCGATGTAATTATAAAAGTATTTAAATAATATATGTTCATTTAATTTTGTGGGTATGTGATATTCGTTTTGAAATAAAATTTCACTATTGAACAAACAAATTAATTTTTTGTAACACTATCAAAATCGTGTATCAGATTAACAAGAAATTAATTCAAATTTATTAACAAGGAATTATTTATATTTTTTTAATGTATCAAGAACATATCATCATTTTCTCGGTTTTGAGTATGTGATTCTTGTTCTGAAGTAAAATGTCACTTTTTAATAAAAACATTCACATCCTTCCAAACTAGTCACACTATGTGTCAGATTGATATGTGGTTGATTACTACCTATAAAAAATAAATTATATACATTTCTCTTAAATTATCAAGATAATATAAGTGAATGGTAATTATTTTTGATTATATGACACATCTTTTGAACAAAATTCAGATTTTAATTTAACTTATACCGATTTAATAAGTGATTTTTCCATTATGATTACCCTATCAAAATAGTTTGTTTGAATAACATTAGATTAATTCAAATATATTTTTTATTAATTATTGATCTACATGAAATTTTAGTGTTAATAAAAGTAGAAGCACAAGTAGTTGGGTAAATGTATTCTCAATTGAAAAACATTGCATTAAATTATAAAATATTACTCTAAATACACGTTAATTCCTATTAAAAGAACAATATAACTATATACATAAATTAGATGAAAATGAATTTCTGATTTTTTTTATTTTTCTCTATTCATAAATATATGAATTTAATATGAAAAATACTTGATGTTTAACTGAAGTAAATTTTTATTTGAATCATCCAATGAATAATATTATTTTGTCATATGAAACATATAAATGTGAAAAATCTATATTTAAAAAGAGTTCACTATCAAAAGGCGGTAAAACAACTTTATAAAAAATTAAGATTAATTTATGCTTAAAATTAGATTTATTCTCATTTATGCATCTAGAATTTTTTGGAATAAAGTTAAAATATGGAATAATCCTATGATAACATAATATTGTTAGTTCTATTCATTCCTTCCAATAAAAATCATAGGCTATAACTACCGTTTAATATATTTATATTATAATATATAATTTTTTGGTATAACTCAGTCTTGTGAGCAACATACGATTTTAGGGAAACCCATTATTGCGTGTCGAGTAAACTATCAGACATATAATCCCTATTAATTTAAAATTGATATCTAATTAAAAAATTTTAATATATTTGGAAAATTTTAATGTTATAAATACCTGGGAAGTTACAATTAGGATATACTAATGTAGTTATCGTAAGACGACTGGGATAATTCAATGTAATGTTATGGAAAATTTACTCTAATGGAACAATAGGGAACAATCCACAAGATAATTGTTTCCAGTCCCATAGAAAATTAATATATCTAAGATAATGTTTCTAAAAAATAGTAGTATACTGAAAAAATTACTATAATTCCATAAACATTAGTAGTGAGATCTATATTTACCAGGTATGATGTTTCTTTTTCTTTATGAATTCTTGGAAGATTTAATCCAATCTAGGAGACCTTCATTGGTTTGAATTAAAAGCATTCATAAATAACTTGACATGTATAAAGTATATATTCCATATTTATGGAGGAGACAAGGACCAAGTCTAGAGTAAATAAACTAATTCTAGATTCCAAAAAATCATATTAATCTAAAATCATGGTTAGGGAATTTATTTTTACTCAATAATATAGCATTGATCTAGTGGATCATGAAGAATTATGTTGTAAAAGATTCGACAGAAGTGTTTGAGAATAAAGTAGATTACGAGAAATCTAAGGATGTAGTGTGGACATTCAACTTTTTTTTGAGCATGGTGTTCTACCTAGTAGCACAGACCATGTTAAAGTAAACTATGATAATATTTCACAAATAGTTATTACCAAGGAGCCCTAGTTACACCAGCAGATGAAACCTTAAATTTTGATGTTTCATATCATGGGATATTTTAATAAGATAGGTTAAGTCTCATTTGGAAGATTTTCCATAGAAAAATGCATGGAAGTGCCCCCAAACTAGATCCATATACTAGTATACACATGATACCATTATCAGATCTTGTGGGTTGATATTAGTAACTATTTTACTCTAGTGAATTTGGGAGTGTTGTGAGTGAGTTCCATATATTCATCTTCATTATCTACATTAATTAACATTATATACATAATGTTTATATATACAGGTGTTTATTTTAACCAAGACATTTTTGATACTTCTGAATCAACTATATGCATAGTTATTTCCATAGAATACATGTCATATCAAAATATTATATTAGTTCCCAACAATAATGAGAACCTAAAGATACTATGAGAATAATATTAAATATATATTTTTCATGGTCCTCATATATCATAATGACGGTAAAAATATGATTTCTCACTCCCAGGTGTTGGGGGTTCATAATCAATGAGATTTCTTCTCATGATGTTTTCAGTTGGTGATCTCAAGTTGATGATTTCAAGTGGGTAAACCCGTGAATTGGAAGATCACATATTTTGGGTGTCATTGGTTGTTCCTATCTATGAACATGTGTATTGGTATTTAGAATTGATATCATTTTCAATGATTACTATTTGATCATGTACATTACTGAAATAAAAAACACTTAAAAGGATGTCATTTAAAGGAATCTTATCATTGGTTTTTCATTATTGGTATGAATTTTATTGTGTGATTTGGATAGAATTCATCACGGATAATTTGAGGAAGAGATATGAGGTGGGATTTAGATGATCGCGATGGTAGTACATTTATTTAATCCATGTACGTGGTAAAATCAAGTATGTATATCTAGAATGGTTAACAAATATGTAAAACTAGCAAAAGGACGAAGAAATTAGTTTACATCCTATATTATAAGATATTATGAGATAAAAAGATTATATAATAGAAAACATGTTCATAGGAGGTAATCGTAAATATGACTGACTGGAATTTGTTTTTTATTCAATTTAAAAAATAACCTTACACACAAAAAAGATCAAGGCGGTCTATAATGATGAAGTCCCAATGCATCCCCAAGAACAATAGCAATGCATTCCTAAGGTAAAGATACCACTATATCAAAAATCATCAAGGAATCTTCTAGAAAACTACCACGAGAAAGAGCATCAACTTCAAGGTTACCCTCCCATAGGATATATCGAACGGCGCATCCGCGAGCAATTTCTGAAGCACATCCACAAACCAAGTAGGTCAAATCACAAGATATCACACCTTCCCCCCATAATGCCCAAACTAGTACCTCAGAATTTCCCTCCTCCTCTGATGTCATCAAGCCAACCCTCATACAAAGAATATGGCCGAAATGAAACGCCCTCACCTCTTCCCCCAATGAAATCCAAGGTCCATAAAATTTACTAAAAGCCACAAAAAATGATCCATTATTGTCCCGCACCAGAACCCCCACGCATTTTCCCATTTAAAAAGGTGCCATCAAAATTTAGCTTTAACCCAATACTTGGAGGTTTCCAACGCACCCAACCTCCTTGAGCATCACGTCAAGATAAGGGCCTGTTAAAAACAATGCATATTAAATCGAATGGGATTCAGGATGATTACAGATGGGTCATTCTCTTTGGGAATCATGGAAGTAGGGGGAGTGGTTTGAGACTCTGGGGGGAATGTCAAGTTGGCTTTTACGTCATGATTTGGAATATGCACTCCTATTTTGGCTGAGGAAAAGGCAATGCTCACGAATATCAATCTTTGATTTCAAGAAAAGGTGTTACTAACTCAGGATGAGACAAATTCCAAAATTTTGAATGATTATCTGATGTGTAATGGCATTACTCCATGGTCCATATCCTACCTGGTCAGGAATTACAGATCCTTAATTCGGGATATTATCCATGTGTCACACACACGGAGTGAGGGAAATAAGTTATTAGACAATAAGGATTCATTATCAGAGCATGGCCCCATCCACACTAGTCTTCTTTATTCAAACTGTTCGAATCCAGTGGATATTAATTTAATTAGAGGTGATGTTTTCGGCCTGCACTATATCAGACCTCCATAAGCATGAGGGGCTTTTTGTGCTTTGATCCTATTCTTTGAAAAAAATTTATCTTGGATGGTTGCATATTACATCGGATTGCAACCCACCCTTTACCAGGGAACCTAAATCATTTAGAAAAACATTCATTCTCACCTGGAGAAGAGGAACAATGATCCATACTTCTATTCTAGCTTTATTTCGTGCCTCCCACAAAGTCCGAAAGATCACTGTGAAAATTATGCAGCGAACCTTGCTCCCTATACCCTGCTGTTCTGCACATGAATTCCATGATCCAAAAAACTCCAGCATGGAAGCACAAAAAGTAGAGAAATTACCTCATCCCTCCACTATATTCCAAAGATACACTGCCCATTCACTCTTTGTAAACAAGTGCATCAGTGATTCGACATGAGGATTGCTACAACAGTAACAGCACGACGCCAACATATCCCATTTCTTCATAATATTATCCATTGTTGGGAGTGCCTGATTTCACACTCTCCATACATGGAAAGTAAAATTCGTTGAAAACACTTTACAACACATATGCACCCCACTCAACCCGACTCCCTCCATGCCTAATGAGGTCATGGTAATCATGTCCCTTAAACATCCCTATACTAGAATATTTAAAACATAAATGATCTGCCTCCTCAGAGAAACCAATTCCACTAAAAACATCGTTCTAATTATCAATTAACATAGACTCCAATAACCTAGGGTGACAGCAAGCCTCTATCACTGACATCTATAATCTATGTCACCAAGGAAAAAATAATTTCTCTCTGAGCCAGTTGGACCTCCATAAATTAATATCCACACACCCCATCACCCACTGATGGGAACCCTGGAGAACATCAAGATGTGAAACCACTGTCCACCCCAATTTGGTCAGCTTCCTTCTATCCTATTCCTCCTAGTTTGAACCATGTTTCACACATAAAGTCTTAGCCCACATCAAATTCCTAATAAAGAAATCCCATCCTGCCAAGCCAGCATGGACTGCATAGCTGAGATAAGTCTCTAAGACCCACCCCTCATTCCTCAAACCGGCTTTTCCATCCAAGTCCACGAGACCCAATGAGCATTCCCTATGTCATTAGCATCCCACAGAAATATATTCACAATCATCTCTATAGATGAAATAATACTCTTCATTGGAGATATGATAGACAATACATGCATCAGGATCTTGGAAATTATAATATTGTGCAACACCACCCGACCCCCAAAAGAAAGGAACCTATTATTCCAGTTATATATCCTTCTAACCATTTTATAAAGGATATCCTTGAAGAAGTCATTTTTTACATGTCTAGTATAGATAGGCGCCCCGAGATAAATCACAGGAAACTAACTCTTAAAGATCACAAGAATATCTTGAATATTCCTCTCCCCTCTTATAAAACATTTATTAGATTAAAAGATGTTGCTATTCCTTGAATTAATCCTTTGGCCACTTAGCCTACCATAAACTGCCATGATCTGCATGAAAGAAAACAAGGATGACCTCCTTCCATTGAGAAAAATCATAATGTCATCAGAAAACAAGATATGTGAAGAGGAACCATCTGAACCCTTCAATATATAATGTAATATCTTATTTTCCTCTATGATTCTATGAAGGTTCAGAGACAAAGCCTCCTGTGAAACGATAAATATGGTGGGGGACAAAGGGTCTCCTTACCTCACTCCCTTACGTTATTGAAGAATCCAAACCCCTTCCATAAAAGAGAAATTGTGATCGAAGGGGTGGAGAAGCATCAGAAAAATAAATAAAAAACCCACTCAACAAACCTGAGCTTCCTCATCACCCTAATAATAAATCTCTATTACAAACTATCATACGCCTTTTCCATATCCACCTGGGAAATTACTTTGGTACCAACCACTTTCTTATTCGCATCCTCCATCCAATCTTGATCCACTCCCATCACCCCTGGATAACTCTACCTTTCACAAAACCATATTTTTTTGAGATATAATATTCAGGATCACCTTGTTCAACCTCAATGCCTTGATAATTGCTAAGATATTATATGATAAATTACATAGGAAAATTGGACAATATTGTTCAACTTCAGTTGAATCTTTCACTTTTGAAGCAAGTATCACCTGAGAGGCATACATTCCCCTGTTAAGATGGAATTCTAGAATGAAGTCTATCACATCCTCAATAACCATCAGACCCACAGAGCTCCATGCAGCTCCTCACCAGAAGGTACTGCCTTCAGAAACCCATTTTCCTACCCCTTAATATTCCTTGGATTATTCCCAATAAAAAATCATGATCCTCCAAATCAGAGTTCTCTCCCAGAGGCATTATATGATCACCCACCAGCAATCGTTTAAAGTGTACAAGCGCCATCCTCCCAGTATCATTTACATCAAACGATACAGAACTATCCTACAATCTGATATTGACATTTGAGTTTTGTCTCTCCTTTAAGAACGCATGAAAAACCCGCTATTCTGATATCCTTCTTTGAGTCACCTAACCCTGGCTCTATGCTGGAGGTCCTTCTCCACCTCCAACAATCATTGTGCAATCAAGGATCGATTAACACACAACTGAATGATGATTATCTCATCCCAGTTTTGTTGAATCATATCCTCAAGATGGTCGATTTTCCCCTGAATAGCCTCCATTGAGTCATCAGTAGTAGCCATTGTCCTAAGACACCCGATAATATCATTCTTAAGTCATTTGAGATCTCTAGAAAGTCCCACCCAAGCTCTCTCATTCATTTCCGGATCCTAGGAATCCTTCATCATTTACATGAAACCCTCTCTGTTATGCCATTTCACTGAGTACCTGAACAAAATACTATCCATACATCCAATTTTCAACTACACTAGCAGTGGTAAATGAACATAAAGCGCATGAGGGAGGTACACTATCGAGCTTCTGAAAAAAGTGACCAAGCCCTATATATTAGAAAGACACCTATCTAGTCTGAACTAGATTCTATTACTACCTATACGGTTATTACACAAGGTATATTTTTTCCCTTAGAAACCATGATCCAAGAGTCCCTTACTGGTAATACAGTTACTAATGTACAGTATACCATTATTACATATTATAGAACCACCCATCTTCTCTGAGATATCATCGATGGCATTGAAGTCTCCACCGACCAACATGGATAATCTAGCTACCTCAAAAGAACTAAGGTACTCCCATAAGATCTTCCTTTATAGAATAAAACTACTAGTGTAGAAAAACGAAAATATAACTTCCAACCCTATAAAATGAATTTTTACTATAATACACTGATTCATTACCTGAAAAACATACACGTGCATACCTTTCTTCAAAAAGATCAAGATGGGTCTGTTAATCAGGTGCCCATGTATATGACAACCAAACCCATACTTCTTTGCAAAAACATTAATCTTATTGGGATCCTGTTTGGGTTCCTGAACCACCTCCATCACAGAACCTGACATCATTGATTCACAATCCAAGAAAGCACACTTCGCATGCCCCCCAAACCCCATGTGTTTCAAATAATCTCAGATGACATTATAGGATAACATCTTTTCCCTTCGGGCTATTTTTCCTCAACGAGGCAAAAAAAAATCTTTTCAATAGCCCCCCTTAGACATCGACCATGTCACTGGGAGAGAGGAGCATTCCAAGGAGTAAACCCTTTTGGGGAGAAGTTTTTTTAATGTGATATCGTTCTCCTCCAACAGAGTGAGACAACTCCCCTTACACTCAGAAGGTGAAGATGGATTCCCTTCATCCTAGAACACAGACATCATTAACATCTTATGTTGTGACTTATGGGCCGAAGGTATCTATTTTTCCACCCCCTTTGGGAAGATTTCCCTCGATTGAGCATCATGTAAATCAACATATCCATTTATCATCGCCAATAAAGAAATCATCACCTCGAGCTTAAGTACCATTGAAGATAAACGCACCTCTGAAAGGAGTGAAGAATACCATCTAGGAAAGACTAGAGAATTCATTGATCCCACCTTGGTGTTTCCAATTTCAACCCAAGAGAATGATGAAGTTGAAGCCACCTAGAAAGGAACCATATTCAAACATTATAGGTCACACTCCTAAGGCTCCAATGATAAGAAATCAGAAGGGACGACATCGAATGAAACCAGGTAGACCATATTAACTTTTTCAGAACAATGAACCACCTTTAGCGACCCAGATCCAATATCTTTGGGAAAAAATGATTCTAATCAATCACATGTAAAACTACTTCAATTATATCAATCAATATTTAGAATAATGTTGATTAAATTTATTTTTCATGTTATTCACAATTTATTTGATAATAAAATTGAATATATGAAAATATACTATTTTGAACGATCATAAGATGTTCAAGGTTCTTTAAATTATTTTGGGGAATTATGGGATAATTTAATGGTTCATATTTTATCAAATAACAATTCATAATTTTATAAGCTAATGTTAAAATAATTTTTACATTTATTTTAACTTAATTAAGTCATACATGTGCACAAAATTATAAAATTAATGTTATTACTTTCTAGGGACAAAAGTGAAATTTTGGAATGTATTACATAGATATAAAATCTATTTTTATTCTTTTTAATTGATAAATAAACAATTTTTATGAATTTTGTGAGATATTCTCTCTTCTTCTCTACTATAAATTCATAAAGATTGAATTTGAAGGAAGAATAAGGTCTGATTATTCCATCATTCTTGATCAATTCCACGTTCTTCATGAGATCATATGGATTTTATAAAGCTAATTGATTTCACATTATATCATCTAGGAAACATATATCAATGATCTGTGAGGAGTGATGAAAATTTTTATGATTCATAGGAAAACTATCTTAGAACCTTTGAGGAGTGACACATAGATGGTAACAGAATCAAGAGAGAGACGTATAACAAAAAGGTACCATTTATGATTTTGTTTGATTTTATTTTTCATTCTTAAATTGAGTTTCACATAATATTTTATGAAATTAAAGAAAGGGATTTTTTAGAATGAGTGTTTTTAACGTGAATACATACCCAAAAATTTAAATATAATGTGTTTCACACATCTGTTTCCCCAGGGGTTCCTTCATGAAAAAATGTTCCAAAAAAATAATTTAAAAAATATTATATGCTTTAATATTCCATTTCTATATGTCTTTTAAATGTTTATACCAAAAAATAGAGATAATATCCTTTAAATATAGAAACTATTCACTTACTATTAATATGAAAATTCACCTAATTTTTAATTTACATCAAATAATTTTGTCACGGATCGATATTTATATCACTAGGAAAAATATTTAACACGTATTAGAAATACTAATTTGAAGGAATATTTAAACCTAATTCAGTTTGTATCTTTTTTCACCAATGGGAAAAAAAAATCCATTAATCTTATATCATGAAAAACATCCATATGTAAATAATTCATTTATCATCAAGAAAACATGGTTCTTAATGCGAAACCTTATTTTAAATGTGCATAAATTCCCATAACACATTAATCCAACATTAGGTTTCCATATTTGATAAGTGGATACAAGTAAAAATCCATTTCATTACTATATTGGGTTTTTCTAAAATAAATAGATAAGATATAAAATACTTGTAATTTATGCCTAAAAATAGTATAGAATTATAATTTACTAATATAACCGAACATGAACATGTTTTTTACATTACATATTTAGATGATTTATTCCATTTGTAGATAGTACATGGTTGAGGTTTCATGGATTGTTTCCGAATTCAGGATACTCATGGTCAGTTTTCTTTTTTTTAATGAGAGTCAACTTAGTGAAAAACATTATATTCTTCAATTATTGTATCTATATTTAATGTCAACTTTCTTGTTCTCTATACCCTTCCATATCACTGTATAAACCAAGGAATGATATAATAATAAAATACAACTTTTCAAATACTTGATTTAAATATTTTTTTGATCTAAACCACACATAGGTAATTTTTATGTGATTTATGGTCCTTTAGAATGATTATATAATCATTTATCCTTGCATGGATTATTTTTGGGAACATAACCATGAAATATAAAATTAATTTTTTAATATATGAATTTTAATAACATTAGATATCTAGTCATAAAATATCATTTAGGGGAGAAATTAGTTTTTTAACTTCATTTCATTCATTCAATTGAAATATTTCAAATTATATAACTTTAGTATGATTAAAAATGTTGTATACTTATTAAAAAAATATCAAATAAATACCTGAAAAACTATTTATCTTCCAAAACAAAATTAAACTGTCATGAAGATTATATTCAACTACAATTTTTATTTCCTCAATATGAGCTATATCAATTTTTACAATTTTAATAATATTATATGATCCACAAAATAATGTGTTATCCCATTCACTAGCTACATTATGTTCTTAACCATATTTATTATTCCATTTATAACACTTATTTATTCCATTACATATCAATTTTTCTTCATATGTATATGTAGAAACATATCTTCAATAATAACAATTCAATCATGAGAAAAAATTATTTGAGAAGGGTTATTTCCATGGTTTTTTTCAAACTTAATAAAATGTTTAACACCATCATCATAATTTTTTGTCCTATTATCGAAATCTGACCATTTTAAATTCATATTCATCATATCTGGTCCAATAATATTCACATTGAATAAAAAATATATAACTATAAAGAAGGTATGTATATAATATATAGTTTTACATGCATAAATTATTTAATGTATTACATTTAGAATTGTAATTTTAAATTATAATACATATATACGGTATATATTTAATATATCTCACTATCATTTTTAGAAGTAAATATTATATGATATTTTTAATAAATTTTTTGAAAAAACAAGTTAAATTTTTTAAATGGAGGTTTACAGGAACCCATTCAATGTTTTATTTTTCCCTTAATTTCTTTGAAATATAGATTGAGAATATTTTGGAATTTTTTTTGGTATTGATTTTTTACTCATATTAATGTTTTATGTGAATAATCAAATCATTAAATGTTATAATGTATTATTTAGATTTAATGGTTATTATATCCATATGAGTCCTTATCTATATTTTTGGTTTTATTAATTCATTATTTTCTGTGATTAAATTTTTTAGATTATGTGTTTATTCAAGGATTCTTATATAGGGATAATAGATTATATTTCATTATTTTTGACATATTTGTTCCATGATCTTTTTATTTTGTATAGTACTTTTTAAATGTCTTACATTCCCCCATTTTTATATTTTAATGCTTCAAAATATTTGAAATCTAATAATTATTTTTAGATCCATTAAAAAGTATTTCCACATATTCTGGTTAAGCATGTAATTTCTTAATTCATTATTAATTAATTCAATTTCATTTATTTTAATAAAAAAATTAATTAATTATAAATGAATAAAAAAATAAATACAATTTATTAACAATTCCATTAGTCTGGAGATTCATAGTCCCTCTAAGATCGTACTGGTACACCAAAGGGGGGTGGGGTTGGGGGGAGATGAATCATGTCTGGTCAAATTAATTTACCAAAAACAAATTCTTCTTTTAATTAATTTCAAAAACCCAATTTTTTTAATAATTATAATAAACTATACATTAAATGTATATCTTTTATATTACCTATACATAAAACTATATTCAATGTCTATATGGAATGTAAATTTTTAATAGTGTTGTTTAAAAATTTCTCCCCTAATGTGGGAAATGTAGTCATTTATGAGTTTTAATCAATTTGAGACATTGAATTTACACTAATAATATAATAAAAAAATTACAATGGGTATAATAGTATTATCTTGAAACCTATCTTAGCGTTTACTCATGTAATTAATACCTCTATTACACAAACGACCTCCCTCCACAATATTGTAAAAGTAAATGGGTCTTAAAATTTTATTTCATAGTTTTAAAATAGGTATCGGACCGTTATGTAATCTATGATAAATTAGTCCTCTTGAAAAATATATAAATTATGTACATGGATATATCTATAACAATAATTATGACATTCTTTAATAGTGAGATAATCTATGACTTATTTAATTTTTCTCAATAAAATATCATGATTCATAGACTCCATCAATAACATAGATAAAAAATTATTTATAGAATGTGTCTTATTTTCTCTCTTGAATCATTACTCAAGAATACAACATTGAAAATATCTTTCATGGATTTTATTATAAAAATTATATCTTGTTACAATATTTCTTCGGGATATGAACACTGAAATCACATTGCTAAATCTAAAAAAAATAAATTAATCAGAAGACTCAACATCTCTACTTCACCATCCTATTTATATTTCAAACCCAATACATTTCTCTAGATTGACTCAATCTTTTTCATCCTATTTATAACATGAAACCAATACTTCTCCTCTGAGTTTCTTGATGATTCTTGTGTATCTCATGTTCTCAAAATATACATTACTAAGAGGATATTATTTACCCTTTAATTCACAGTTTCACACTAATATACTGAATTGAATAATTATAAATTATTTAGTTCATAATCATATATTTTCTCAATTTTCATATGCATGAGTACCCAAATTAAAATTCCCCACTCTTTTGAAATATGAATAAGTTAGATTCTCTAGAGGAATTTTTTCAGTCAAAATAGTAGTTTTCTAAATATCCAATTTTGGTTCCCAAGAAAACCCATGTACTCTAATAAATCAAAGTATATTAAAAATTACCATTAATAATTAATACTCTCACAATTAAACAAATATTTATTATTTCCACCCTTGTATCAAATCCCTCTACTTATTTTTATTTATTTGTTTATTCTTATGAAGGCTCGCGTTTATAGAATATACATAGCACCAACTACATTGAATTAAAATACCACTACTTCTCCTAATTCACAATATATTAATGAATAACTATAAAGATACAAGATAAATATGTACAAAACAACAACATATCAAACAATAATTTTCAACCTTGTAAAATTGATCAAGAATAAAAAACCTTTTTTGATTTTTTATCAAATGAAAAAAACATTCATCGATTGGATTTATATTACATTTCAACATTTTATTAAATTCTATAAATTCTAATGGTTGGATAAATTGAATTTCTCTATTTTAACCATTCTTTACTCAATAAAATATCCTGGACCACATTTATAATGATTTTGGTGGAGAGATCAATCATTCTTAAAACTATATCTATATTATTTTTGACAACATATTAATTTTCATTGTATTTTTCATGTAAATCATCAAATTGATGTTGTTCTGACCATCTCTTTTGAAATTTCTAAAAATTCACTTAATTGATGACTTAATATAACTATTTTATGCTCAGAAATTGAATACATGAATCTAGAATCTTTATAATTCATTATCATAATAATTTATAAATATCAAAACATAATTTTTAGACATTGTAAAGTATCCTAAAATTATCATTATTTTGTTGAACTTATTCCCTAGGATTGAAGACATGATATCATAAATTCGATAACGAATCACATACACTTATAGTTGACTGATATATTTAGTACCACAAATGGAAACGTTAGTATTATCATGTTTTTTATGTCCTTATTAAATTAAATATGGAAACATTGTTTTTCATTCCAAGAATGATAGTTACACATACAAACAGGATGCATATGCATAGAGAGATAATAGTTAGAATACCAAAAAAATGGTGACACAAAAGAATTTTTTTTTACAAAAAAATATTTATGGAAATACATGCTTAGATGATTATTACACAACACTATGTTATGATTACATAGGTTGGACTTCATATATATGAAAATTAGATGATATTTGAGTAACAACATGATGATGTATACATATGGGCATAATTATGCTTATGGATCCTAGAATATTCCATTTTCCCAATGTATGTACTCAATGATAGGTATAAAAGATATAAGGTAATTATTACTTAGGGTATGAATGAATCTTTAGAAGGATAAGGAATTATAATTTTTTTTCATTCATTAAATAATTGTAGGCCCTCGATAAACAAACTACATCCATATCTAGCCTTTATACTAGAGTGAATAGACAATAATCGTAGTAACTGACATGATCATTACTCCAAGGATGATTCTATACCACATCAAATAACATAAGATTTTCCACTAGATGAATTATACCAAAAAACTATTATTTTTTTATATAGTACTTCCAACATTCTTTACATGCCTTTAATTGATGATCAACTCAACAACCATCTGATTTCATGGCATTCATATGTGTTAGCATACTCTTCCATTTTTACTACGCATATTACATGTGTATCTTGTTTGCTTATAGTTTCTAACTTAAGATAGATATCATTTTCATGTTAATGGTAGTAAAAAATGTATTTTTTTCTTATCACAAATTTACTTCCCTTTACATTAAAATGTAACTTGAAATATATTATATTAAAGATTCACTTATGGAAGGTCACTTTCAATAATGGATAGGTTCTTCCATTTCTAAATGAATGTACAATTCTTAAATCTACTGGGTTTAATTAACTAGGTTGTTATACTAAACTAAAAATATTAATTTTTTGAAAATTAATGGTGTTTATTTTCTTAAAGATCTGAGTGTGTAATTTATTTTAAGAAAGGGTTGAATCTTTTTTATTGTTCATTGTAAATCCATAACCATGGGTAATTATTTACGCTAATTTTTTTTAATTAAAAACAATTCCCACACCAACCTAAATAAATTAAATATATATAGTAATGATATAAATTGTAAAGCTTTTATCTCTTTAATAATGGTTAACTTGGGTCATCCATAAGTTTCTAATACTGAATTTCATTAGTAAAGATTTTTAAAAAAATTTAAATTATTTTTCAAATATAGAAAACAAATTTAGATAAGTAACTATAAATATTATACTTATATGTCTTAAATGGTGATTATAACATACAATATACATAATTTAGATTATTAAAATTATGAATTGGTTATGGTCAATGTCAAGCAAAATACCATACTTGGTTTTATAATAAATAGAAAAAACCCAAATATTTCGAATACACTTATTTGGGATAATTACACATGTTTCAAAAATAAAATACATGTTTCGGATCGATTTGTAACTCAAACAAACATATAACCATCATAATAAAAAATTATTATAGAATAACTACTTCCATGAAAAACATACCATGCAGACACAACCTAAATAACTAAAACTGTCTTAAACTAATTAAATCAAACATAAATTTATCCCAAATGCATTATTATAGTACTCAAGAAATTCATTCCCAATAAAACTATAATTTGAATTAAAATAAACATGATAAATACATAAATAGAAAATATACTGTTCCACAGAACATCCTAATTAATATTCATTAACAATTTGAGTAAAAAACTTTAAATTCTAAAACTAGTCCTTACTGAAAATACACCAATACAAAAAAAAGTATTTATTTTCACAATGAAATTTCCTTAAAAAATTTATATGAAAATAAAAAATACCATTATATAGAAATGTTCCTAAAGGAACACTATATTTTTAATTAATAAAAAATTTTGATTTAAATTAGAATGGTGGCTAAACCCCTCTATTAATGGAAAAAGTAACCCCTATTAAGGGATAAAGGAACCCTTATTAAACAGGGAGGGAACTCGTATAATAGATCTATTCCATAAAGAAAAATCAACATGTAATTTCAATTTTTAATTCTTATATAAAACATTTTGTGGCTCAATTAATGAAAAACATGGAACAAAAAATATAAATCTTCTAAATGATTATAGCAGGGGGTGAGATAGAGTGTGAAATCATTGTACATAAATAAAAATCCAAAAAATAATTATGAAATAGATCTTAATGGGGGTATATTTGATACCTTCAAATTTAGAAGTGGAATCATCAATAAAATTGTGCAAGTATGTGTAATAATGTATGAATTTCATAACATCAGGAAAGGTGATCCAGATTAGAAACACAATTATGATTTTTTGATGATGAAATGTGATTTTAAAATCATACTAAATAGTTTTGATAATAGAGACTCCTATCATTATTAAAATTAAAAAGCACCTAGAATTTAAAAAAAATTCACCACTGTATTTAATGATGATATATATGATCTTTATTAGTGTTAAGTCTAGAACTTACTAATGTTTGACAGGTAAGGGTGACATCCAAATATATAATAGTCACACCATATACAATAATGTTACAACTAATATCAATGAAAACATAAGCATGAAAATATGTTTTTTTATTAGGGCTAATATTTGTTCTAGTAGTGGTGAATAGAAAATTATTTATATAAATCTATAAATTCAAAAAAATATCATCAATAATATGATTTTATAATTATATTCATATATTATTATTTTCATACATAAAAAAATATAAACTCCATATATAAATGTAAATAATATTAATATGTATTAATTTTTTTTAAATAATAGATTTTATATTCTTAAAAATAATACTAATTTATTATTAAAGTAATATATTACCATATATAAAAACAGATCAGTATTTTTATACGTATAAATTAAATTTTAATTAAAATAATAAATTTAAATTTATTTTAATATTAAAATATTAATATTAAATTTATTATCAATTATATTTGACAAATAAATCATTTATTATTTATATTTAAATTTCATTTATTTTTTTAAAAAATTAAAATATATAAAAGATTTTAATTATGATGAATATTAATGTGGATAATTATATATATATATATATGTATGAACATTTTGTTATAATATTTTTTAAATTTCATATATATTTACTTAATTATTAACATTAATAATAATGACATATATATTAAAAACTACACGAGCCATGGATTTGGAGAACGAAGCCCATGACACATGCAATATTTATTAAGAAAAATATTTAGATACAATATATATGTGGGTGTAGAGGCATAAAAGTTGACCATTTTCATTATAAGAAAAAAATAAAGAAAAATATTAGAGTGACACATAGACACCGAGAAAAGTTACTTGTAACAACATTCCTACAAATATTTCAAACCATCATGACCCCAACATATGTGCAACAAATCTATCTAACTTAATCAATTTTATGGATCCTTCCCTTGTTTCATGATACACTTTGAAAAGATAGTTTTCTACCTATCCATTATTGTTTGAGAGGAAACTACAACAGAGTCTATTCATCTATACATAAGGAATCATCCATCATTGGAGTAATGGAACCTGTCATTTTAATGGTCTATGCTATGGGAACATTACCCCCTATATTTAACAAAATCATGAGCAAGAACATCCACATTAATAGAAACTATGAAATATTGAAACTTTGAACGATCTCACATAGGTTCCTCCACCATTATATAAATCACATTGGATGTAGAAAAAACAACCATTAAATTATATGTTGGTTGCGTAGCTCCAAGATGATGCTTTATTTACATAGTCTATGAGTGTTGTCTCATGTTTTTCAAATCATTACGAATCCCCACATTAAAAACTATAATGGAAGGTGCATATTTTTTTCCTATGAATTTTCATTACAGTCATTATAAAAATGGAAAAAATAACATTTATTGATAGAATAGTGCATACTATATATTTTGAGAAAAGAAATAATTTTCTTAGAATCAGAGATATTATCATTGGAAACTTATAGAGGAATATCATTCTCATTAAAAAATTATCTTTTATGAGAAAAACATGATGATATCTGGAAAATCCCTACCATGATTCTTCATCACAATAATTTTCTTTTGATCATGGAATTGTCTCTCCTTGAATGGGATGTCTATTTCAATGATATGATATGTCAATCTTCGTAAACAAAAAAACCCCAATTTGAAATCCTAAATCATGCAGTGGAGTCCCGGACTTCATAAAATAAAGTATATTCTATTTTTGGAAGTTCATTTTGAAGAAAATGTAGTGACAGATGATCTTCATAAACCTCATCGATTTAAAAAATGATTGATTTTAGTTTTTTTTCTCATCGATGAACTTGAGGCCGTTCAAAAAATACTCGATATATGTGTATTATTGATTTTTGGATATATTATGTACTCTAGTAGAGAAAACAATATTCCAATGAATATATAAAATCGTGTATTTTTTATTGTGCGTGGGGAAATGATGAATGTTGATGTCAATTAGAAGAGGCTTCTTCCATATATCAATAAAAACTAATGTGGATATAGAAGCATTATAAAACTTATGTAATCTGAGTCTAAATCCTGAAATCATTATATTTTTACTAGACTATTGATTTCGATCATTCTAATCAAAGGAATTAAATGCCTCAAATTTTGGTTTGATATGAATTTCAAGAACTCGGTGGGTTAGAATCCTAAATTTTTAATGATCTCACCGCTTATATTGGAATTCCTATGATGATGGATGACCACAACCCTCGTAGAGGGCTATGATTAAAAGATAAAGTATTTTTTGAGGATGATTTTGATACAATGCTACTGGATTCAATTAAAATCATTTCTAATGATAATATGAATTATGTAAAAGTAGTGTATTAAGATGTTCCTCCTTTTTTGGATTTCAACAGAAATATAGGGAACAATATATCTAACTAAAGATTCATAGATATTAATGTAAATCCAAATTATTATGATAATAAGTTGAATCTGGTTGACATGTGGAGGAATGAATATACTACTACACTAGAAATAAATGATCCACCAAGAATGGATAAACATTAGAAACAGTTGAAAAAACCATCAAGCACCTACGATTTTTTAAACAGAATAGAAAAAGAATGGTATGATATTGTGGACGAGGAGGAGATGGAATCTAATATACCTCAACCATAAAAAAATAAGATATTATCTGGCCCTTATGGTGGAAACAAGGTTCAAAATGGAGTGAAAAAATAGATACGATGATATTTTTCTTTAAATTCCCAATAATAATATTATTATTGTTGGTACTTTAAATATAAGAAAATATTTTGTTTCATTTTATAAACATGAAGATGTTATAATCCTTCAATATTTTAGCAATACATGTATATATTCATAGGATTTTATATCATATGATAACAACATATCCTCAACAAACCAATCAGAAGAATCTTGTAGTGGTATTGTAGAAAGCTGTAAGCACCTTGATTCTACACTGGAATTGCATGTTGTGATGTCTTCTAAGCCTAAATCATTGGTAAGTTTTCCTTATCAGAGATACTCATAAAGCAAGGACACCTCAAATGAAACCACTATTACTACCTCTCATGTTTCTCGCCTAAATTGACACTCACCTCTAAAATTTGATAAATATCGTCGTTGTAGAGATCATGAACATATTGATAAAAACATTTCACAGGGACATGAAAAATTATCATTCATTAAAATTATTGAAACATGATATCATAGTATGTGGTTAGAGATCCATGTATACTCAAATGAAGGGTTAGAACCCTTCCAACCAGATTTATATTCTAATTATCTTGTTTCCATCACTACTAAAACTCATCCTCTTGATGTTTATATATCCTATGATAGTAGATACCATAACGATAAGGAAACAATCTGTTCCAGGGTCACGTATAATGACCCTACACTTAATTCCATGAAACATGAAATCATGATACTTGATTAATGTTCCATAAGAACATCAATGGAGGGACAATTCAAGATCATCTATAGTCATCAAGATCATTATAATACTGATTGTAACATGAATAAATTAGTTATTGATACACATACAACTGATGAATCTATTTTAGCTCATTGGAATGCAGTGAGTTTACCAAGTCTTGAAATATTATTCAAAAATGAATTCCCAAAGAATGATGATAAAAAAAAATTTCCACCAAAAAATAAACAGTAAATAGAAATTCATGTTGGATGAAAAAATAGATCTCTTCACCAGACAAAAATTCAAATGAAGGTCATCTTATTGAGTTGTTAGGGTCTATCCAACCATGAATCAATTTGGTCCCTTGAGATTTTTATCCATAAAAACATGCCTGATTTTCTTGGTATATCTGAACTAAATAAAATATCATCTAAAAATATTTCTTCTTTTGATAATCGGGAATACCATATCATAAATACTAATAGAACTAAAAATTACATCAATACACTTTTGGTATTTTCTCACATGAGATTTGATAGAATATTTCATGTTAGAACCATAGATTATGTGGTCAAATTATTCTATAATCACATGGGAATGAAACAATGCAGTTCCATCTTATATTCATATAATCATTATCATGATGGAAGGGGGAAATGATATAAAATTAAAGATATTATTATCTCTATTACTTTTCAATGGACCCCTATTAGGGATTTTAATTCCATCAAAAACCCAGTTTAATGGTTAGGAATTATTAACGAATCTAACTGAACCAGAGAGATCAAGGCGTGTATTGAGAAGAAAATCATTATGAAGTCAATTTGTAAGGTTCCAAATACACTTTTAATAAAAATAACCATAAAAATATGGAATCCAGATAATTGTATAGAGCCATTTTCAATGCTTTATCCCTTAATACTTGGTGCTATATCTCCTTCTATACTACTTACAAATTTAATTATAATCATCATCCTATTTTGGAATAGTTTGTAACCAATGAGGAAAAATTACCTTCCACTTCAGATTCAATAAATAATGGAATATACATCCTCATCAGAGGAAATTAGTCAAGGAAACATTTGTTTCTTTTTTTTATAAAATTTATGTCATGGATTATAATTTAATTTATTTAATTCTCAAGTAATAGATAATTTTGTAGAGCTGGAAATTCTTTAGTCACATTGATGAAAACATAACTCATATTTATTTTCTATTATATTCCATTTGGATAAGGATACCATTTTTTATTTCCCTAATGTTATTGATGATTAAAATGGGGTTATTCATGACCATAATTTTTTACTTAACCTCTGTGAAAGAATGAATAGAGATGCCCAAAAAATAAAATGTCTTATGGATGGTGACAAGAACACTAAATATTTTTTCTTTTTTTAAATGAAAAGAAAGATGATTTTACTGCTCATATTGTATCTTATTTCATTAATCTATTTAATGATCCTATAAGATGCATTGAATCTATGGAAGACATTATTCTAATGATTTTTATTGAAGAGGATAATTAATGTTATTAATAGTTCATATTCAATTTATTATTATAGATTTAGTTTTTTTCAAAAAATCTATAATACCTCCTTGGAAATATGTTTCAATAATCCATTCTTTCAAATTTATTGGGATATTATTCAAAGTGATGTTTTCAGACTTATCCCAAAAATTCTCGAAGGAGATGAGCATTCACATGATCTAAATGGTTACTTTATTTCATTAATTCCAAATTTATATAATAAAAATGAGATTTATTTTTAAAAAAGTTTTTCCTTGATTAACTACATTAATATGTTTTTGGGGTAATTTTTTGAAAATAGGATTTAGCATACCTAATAATATTATAGGAATGATGCATTTGACAGGATCACTAAACAGAAAATCATAAAGAGGATCATAATAATATAGAGTAAAGATCATTCCGCCTCCATTGACCCTGATATTCTTGCACATAAAGAATCTCTTCAAAAGGTTCAAGAGCTTAATACCAATAGTGATTTCTCTAATGGAATTGCAATTGAAGCTGAGTTGTCTCTTAAACTGAACAGTCTTCTTGACATGAAAGATGAATTGCAAAGGGACTCCATTAGAGCCAAGTGGGTAGTGGATGGTGACATAATCAAAAAATTATTAAATTATCTTCCAAAAAATTAGGAAATCCTTCAAGACTCTTTCATTGATTAATAATGGGGATAGCCTCATTGGAAAGAGAGTGGATCTATCTAAGCATGTCACATCCTATTTTAAGGATCACTTTAATGGACCCCCAATTCATGAATGATTCTATGGATGGGGTGACTCTGAGAATGATGAATCTAGAGGGAAATTCTACTCTCATTGTTATACCTCCTGACCCATAGATTAAAGAGGCTATCTTTAGAATCAAACCTGATAGCTCAATAGGACTAGATGGTTTTGGTAACTTCTTCATTCAAATTTGGTTAGTTATTCACTTTTTCCAATGTGTATCTATTACTTGAGGTTTGAATTATCAGTTTCTCGTCCTTATTATAAATTAGGAGAATGCTAATGAAATTCATCTCTTCGAGCCAGTTGCTATGGTTAACACAGTTTACAAAATCATTTACAAAATCCTTGCCAATAGTCATTCCTTCATTTCTAGAAAAATTGTTTCTGCAAATCTGTTTGTCTTCCTCAATGAAATTTCAATCTAGGATAGTCTTATAATTGCCTCATAGTGTGTTAATATTCTTAAAAAACCCATCAAAGGTGGCAATATTGCTCTGAAATTGGATGTTAAGAAATATTTTGATACAATGGATTGGGGTTTCATCTACATGATCCTTGTTATGTATTGGTTTGATGATGTTTTCATTACTTGGGTCAAAACCATAATATGTTTTTCTCATATCTCAGTCCTTATAAAGGGATCTATCGAATGATATTTTGATTTTTTGAGGGTTGTTAGGCTGAGTGATCTTTTATCATCTGTCTTTTTTCCTATTTCCGAGGATTATCCCAGTAGGATGATTTCACCATGTCTGGCAAAGGTAAACTGAAGTTTATTCATGATACAAGGGGGGTTGTTACTCTCTCTCATCTTATATATGCTGATGATAATGTCCTTGTCACACAAGGTTATAAGGGAAATATCAAGAATATAAAGGGATCTTTTTATCAATATTAATTGGGTTCTGGACACATGATTAGTTAGATAAAGTCCCTTATTTACTTGTGAAGTGTCTTCTCATCGATTAGGAAAAATGATATCATAAGAGAATTAAGATTTCATGGGGGACATCTCTCCTTCACCTATTTGGGAGTGCCCATGTTCTGGGGGAGACCGATGGTTTGTCATTTCACAAGGATTGTTAGAATGATAATTAAAAAATTGCCACATGGAAGGGAACATATTTATCCATGGCTGGTAGGGTTTTCCTGGTGAAATCAACCATCACCTCCAAATTTGCGCACTTTTTTATGGTGCATAAATGGCCGATTTCATTAATCAAGAGCATTAATACATAAATTAAGAATTTTTTTTGGAGAAGTAAAATTTTGGAAAGGAGGTTGGAAACGATTCCTTGGAATGATGTTTTCAAGTCACGTGATGGGGTGGTTTGGGCATCAAGAATCCAGTGGTTTTCAATGACTCTATGCAAGACATGTTTATATGGAAGATTATGAACATAAAATCTAAGGATAATAGTTTTCTTTGGGATAGGTTTATTAATAGGATTGGGATAGGAAATTTTAATTATCTCAACTCTTCAGTGTGCCCTACCTTCAATAATATTTTTTCAAGAATTGATATTGACTCTCGGTGGCTCATTTCCAAGGATTCCTCTATTCTTTCTTGGAAATCAAATTGGACTGGGGATCATCTGATTGACTTGGTCCTAGAGGGTGATTTAGACCTCTATTTTGATTATTCAATCAAGGATCACCTTGTTAACATAGATAAAATTCCCGATCATATCACTTCGATTTTTGATGAATATTATTGGTCTGCTTGGGTATATTTTTGTGCTTGGGATCCTGTTGTCAATGGAATTTAGACCTAAAAAGATTTTATAATCACTCTATTGGTAGCTCAATTGACCTGAAAAGGATTGGTAAACTATAGTTATAGTTCTTAAGGCCATCTCGTCCTATTCACTCATTGTGGTTGGCTAACAAAAAATACCAACTGATGAATTTATGCAGGTATGTGGTATTTCCCTTTTCTCCATTTGTGCTTTGTTCTTTCATCGTATGGATGATATGGACCACCTTTTCCTCATTCTTTTAGTGTCATTGACAATTTATAAGTTAGTTTATGATATAATTGAAGTTTCTATGACTTTTTCAACTCAATTGGTGATTTCATAAAGAGTTGGAGCTCTTTTCACTTTTCACCGCATCTCTGGTATATTTTTCAAGATGCTACAATGGATGTTGTTCATCTGATATAGACAACAATAAACTTGTTCAGACATGACTTGCATCATTTTTTTTTCGGTGCTGCTCTTGTAGGGATTATCAGAGTTATCCGAGATGTAGAAACATTGAAAAGTGTGTTTTTCTCAAACTCAATTCATGATTTTTTTTATTAATCAGATTGGGGACAATGGTAAATGTTTTACTCTGGTTATTATAGTGGATTTCATATGGAATGCCCCTTTTCATGGGTGGATTATAGTCAAATATGATATTGCATCGAAGGGCAATCTAGGTCCCTTTGGATTTAGTGCTGTCTAAAGGGACTATCAGGGAAATGTTTTGGGTGAATCTATAGATCATGCGGTATTGCTTCGGCTCTCGAAGGTGAAATTTTTTGTGTTATAATTGCGGTTGATCAAGCTGTAATGTGGGGTAGGAATAAGATTTAGATTGAATGTGAATTCACTATTGTAGTCTCTTCTATTCGAACTGGTGAATTGAATCTTTCTTGGAAGCTCACTAATCGATGGACGAGGTGTTTGGAATATCTCTACTCAAGAGACCACTTTGTTACTCATTCTTATTTAGAGGAATGTGTGTTGGTAGATGGTCTTGCAAACAAAGGTGTTAATGGTAATGATTTTCATTGGGTTGGTAATGTGCGAGATGATCTCATTCCTTTTTTCCAAAAGGATATTTGTAAATCTTCTTCTTTCAGACTTGTGTAAGAATTTTTTTAATAAAGGGATCTTTCTTTTCTGGGCAAGGAATCAGTTTGACATTAAAATATAATGGAAAAAAAGAAATATCAATAATATATAAAATTCTCTCATTAATTTTGTAAAATTCTTTGGGTATCTGATTATTTTGAATAAATCACACCTGTATTTTGGAAAAATCTTTCATACTACAAGTAAAGTGAGTATCATCAATGTATAGGGAATAAGTAATGGTGTGTTCACATTCAATTATCCAGAAAATACAATGTTTTTTTGGAAACCCTTGTGTTTTAAATTTCTCCCAAATTTTGAGAAGACCAAGAAAAATTTTTCCTCATGGAATGACATAGATATTTTTATGGAAGGATATATTATCCGTGTGAAACTGATTACTATATCTAAATTTGTATATTCATAAATTGACTACACTTGTTAGAATTTTCTATTTCAAAATATAAGTGATTCTAGCAGATTGTTTTTGGAGTGGATGTATCTAACAAAATATAATTTCCATTATTCTATTGAGACAATACTATCAACCAAAAGATTTTGGAGGACTTAGTATAAAAAACCTGAAAAATTTAAATAATTATTTTCAATATAATTTTATATGGTGACCGTTTAGTGATAATTTATAAGATCTTTATTCATTGTTGGCTATTAATATTGGGAAATCCCAATTATTGAAAGGAGAATTATATAGAATCCTCTATATGGATAACAATAAAATATTCCTTCTCTATTATTGGGGTTAATTACCAATAGTTGGTCAACACTAATTCATCACTCAATTATTATTATATAGCTGAATATGTACTCTCTCATTAATAACGGAATCATTCATGAAATTCCATTAGATAATCATAAATTGATTAGGGAGAAAATAGATAATTACTGGGATATACTTCCCATTGATATCATGGATATTTTTTGGAATAAAATTTCATTAATGGTGATAATATTCTGATCTAGGAGCATGCTACCAATATAAGATTATCCTCAAAATAATTTTATAGTGGGATAACATGGGGTCATATCTATTTCAATGATAAATATTGATGTAGAACCTGGATTCTTCAATAAAAAAACGAATATTACCTGGAGTGGGATGCATCACAAGATAACTACTTTTGACTTTTTCCAATTGGTGGGAATTAATATGGGCTTGAGTTGTGTCATATGTAATAGGCATAAAAAAGAAAATTTGTCATCATTTTCTCATTTGTGTTACAACATATACATTATGTAAATTACTGGGTGATTTATTTAAGGTTATGATTCCATAAACTACTAGAAAAATGGGATAATTTAAATTCATGTATGTGGTTGGACATCTGACAAAAATTACAGAAAATTCCAACTGCAGTTAGTACCGAAACTCTTCATGTGCCTTAGTCCTGTCATAATAAATAGATTCACGAGGATTTCACTTTCTTCCATCAAATAGTGATTAATCACATTATTGTAAATTTTCAGGGTGCTAGTGGCCATCAAACTAGTTCTTTTGATAACTCTATACATGATATTTTAAATTTAATAGTTTTTCCATTTCTTGTAAATGTATCCCACCCTTTGGAACCCTTGAAGTTTAATGGATTCCACCTTTACCTAGATGAATCAAATTAAACAAGGATGATTCTTTAATAGGAAATCTTGGTCCCTCTGTGTATAGTGATTTACTTAGGAATCACATTATTAACAATATGGGATTTCTATTTGATCTATCTGGTGCCACTAATTCCTTTGATGTTGAAATTCTAGAGATCATTATTGAAATTGAAGTGGAGAACCTCCAAGGATATATCAACTTATGGATTTAATGTAACTCTACCATAGTGGTGCATGAAATTAGAAATTACACTATACACCTATCATGGATGTTTACATCTAGGTGGTTTAATTACATAGAATCCATTTCATTCAAGAATTACATTATAACACATTATTTCTATGAAGAAAACTACATAGAAGATGGGATGTAAAATAAAGGGTTTATTAACAATGAATTAAAATTTTTAAACAGAGTACCATATGATCATTATTCACTTTTGAATCATGATTTATCTAGAAGAATTGATGTTAGAATTTTGTATCTTTGTAGTTATTCAATATAGGAGATGTGTCCATTTGGAAAATGTCTCATTATTACCAAAATAAAATCAATAGAATCATTTATATTCAATATCATATAATGATTAGTTCCTTGAATCATAGATGAAGAAAAACAATTGAATTTTTGAGTAACATACTCTGAGTTACGAGAGGTGGAAATTTCCCCATCATTAACCTATTGGCATGCCACCATAGACTTCTGTGTCATATTAGAATCATCATCAGCTAATGATATATTCTTGTGTCTCCCAGGCATCCCATGAATTTTAGAATCATCTTTGACATACCCATGATTACAACTAAGAAAATTAGGTGCTAAATGTATATATCCAATGTCTTTTTGTAGGCCCACTATCATTGCAGGGAAAAGCAAGTCTAGAGTTATTACTTGTCTAGTTGGTGAATGATCTTACTCTTCCCTATTAGTATTAGGATAACCATGGATAAGACAAGTTCTAAGATCACCCCAGAAACAATCCTTCTTAGAGGCATCCATATAGTAATATGCTTGAAATAAATCCATAATTGTTATATACAGATGAAAAAAATCTAGATCTATAGTAATTCATATTTCCAGCGATCTAGCAGCGAGTTTAATAGTCACATCATTATTAAAGTCTTATAAAGAATCCTTTTTAGCCATGGTAAAACTCCCCTGATTTTCTATAGAAGAATAGATATTTCAACAGAAATTTAGTGAACACAAAATATGTTAACTAAGTTATAATTTAGTTATTATTTATTATATTGATATTATATTATTACTACACACACACACATAAAATATATCTATTACTATGTGTATAGTTATGTGTATATACGTATAAATTATGCATATACATTTTTTCTAACTCATATATATTATTAATAAATATTGTTAAATAAATATTAAAAATTTATAATTATATAAAAGGGACATAATATTAGAAATTATATATATAAAAAAAGTTAAAAATCATTATTTCGATTTAAATATTTTGAGTTATATTTTATATGATATTATTAATTATATAAATGTATTCAAATTTGTTAGTAAATAAAAATGAATAGTTATACTTATAAATATAATAACTATATTGTATTTTAATTTAAAATATTTTACTATATTTTACTAAATAAAACGAATACTGAATTTAAAATATTTTTAATTAAAGGAAAATTAAACTCGTTGTTTTTGGTTTTATATTTTAATTTTTTAAAATAGAATATATATATATATATATTATGTTGCATATATATAAATTTATATTTAAATATAATTAAATATTAATAAAATTATGATAAAATTTATTATTGATATTATCTATATTCACATTTATATAATAATAATATCAAAAATATATATTTATAATAAATGTCTATAAAATTACATTGTTATAAATATAATTTGATTTATTCAATTCATTTAATTATAGAAATGGTATTATTTTCATTATAAATAATATTTTTTTGATAATTATATGTGTTTTGTCTATATATAATACATATAATACACATGAATATTATTATCTTTCCCATGTTTGTGATTATGTGTACAAATATTAATTCATAAATATATGTTCTACAATGAGGTTTTATAAAGTGGAAACAAAGTCTGAATGTATACATTTATGTACCCTTTATACTCTTATCAATTCTATATTAACATGTCAATTAATGTGGGTGTATGAATTAAGGATCTCAATGGCATATGTGCGTGTCTAATAGTTGAACTGAACCCATATGGGCTTAAATATTTTTTAAAAACATGTAATATTAATATTATTGTACTTTTTATATGAAATGAAAAAATATTAATTATTTATATGTCTAATTTGTTATGTTAATAAATATTATTATATAATAATTAATTTTCATTAATTATAAAAATATATATAATATAAGCATCATTATATAATTTTTTTAATATTTACAAATTCCCAAACACAAATACCCATTTATTAATACTAGAATATCACTATTATATGATATTTTCTTGTGCTGGTAAAATAATGTTCATTTTTTTAATGTTAAAAAAGTGCTGCTAAATTACCATTTTGTTAGTGCTAAAAAATAACTGACAAAATGAATCATTTATCAGTGCTAAAAAAGTGCTAAAAATCAAGAAAATATAATTTTTAATAAGATTATTGCATCCGTTCCCGAAACCCACTTTTACAAGCGACTGATTCCCACTTCGCTATTTTATTAGCAGGATTCTAACTCCGTTTTATACCTTTATCAAAGATTGAGTTTCACACTCAAGCCCACACCCATATTTCCTCCCCATGGATCAGAACCTAATACACCACTCTAATACGCCCACCCATTTACCACGCCTATTTGTTTCTTTTGTATCCATTTTATGATATATCTATCTATTTATATATTTATTTAGTTATATTTTTTAATGAATATATTTATTCAGATATAAATATATATTTATATGACTATTTGTAAATATATTTATTTAATTTTTTTATGTGTTTTTCAGAATATAAATAAATTATTACAAAAATAAATATAGACAATATACAAATATATATATATTATAAAAATGTCTATCTAAAAAATAATTATACATAATTAAAATTATTTACACATATATTATATTTTAATATTTATATTCATTTATTATAATATATAGAAAATATATATCAGTTTGTTAATACTAACATGCAAAAAATACACACACACCAACATTATATAGATATATTAATATTCATATATTAATATTTTATATAAAATAGATACTATTTTTTGATATGGTTTTAATATTTATAATGATATATGTAACAATGTTTAGATATTTATTTATATAAATAAATTTTCATATTTGAATTTATAAAAATATGTATAATAGTTTATATATTTAATTATATATAATATTACAATTCAAAAAATAATAACATTTGAACATCATAATATCTATATGAGGAAAATCCTTGATAATAAACTCAGTCTCCCACGAAAAAAATAGCATTCCATTAAAGGGGGATAAAAGTCAATGATATTTAAAAATGGGTGTACCTAGAAAAAATGAACATTGTTTTAGAGGACTTATAGTCCTTTATTACACAACAGATTTAATATATTATATCTTTTGTTACAATAACATAAATATTTCTTCCATTTTTATTTTATATATGGTAGATCTCAAACAAACTCCTAGATTAAATTTTTTGGCCTTTTCAAATCAGATTCATGGTTTCAACTTAATTTTGATCATTTTTATCCATATTGAATACATGCATCTTAATATTTTTATTAAAGGACAATTAATCAATACTAATTTAGAATATATAAATTAATATTAATAATTATTTATTTTATAATCTATTTTCCATTATATATATTTTATGTCATGTTTCAATAGTAAACTTGTATTATATAAATCATATTATATAGATATATATTATATTTATATAAATATAAATATTTTTTTAATATATGATTTTGATTTATTTATAACAATATTTTTATAAAATAGTCCATTTATCATTGATAAAAAAACATTTTATCTCTCATATATGGAATACTTATGTGAGTGTTGTGAAAAAGAATGATACAAAAACCCTTTAGTGGCAATAAAAAAAGTGATGATAACAGGGTGGGGGTACTTTTATAAACATTAAAAAATCACTGATAGATGGTTTCATTTATGTAAACTTTTTTATCACTGATAAAGGGTGCTTTTATTAGTTCTTTTTTAGTGCCAATAAAATTATGCGAATTATCAATTCCTTTTATCGCTAATAAATGGTACAATTGGATAAAAACTAATATATGGTAGATACATTTTATAAATATTTATAGATATATTTTAAAAAATATTATTAATAATATACAAGAATACATATTTTACACTAACAGAGAAATATTTTATTCCTCTTGGGCTTTTGGAACATGGCCCCCATGGACCAATGATCATATTTCCTTTAGTCCATATGATGTGGCTTTATTCTAGAAGGTATTCGAGATACATGAAATATAATAAAACTGGTGCACGGGTTCTTCCAAATCCAAGAAGGGAGGTACAAGGCATGACCCCGGGTGTTCCTGTGCTTGAGAGTTTTATTTTGTCTTATAATCCCCTCAAATAGTAATATATATATATATATATTTATTTATATTAAATAATTTCTATAAAAAATCCAATAGTTAAATTTAAATATCTTTAATTATTTTCAGCATAAATGACGACATATGATAACAAAAATAAAACTAATAACAAAAATAATAATTAAATATGAATAATTTATATATAATTAATTTTTTACAGTTAAAGTTAATTTTTTAATTATTTCTATTTAATTTATAATGATTTTGTCATTGTGATATAAATTTATTATTGATTAAAATAAACGTTGCTCTGGACTATTTATCAATAATATCCATGATACAAAAAGTGTAATATGAGACTAGACAACGTAACCTGTCCTCTTATCAAAATCCACATGCCAAAAAATAAAATAAACCCCCATCAACTAATGATGTAGACTTTCATGTATAATAAATAAGTACTTTTAATGCTTCAAATTCAATACTTCTCCAAAAAATCCACCTAATTATGGAGAATAATTTTATTTTTCCCCACTGCATCCCATCTATGGGGATGATGACCTCATCTCTATGTTCTTACCCTATTTCAAGTGGTATCATAATCCACTAATTTCTGTAATTTATGATAGAATATGATACCTCATCCACAACATCACAAATATAAACCACCTCTATAGTATTGACCACCAATTCATGTGTGAAAACCATAATGGATGATGACCTGATAATAATTTGATTATGGGATTCCCCAAGAACATCAAAATGGTTTCTTGGTCGTAGTTTACAATCAATATAAATATTATATTTTGAAATTTGTTAACTCATTTTTAGAATATCCTTAGAATACAAAATAATACAACTACTATTATTAGAATTAGTAGTAGGCTTATATTTATTTCATTCTTTATCGTGATCTAATTTATCGATGATTGACCGAAATACATGTACATTTTTCAAGGGAACCACAACAGAGGTCATTTTATGTGAGTTTCCTATTGATGATTTCCCTTAACCCAATGAGGTAACTCTATCATGATCTATCCTAGTTATGTTCTCATGTAAAGCAACAACAATCGAGGTTGTTACACCATCATAACATTTCGTGATGTATTCTAGTGCATTTCGGACATCAAATGATATAAAGATATATTTGTTGGACCTTTTTACCATTGAGACATTGTTCTTCCTAGTGTAATATGATATTTCTTATAAATGATTAAAAAATATAACACTTTTTTAGGAAAAGTAACTTTTTATCTCTATCGAACAACCTAATGACGCCTAAAACTAATAATCAATACTCATTTGAGGAGTGACATACACATGAGAAGACAATATATTTGAGTATGGGAGTAACATTTAAGAGACACTCGAGCATGAGATATTCTATGAAACCACACTATAAACTACCCAATTTTAGATTTTAGTTACTCATGTGTGATCAATATAGCATCATGATCTGGGATCCAATAGAAACCAGAGACCAAAAAACTTATCATTTACTTACTAGGATTATATTTATTAAGATGAGATGAGGGGAGGGCGATCACTTCAAATTATTATATTTATTTATTAATTGGATCATGATATTTACAATATATATAGTTTTTAGAATCCATGTTAAAAAATGACTAATCATCATATTTTAAATTTCATTTTTTGAAAATAAAATTATTATTGACATATGAAACATGCTTGATAACAATACTATCACTTCTATATGAATCCAAAACACCTTTAATTTGATCATAATTATTCTTCTCTATCCATTTTTTAGTAGTTTTAGTTTTTTGTGCCACTAGGTAAGATTTATTTTGGTAAGAACCCAAAATTTTTACATTCCTAATTTATTCCAAATTAGGATTCATCATTTTTTCAGCATCAAAATCATCTTTATCTTAAACATGACTCACTAATACCACACTAATTGGAATAATATTTTCATATGTCTCCAAACTAGAGAAACTAATAGTTTCCTTAACTATGTGACCCATGGACACCCAAGGATCCTATATAGACATAATTTTCCTCCTATAAAAATCAATATTGTGTCTAATTTTTCCAAAATATCTTTAAATAATTTCTTTATGACATTTTTCCAAAGTATATTGTATGATTCTGAATTCATTGTATATGATTACAACCTTATAATATATTACTAGTAAATGTAATTATAATTCATCTAAATTTATGTTAACAATTTTGATAATAGGAGAAATAAGATAATCCTCCAATAAAAAATGTGAAAAGTTCCAAAACATTTCCCTTTATATATTTTTTTCCATCTTGATTGGTACACCTACTACATAAGTGAAATCCAATGGGATTTTATGACATACAAAAATAAAACCATTCCACCACCTAATTTTTATTATATTAGAGTGGATTAATTCCCTATGTTTAAGAAATTGTAAGATGTATCCTATCCCAAGTTGTCAAAACATTAGGTCAGAAATTAATAAAATATGTTATCCATGCATTGTATTTTTTTTGACTGAATTAAGGAAGAAAATATAAAAGTATTATTTCCCTATGGAATTCATAATCTATACATCAAAACGTCTAGATTTGATTCAAGCATTCATAAATAAATGGTGTTCAATAAATAAAATTCATTTTCTAATGAAAAATGGGAAATGATAGAGTTAATACTATCCATGATCCTATCTAAATGGACACCCCAACAAAATATAAAAAATTTTGTGTCTCCCTCTATTATCATCTGTGATGATTAATAGAACCAACCTTGAAGATTATCAAGATTATATTTCTTCAAATTCCAAAATATATCCCACTTATTCACATGTACATGGTAAAATTATGAATTGATAGAGACTGAGATGATACATGGTCTGTAGAGGGTTGAGTATACATTGCATCATTTCAATTCTTATGACAAAAAAATACTCCATCCGTATTCAAATAATTCATTTTCTATGGGATCAATTCTTTTTATAAAACATGTCTATTAGATTAATCCTTTGGATTATAGAAGAGTGGATTATCCATAAGGTAAATGAATTGATCAGTTTTAGAATCCACGAAAACATGAATCCCTAATTGACTTAAGGGATCATATTTATTTTCCCTCGTGAATCACCTAGAATTACCAGAACCGTTAACCATCATTTTCAACCAAATATAATATTATATTAATAATTAAATGTATATCTATATATATTATATGGATATGTGTAATTATCTAGATCCATATATATGATATATATATATATATCATATATTCCATTTCTTTTAATAATTAGTAAGACAAATATTTTGTTATTATATGGATTAGGGATGATAAACGTTATCCATTATTAGTTGTAAATTTTAACATTGAATTTTTTTATTTTTTTATTTTAATAATAACTATTAAAAACAAGTTTTTTTTTTCATTTTAATCATTAGTTATGTGATAAAACAAATAACGCAGACATTTTTGTTCATATGTCATTGATGACAGAGTTTGGTTAGTGCTGCACATATGGATTGGCGACGAACCATTATCGGGTTTTGGTGGTACAAGATGGAGGGTTTAAGGAGGATGGGTGTTAGTAGAATATATTCCCATAAGATATGGAGTACTTATTGTTGTGGGATTTCTCAAACATGGTAGAGACACCACTAAAAAGTGTTAAAAAATTCACATTTTTTTATTAGTGTTAAATTTTTTTAATAACATGATAAATTTAATTATCACTAAATAATATTGATGATAAATTCACCTATTATCTTTTCTTAAAAAATACTGAAATTTTGGAAAACTATGTAAGGATTTTTTAGATCTCATAATTAAAACCCTTTATCAATACTTTCTTTAGTAAAGATAAATGTGTATATTTTACTAATTCGAAAATAACATCGATAAAGGGTAAATTGCCTAATATATTCTAAATATATATATTTATATATTCGTTAACAAGATTTATATAATAATAAATTTATTTATTCATTAAAATATAATATAAACATATTCTTAATCATTTTAACATTTTTACATAAAGGAATTCTTATTTATAATTGTATATATAATTATAATTACACACATACATTCAAATATAATGATATTAAATATATAAATAAATACATAAATATATTAAATATAGTTCATATTTAAATTTAAATATTTAAATTCATATTCTATAATTTAAAAAACATATATATATTTACAATTATATATGTTTCTTGATATATATATATTATAGATTATAAATATATAAATAATATATTGTTATATTTTTACATCTATATTTTATATTAAAAAATATAATTAATATTAAAATAATATTTCTTAGCAATCATATTTTAATAATTTTTTTTGAAAAATCCTTTCAATTTTATATTAATAAATAAAAATCTAATATAGTATTTAAATGTATTAAAAATATATATGTAAATATAATACATTTAATGTTTATTTAAATAATTATATTAGATTTTAAATGAATATATATTGGTTTAATTATAATTTTTCAATATATGGGGTTAAATAAATAATAAAATAAATAAATATTTATATAATTATTGATGATTTAATGTGAATCCAATTTGACTTGTCTTGAAAAGCTCAAAGTGTTGTAAATGAAAACAAACCGGAAAAAATGGAGGGTCAGTATATGTATGTATATAAAATTTATATATATATATATGTAATTATGCATCTATACATTCCTATGAATGTATTTACATGTGTGTTGTTTTTTGTATATTTGTATGCAAGATTGTATATTTTTTATATGTTTGAATGGATGTATTTGTATGCATATATGTGATTTGAAGGTTCCAAATGCAGTGGTAGTGCATATATGACCATGAAAAACTCAGATATTATTTTAACCAATGTATAATATGGGATTTATATGAAAAATGAACTTCAAGACCAATGAATTAATTTTAATAATAATTTATATACATGTAAAAAATAGAATGAACTTTTTCTTGATAAATTTATAATCAATTTATAATAAATAAATTACCATGATCTTGATAATTCTTTCTTCAAAGGAAAGGATGATTATCCAAATAACATTTGGTTGTAATATCATTATTCTATAGGGATTTATTGGTAAAAGTAACTATAATGTTGATCCACATGTGCTCTTTTGATCATGAAGCTACTAAAAGGAACTCGATGCTCTAGAAAAGTGATATTGATTATCTTGTGTCAAATGCCTTGATTTATAACATAATATCTTTAATTAATAAGTTCATATCATAGCCTATTTAGATTGAGTCGTTAGATTAATAATTTCACTTCTACCATTCCAGGGAGAAACCCTAGATATGTTATTGGTGGAGATAAATATCCAAGGATGAGAAAAGAAGGGTTGTGCACAATTGAATTATAATCCCTTAACAGGTGACATAACTATGTACACATTGTGCTAATGATAGGTTTCGATTTCAATTAATCATAAAAATATCCTTAATTATATATTAACTTCATAACATACCCAATTTAATGTAATGTAATAATAATATTATTTCATCTCATGGAATAAATTTACTCACTTATTGATAAATATTATTCTACAGTTGGGTAAATGAATACTTATAATATAACAAAAAACTCAGAAAAACTGAAACTCTTCAATATCTATTGAATTATTGAATAATTACTTTTAAATAACTATTAAAAACTTAGTAAATACATAAATAATATTAATATTCATATTGTTGTTAGTAAATATTTATTATAATATTTAAAATCCATAAATCTTGAATAAGTAATTTTCTACAAAATAGAGAATAATATTTATTTGAATTATTATATTCAAATAGAAAATAATTGTGTTCAATAAAAGAACACTGTGTGTGGCCCTCTGGGATTCTTATTCATTAGAATTAGGTGGGTTATCCTAAGGTTCAATATTATCATCTATAAACACATAAACGGAACAGAAGTAGAATAAGTAAAAGTAGAAATGAAAATAATCATATACAAATGCTCACTATGATACATTATCTCTTTATACTAATAACTCAACATATAGGGTGCATCTTGTCAGCATCTTATATGTTTGATACATATTTATTTAACATCTATAAATCAACTCTTCAATATAACACGACCATAGAAAATAATGTGATGCCTCCATTTCAATTAAAGGATTGAGATATATACTCATATATAGGTGTAGTAGGAAAATATTACTTGAATTATTTAGGGATAATGTATCACTTATGACACACTCAACATACCCATCTTCATCATGGTCACATTTCATCAAGGATTACGATAATACCACATAGAAGGAAACTAAAGATATTAATTTCAAATTTTCATAATGAATATGTATAAAAACACAATTTCAAATAAGGCATTGTCTAATGACACATAATCTTGATGAATTCCAACTATATGGTATATTTTCATATTCTTTTATCAAAGAGATTAGCAATTGATTATATTTTGAGATGATGTATCATTTACTTTAGAGTTACCACACATAATAATCCATATATATGTGTCCCATCGTATGATCCCATATGACCATAATAATATGTTTAAGAATATAATCATAATATATAAAGCTTCTCACCATGTTAGAAAAATTATTATTAGATTTTTAATCTAGTAGACACTCATTAGCCTTATCACAATAAAGTTGTTAAGAAGAACAATCCATGAGTGGTAAGATATTTGATCATTTTCACTTAACATCAAAATTTAATATAGTGTATAAAGTATTTAATTATAGGAAAATAATTCCAATAGACTCCAAATTGGATTAGAGATAATTTTTAGTGAATTTTAGTTGTTTAAATCTCACTTGATGTTCATGGTTTTGATGAGGTAAATATTTATTCAATATGCATTCTATGTTTTCATTCTGGTAAACTATACTTATTATAGAGTAACTTATTTATCATAAATACCTTAATACGTCATATTTTTAATTATGTTCATAATCCATGGTTGTTACCATTTCTCATTTACAAGACCCATCATAATAGTATTATCATAACAAAGTGTTATATGAAATTAACTAGAAGGGACCACATCCATCTGTAGAATGAATTAGAATATAAAAACCACTTATTTATCATTATCAAAATACAAAATATATTCTGAATATATTTTTGAATAAAATAACACTGAATTATTTGGGATCTTCTAGATCACTTCACCTTAATTATATGTAATAATATATCATTATTATGAATTCAAATTGTCCTTATTTTTTGGAAATTAGTTTATTATATTCAACGATGACCTTCTCTTTACAACTTATATACACTAGAAATGTATCCATATGAAAGTTTTTGTACTTTAGGATAGTATTTCCAGAAATCAAATGATGGCCTCCTAGATTAACATGATTTATTCATATCATACTCAATGAATAAGAGATTTCAATCTGAATACAAAACATAATATACATGAGTGACCCAATCAACAATTCATTTAGAATATTTCCCAATATAAGTATTTCCTTATTTGTGTGAGTACTCATTTTACTAGAATGATGAATTCCATGTGAAACTACCAACAAACCCATATTAGATTGTTCCATAATTATGTTTTTCAGTATCTTTTCAGTGAATGTACATTGACTTATTTTAAGAAAACTATTTGGATCTATCATGATAGATATTAACCACAAAAATATATGATTCTTTTTTATGTATTTTATAAGGAAGCACGATTTTAACCAAGACATAATAAAAAGTAATAAAATTATTTCAATTCTAATATTTAATGTTTCATAAATATATACTTTTGAGAAAATGATTTCACACCCATTAAATCTTTTTTAGACACAATAATCACATTAATTATTTATAAAAACAAATTCAATTATGGACTCATAATATTTAATTTTCCATGATTTGGATTATTATATCCATAAATAAATGTATTTTTATATCCTTGAAGCCATTATTTTAGTATTTGATATGCCAAACTCTTTTGGTTGTGTTATTTAGTCATACTTCGGAAATTTCCCATTAAGGAAATTATTGTTGACATCCACATTAGAAATTTATTAGTTAAGTTAAGATGTTATATAAATTATAATTATTATGGATTAAAATATACATTCTAGTGAATATATTTCATCATATAATATTCCATGATGTTGTTTAAACCATTTTGTGTCTTGTATAACTTTATAGGTACAATCTTTCCCATCTATGTCATGATTCTTTAAAGAAAAACTTTTTTCATCCAAAGAAATTTAAATCCACTGGTTTATCTTCAAAATTATATAAATGGTTATGTTATTTTGTATCAATTTTATATTTAATGGTGTTATATAGTAAAATTTTGTAGATTATAGGATCATTATTATGACCTAATAATGTGTCATTATCACTTGTAACTATAAAACATGATCTCTTCGGTTCTCCAATATCTCTTGATCTCCAATAAAGTAGTTGGGTCTATTTAACATCCTCTTCCATGAGGATTTGTGGATTTTATTCACATTCCCATTAATATTTATCTTGAGTTATTACTTCATGAATCTATATAACAAAAAATATCTCTTTGACATATTTTATCCCTCTAAAAAAATTTGGGTCATCTCTTCACTGTGACCATATCATTTAATGTATCGTATATGTAATACAAAACTATTTCCTTAGGGAAGTAATATAAAGATACACCATGTTAATTTTGGTGGAAGTTTTTTATGATAATAGTATCTAAAAATTATTCATAACTGCAAAACCAAATGTCTGAAAATAAAAAATTATTTCTACCTGAATGTTCTTGTGGAATTATGTTCAATAAATTTGTTGCTACATGTTATAGTATTTGTGTAACACATTGAGATTTTAAAACAATAATATTGGGTATAATAATTTAACTTTCACATGACAATGTTAATTGATGAAAATGTAATTCCCATATACTTTCTAATATATATATATATATATATTTAATAAATTATATATCATTGATAACCTCTCGAGCATTGAACTATAAGTCTCAACGAACATTAATATAGTATACCATTATAACATAGCCATTAATTTGGTGGATATGAATATAAGTAAATAAAAAAGAAAAATTATTGGGTTTATAAATTTATTAAGAAATTCATTTGTCATATATCGATTAGAAATATAATAAGATTCATTTGAAAACAAATATTTTCAAAAAATAAACCAATTTTTTTCTAAAAGGTGGTTTTGTCTTTTTTTGAGAACATATTTTAAAAATAATTTTTTTTAATATAATAAAAATTATTTTAAAAATTAAAAGTCGTTTTTAAAATCTATTTGTGAGAATTATTTTTCAGTGAATATTTTGACTTTTTTTAAAAGATTGATCATTTGATGAATAACGAAAATACTATTATTATTTAATGTTTTTTAAGGAAAATAAAATGTAAAATTATAATTTAAATTGTTATAAATATAATATTATTTAATCTATTATAAAATTTAACTAATATATTTCATCTTAATTAAACTCATATTGAATTCTGATATATATTCTTCTTAAACTTTTGAATGTTTTTCTTTTGAGAACCTGTTTTTCAACACCTATGTATGTTTCGTTTTAAATTAATTTCTTCCACGTCGTTGGATTGAATTTAGAAAAATTTATTCCATATTTACTATTATAATTTTTATGTTATATAATATTTATAACATAATTTTTTACAATAATGAATAGTGAAAACCATAAAAATTAATCGACACAGTTAAGATAAATAGGAGTTTATAGGGAGAATAAAAGAAGAAAATAATGATTAAAATGAAATAAATCCTATCCCACACCCATTGGATTTAAATAATTTGACATTAACAACTATAATAATATATAATGAGATTTGTTTTGTGTTTTTTCAGGAGACAAACATGGGTATCACTTTATCTTTAAAAAATTCCATATGTTCCATCTCCACCACTTATAAATGGACACCCCCTATCCTCCCATAAAAACATATTAATACAATTGGTTATTCCAATAACTAAATGAATATATCCCTGAAATACCTACCAATATCCAATATTTTTTATTTAATATCTTAATCCATCCATAGATTTCTTTAGGTTTATACATAAAGCGGCTCTCTAAGGAAGAGGTAAAATTCATAAATTTGGGTATTTGTTTTATTTATTACTCTACATCATTAAAATAATATTGAAATTTAATAATATAATAAAGCCAAAATACCATAAATATTTAGATGTTATTATATTAATATAATTACCTTGATTTATCCCCACTTCCATCCAATGGGAAAGAAAACCATCGATTGTGTTTACTATGAACTACCACATTATGAACCAATGAAATTCATTTTCTATTTACATCTTTAAAGGTTCGATAAAAAAAATAGTTAACATAAAAATATTAACTTTTTTTTACATTTTGAGACTTATATTATTATTACATCACATATAACATCTTACATTCCATTCAACAGGGGAAACAACAATATTGTACGTGTGTGTGACAGACTATTGCCTCACAATTCAATAAGATTTGTTTTCTCATATGACTTACATGGAAGGTTTTAAACATAAAAATAATTAATATATTTTATATTTATGACGTAATGTTTTTTATAGTAATTTAATATAACATCAAACTTCATACAATCAAATATGTTCGAAAAAATAATGTCGCTCATGCGTATGTCTAGACGACAACATGTATATATCGATCTAAGATTTTCTTCAATATTTTATACATGGATGGTAATAATGATGGAATTTATTAATATAAAAAATATATATAATAAAATAAATATTCTGTAATTATGAATTAATATTTTTCCTTTTCATTCCATTTGTTGAGAAAAAACAGAAATAACTTTCTTTCACACATACGACTTACTATCACAATAAACTATTTAATCCATTTTCAATCTATGAAATTTATATATTAATATAATGAAATATATAATGAATATATATTGTATTTTAATCATGGATCACATTCAATATATTATATAACTATGATCAATGTAAATGAACCAAAATTTCAAAACCAAAAACATTAATGAAAAATGAAGAAATTATCACCCGAAATAGTGATTCTATCAATGAAATGATAATTAATGGATGATAAAATAAAATTTAAAAATCATATATGGAATTCAATTAATAATTAATTTTTTTAAATATCATTATAATAAAATAATATTTTTTATACAAGAGGTTTAAAAACTTATGAATAAAATCAAATCTAAGGTAATGATTTCTTATTTCACTTTTAATTCCTTAAGACATATGCCTTATTCACTACTTATTACATTTTTTGATTTATATAATATAACTATTAATATTTAATGTTATGAATATATTTATATTCATGGTGTTCAATGTTTAGTTTTATTTGATTCCTTCAATAGGGATTATAATGAAAACATTTACCCAAGTGGTAGGGGATTTATTTTAAAATCTATGTTTAATCAGGATTGTTTATACCTGAATTAGACTCAAGAAAATTATTTTATTATGGTATAATAAAACCCATTAAATTTAAATTCCAATTTTTAATCAATATTTTTTCATGTAATAGTACCATATTCCACTTTTTGGTATATAAAAATATCAATAAACTGTGTTTAATAAAATATTACATTGTTTTTTCCTTTTAGTCGAAAATAAATTTTCATAAAAAACATTGCTTTTATATTAATTTATTCTTTTATTTAATTATCAAAATTATTCACCTAACATGGTTTAAACCATGTTTAACTATTTTTTCTAAAACAAATATTCATGTCATTTTAAAACATATACCTTTTTTATTTTATCAAAAACATTAAAGGAATCATTGTTTTAAATAGTATAACAAGAATGAAATTTCATGCAATCATGAACAGTAAATGTTTTAAATGTTCAATTATTTTTTTCAAAAATTATTTTCACATAAAATAAATTTCCATATATTTTTTGAGCATCTATTTCATATTTTTTTTCAAAATTAAATTTATATTTTCAAGAAGAATGTTTTTAATGAAATATTTATATTATATTACTTCATTAATGGAATCCACCCATTACTATAATTATGATACATTGGGATGATATTCTATTGATACCACGATTATTTTATCTCTAGATTGATTAGGATTATATTTACTTTGAAATCTATAGAAATTTTATTTCATGGTTAATTTGTGTAATCTTGAACAATTTCGTGAAATATTCACTTTATTTTCATGAATGAAAATTATATCGACCCTAAATATAGACATTATATATCATTTATGTTCATATATATTAATTATATATCATTTATATATACTATATTTTACTATGATTTTTATATAATTAATATGGAATTTTTTAACTCATATTCCTTTCTTGATACACAAATTTAATGATAAATAATATTATTCATGAATTAAATCATTTTTATTATCAATGATATTTTTGCATTTATATTTTTCAAATATTCATTTCATTCATAGATTTTTATTTAGTGGAATTTTTATTCAGTTATTTACAATGACAAATTGATTAAGAATTATCTATTAATTATAATCAATTTATTAAATGGAATGTGTGTCTAGTTATTTACCTTACAACACTGATTATGTTTATAGATTTAAGATAGATTCTAATATACAAAACTCTTACTATCCATTTGACCTCACCATTATTATTTTCCATTCCTAGTAATCTAGAATGTGTAGTAAGGATGATATGTAATAATAATCTAGAGGGGATAATTCTAGTCTAAAAAAATTATGTTGATTTATTTTTGAAATGTAATATTGCAATCCTGTATGTATCTATTTTATAAAGACTACAAAACTATTCATTCCTTTTTTATGTGATTCATTGTATCTTATACCAATTTCATAATGTGAACACCAATTATGAGCTACTATGGTTTTGTTCATTATAGTTAGTAAAAATAAATGTTTTTTAGAATACATGGGGAAAATATATTAGAAAAAATAGAATAAGGAAACTAACCCTATGTTTGAATTTGAGGTAAAGTATATAATAACATTGTATTGTTTATTAAAGATATATTATATGTTGTTTTTTATGGAAATGAATTACTATATAGATACTATAATTGATTTATGTTTTGGAAAACAAGCACCTATGGATAATAATTTCACAAAATACATGTCGGGATTGAGTGGTATTTTTCATAGTACACAAAATCTGGACTTACTATGCACATGTTTTGATACTATCGAGGGTTATAATTTGGATAATTTAATTTTTCTTTATTAAACACTATGTTAGATTTGAAAAATGAAGAAAATGAATGTCCTTGGATAAACTAATGGTTTGTTATATTGTATATAATGTGTCCTGATATAGGCATAAAATAAATTTTTTATCATGATTATGTGTTTTCAAAGTATGATGATTTTTTCTCACACTATACATTTTTATTTCATTCATTGGTCATATCCCAATGGAATCATGATAACATTAAATATTAAAGAAAATATAGTGACTCTGAGAAGAAAAAGGGGATTATGAATGGTGTGAATAATATCTTAATTATTCCCAATTTTTTATCCTACAATATGATTTAATACCTATACCTTAACTAACACTTCGACTAGTAAAAGAATAAAAAAATTAATTTCACTAAGAGGTCAAGTAGAGAGACCATAGTGGAATGAAGCCATGATTTTTAAGTGTTAATATTGGAATGAGACACCCAAGAATGTGTATCAATGGAATGAAAAAAGGTATTGCGTGTGGAAAAGAGAGTAAAAATCTATAAAATTCTAGAGAAAAATGAAGAGTGTGATGGAATGATATAAATTTCATCCCAGAAATAAATTTATAGTTGATTATATTTTATGTGAGGATCCTATAAAATATCCATGTCAATTTTACCTTATAATGGTTCAGTCCTATTCTAATATGTTTTTAGATTCATAAATTATATTATTGAAGTATTTCTACCAATTTTATTTTATTTATAATAATAATGAAACATATATGGATTATGATAAATTTTAGAATCATATATGTCATCATTAAGTTAAGATTTATGTATAACATCATGGTTATATTAATATAATATTAATCAAATGATAAAATCCATAAAACCATTTTTTTGTTTTATATGAAGGTATTATACAAAAATTAATAATATTTTGGGAGAAATTTATAGATATAAGACTCTTTTGTTTAGTATGTGTTTTAGTAAAAAAGTTACTTCTATAAGAATCCAGTTAATTTATTTTGTAATATTTTTATTTGTATTGATTACATTTAGGGTTTAAAATATTATTGATATCATGGTAACTAAAATTTATTAATCATTGGGATAATTATATGAAATATAATAATATGGTTTTAGGAAAAACTAAAACCCACATACTAGGTGACATCCCATCACATCTGGTATGTTATTGGGGGATGAACCCATAAGCAAATGGATATAAGAACAATATATCTACAACTAGACAACAAGATGTTCTAGTTGACATATCATTTTTTACATAAATGATTTGATGTAAACATATTAATTTAGAACTGGTGGTATTACAATTGAGGTATATATATTAATTTATTGAATTGGATAACTTGTGCTGAGTATATGATTTTTGTAGATTTATTTTTAAAAAAACAAAATAAGTTGTCCCACTTTTATCTATACTATGATCTATAAAAACAAAATTTTAGTGCTTCTAGAATTCAAAAATATTATTTTGGATATTAATATTTTGGATTAAGAGATAATATGGAAATTTAGTGAAGCACAACCAGTTGATAAAACTTTTCCTATGAAATATAAATTTATTGAGCATTAATATTAACTTATTTTCTTAGAGTGTAAAAGTAATACTCATCTTTATGAAAGGGATCATAATATAAAAATGTTATACTATTACCTTTATAAGTAATTAGTCAATTGTACCTAGATTCATCAATGATTTATGGGTTTTTTGTTCTTGAATTTATCTTGATCATTCAGATTTTTGTGATCAATTAGAATTATCACCCTCCATCATTATTTGGGCATTAATCATTTATTCAACGCCTATATCATCACATAAAACCTATGATGTCGTACTAGTAAAACTAGTTATATATTATTATAGATGAAAATTCATATTTTTATTTACCTATTTTAGGATGATATTTTTTATCTCTTTTTACAATGGGTGTTTTTGGAAAATTATACCCCGAATAGAAATATCTTTTTTGTCAAAGCACACCTTAAAATTACGAGGATGTGATTTATTAAAGGTCGGGAGATTGTAATATTAATTTATTTTAGTATAATTAAATTATTATCAATATAATATATGAAATGAGAATCCAAAATTAGATGAGAATATTTCACCTTGAGTCATTCTGATAATTTATGTTTTTAATAAATATGATATCGTCGATGGATTGTAGAACAAGAAACACCAAATACAAATGTACTGAAATAGAGTATACTATTTTAACCAAGAGGTATAATTGTAGGGTGGGAATAATAATAACTAAATAATGATGATTTTATGTTTTACATATGTATTGAAAAATTTATTTTTTATATATTTACTAGAAATGAATCAAGAATCATTTAAAAGAAAAAATATTTTTTTCTAAAAAACTAATTTTTTCTAAAAGATATTTTCATTCCACATTTGAAGTATATTTGGAAATTAATATTTACATTTTTATAAAACAAATTTGAAAAAATAAACCTATTTTCTAAGACATATAAGTTAATATTATCATATCATTAATTGTTTCTGTATTTCTAAAAGGATTATATTATTGATGAATAGTGAAAAACTAGTTTTTATTGAAAACAACATTTTTGTATAAATAATTTACAAGGGTAAGTAACATATTGAAATGGTATTAAATTAAAATTAATTAAATTATATTTCAATATATTTTACATCATTTTAATAAATTTAATATTTAGGTCTAGTGTATTTTTTTTAAAAAATGTTTTTTGAAAAACCATGTTTGACACTTCAATGAGTTTTATTATAAATTGAATTTTTCATCTTATGAGAATTTAATTTGGGAAAATGGATTTTATAATTTGAATAATATTAATACATATTATATAATATGTCCAACAAATTTAGTTTTCAAAAATGAATTTTTAAAATAGTAAATATTAATTATCATGGTCTATGTAAATATGAGTTTACTAGTTGGTTAAACTAAGATTATATTGTTAACAATGGTATAGTACTTTTAAAATACATATTTTATGGTTTAATTAGTACCTTATAATATTTAGTGTGATATAATTACCCATTTTGGAGTTTTTTGGTATGATTAAATTTTTGCTGTCACTTTATCATTTTCAAAATTTCTTGAGTGTCCTCTCCCCCATTTAGAAAAGTCCACCCCTCGTTCCCTCTCTTACCACTACCAGATCCATTTGTATTAGAAAATCCATTCCAAAATATAATCCATAAATCCTTACACACACAGTAGAGTAATTATTTTGATTAGGAAACTCTCTTAATAAGGATTTAGGTATATATATAAAGAGACTATCCCAAGAATTGGTAAAATCCACAAATGTGGGATTTTTTTATTTCTCCATCCAACAGAACAAAATCATGTTACAATATGGAAATATAATAAATAATCTCTTATATTATAAGATATTATTTTTGTAAACTCAAAACCCAGATCTGTCTCCACTTCCATCAAATGTTAAACAAAATAGTCTATCATGTGTGTGCTAGACTACCTCTTCGTCAACCGATGTAGTTCGTTTTACATCACCACCATTGACAGTTGGATATAATTATGCATTTAAAATATGTATATGATATATAAAAACAAATTATAAGTACATTATTATTATATCACATAAAACTTCATACATTTCATTCAGTGGAGGATATGATATTTTCTCTTGATCATATAATAAACTACTAGCTGACAAAGCAATGTGATTTAATTTTCACTTACATGTTACATAGATCATAAAAAAGATAAAATTAATTAATATATGTGATATTTATGAACTAAAAATAATTTTTTATATATTATATCACATATAACATCTTAAATTCCAATCCGTTGTAAAAAATGACCATCCTCGTGTGTAGGTGTGGACAACTGCCTCCACGTAGTGATGTGAGATTTTTCTTCATTTTATATATACATGGATAGTAATAAGGATGTATTTAAATAATATAAATTATTTATATAGAGAAATAATTTTATTGGATAAAATAATTTACATTTATATTCTTTCTGTTCTTTTCCTTTGATAAAAAATGGAAGAAACAACATTGTGTACCTACGACTTACCATCTTCATGAATGGTGTAATCTATTGTCAATGTAAAAAATTTATAAATTAATATATTAACTTAAATTATTAATATATATAATATTTTAACGATTTATATTTGTATATAGAATATTTTTTAAATAGAATAATTATTATACCATAATATACATGAAAAACTATTTAATTATCACCTGAAATACTAAATTTTTAAAAGAAATGAAAAGAGATGAGTAAAAAAATACTATAAGTAAATAATATTTGGTATTAAATAGATGATAATGGTTATATAATTGATTTATAAAAAAATATTTTTGTTATTAAGGAGCTTCAAACACATACATCAGAAATATGACATAAGGTGATAGTTTCTATTGTCACGTTCACATTTGTAACAAATATGTCATATAAACTACTTATTATATTGCTTAGTGTATATACATCCAAATTTACAATTTTATATAATTTATAATTTTATCATCATGGTTTATATTGTATCATTTTATGTTATTCCTATCACGAGGATTACAATTAATTATTTTCCAAAGGGTTATGAAATTAAGTTTCAATTTAATTTGAATCAGGATTTTTTATACCAGAATTTACATTGAAGTAAATTATTTGATCATAAAATAATAAACCCATTTAATATTATTCAACTATAGATATTATGTAATTTTTCACATAAATTAATTATATTCCACAACTTAGTACATAAAATTATTTTGATGTTTCTTCAATAAAATCATACGTAATTTCACTTTTTAGTAAAAATTTATTTTTCCTCTAAAACCTGGATTTCTAAAAATGTGATCAATTTTTTTTCACAATTCTCGAAATTATATAATTAAAAAAAAATTCCACTTTTTCATTTTTATTAGTTTTTAAAATTAATCATCTTTTCATTTTCCAAACATGGCCCATTTGGATTTTACTAAAAATATCAATGTAATCATTGTTTAATCATGTACTATATGTATGTAATTCCCTTCTAACATAACCACTCAATGTTTCAAATATTTATCTTTGTGTGGAAAATATTATTTTGATGATATTTTTTGAAATAATAGTTTTAACCAAGTATTTTTTAATTTAATAGGTCATATTGCATAAAACAATATTGTTGATAATTACATAGTATTTCAGTTAATCAACATCATCAATAAATTATTTTACTTGTGATCCATTTGATACATTTTCTATTTATACGATCATTCTTATTTATATGGATTGGTTAGGATCATTTTGACTATGGAAGGTGTTGACATTATATTTTTTGATTAATTTTTGTAATCATTAACTTTCCCTTAAAATAGTCACTTTGTTGTCATCATTAGACAATAAATTTCCCCTATAATTCTATATTATTTTTAAATTACATTATTTATAATTAAACTATATATTATTTCTATAGAAGCTATTATACATGGAATGATATGTTTTTGACTATGAAAATTATTATTAATAAATATTCTTTAATCTATGAAAAGTTGTTTAAATGGTATATTTTTAATGATTTTAATCTTTTAATCGATGTATGGAGAATGAATTGGACATGAAGTGATGGGTTGGGGTTAATTATAGATATCCATTTGATGTAATGTTAGTATTATAAGATGAATAAGTAGGATAAGCCTTTTTAAATGAGGTATTTCGCACATACCTACCCATAGTAATAAACTATCCCCTAGAAGGACATGAAAATAGTTTTATCATGATGCTTGAGATCATGAAATCAAATAATTAATCATTTACATTCTCTATAATTTATTAATTATTTTCCATGATATTATCACATTGACATTATATCTATATTTATTTAATTATCATTTTATTGATTATGTGTCATATTTATTCATTCATTTATATTTTCTTATTGATTAAGATGTATCTATTATTGATAGTCAAATTATTTAAATGGAATGTGTGTTCAGTTACATACGACGACATTTTGATTATGATTATTGACATGAGATAGCTTCCATGATACTTAACACTTACTGAGTAATTGATATCACCCTTATTTTGTTTCCTAAACCAAGAATCCTTAATATATACGAAGAATGATGTTTAAGGATATACTATATGTAATAATGATAATCTAAAAAATTTAAATAGTAACGTTTTTTTGAATGTAAAATGGAAATCATGTATGTATACAGTTTACCAAGACAATTAATCTATTATGTCTTTTGTGAAGCGATTTCATGATTCTTATTCCAAAATAATAATTCTACCATCAACTCTAGGCTACTAGGGTCTGGATATTTGTAATATGTCTTGTGGTTTTCAACATATACCTCCAAAATTATAATGAGATATTTTCATGACACAAAATCGAACTTATGAAATATATTAAGGAATTATTCTATATTCTACATACAATATTCAATTGTACTATATAATAAAGAGTGTGTTGGGTTAAAATCCCATAATCCCATCTATTATCATTTAATTGGAGTTGATATTCTTAATTTTCCAACGATATTTTCATATACTTCATTTAATTATTCTATAAATTAATCAAAGGAATAAAACTTATAACTCATTAAAACATACCCATATCTACTAAAATCAAACGTACATATTTTGAAGTATGACTACACACACTATGATTCAACTAGAAATGGTCTACACCCATCAAAATGAAATAACTTTATGTTTTATGTGGCCATTTAACCTTTTCCCCTAGAAAGATATTTGGTCGTTTATATATACAAACAAGTGTGATATATGCTAAGTGGTATTAATTCTATAGAATATAAATATACCACTATATATAATTTATTCGAGCAAAAAGAATTTATATTACATATGAGATAATTATGTAGTTGGTATTAATATGATTAATATTATATGGATTTGTTTTTAATTTCCAGTACTTGTATTTTAGAATCCCAAACATCAATACCATTCTTTCAATACACCTTAACATTAAAAAGTATAACATTATAAAAGAAGAAAACTTTATTTCCAAATTTGAGAATATATCTATCTAAATTAATATTAGATAAGTATATTATGTTTTTAGTATCTTAAATAACATAATAAAATTTCATCAAAATAAGAAACATCTCAATATAGAATGTTATATAGTATTCTCTAGTAACAACAAAAACCAGCATGAAACCATTAGTGGATATTTGATCCCCCTAACATTGTGTAAATATTATAACTCATACTTGTTTCTTTAATTAGATACAAAATTGAGAATTCTATGCTATATCTAAAACCAAATTTAAAAACAGACATATTACACTCAATAAAAAATAAACCTTGAGCTTCCACTTACTTCATGGATTTCATGAACCAATACAGGCTATCCAAATATTGGAAACTTAAACTTGTCTATGTCATACCAGAGTCATGTTCCTAACTAACCCTTATTGGATTCTAGTTTAAGTGACTCAAAATGTATTCATAGGGAATGATTTAAACTTTGAAAAAATAACTATATCAATAATAAAATATCCACATCAGTGTAAGAAACATGATAAAGTTAGATAACTGTAATCTAAAAATATGGCATCACCCATACATAACAAAATTGTAAATAAATATATACACAAAAACTAATCTAATTAAAAAGGAAAAATAATTAGAAAATAAAAATACAATAGAGAAATGGAAAATTATAACAACTATTGAAAATCCCCATGTGACCCATAGTCACACCCCAAAACCCAAGCATAAAATCCTTCACAACCAGCATTCAAACACATAGAATACCAAATCCAAGATAATGGAATTGAAAACCATTACGATTGTATATATAAAGTAGTGTAAGAAGAGTGTGATAATAAATAATTCAAATACAGATCCACCATCGACGTGGTAAAATTCGAATGAAACACAATCCATTTTACGATAGTTTAAAAGCACAACAAAAAAATTATTTCAATACAAAATTATAAAAAATCCAAATCACGATGAAGTATCATCATTTAAATAAAATATTTCATTAAATGAAAATGATCAATTGAAATTTTATGTTTGAGACCATGCCCCATTTTTATAAAATACACCATTTTTCTAAAATATAAAACATTGGAGTCAAAAACATTTCTCACAATAAATTAATATAGAAAAACAGTTTCCTTAGTTGAAAAAAACATAAAAATTGATAACTCACATAATCATCCTTGAAGAAAATTAAAAAATACACATTTTTAAAAGCATATTCCATTTATTTTTTTATCTACATTTAGATAAGTTTCATAAAGAAATTTGATAGAAAATAAAGCCACTACTCAAAATAGAGTAAGAAAAAATGATACCATGAATAAAAAACACACTACATAAGACAAAATAATAATGTTTACATAATTCAATAAACTATCGAGGATATAAATAAGGCATAAACACCAAAAATATTTAAATCATCCTATAAAAGATATTAGATTTATGGTAAACCACCCATGACATAGGTACTATAATATAAACTAGTGACATTATCCCAAGTATAGAACTATTCAATTTGTCTCATCCTAAGTAGTCTCATCTGAACAACCAAAGATAAACCTACATGGTGAAGAATATAACCATGCTTCACAAGAATATCTCTCATTATCTCCCTTAGTCTCACAATAAGGATCATTTCTTATATCTCACTCAGTCATGTGATCCACCATCCATAGTCAAAACACACTATAAACTATGTATTGATGTTATCAAAACCAACAAATAGTCTTATAGGAATATCGTGGAATATATAAAATTGAGGTGAGTAATTACATGAAATAATATATCATTGAGATAATTCATAACACTTATCAGAAACCCTAATAATAAAAAACCCAATAGAATTTTATTTATCAAACATTAAATGTGAGAATTTCCCCTTGGTCCACAATTCACATATAGTAATAATAATCATCACCTTTGGGGGGTCATAATTAAATAATTGGTCTCTAGTGGGTATCCCACTCATAAATAAACCAATTTGAAAGAACCCATGGAAATAATATGATTCTAAAAAAGACCAAGAATGACAAGTCACTTATCATTAGTTTAATGTCCCACTCTAAACCATTCATTAAAGTAAAGTGTTGAAATATAATTTAGAATTAATATCCCAAAATTACTCACTAAAAACACTTTGGATGAATCATTTCATGAAAAATCACATTATCCATTGAAATTATCCAATGGTATTGATGTAACCCATTCTATTTCAAGTAACACCCCAAATGAGATCAAAGAACATTAAAATGACTTATTTAATTTAAAAAACTATTTTCAAAAATTTTAAACGACGTAATAATATAAAACTCTACCTGAATTATGACGAAAAACCCTACTGAATATCAAAAAGATGTCTAAATTTTAATTAATGGCCAAACCAAGGTTAAATAAATATAAATAGCACATTTTATATAGAACCAATCCTCCAACATATTAATAGCACTTAGAATTTCAATAACCTCTTGAAACACCAAAAAAATTGATTTATCCTAGTAGAAAGCCACCTCAGACCCCAATAAAAACAAATAATCCATTAAAAATGGATTTAATTTAAAAAATATTGAATTTTAAAGTATTATTAACTCAATGTAATTTTAATATATCAAATAAAAAAACCAACCTTAGTTTTTTTAATGCTAATTTCGGATGTCATCTCTTATAATAACAAATGCTTGAAAACACATAATGTTTTCTTATATAATATCTAATCAGAAAAAACCATATGAAAAAATCATCCAGAACACAACTGTAGAGGTTAGGTCCACTAAGGGATCATGGGGAAGAGATAATCCAAAGTATATGGGATGAAAAATGATAGACAAGGGTAACACTGTTATTTTTTTGAAGGAGTCCATGAGAAAATAGATTTTGGAGATTAAAAATTATAGTGTAAATGACGGTGGATCCTCAAAGTGTGTGAGATGGTTTATAAAAATGATATGGAGTGGATACTAATCCTATAAGGATTATTAAATATAAGGGTCACTTTTATTATTTCACACTTAGTTTATTCTAAGAAACACACATGGTTAGGTAACACAGTTTGGAAAAATTCATGCCATCCTTGTAGTTGCAATATAATATTGAAAAGTAATGAACATGGTTTCTCCTAAGAAAATCACATGTTTTATCTACCTATACATAAATCATGCTGAATAGAACGACCATAACATCATTATATATTACATGATTGTCTCATTGTCCTCCGAATTGTGGATAAACTATGTTTCATAAAAAATAAATGAAGGGGAGATCCACACATTTACTACCAAGAGTCACCCCAAACATGTGATAAATTTTAATGCCAGATTTTAAACATTACCACATAAGGGTATCCATAATGTTTCTTTTAATCCATGATCCCATAAATCATACACTTTAGAAAATATAATAGAAGAATTTAAATCCAAAACATTAAAAGATATAAATTTCCCAAAAATGATTATTTTTATAAATTATATAGTGACACATGATGTTAAAATATTCACTCCATGCCACTATATACCCTCATAAAGTACATAGTGAATTTAAAAATAACAATCATAAGTTATAATCCCACCACGTGGAACAATGTGACTTGGAAAAACAACAAATAGAGAGGATTAAGGGATAAGATATCTCAAACATATATGATTCCTCATTAAAAATATCATATATAAGAAATGACATATCTACAGGACAAGATCAACCATGATAACATATTAAATGCACACATGATGTAAAGAATAAACATCAGTCTTAACAATCTTTTATAATCTCAAAAATGATATTTTAAAAATGGGACACTCAATGAGATGGAAACATAAACAAAGAAAATTAATTTCCCAGAGTTTCTGCTGAAATAACTCAAATCTATCAAGAATCCAAATTCACCAAATAACCCAACCGGAATCTCAAGTGACTATATCACAAAGGTTCCTCTACATCTACCAGATGAAAGATATCATGAACCCGAAAACCCGCCAATGCCTGAGGGATAATTCATAAGCATTCAATAACAACAAATTATATGTGTCCTAATTCTATGTCACAATACCCTATGGGTAAAAAACGATCCCAACATTTGAACAATATCCTATGGTGGACCATAGAATACTAACACCACTAAGTGTCAACATTGAATATAAAAAATCCATGATAATTAACCAATATCCAATATAAATTTCACCCATGCTTAAACTCGTGAAAAAACATTCACAATATGACTAAAACATATAAAAAAACATCATAAGACACAATATAAAGCAACCGAAAGAGTTTGGAATATACCAAAAACCAAAAATCCCAAAGGCATTAAAAAAATGAAAAAGGTCCACAAAAGAATCTAAAAATTCATTACCATAAAAAAATAAAATGACTTAAGAATACTTGATTTATAACAATAGAAGTTACTAGAATTAAACAAATATTCAATGTAATCCTATCATTTCTCAAGATAACACCTCGAAGAATTTATAGATAAATTCCCATTCCAAAAAATACGTCTCACCCTGGGAAACACTCAATCTTCTCCATGAATCATTCATAAGAATATTGATGGAAATAATGTCATACTATTTGAAAAAAAAAACAATTTTATTCCCCCAATACAATTGGTATCTTGTTAGAGTTCACGATATAAGAGTTAAAATCTATAGGAAGAAAGAAAAATCAAAATGAGAAAACCTAAGGAAAAATCATATCTTCTGTCAAGAAATTTTTTCAGAGGCATATAGAAACAAACACATGATATGAGAAAAGATTCAAATACACCTCAAACAAACAATATGTCCCATAACTATTATAATAAAAAACTATTTTTATCCCCCTAAAATAATGACCAATTTAAATATTATTTTAGGAAAAAAATTCCATCGACTTTCGGAATATCATATTGAAACCTATCCATTTAATATAAAACCACTTATCTAATATTTTAAAACATTATTGGGGCACATCGGTCTCATAATTATTTAAACTAAGGGATACCCCAATTTTTTCAAAGGTATAACATAACTTTTCATAATAATGAAATAAAAAAATACCTTATAATACAATGTATTATCAATTAAAATGTCATAGATATTTAAATTTTATAGTTTTATTAAAAACAGAAAATGAAATTCATAATTTATTTGTAACATCTTAATATTTTATTATATAGTTCCCTATAATTTTTTTCATAGATCGCATGAATCACAAAAAAGCGAATATATACGAACTACAATATGATATTAAAATATTATAATTTAATGTGACAGAACTAGATAACAGTTTGGATGCTTATTATTATAATATATAATTTAATATAAATAAATGATTTTCATTTTTAAAAAATTAATTAAGTATTTATCAATTAATTGTAAATTAAAATAATATTCAATTTGAAAATATAAGTGTTGTTTTTCTAAAAATATGTTTTTATGTGTGCAATATTTTTTATAACAAATTAAATTAATCAATATTAAGAATTCATATTGATTAAATCTAAATATTATATATTAAATATTTTTTTAACATTGATATAATTTTTTTCTAGGAATGGAATATGATTAAATCTCGTTAATTCTAAAAATTATTTTCGTCACATTTTTCACAATTTTTTTAAAATGATTTTTTTTTACTTAAATATATTTAATTTTGAAAAATTAATTTGATATTTGGAATTAGTATGTTTATATTTATTATAAAATCCCATTTCAATTTTAGAAACTATGAATATTAACTATATTAAATAATAGTCATGAGTGTAAGGTTAAATCACATAATTAAGGATAATAATAATATAGGATAAGGTCTAATAAATCGCTCTAACACTTACTTTTAACATATTAGATGAGTTTATTTTGGATATTTCCATCCATGTTTTTTATATATGGATTCATTTATTCATGTTTATTTTATTTAGAGCTTTATATTATTTTGAGTAATTAAATGCTAGAAATGTCATTTTTTTTTATTTATTTTCACTTAATTCTTTACATATGGACTAAAAAAATGATTTTATTCATCCTCAAAAATTCAGGAGACAAAATTTTCTTTTGGGGTATTTAATTCATATTTTTTATTGAATTAATTAATTTAAATGATTATGTGGCACCAACAGAGTTCATAATCAATTAATTGAAAAAAAAATGACATTAAAAATATAAGCAGTAACATAATTTTTTTGAGTGTTAATATTTGAGGAATATTTTTGACAATTATAATATAACAATGAAGTCGAAATTAATTATCTTATAATTAAATATTTTAATTGTGGTCTTAAATTCTAAATTAAATGAATGTCACCAAAAAATGGCATTAATGTTTTTATATGAAATTATTATTTAATAAAATTATTTAAAAAATACTAAAAACCTGGATTTTTATATTTTGGATAATATATGGATGAAAATTTTATCTATTATAAATTTATGAAAACATTTTTTCCATATACGTGTAATTGTAACACATTATGAGAGAATAACGATTTTACCACGATAAATGATAAAATAGGTTAATTATGGGGTTTAATCAAAATAAAATGTTCCAAACAACATTAAAACATACCAAAATTTAATTTTATGATGGTATTTTACAACATCTTATATTATCTTATAATGTCTATTAATTTGGAATCTTTTTCGAAGAGAATGTCTTTTTTATCATCTACAAAATTCCATGAGTTCCCCTATGCTCAAATAAAATTGCACACCCCATTTCCCTTATTTACACCTCATTGATCATTATATATTAATGAAACCTAACAAATTGTTTTCTATAAATCCTTATTCTCATTGAAAATATTATTTTCATCCAAAAACTTCAACCATGTGAACCTTAAAATGAAAAGGCAATGGATTTCTTCTAAAGAAGGTGTAACAACCATGAATGATCACTTTGTTTTTTTATTTCTTATTTTAACTCTTTAATATCTATGGTAATTATACAAAAAATATTAAAATAATAAAAATTTATATACTAAAATTTATTTTTGATTATCAAACATCGATTATCCACCAGCATTCCCATATTATTAGAAGTGAATGTATCACTCAAATGAATGTGTTGGAAACCGCCTCAACGAAGAAATGTGATTTGTTTTTAAGTCCTATTTTACATGGATGGTAAATGGGATATACTAAATGAATTTATAATTTATAAATGATATAAAAATTATTGGAGAAATTCATATAGTGTTCATGCATTGTATAGTACACTATCTCTATGAAGGGGTTAATTTATTTCTCTATCTATAAATTATGTAGATGAATATAAATATATGTATAGCTAATATATATATATATATATATATATATATATGATATTTATATAATGAAAAAAAATTATGGATATGACCAGCCATGATGAAATTATAAGGAACAGACTTCCAAACATAAAATCTTATGAAAAAATGATAAAGTTAACACATGAAACAATGATTTTACAATCAGACTACCAACAAATGGGCATTGAAATGTTATAAAGGTATGATATAATGTTTTATACATATTTAAATTATTAATGTATACAATTATAATAAATTAATATTTATAACAGATGTGGATTGATTACCTTCTACGAAGGTGGTCCTCAAGGAATTGTTTTTATGCTACAACATCATTGTTTATCGAGATTGTAAATGATTATGCCTTTATTGATTGAATTTCAGGATATAAATATAAAATAATATATGAATTTTATTATCCCCTAATTATTTATTGATATTACATGTTGTATTTTCATTTATCCTCTTTAAGAAATCTAGACAATGAATGATATTTTCCAAGGATTTCCGAATTTATTTTTGTCAACGGTGGAAAATCATTTTTCTTCCTTCTCCATGTTTTATAGAATTGTTTTCCATGGTTTTTTAATATTTTAATGTGATTTTTAATTTCATTTTTTCCATTTTTTATTTTTTAAAAAATGGATTAAAGGGATTCTTCTTGTTGTTTACCGAACAAGACACATTTTCTCCTTTTTTACAAAAGTGTGAATGTGATGTTTTTTTAAATTATACTAGATGAAAAAATTTACTACCATCACATTTGAACAATTATTTAAAACATTATATATTGGATTCCATGGATATTAATAAAGGAAATCTTATCCATAATATTTGGAAAATTTTATTCTTTAAAGAGGCGGAATTCAAAAGATATAATTATTTTTTGATAGAAATATTTAAAATATGTTTTAATGTTACCTTCATATATGAATTAATACTTTGATGTTACATATGATTTTCTGGGTATAATATCCCATGATACTATCCTCTCCCTTTCATTATAAGTCTAATTATAAAGATGATATAAATATGGTTCTATGAATCCCAATTCCTTTCAATGGGTTAATTATTTTATATAAGCCATTTCCTTTGAAAGGGTTATGCTATGAAGAAATAATAAAATGATTATGAAACAAATTTCCTTTTCACATGTTATGATTTGATTATTTTTTATCTTTTGGACCACATATAAATGATTTCAAATATGTTCTGAGTGGCCATAATATTATATAGATCCACTATTAATTAGGTAAATAAAGATATATCATGAGGTAAATAGGACTAGAATATGGAGTAGACCCCATTCAGTATGAGAATAAATCCATTATGATTGTCTTGGGAGTGTACCATGACTACTTTTATAGTTTGGGGAGTGAACCAAATCTACTATGATAGTGTTGATAGTAATCCTGGACCACGAAGGAAAATTATTCTTATGATATTGTGTATTTAAAAAAAATTCTTATACCGAAGTTATTATCTAATGGATTGTGTTATTTTATTCAATTGTTATTCTTTTTTTTGAAATACTAAGATTTATTACATGAATCATAATTATGATATATTATATATAGGGTAGGGTATTCCAATTTTATTTTCATGTTCTCATATAATTATTCTAATATAATCATTATGTGATCATTTATATTTCCCATTATAACCCTTACCACGAATCTGAGATCTCCCATTGTAATGTTTTATTTCCCCAATTTTTGATAAATTTTGTAAATATAATATTTTCAATGAAGTTTTATTATTATTAAGATATTAGTTGGAGAAAATTTAGTTCACTTATAAACTAGTTATTATGTATCCATGTTTCCAAAGATACTGTAAAAATATTATTCTAGAATGAATTATTATGTTAGGTATTGAATATTATTCTTATAGGATGAATTATCAATTTCTGAATTGTAAATGTCACTATAGTTGGTACAAGATAATGGCTTAGTATCCTTTTTAATATTGGATGTGAAATTATTAACAACAACCCATAGGATAATCCTATATACTAGAGAACATCCAATGTTATGGTAATCAAATGAGTTTGGTTTATCTAGAAAAACATACTATTCTAGACAATACAAGTTGAAATGTTTTTGGTATAGGTGAATCTTAGGGTAATTACCCTAAAAATGTTGGTTGTTTATATCACTTCCATTATTCTTAATGATTAGAGAGGGTTCCATCACTAGGAACCTATTTTTACACTCCTAGATGTCATAATTTTGTTATTTCTAATTTTTATTATGAACCATCATGAATTATTTAAATATAGAATATTTATAAAATACCTAGGTAAAAACATAGGATTCAAAAAATGAATAGAAGAATTCATGACTTAGACGTCTGATTATTGATTTATTGGGATAATGTGGTTTCCAACTATGATTATTATTACCCACACAATGATGTTTAATTTTTTTAATGTCTATAACCTTAATGAAGTGTTTTTAATATAAATATGATATAAAATACAATGACTATACTCCAAATAAAATGAATTTTATGGGAACTATAATAAAAAATATGATTTTGAAGGGTACATAGCTTCATAAGATATAAATCATACTAATATTCCAAATGAGTAATGGTGGGAAAAAGTTCTATCGTGTCCTTATTGTGGAATGGCCCACATTCTATTAGTTTTCCTCTAACTCACTAGTATTTGTGAAATGATTCGGTACAATTTAAAATATATTCTCAACTCTCTATTAATCATAGTAAGAAAAAATTATTTTTGGTGTATATCATTTTGAGGGAGAATCTGACGAATGGTGGAATCATTTCAATATTATGTGGAAATATAAATAAATATACTACATAAAGTGGGATGATATTAATATAATTAGCTTTGACATATATTGTACATGAATTAATTTTATGAAAAAAAAATTACAAAAAAAAATTAAAAAAAGATGATGAATCTGTTGGTAAAATTATGGAAGACATTTACAAGGCTTGTGTAGTATTCTTCTGTTTTTATTAGAAAACCTAAATTTAATGTTTATTGATTCCTCCTTGGTTTAGAAATAAACATACAAATGGTATTAGTCATAAGATACTTCCTTAGCTATGAGTAAATCATTTTATGTGATATCAAAGATAAAAATGAGTTTAGAGTTACCCATCAATAATTTTTTTATATGAATTTTAATATGCTATTGAATAGAATCTATAAAAATAATGGAGTGAAGAAGATAAGACTTCCATTATTCTCAAACTATAGAATAAAACAATGTAAAAATTATCTTAAGGTAACTAGTAAATGTTTTATGTTTTTAAAATAAGTTCATCATGAACTAGAAAGCCTAATTGATGGCAATAATCTTACTAATGAAAATAAAAGAGGGAAAGATCTACAGAATAAACCACCAACAATTCAGTGTTCAAAATTATAGTAATAAGGACAATATGTTATCTGTAAATAAAAAAATTATGGTTAATGATGATGAATGATTTTCATAGCCTTTCATTCCCCCAGAAAAATAGAAATATCTTGTGATTACTATTTCTGATGTGTGTATGGTAATGAAATGGTGAAAGTTACACTAAAAATACATTACAGAAACGAAATTTTCTAATTAGAATCTGGATCAACACACTCTATTATATCTGAATAATTTTCTAAGGGTATCAAAATTTTACTCCAATGATTCAAGGTTTACGTGGAAATGTTAAATACTAATGGTACAATTATTGAATATCAAGTAAATGATTCATCTATATTATATGTTTTTTAGAATTTCCTTTATACAAATCTTGTTATTATCTCTCAAGTTGAATTTGATGTTATCTTTTCCATGGATTGTTTTTTATACCTATATCACACATTAGTTGATGAGGAATTGAAGTCACGTATGATATTCTATACTAGAAATTGATGATCTATTTGTGAGATGATTAAAATAGAAATTATGTGGAAATAAAATCCATTGTATGTGTCTTGAATCATATTCAAACATAGTGTTTATCTCAAATGGTTGGGGTGAAACTGAACATAGATGATATACCAACTGTTTAAATTCTTTTGTTGACTTTATGGAATAGTTTCTAAGACATATACATAATTTTAATGTTGATTTACCAATAGGATTCATATGTCATGCAAAAACTATTTCAATGGATCCCTTTAGAATGACACTACATGAGTTTTAAATAAGCAACTCCAAGAGAATCATCACGTGGTATTTATTTCTCCATGTTCATCACTTTTGGTCCGCCCCTTCTTTTTAGTAAAAATAATATTGGATCAATGTGAAAATACATTGATTATAAGAAACATATCAACATCACAATCCAGAATAAATATTCATTGCCTTATATTGTCAGTTTTTTTGGATCTACTATGACGAGATCAATACTTTTTCAAGATTTATATTTATTACAATAGAATTAGTTGGGGTTCATGATGGAGGATATTTACATTAAATCATTCTATAAAATTTATGGAAAATATGAATACATAGACATTCCATATATTTTAATTAAAACCCCTACTATCATAATGTATTTCTTGATTATATTCTTTAGATATTACATTAATTGGTTTCTGTTAGTATTTATAGATGCTATTATTATCTATTAAATGTGTGAATAAATTAATTAATATTAGTTGAGGATTATACTAACGACCCTTGGATATAAAATTATTAGAAAAAATTTATAAAATTTGATTTTGGAAAGAAGAGTTTCACTTTTTTCATGTAATCCTAATCAAGGGTGTATCAATAGATCCATAAATGTAGGAAGTTATTGAACATTCAAATAGAAAAAATATATTGAATGGGATCCATATTTTATTTTTTTTGATGGATATGATTCATACTTTGTGGAAAATTCCTCATGAATTTCTAGTACACTAATCTTATTAACTCAGAATTGATTATTGTTCCTCAAAACATATGAATGTGAAGAAAATTTCGATGAATTAAAGTGATGGTTAATATACAAATACAACATTAAATTTTGCCATAGTAGAAGAAGGTTCATGATTTGAAGTGATTCATTAAATAAGGGTCTCAAACACGTTCTGAGGTAGAATTATATAGTCACATCTTACAGCTCATAAAAATTTAATTTTTAGGAATTTTTTCCACAAATGATGGTTTAGTGTAGTCTATGGTATTTTTGACATTGAAGATGTTATGATATTATATTTTTAAATAATGGTGATATATATTTAATAATTTATAATATATAAAAGTTTATTTTCACACTGAATGAGTTGAACATGTTCCAGATAAGATCTTTAGAGATGGATAAAGATTATGAATACTCAATAGATAAACACACAAGAAAAGAAAACAGAGTGTCTAATGTTCCATGTTAAAAGGATCATGCTAGGTTATTTATGATAAGGATAAAAAATATCAAATATTTCATGGTTTATTAAGGGTAGATGTATAATTCTTGAATGAAGGGGAGAAAAAATATATTTGTTATATGAATGTTTAAACATATATCCCTATGAGAAATAAAGTCAAAGAGTAGGGATTTGTGTAACTAAAAAATATTGTCATAAATTTTTGTAAGTATAGAATTTATTTTTATATAATTATTTGGTTCTGGTATTGTTCATGTGTTCAATTGATACAATATTTGAATAAGGATACACTGTGTAAGGATCATTTTTCATCATTATCTATACATTCTAGAAGTAAAATGATGTATAAATATTTGAAATTGATATTTTGGGTGGTAATCATGAAGAGAGATATCTCAAAGTATATACGACAGTAATTAATATGTTAGTATGTTATTTTAGAGAGATACAATTATAAGGGTATGTTACAACCATTACCCATAAAAAGAATTGAAATGGAATAAATTATCCTTTGATTTTGACATATTACTCCCAATTGGGTTGTATTAGATCACTAAATTAAGTTAGAACACTTCAATAATATTATAAAATATTTATCTCACGGTCAACCTATATGAATCTACGTTAATAAAGTTATAGGTTTTCGTAGAGTAGCACATTCAATTGTATCTGATTGGGATCTGATGATTATTTAATGGTTCTGGAAAAGTATTAGGCAGTCTCAAGATTTAGAGGTATGATATAGTACTTCTTATCAAACATTGATATATAGTTATTCTAAGAAGACTATTCATTCCAATGTGGATATTCCATGATCTTCTTCAATGTATTTTAAAGGGGATTAATATAAAAACCGTCCTCTATAATATTTTTCATAAAACCTTATCTTTCACAAAAATAATAAGATTGATCCTTATAAAGCCATCTACATAAATAAGTCATGTAATACAATGTTCATTGATTATGTTAGAGAAAGGATTCTATTGGGACACGATCTAGATGAGGAAGCAGGGTAGAAAGTCATATCCATTCGATATCACATCAAGGAAGCTCAGAGTCGACAGATAGGTATTGCTAATAATTATTAGTGAGATCTAGAGTTTGATGTTGGTGAGTAGATATTTATATTAATTTATCTATAGAAATGGGTTTTGAGATTCCCATCATAGAGAACTTTGAACCATATTTATATTATCCCTTTTTATATTCTGGACTAAGTAGGGACCATTGCTTATCACATGGTTCTTCCACTAATGCACTATCATGATCTTAATTTGTTCCCTATATCTCTCACAAGGTATTACATAACTTATCCAATACATGTACAAGACCAATATGATATACTTCAAAAGCATTATATTTCCTATAAATAACATATAGTGTTAATCATGGATCATAGAGATAAAGTTATATGGAATAAGACTAATCACCTTTTTAAATTTCATTGAAGGAATCATAAACTTAAATAAGCTACTTTGGAACTGGAGGATGTAATGATATACATATATTCAATTTTGATTATATTAGATTGATAAATTTTATAGAGATAAATTCAATTTAATTATGTAGAAAATAACTCTCCAAAATTCATTCACATAGTTCTCAATAATTTTTTTTTTCATTGAAGGATTGTGTTATACACAACACCATGTTTTAAATACAATGATATACTTTTAAAATAATATAATCTAAAAATACAATTATCACATATTCATTGTATTTTTTAGTATAAATATTTTTAGCAGATTAATGAATTTATTATTGTCAATATATTTATTGAATAAGTTCACTTGTTATCAATAAATTAGAAATGAAAGTACTAATCATTTGATAATAATGGTATTTTTTTCCTAAAAATATATTTTTATGCACACGATGTATTTTTAACTTAATAAAATAGTGTAGTAACTATTTTGAGTTATTTTAATTAAATATTTATATTATATATTCAATATAATTTCATAACATTTGTCTAATGTTTTTTATTTTCATTGGAGATTAATAAATCCAATTTTTTGCTAAAAATATAGTTTCTTTCTAAAAAATAGTTTTTTTTCATTTGAAGGAAATATTTTAAAATTAATTTCATTCTTTTATTAGAATTATATTGGAGGAAGGGATTTAATATTTTTAATAAATAGGTTCTAATTTATGAAATATTTTTTTAACTTTTATTCATCATGAATGACAACCATATTAAATAATTGTCACTATGGTAGGGTTAATCATGTAATTAATGATTAAATAAAATAAAATTATAAGGTATGAAATATTACCCAGAAACATGAATTTGTTATATTGATGAGTGTAACTAATACATTTATATAGAGGTTTATAAAATAATGAAATATAGGGACATATTTATTAATTCACTCAATGATAATAGTTTATTTAATGAAAATTAAAGAAAATCATTCTATTTGTTTTATTATTTCAAATTTTATTACATATGGAGAAAAAGAGGAAATGTTTAGTTGTAATTGGTAATTTTAATGATATAAATATTTTTTTCACGATAACTTATTTCTAATTTTTTGGAATGAAATATTTTCTTTAAATACTTAGGTAAAACCAACATATTATTTATTCAATTGATAACAAAAAAACAATTATTTTAAAAATGTTAATAGTAATATAAATTTATTTATTTATTTGTTTACATGAATTTTTTAGACAAATATAACATATTTTTTATGATTAATGTGATTATATTATAATTTCATAATTTTCATGGAGTCTTAAAATTCAAATTAAATTTATATTCTAGTAAATGAAATTAATGTTTTTTATTTAAATAATATTTTATTAAAATACATAAAAAAGATAAGATATTTAAAGAGGAAAACATGGATAAAATATAGTATTAAAATTAATCCATTTTCTATTCTATATGCAATTTTCACATTATAAGTAAAATTATGTACGTGTTATTGGGGAAAAGAATTCACCACTCTAAAGTTTAAAATATGTTAAAAAGGGTTTAAAATAAAAAATAAGTTTTCAATAAAATTTAAATATTTTCCTATTTTTTATGTAATTTAACCATATCCTATGTTATAATCAAATCTATATCTATTTTGAATAATTTCCCTATAGAATGAACTTCTTACCTTTTAAGAACATCTTAGAATTACCCTCCCCTCACTTATAAAAGGGAATGCCTATTTTCTCATCATTACACTATATTGAGATTTATATGTTGACCAAACCATACCAAATTATAATATAAATATCATTATTCACATTATAAAGGTTTTGGTACTCCCAATAACACCATACCGTTTCTCATTAAGGGGAGATCCAAATGAGTTATATCAAAGAAGAGGTAATCTCTTTAATCGAAATAATTCTTTTTTTACTTATTCCTTTACAACATCAAAATACGTGACATATGTTATAAATTTAAAAATTTAATATCCTAATTATTAAAAAATGTTTATTATGATTATGAACCAAACTGTATCCACCATTTTCTCAGTTAAATCTGAAGTGAATGTATCACTTTTACATACGTACAACTTACCATCTCCACATAGTGATATGATTCATTTTATATCCCCATATTTCACAGATGGTTATTATGATTGATAACACGATTATATGTCACATTAATAACATAATTTTATTTCCATAATTATTATATGTATTCTACCTTGTTACATTCTATTCTACTGGAAAATTATAACATCGTTTATGTGTATGTGTAGATGACCAAATCTATAAAGCGATGTGATTTGATTTCCATGTACATCTTATATATATGGTAATAATAATATATTATATGAATATATATTATATATATGGAATTATAGTGTTTCTAAATGGTTGAATTTTTATTTACCCTACATTCGTTTCACTTATCAATGAATGAAAACATCATTCATGCGTACATTTGGCATACCGTCTCTATGTATAGTGTAATTTATTTTCCTATTTTAAAATCATTTGGTTGAATATAAATATATTTATAATAAATATATATCTAATTAATATAATTATTGAAATTATGGGTATGATTAAAACATGATTAATTTTCAAGGACCATAACTACTGAACTGAAATTCCTATGAATAAATGAAATAGTTATCACCAGATGATGATGATTTTATAAAGGGACTATTATGTAATGGTTTCAGAAATTGTCAAATGATATCATATATGATATTTTAAGTCTATAAATGATTCTAGTATTGAAATATAGTATTTACAAATTAATTATATATGGGGATATATCACTTTTAAATCAAGTTGAACTGAGAGTTGGTGTTTTATGATATAATCTCATTGAATATAAAGATTATTTTTGATTACGTTAATGATGTTGAAATTTCCAAATCAACCACTGATTAAAAATAGTAATTATATTTTATAATGGTTATTTATATAGATTATGTGTTTCCTATCAATTTAATATCTTTATGAACTCAAGATACAAAAAGAACTTTTTCACAGAAAACTGACATTATTTTTATTTTCATTCAAAAATCATTTTTCTTCAAAGCCCATGGTTTCAAAAAATGGGGTTTAGAGAGTTTTCAATATTTTACCATGTTTTATATAAATAAACTCTAATTCACACCCTAGATCAGTGTAAACAATAGTTTACTCAATATCCTGGCCAATAATTCATCTTCTACAATTTTGTTAGGAGTAAAAATCAACCAAGATAGAGATGGAAATCATATATAGTTATCTATGGGATTTTAAGATGTAAAAAATGTAATTATTGAAGATATATATGTATCTTTTTGTTTTTAACATGAGTTATTCGGTGTTTAGAAAATAGGCACACACAAACTTCTCGTAAAATAAAAAACGGTTCACTAATAGAGGAAAAATATTGTGAAAAGAGTTAACAGGATCTTTATGATTGTCAATGTAACTTGTGACTCCTAGAAGTTATTTTGAAACGAAAATTGGGTCAATTTCCAGAAATAGAGAGAAGAACAAAGATTTGTTAGAGTATCTATCATATATTTCCATTGAGTTTATAGTTTGATAGAGTAGTTCTTCTTCATTACTTATTTTGTTTCTAAAATATTTTTTTTCGGTTTATGATCTCAATAGTATTTTCATGATTCAAAAATTAGTTGTACCTATGTTTTTATCAGGTGCATGAGTTTCTCAGCTCATTATTTTCTTATGACTGAATATTCAATTTATACACTAAAACAAACAAGGATTACATTCTCCGGTACCTCATACCACATACTTGTCACTAACATCGATATTAATGTCGTCCTAAAAATATTGAAAATGTTAATCAACTAAATAATAACACTATGTATCCCAAATATGACTGTTAGCATAAATTTGAATTTAAAAGAAAAAATATGGTTTGACTGCGTATCAAGAATGATAGGTCTTGTAGTGAAATCTATGAAATGGTGTCTCAGACATAGTTCACTTTGAGTTTAGGAATTGTGAGTTAGATTTTGGGGACGTAGGATCGATATTTCATTCAGATGGTACTTCATTTAGACGGTAGGTCATTCTGATGGTGACACATGCTATAAGTATCTTATAATGGTATCTCATATTATGGTTCCATCAGTAATTAATTTTTTTAGTAGGTCTATGAAATAGTGACACATCTATCAGTGGCTCAATGAAATGAAGTCTCATACTTTGATAAAATTCTATGTTAAGCTATTGGTGGGTTTAACAATTGTAACTGAATGCGTCAGTAGCTTGATAGAAAATGTCTCATACTTTTCCTGAATTTGTTGTCTCTGCGGATGATGATGAGGTTGATAGTGAGACATCATATTGGTAGGTCTATACAAATGTTAGATCATACTTATATATGTTGTTTTCACCAGTAGGATGTCCATCAATGTTTTCACATTAATAGTGAGTCAACTTTAACAGTGACCTATACATAGTCATATTCTATCAATCTATATTATGATACAAAATATTAATAGAATAGATGAAGATGATAAATAAAAATTGGTAAAATATATTAAACATAATGAAATATGATATAAAATAATTATGTATGATTTGAGAGCATTAAAACTAGATAATGCCAAAAATATCACAATTTTTATGATCATAAATCTTGGCATTAATAAGACAATAAAAATAATCAAAATAGCAGTTCTTAATAACATTTCATACACATCATTTGAATATAAATTATAGGATAATCAATATGAATAAACTAAATTGAAAAATAAATAAAATTAAATTCCATATCATATTTCTCATATTTCACCACATAATTTGATTATCAAAAGGTGAGAAAAGTAGAAAAGATAAAGAACATATAATAATGGGAAAAAGATAATTCATTTTAGGATAAAGGAGAGCATATTGGATGTGAAAATCCCAAGAATACATCCCTATCAAATATAAATCCATAATCTAGTCTTCTCAAATGAAGGGTCCAAGACTAATTTTTCCTTTTCAATAACAACTGGTGGAGAAACAGAAGGTAAAGAAGGGGGTTATGTATATAACTAATGAATGTGATCTCTATAGGTTATTCTAGGTGTAATACGTTGAGTACCAGAGGTGGGTATGTATGTTCCCTATATATCACATGATTTGAAATACTAAGAGCCAATTATGGATACATGGAAAATGGATTACGATTTTCTAGTATAGGAGAAAATTTCTTTAGAGTGTAAATTGATTTGAATTGAGGATCTGCAAATTAGAGGATTGATCCTCAAAGAAAATTCTTAGTCATTGGTCGAATAGGGACTTCTTATAGAGATATAATTTTATTTCTCTGATTATGCAAGTAAGGATTCAGAATGTTTTTAAAATCCATGATTATCTAGACACCTTTTTCCATAGCCATTATGACATCTTCTTTAATCTCCACAAACATCTGAAAAGCTGGAGTATGATCCAAGAGCTATATCATTTATTCCCAAAATGCCTGTGTAACAAGACATATCCTCTAATTTTCTACCAATTATATAGAATAAATGTCTTACTAGTGTTTTTAATAAATCCTTCTAAAGTAGTAATATAATTTCATTGTGAATTAATCCAGAATAGTAGTGGACCCATTCATATGAAACCATAACATATCATGGAATTGGTCACTATTTTTCGTTATTTTCCTTTTGGTATACTGATCTGAACTAACCAAAAATGACTAAATCTCTTCTCTATCACCGATCTAATCATCTCAATGTCATATGGATGAGAAGGGGTAGGAGGGTTTGAGGATTAATTTAATTCATCTTTGAATACTAATCTTAAAATTCCCAGAGAAAGGTCTAGAGAAGGAGGAGTCTCATCCTTAGAAGATGGTTCATAATGATGTTTTTGTAAACTTTTCCTTGGATTTTTCATACTCAGATGAAATTGAATTCAAAATAAGAATGATTATGACCAAATAATGACATATAATGTTATTTATAGATCTTATTTCTAGATTTAAGGAATCTATCTGCGGTTGAATCATGGAGAGACAATCAGAACCCATAGAAGTTTTTTTAAGTAATATGAGACATCGGTGAAACTTAGGGATGGAGGATACATCTAACAAATTTACACAAATACTATTTAAAGACATTAAAGTAATACAAGTTCACATATTCCATATGCACAGATGCAATTGGAGGAGCAGAAATTAGAGTAGGATACACAGTTTTAGTAGGTGTTACTTTTAATGTTTTTTCAACTGGAACTCTTTATGAATGATAAAATTATTCTACAAATTAACAATTATGAGCATATTCCTCAATATCATAATCTGTATAGTTTAATCCAAGAGTGACATACCCAAGGTATTTATCCAATTCCTTGTCTACAACATCACAAAGAGTGATATTAGATTCTTTAACTCTCTTAGATAGTTTCTCCCTCTAATATATTCTTCCATCTCAAAAGGTGAATTCATCTCGGTATAAAAAAATTTTGTACCTGAAAAAATTAATCATCTTATTCAACTAGAACTTTCTCAAGAGCCCTTTCGATTCCACTAATAGTTACTATTATACTAAAACAATTTCAGCATGTTATGGAGGATCTACAATTAGACCTTTATTCTTATGAGGAGGTGCATATTGATCAGTAGTACCATCCTAAACTTTACCACTTTCATATTTTTACTCTTCTTTATTAGTATCAATTTCACTAGCAATTTATTCCTCTTCATCATCATATATTTTTCTTCATAGTCTTCTTCACCTTACTCATTCTAATATTTATCCTCTTCTTCAATAGGCTCTTCATCATCTTCACATTCACATGCACTAGCATACTCATTTTCTAATGTTTATTCTGTGTCCTCATCTTAATCATATTCAAGGAGTGGTCCACTTTTAGAATTATTTTTTGGAGGGCTAGGAGATCCAAAGGGGGTTCTTTTAATGATTTTATCAATATCAAGATCACACCTATCATCAATAAGAGATCCCATTTCTTTCTCTACCAATGTACTTCTTCTTCCTCATCATATTATTCTTCCACCACATCAAGTCCTAAACTAGGGTCATCCATATATTTCAGCCCAGAAGAAAGTTCAATAGGATTGAAATATTCATAATGTTTCTCATTATCCTTAACTCACTGCTTCTTCCAGGGATTCCAACTAATATTGATACATTTATCATATGGAATTAGTAATGAAAAAACCATCATAATCAGTCATAGTTTCTTCTCCATCATTTTTCATTTTTTATCTTTCATCAATATAGAAACTAGAATATAATAAAACAAGAATGTTTAATTTTATTGAGGTTAAATCATACCACTCATGTGTTCCATGAGAAATCTTAACTAATTAATCTTATGTCCCACTTTCATAAGAATAAACAAATAAACATATTTATATTCCAAAGACGCAAAGACCGCTTTCGTTGGATAATAATGGAGCCAGATAAACATAAAAATAAACCTACATTAACCATCTAGATTATTATGTATAGTTATTCATAGAAATACATCAATGGTTAATTTGGTTTGTTAAATTTCATAACTAATAATATTACTTGAAGGTGGAGGACTGTCTTAGTAATCATTAAAAATACCATCATGAGGTACCTTCAATAATTTGGACCAATTCATAGAGGAAAAGGATATCTTTTTTTATTTATAGTCATCTTATTCCAACATACGTCTATCTCGCCAATAATGAACTCATCATGGATATAAAACTCATACACTTGTTTTATAAAAAGAGGTAGCGTGTTGTTGGAGAACCACTCCATTAGACTTTGTTCCTCTAACAGTCTGAAGACAATAATGTTAATTGATATAATCCAATATGCATATAATTAACTCTCTATAATGACTATTATTTTGAAATTATTTGGATTAACATGTTTGGGTTTAGGAGAAAAATATTCACCCTTTGACTTCTTTGAAAGATTATAATCATCAAGAGATATCTCAAAAAGATTCCTCAATTGATCCATTATGAAGGATTACAAAGTTTAAGTTAGAGGAAGATGTTAGTAGGGGTTAGAGAGAGAATGATTCAGTTTTGGGAGGGTGAGTGAGTAAGAAAGGATTTTGGATCAGTTAAATATTTATCATTTTGGGATTTAGTAATATTTAATAAAAAATGAGGTATAAAATAAAATAAAATAATTAAAATAAAGAATTTTAGATCAAGCTAAGAAAATACCAGGTAAATAATGGTAAGCCACAACAGTGAGTTATAATAGTGAATTTTCATCAGTGATTCATAAAAAATGAGCCGTCAATAGTGAGACATCAATGGTGACTCATCCACAGTGATTCATCAATGGGGACTCGTCACTGGTGAGACATCAATGGTGAGTCACAAAAAATTGATCATATCTAACTCATGTATGATGTTTCTCTTTAACATAGAATATAATGGGTCAGTAATAATAATCACAAGAAGATGTTAAATACCATTAAATTAAATAGTTATATAACGTTTTTGATAATGATCTATAAAAAAGATAATTATTAAATCTATATGTGTGTGTCCTGGAATAAGATACTTGATTTATATAAATATTAATAGCAGTTTTGTTTTCACAATTTATATAGACATACCAAAATTATTATAAATATTCTAGTAAAGTGTTATTCATCCCAAAATTTGAACAAAAAACAACCCAGAGCTATGTATTTGGCTTTAGAAGTAGATAATGTAATAGAATTTTATATCTCACTACACCATGAAGCTAAAGAAATTCTATAAAAGTGATGTGTTCTAGATGTTCTTTTACTATATAACTTTTTATAAAATTCATCATCACAATATCTAACTAGGTTAAATAGTTGGTCTCTATGGTACAATAGTCTTACTTTGGAAGTATATTTGAGGTATTTGAAAATTCCTTTAACAACAAGTAAATTTTACTCTTTAGGATTTTCCTAAAAATGAGCACACATACACAAACAAATCATAATATCATTTTGATTAGTATTCATGTAAATAATACTTCATATAAGACCTCTATAACTGGTTTGACATACTGATTTTTCATTTTTATCTAGATCTAATTTACAGGTGGTGCTCATTTGAGAATCACTACATTTAATGATATCCATGCCAATATATTATAAAATATATTTAATATATTTACTTTCATTTAAAATAATAACTTCCATACTATAAAAAATTGTAATCTAAGAATGAAATTGAGTTCTACCTTTAAACTCATTTCAAACTCAACAAGAATAATTTTTTTAAAATCAACACATAATGAAATTCTCAAAGATCCAAAAATTATATCATCAATATATACATGAAAAACTAATACATCTTTAGAAATTCTTTTTAGGAAATGAATAGGATAAAATATTCCTTTTGTAAAACCTTTTGAAATAAGAAAAGTGTTGAGCCTATCATACCAAGCTCTTGGAGCCTGTTTTAAACCATATAGTTTATTTTTTAATGAATGATCATGATATGAAAAAATGTAGATTGGTAAATCCAAGGTTTTATTCAACAAAATCATAATAAAATATATAATAATTTGGGAATTAAATTAAAACTTCCAATTTATAATGTTTTAAATTAATAATTTATGCATAAGCTAGTAGTATTCAAATGGATTCAATATCGGACAAAAGGTGAAATGGTTTTTTAATAGTATATTCCTTCATCTTGATCATAACCTTGTGAAACTAATATGGCTTTATTTTTTTAATACAGTGCTAGATTTATCCACTTTATTTCTAAACACCCACTTAGTTCCTATTGTCATGGTGTGTTTGTGTATTTCAATAAGTTTCTATAGTTTATTTCTTTCAAAAAGGTTTGATTCTTTTGGTATATCCATAATCCAGAATTCATAATTGACTGCATCATTGATGTTATTAGGTTCAAGATGTTATAAAAAGACTTGATGTTCAACCTAGATGCTTAAATAATTTGTAGTATTTTTTCCTTTTCCTAATTCTAAAACTATAGAATATAAAGGAGTGGTTTTAAGGGTTCTAATAGACCTAGAAAAAAGAATTTGTAACATAAGTTTGATCTATATGTTTGGGTTCATTATTTATCAGAATGTGGAGAGTTTCCAGAACCAGGTTTTACTAGTTGTTTAAAAATAAAATCAGAATATATAGAATTTATTTCTACACTAGATATGTTATAATCATGATTTTCTAGTGAGGTTTTGGAATCATGTGGAACTGTTTCATCAACAGTGACATCCAAAAAATCTTCCACATTCATGGTCCTATTATTAAATACCTTATTAGATTTATTATAGATTTTATAACCCAATATAATTCTTTCATCACCCACAAAGGAAATTTTTTCAAGATTATATATTTTTTTATAAATAAAGATTTGTCAACAAATAACATTGAATAAATTAACCTTTGGTTTCTTATTGTTCCATAGATTATAGAGGGTCTTATTTTGAATTGTTATAATTAAAACCCTGTTGATTATATATCAAGATATATTAAAATAATCTTCCCAAGTCCATATAGTCAGATTATATTCATTATGAATAGTATGAAAAAAAATTTATGGTTCTATTTCCAATTTCTAAAACACTATTTTTACATGGATCCCTTGGTGTAGATAACTTATGAATATATACATTCTGTGAAAAAAGAATTAAAATTATTGATTTTTGAAATCACGATCAATGTTACCTCATAATGATTGGATCATATGTCAAATTAATTTTTCTACCTATCTAGAATACACGATTAAGTAAGAACAAGACTAACTTTTGAAGATAAAACGAATTTCAATGTATTCCTTCAAAAGTCATATAGTATAATATATTAATAGTGCTTCCCATTTATATTTTATAATATAGAAGGCCTAAAAAAATCCATGTGAACCAACTCAAGAGGCTGAGAAGTTGAAACTTCATTATTTTCATTGAATAATATTTTGTGATGTTTTCTTTTTTTGAAAATGATTACATATATTATCATTTGGAAACTATAGATTATGTATATCATTGACTAAAAATTTCAATTATACATTTCATGATAGTGAATGTTACAATGGCCTTGTCTTATTTTGAAAAATACATGACAATTTATTAAAGGCACAGAAGGAAGAAACAAATATTTGAGGAAAAAGAATCGATATTTAGATCATATTTTTTTAAAGTAGTAAACATTAAATCATTCATACAATTGAAAACATTACATGAATTATTTTCAAATTTAACATGAAATCCATCATTACATAACAATGAAATGATAACTAGATTGTACTTATGTCCATCTACATAATGAACATTAGAATCTAAAATTGAGTTTCTATCCCCGATTTGGATAAGGCCAATAATATTTCATTATTCATTGTCACCAATGGTGACATGTCCACCATCAATCATTATGATGGTTTTGATTCTAGAGTACTACTCTATTATGTGTGTTGAAAATACACTATCCATGACTATAAGATCTTAGAGGAACTCTTCAAAAATCATTCATACAAAACAAATTGGGATAAAAATACTATTGTACACAAATTTTCATGGGTCTAGTAAAATTTGAAACTACAGCTTTATGAATCCACATTATCTTAATGGGTTTCCTTTAAGTAGTTTATAATGTTTTATAAAATTAAACTCTATTATTTCCAAAATAAATATAAGAATAAAAATAAATTCTAGTGATTGAATATGTTTAAAATTTCATATATTTGAGCACAAAACCATATTTTAATGATTTAGATAAAAATTAGGTTTTAGCCAAATATTATTTCCCATTTTTATAACCAATGATAGTATTATAATTAAGGGAAACATTTTTTCTAGGAATTTTATCTAAGGTGTTGTTATCATGTATAAATCTTTCTAAATCCTTCTTTAATTTCTTATCAGAATGATTATGTTCTATTTTCTCATGGAGCATTTGAGAAATATTTCATTTTTTATACATAGAGTTCAAATTGAATAGTATTAGAAATGGAATGATGTTTGATGAGATATATAAATCTATATGTTAGTAAATTTCATGTATCTTCATGAATTTTGTATTATTAAAACATTTCTTCATTAGTTATATTTTCATAATTGTAAGATTCATATTCTTCTCTAGAATAATAATAATTCATTTTATCAGATAATAAAGATACTATGAATGTTTTTTTATAAAAAACATTAGGATTTTGTAAGCCTTTTCATTATGAGATGATTATGATTCATAGGAGAAATTCTCAGATGAATCCCAGGTATCCTTCTTTAACTTCTTGTACTTTCTATCATTGTCCTCATATTTCTTCTTATACTTTATCATTGGATAGTAAGCCTTGGAATATACCTCATTTTCATTCATAACAGACTATATCTTTTGTATTATCACATATTTTCTTATCCTTGTTCTATTAACTGTATTTTTGTACACATATCTATAGTAGTATTTATATAGATGTTACTATTTTGGAAAAAATTATTAAATCTCGTATCTCGTTGAGCCATTTCCCCATCACTATTAGTCGAGGAATCATCATTTCTATAACTCTCCATATGAATTTTAATTTTCTACTTTTTTTGGATGATGTGGTTTTGAATTCCACTGAATATATTCTAGGTTTATCATCTTTTTAATGAAACATATTGTACATACATATATATTACTACAAAATTGATGAATATTCATTTGAAAAATACAATAATTCCACAATAAGACCATATTGGTATAGCGTCTTTTGAAACTGGGAAACATAAACAACATGTTCATAAGAAATATTCATTATAAATATTATCATGTCGTGGGATATCTTAAGAGATTTTATAAGAATCAATTAATTTAATCCCAAAAGTTATAACATATGACATGATGTTTTGTTCCGAACACATAATATTAGAAAATTATTTCATATTAGTCAATTCTCATATCCAAGACATCCTAGAGTACAAAGTCAAATATAGAACCGTGTTAACTCTTCTATTCATCCCTATAATACTAAATCGAGATCATTTCTCATTCCATCTATGTATATCTAATGAGATATAAATACTTACCTAATGCATTGGTGTAAAATGTAGGTCCCACCCATATCATAATGAAATCAATCTTACATGTTGCATAATAACATAAATCATTAATCATAACCAAAGGAATAAAATGTGTTTCTTTAAACATCATTCCACCATAACACAATCCATGTATGAAAATGTATTTCATTAATAGAATTCCATCAAAAACAAAATAAAATCACAGGAACAACATCAGTGCTATACAAGAAACATAACCCTATTATATAATTCCTCCATAGATAGAAAATAATTTTCATATAACATTTTAAATTAATTTACGAGGAAAAAATATCTGTTATTCTACAAAAAAGATTTCTTTTCTCAAATTTCCATGCAATTTTTTAAAGAGAAGAATTTATTTGAAAATAATATTGAAATATTCTAGAGGAAAATTCATGTAAATAAAGGGTTATAATGATGTAAAACTCCTTTCATTCCATATGATTTAATGAAATACTATGCACTTACTTTTTAAGAACAAGTCAAAAACTTCCTCGAATAGAATAATGAATAAAAATTAATTTAATACCTATTAATATAAATTAACAAATGGTTAAAATTTAATTTAATTTTCTTATTATATAAATTAAATTACATATTTAGGAACCATGGATGTGGATGAAAAATATTCCCCAGTGAAAATGTAAGAATAAAAAATCTCAAATATTAATGAAATTGATAAAATATAAAATACCTTATAACCAATTTTCTTATATATATATATATATATATCTAAATGTACTATAAAATTATTTAAATAATATCATTGTTTTATTTAATAATCATTTTCAATTTTATGATATTATATATTGTCATATTAGAATACATTTTTTAATAACATTTCATTATTACTTGTTATTCGAGTATTAACAGCTTCATTTTCTTATGCGTGTTTTTTCAAATAAGTTATGATTATTTTTAATAGGTGATAGATATATCATTATAAAATATAATAACATTATATATATCATATTTATTCATTCTATACCTTTATATAATCATTTATTTATGAAGATAATCTAGAACGAATCACATTGCGTCGTAGAGACAATAGACCGTTTGTACACATGAGAGACAATATCATTCTTTTAATTGTCAAATGGAATTGAGTTGAATGGTTTCTAATATTTAAGATTCAATATAATGTTATAATAATCATATATAGTTATTGTATATATCATTATAACTATCCATGTAAGGAGGTGGTGAAAAATAGATTACACCACTGTGTGGAAACAGTAAGTCATACGTACGCACTCATAGTGATTTTGTTTTTAATTGGATGGATAGAAAGTGGAATATTGTGGATCCATAAAAATAATAACATCTTTATATATAAATGATAACTTATTTATTATATGATAATGAAATAAATCGTAAAGAAGATGTTGAAGAAGATAAAAGTTTGAATGAATTAGTAGAGGAGATTACCTCTTCTTTGACCTAATTCCTCTAAATATTCTCCAAGTGAAATAGAATTGGTCTTTGATGAAATCCAAAAATTCTTGAATGTAACTTGTGATGCTGAAAAGGGAATAATGTAGTGTAGGATGATATTTAATGCTTAATGTTAATTTAAGAGGAATGGGAGGAGGTGGCCTTCTATAATTGAGATGAGGGGCACTTTTGTATACCTCCTAAAAAGTAATATATAATAAAATATAGCCCCATACAATAATCTCCAAAATGTCCCCATTTTAAATATATGATAAAAATTGATGTTATCTCATAAACCAATAGATTTTTGATAAGTTTTTTTGTCAATTTAATCCATATCATTTTAATTATGTCTTAGTTATTCTATATAATTTTTATGTAGTGTAATAAATATTTCAATTTTGAAAGGGTGAAATATTTACCTAATTTTGGTAAATATAAATATAAATAAATGGAATACAATATTCTTGACCATATAATAATTATTATATATTTTTAAAAATGATTCGTGATTTATAAATAATTTAATAAAACATTATTTTGATATACAATCATTAGCGTCAATTTTAGACATTATTCAATTCATTGATTTTTAAAAATATTAAGATAACAATTTAAATTAGAACAAAAATTTTTATTATATGTTTATGAGGTCATGGTCAACTATAAAATTCATTATCTATATTAATTATCCCATATTATATTTATTTTAATATTTTTAATATCATTTATTTGTTATCTCTATTAATAAAATAATTACAACATCAATATTTTTAAATTATTTAATCTAATTATGTTTTTAATTAAAATTTAAATTAAAAACTATGATGAAGATAAATATAATAGAATTCAAAATAATATATTTAGTTGAAATTAAACTTTTGGAAAATATAACATTTAGAATGTTATATTTATTAAATTACAAATGTAACATCATTAAAAACACTTTAAATAAAACAATATATGTGTCACAGTCTCATGTGTTAGGCTCTAAATGGTCAGTAACACGACCCTTGGAAGGTTCTAGTGGATATATAATATAACAAGAAGATTTGTTCATGTTTTTTTTGTATTTTGTTGGTAATTAATATTACAATAAAAATTGTTTTGCTGATTTCTCATCAATTATTTAGTTTTTACAAAATAAATGTATAAGTCTTTAAGGTAATTATTTACTTATTATAAACTGAAAAGAAGGTGTCACGATAAAGAAAAAAATGTATTTTTCAAATGACCATTTTAATCAAATTTTTCTTCTATATAACCTTATATAAAAAATAACATTGTTATTAAAATTAGATTAAGAAGTATATATTTTTTCTATAAATAAAATAATTAAAATGTCATAATATCATCTAGGTGTCTTCTAAATGACACGATACCGACCCCATTATTTTTTATGTTGGAACAAAATCATCCAATGCCATTAAGATAGGTGTTATCATAACATTATAATAGTATTCTTACCCTTAATTACCCAATTTACCCTTTTACCATATAAATAAAAATTACTGATATTTCCATTCATAATTCAAAAAAAAATTAATAAATATATACATAATTTGGACATAATAATTCCATATATGGAATCATTTTTTCGAAATTCAAAAAAAAAATTAAAACTATTAATTTAAAATTAATTCCATTGTTGGACGGAGAGAACATGTTTTAAAAGTTAAAACATTACAACAGATTGAAATGTTTTTACATATGAATTCAATGTAAAAATTAATTCTATTTACAAATTTTTTTATTAAAGGATAAAAAATATATTATTTTGACACATTAAATCCATTCAATATTATAATTATTAATATAAATTATTTCTATCAAAAAATATTTTTTTCAATTAAAATTTAGCATATTTATAATTTTAATAAAGAATATATTGAATATTCATCCAATGTAGATTTTTAAATCCCACAACCAAAGAACATGTTTATTTTGTCATATAAAAATTGTTAATTTGTAAAAATGTTAATTTAAAATTGTTTCTTCATTAAATTGTAGAAAATTTTCCTTTTAAATAATATAGGTTTTTATACAACAAAATATTTCATTCATAAACTATGAACTGAATATTTAGGGTATTAATTTAAAAAATATTTTCTTAAGTGTATAAAATATATATATTATTAATTTAAATTTCTAATAGTAATATAATCAATTTGATGAAAATACAAATATATAATGGATTTATGTATTTCATCAATAACTAGTTGAGAATGACTTCAATATACATTTTCAAAAGTTAATTATATTTATTCCTACTTTCCTAATGATTAAGTTTAATTTTTAATTTTAAACTAATTGAATCTCAAGGTAAAATTATGCTCTTGATTGTGTGGAATTATTGATATTAGTGAATTAAAATTATTTGGATAAAATATTTCATAAAAACATCTGGGTGTTACATTCTACCTCCCCTAAAACTAAACTTCCCTTCAAAATGAATCACATGGATAAAAAAAGATTTTGATATCTCTCCCTCACAATATCATCAATTTTCCATGTTATTTTCTCAAATTTATGGGTCCACCACAAAACTTTTACCGAGTGAGTGGTCAGGTTTGAAAGAACATTTTCATTATGTTCCAAAATATATATCAATTGTTCTTTATAATAATGATATTTATTTTTTGGTATGACTTATTAGTTTTTTACATGTGAAATACCAAGTATATACTTTATCATGAGTGATACATGGAACACATCATGATCTTGAGATAAATTTGGTGGAAACAGTAATTGGTTAGTGACCTTACCAGAAAGATCCATGATTTCAAAAGGATCGATATATGAATAGATCAACATGCCTTCTCTCCAAATATAATTACTCTATTCCAAGGAGATATATTTTTATAAAAACATTATCACCCACTTCAATATCTAGTTCCTTTTTCCACTGTCGAAATAAATCATTTTTCAAATCTGAAATTCTCATTCATGTTGTTGGATAGATCTAACCTTCTATTCCAATTCTTCAATATGTTCTTGTCTTAATAGCTTTATTTCCCTATCTTTATCCCATTATGATGAATTTTTTCACTTCTTTCCATAGAGGTCTTCATATGGAAACATCTGATTGCTTTAGTGAAATCTATTGTAATAAAAAACTCCACCATTGGTTGGTGTTGATCCTAAGAAAATTTTAATTCCATAGAGAATGATCTCAAAATGTCTCTTAGAGTTTTAATTGTCCACTTAGACTGATCATCTATCTGTTGATGATAAGAAGTGATGAAACGTAACTCTGTATCCAGAGCCTATATAAGACTACACCATAACATTGAGGTAAACCTCTGATCCGGATCAGATAAATGGACAGTGGTATTCCAATATATATTACATTTTCTATTACATATATCCTAATAACATGGTCATGAGAGAAAACCTATCTAATAGTAATGAAGTGTGTTTAATTCCAATGGCGATAAAATATAACCCATATAGCAATATAGCCATTAGAGGTTTAGGGTTGTTTGACAACATTTCCTATAGTGATGTTTTCCATTTTCTATTCTGGTATGGCTAATGTTTATAATATCCCATTAAATATCCATCCCACAGCCTTAACTTACTAACAAAAAAAGCACTATGAGACAAATTCGTCTATATTTATTTTCATTCCATCGCACAAGATTTAACCTTTCATGTTATTGTACATCATTGTGGAAACAAGATGAATAGAGAATGAATAACTTTTAGCCACATCCAATAAATCCTTCTTTATTTATGGAATTTGGGGAATACAAAACAAGTTCCTAAACCTTATTATTCTATCACGATCATGGTTTAATTCATGAACACTTATAACCATCTTTTCAGCTCTACATTTTCCTTCTATGTCGCCTTAATCATCACTTAGATAGATCGGTGAACATTCAATTGATAAAGATGTGATTTTTACCCTTCCATTAAAATTTTAAGATTAATCCTGTAGAAATCCATAAATATTGGATCTTTTACGATCCTCATCAAGGATATGCTAGCATGGCCCTTTCAAATCAAATAATATATCACCTTTTTCTCTTTCCTAGTGGGGTAATGTTTTGAGAATTCATAATCTTTAATATACTCCAACCATCTCCCTTGTTTCATATTCAACATATTTTTTTTCTGAAAGTATAATTTTTGATTTTAAGATCAGTATAAATATCACACATTTCACAATAATGATAAGTACTCTATATCATTAGAGAATATATTACTACTGGTAACTTTAAATCATGAGTTGGGTAATTTTACTTATGAATTTTCAATTCTTGTGAGGCATAAAATATCACCATATATTTCTTTTCATGATAACACATCATAGACCCTTTTTGGATGCATCCTGATAGATCACAAACCATTCTACACAACAAGGCATTGTGAGCATAGGTCCAGGGGATAACCTTCTTATGGGACATTAGAAATTATCTCTTCATTATTTTATCTACTTGAACATAAGTCATTTATGAATAAACTTGGTTAGTGGATTAGATAATCATGAAAGTATATCACAAAATGTAGACAATAAACATCCAAAAAAGAATAATGTGGATCATAGTTACTATTTTTGGTCTCATCCAACATTCAATAACTTCTATTTTTGATGGATCCAAAGATATCCAATATTTAGAGATTAGATGACCAAAAAATGAAACATTCTGAAGACAAAGTTCACACATGTTAATTCATTCATAAATATTCCCTTTTATTTCGGGTCATCAGTTCATTTTTCAAGTGATCTTATTGCTCATACTTTATTTTAAAATAGACAAGAATATAATCCATAACGACTATAGAACCAGATCAAGATAGTCTCAAAAGACTCTATTCATTAGATCCATGGAGATAGTGAGGAAATTTGTAAGACCAAAAGGAATCAATATAAATTCATATTTTCAATACATTGTAGATAATTACATCAATGGTGTATCCTTCTTCGTAACCCTTAATTGATTGTATCCCGAATGAAGATAAATCATGTAAATGTATTGAGCTCTGTGTATTTGGTGGAATAAGTCATCAATGAAGGGGAGATGATATTTATTCTTGACAGTGATATTGTTAAGTTCTTAATGATCATTGAAGAGTCTCATTGATCCATAATAATTCTTAACAAACAAAATAGATGACCCCCAAGGTGACGTAGTGGGTCAAATGAATCCCATTTCAAGAGTCCCTTGGAGTTGCTTCTTCAATACCTATTACTCAATTAGAGGCATTCTTTAAGGTGTATTTGAAATAGGCATAACACCCGAAATGATTTATTTTGAAAACTAATCCTCACTATGTTGTTGTAGACCTAGAAATTATTACAAAACCACAATATTAAACTCTTAAACAATGGTTTTATTCTTAATTGTGAGTTTCTCCCCAACCATTTGAGTTATATAACCCTAATTTACCGGTATTAAGAACCAAAATATGGAATAAATTTTCACCAGATGGTCATATATATCTTTGTATCAATAGGTTATCCTAGATTGATCTAGAATATGAAATGTGACTTCCCTTCCATGGAAATTGATATGAGATCCATATAGATAATGAAAATCCATGCCATGAATCACATCAAATTATACTATAGTAAGGATCACATGTATATCAGGAAGAACATTCCCAATAACCTAAACCAGAGAAGAATTATAAACTTGTGATGCGACAGTTGTGCCATTAATAGTTGTTTTAGCTAACTCAAAATCCAAATGTTGATGTAATATGGTGATACCCTTATGAAAATATCCAGAAAAAAAAGAGTGTAAGGTTACAGAATCCAATAAAACATTTTCATCTTTAGATTGGATGGTAAGTGTATCTTTCATCACTTCATTATCATACTCCACATCATTGATAGTGATCACATGGGAAAATCCTTTGTATTTTTCTTTTAAGAGTTTTCTAACATCAATCATCAACAGTAACCATTGGATTAGGGAATTGATTAGAACAATTCCCCATTTCCTTTCTCATGTATCATTAATGTGTATGAGGTGAATTTTTGTAGCCCTCTATCTATTTATAACATTAGACATCTTTTTCCAATCACTTCACCATTCAATTCTCGTTGAACATCTTTTCCACACCTAAAAAATTTACTAGTCCCTTTACGAAAATTTACTATATGTTTCTTTCAAAATTTTGAGAAAAATGTAAAACACATAATTTTTTAGTGTGGTCGTTAGATTTTCTCATTAAATCCATTCTTCACTTCTTACCAATCCATAAGATAGATGGTTTACAACATTATCCATATCAACTATGAAAGAATATCAAACGATTTCCTAACAGCTATTGAAGTCCCTTATAAATTATTCCTTTTAGATAATTGGGTTTAAACCAATATAATATATGTAAATTTTACTCTCAGGTTGGATAATATTTCCAAAATCGAACCGTAAAAGTTTTGATGAAATTTCTACATAGGCACCAATGGATTCATCTCCCTTTTGCATAAGCTGAAGGAAATCCTTCTCCATCATTGATCAATGAATATAGGGATTGTAAATATTGAAAAATAAGTTCTTGAACTCATCTTATACCATGGATTCAATTTTATATCACTTCCTTATATTATTGATATGATTCCACCACTTATCTGCTTCACCTTCCATATGATAGACTAGAAAGATGAATTTATCTTGTTCTAGACACTGGAGAATTGAAAATATATTTTTAGTGGTACTGATCCATTGTTTAGCCACTAATGGATCCGAAGTCCCATTAAAAGAATGAGGGTGTGGCCTCATTAAGGACTCAACATAATATAGTTCCATTTTATCTCTTGTGGTAGTCCTACATGATTCATAGCTGGAGAAAGTCATTTAAGTGTAGCTATATGTTTTTTCATTCCATATCCCATACCATTTTGGATGCTCATGAGGACTATAATTGGATTTCCCATTTTATTCATCATTATCGTAGTTCCCTTAGGTTATAGCCATTGACTAAAAACAAGAATCATAGTGTGAAAAATAATAATCATAAAGGATAACCAACATAGTGAAGAATAAAATTTTAATTTAGGACAATTTATATTTTATCCTATGTTATTCATGATCATTTCTAAAACAATACTATTTTAACCTATATTTCAACATATCCTTTGTGTTCTTTCTATGGTTTTCACATCCTAGTTTCTAAAGGTTGAAAAAACATTCCTCTGATAGAAAATATTATGAACCATACATTACCTGAATTTATATTAATTAAATATTGATTCTTATTCATTTAAAATTTATAAAAAATCTATGAGAGTACTGTTATGTATAATATTGATAGAAACACGGAATGAAAAACAACTTGTTCAAATGACATCTTCATTATCTCCCACTAATTTCATCAAAAACTATTCCCCTTTTTGAAATATCTAAATTAAGAACAATCTTCAAAACATGGGGAAAATTTTTGAACGAGTGATCTTAGATGCTAAATAAAGTGAAAACAAGGGATATATCAATCATATCATAACCATAATATATAATACCATAACATTTTAAAATCATATCCTATATATGAATGATCGTGATATCAGGTGATGGTATAAATCTTGAATGTTCAGGACAATTAATGATCGTAATAAAAAAGTCATAAAATAAAGCATGATGTTTTTTTAGAATATAGAAATACACATAAAATAATTTCATATTATTGAAGGCTCATTTCCAAGAAAATCATAGTGTAAAACGTCTATTACTGAATCGAGTTCACTCCTCCGTCAAGCCATGCATTACTGCTGAGATCATCTTCAATTAAATCAATGTCTATGGCATGAGATATAAATCTTTACAACAATTTAACAGACTGATATATAGGTCCGAAACATATCATAATGAAATTATTCTTACGTGTTCCACATAAAATAAATCACTCATCATAACCTAATGAATAAAATGGGTTTCTTTAAACATCATTCCACCAAAAATAATCTATGTAAAAGAAATGGATTTCATAAACAATAGTCTTTCTTAAACATAAAAAAATCATAACAACAATATGGATATTAAACTTCATACATTACCCTATTAAATAATTTCATCTTATATGGAAAATAATTTTTAATATAACACTCGAAATTAATTCTTGAGGAAGATATCCTCTCTTATTAAACAACGTTCTCTTTTCTCAAAATTCAATGAAATTTTAAAATAAATTAATGTATTCAAAAATAACCCCAATATCATGTATAGTAAGCTTCATGAAAATATTTTTTATAGAGATTCAAAAATGTGATCATGCAGTAAAAGCTAAAAAACATTCTCATCATGCATTTGACAGAATAGTCAAAAAGTACCTTGTATCGAATAATGAAAAAATATTCCTTTCCAAAATTATAATGAAAATTCACCAATGGGTAAAATGGAAATTAATTTTCTTAAATAATATATAAATTATTAAATATTTAGGAAACATGTACAGAGAAGATAAATATACCACAATAAATACTTATGTATAATTCATCTCAGATAACAATGAGATTATGAAATTATCCATTACCTTAGGTCCATTTATCTTTTATATATAACCTATCCTACTCTATAATGATTTATGTAATTTAATTGTCTTATTTAAGAATAATATCCATTTTTGTGATATAATATATGATCATATTATAATCTATTTGTTAACAACATTTCATTATTAATTGTTATTCAGGTATTAATTGCTTTATTTTCTAAGGTATTTTTTGGAATAAGTTTAGGTTCTCATTCATAGGTCCTAGTTATATCATTAAAAAATGATATTAAAATTATATATATAATATTTATTCATTCTATACATTTTATACTCATGCTTTAATTAAGATCATGTATAATGAATCGTATCACTACATGGAGACAATTATCTGTACGCACACGCGACCGAAAATATCATTCCCCCAACTCTTGGATGGAATTGGGGTGAATAGTGTATTATATTTCAAAATAAATATCATGTTATAATAATAATTTATTGTCATTATTTATATCATTATAACCATCCATGTATGGAGGTGGTGAAAAACATATTAAACCAGGATGTGGAGGCAATATACCATATGTATGCATGTGTTGTGATTTAATTTTTCTTAGGATTGGTAGAAAGTTGAATATTATTGTTCCATAATAATAATAAAATCTCATTATATATTTTATACTTGTTTTAGTACTTTATAATGAAACAACTAACTACTATGAAGTAGAGGAATAAATAAGTTTGAATGAATTGGTAGAGGAGATAACCTCTTCTTCGACGTGCTTCCTCTAAATCTTCTCTTAGATCATAAGAGATTGAATTTGTAAAATATCAGAACCTCTATAATTTTTCTATGGATGTTTATAAGGAAAAAATAAGGGTAAGGATATGATTGAATTCTCAATGAGAATTGAAGAGTTGAGGTAGGAGGTGTCCTTTTATAAATAAGGTGAGGGATACTTTTGGAAACTCCACAATTAATTATTCATGATAAAATGAAACCCCCACCCAAAACCTCCATAATTTCCCAATTTAGAATATTATATGATATATGGTTTTAATATCCTTAACCAATATATTTTATCCAATTTTTACTTTCAATTTAAACCTTTTCATTTTAATTAATACTTAATTATTCTATTTATTTTTTTATTAAGGTAAAAAATATTTCAATATCAAGAGGGTGAAATATTTACATAATTGATATCAATAAAAAAATAAATAAATAAATTAGCACATTTCAGATCCTATAATAATAATAATATATCATTAATTATGTATTATTATATTTGAATAATTTAATAAAACACTACTTTCTTAAACGGTAAATATTTCCAATTTTGACACTTTTCAATTCATTCATTTTTAAAAATATTAAAATTACTAGTACAATTTAAAAAACAAATATTTTATTATATTCATAAGAGTTTATGATCTTTTAAATAAATCATTATAAATATTAATTAGGCCAAATTATATTCAGTTTAATATGTTTGATAAGATTTATTTATTTTCTCTGTTAATAGAATAATAACTACATCAATATTTTGCAATTATTTAGTATACATATTTGATCAGTAAATATTAAGAAATAAAATACAATGATGAATATAAATCAACTAGATTATAGAAGAATATTTCTAAATGAATTTATATTCTAGGAAATCTAACATTTAAAATGTTGTAATTAAATAATTAATGCAAAAACATTTACATCAATTTAAATAAAATAATATAACTCCCACAATATATTTTATATTGATCAAAATATCTACTAACCCAACACTTGTATAGTTATTGTAGATATTTACTCAACCAATAATAATTTATCAAGTTTTTCAATCTTTTGATGGTTAATAAAATCTTAATAATAAATATTATTGCTTTCTCGTCGTCAAAGTATAATTCTTTTAGGATATTGTTAATTTCCTTAAAATAATAAATAAATTATCATGAAAAATAAAAATCTTTTTTCTTTCATATTAGTATTTATAATATAATATTTATTTGAAATATCCTTATATAATAAAAGATATAATTATTAAAATTTTAGTAAGACATTTTTAATTGTTATTTAAATAAAATAAATTTAATGTTCTTATCTCTTCCACGTGGCTTCCAAAGGACTCCATTTCGAAACAAGTATTATTATGGTTGAAACACACTAATCCAATGATATTATTAAAAGTGTTAGTTAAACATTATAATGGTATTCATATCCTTAATAACCTAATTTACCCTTTTTTGTATTAATAAAAATTTCCGAACATACTATTCATAATTCCCAAAAAAATAAACCTATTTAGAAATTTTAGACCAAATGATTCCAAATATGTAATCCATTTTTCAAAAATAGAAACACAAATGTTTCAGTAATAAATTAAAAATTATTGCTATTTTTGGAAAGAGAGAAAGTGTATAAAATGTTAAAACAATAGAAAAGAATGATATATTATTACATCTAAATTCTTCGTAAAATTAATTCTAATAACATACATTATATTTAGTGATAAAAATATTTTATATTTATTCTGTAAAAACATTCACTATTATAATTTAACTATATAAATTTATTTTATAAAAAAATTAGTTTTCAATTAAAATTTACTGTATTTTTACTATTAATAAAAAAATATTAACAATTACCCAAAATAATATTTTTATATCTCACTTAAAAATAAAATGTTTATTTTGTCTTATAAATATTTTAATGTTTCAAATTATTAATTTAAAATAGTTACTCTAATTATAGGTAAAAAATTTCCGTTTTAAAAATTTTTTTTTTATACATCAAATATGGTTTATTCATAACCTATGGAAGAAATATTTAATGTAATAATATAAAGAATATTTTTTTATGTGTATGAAATATATATTTTATTATTCAAATTTACTAATTGTAAGACACCTAATTGTTTTAAATATATAAAAATATATAATTAATTTATGTTTCTTGAAAATAATTTTATGCAAATGAATTCACCATATAACATAATAAGTTAGTAATATTTTTTCCCAATATCCTAATGGCTAGAAAAATATTATAATATTATACTAAGGTCATATCAGAGTTTGTTTAAACTCACGATTGCTTGCAGTGAAAGCTATTGGAGAACTAAAATTATTTAGATAAAATATATCACAAAAACATTCTGGTGTCACTATCATCATTTTTGTTTACCTTCAGTACTTCCTCATATATCATATACTTTCATATCAGTTCCATAACTGTAAACAAACTGATATCACATGATTCTCTTATTGATACAATGGTTCCTCTCCCCTTTTTATAATAATATGAGTAGTAGTATGATTTGTTCCTTAGCATCAACTATATTTTATATAGTGCTCATTGTATTAAAATTATTATTGAACATGAGGCATATATCAAAAAATAGGTTCATCATGATTCATTTTAAAGTTATCATATTAAAAAGTATATGTATTAAGCCTCATTTCAATAACAATATTTGGCTCCTTCATTTGAAACTACTAAATTTTTCCAAATTTAAATCAATGTTTACATACAGATATCCTATTAAATTCCTCATTAGATAAATATTAATATACATAACTTATAGATATTAAATTATTATTATAGGATACCTTAGTGGCCTAATCAAAAATATTTATAGCAGTAGCAGGAATGTTATATTCATTTATAAATTTGTAATATATTTCAAAACTAATGATTTTCCAAGTTTATTATCATTTTGAATTACCAATGAGGAATAATTGTTCCATTGAAATATGGAGATATTTCGGTTATAGAACCTTCTTTTGTATTTTCCATGTTAAATGATTGAAAAATATTTTGAAATAACTACACATTTGGAATAGACCGAAATTTTCACATCTTTAAAAAACTAATAAAATAACAGAAAAAAATATTTTGAAAGAAATTAAATAAATTAGTGGGAGTAGGACACTTAAGAGGGTGAGTTAAAACATCCTCTAACAATTTATTTCTTAAAAGTTTATTAAAATTTTCCCGAATATGGAATAAAAAATGTCCCACATAACCAAAGTATTATATTTATTAAATTTGTTATCTTTTGAAATACTTCTCAAGGACTGATTAGTTCTAAATTAATGTAATATAGATTATTATTTAAAGATTTAAAATAAATCATCTAAATAAAATTCAAATATAAACACTACATAATCATAACTATCAATTTTAACGAAATTGATAATGCTATGAATAAATAAAATAGTGAAAATAGAACCCTTAATGGAACAACATAAATAACAACACAAATTTTATTATCAGTAATATATTTAATCATATCTACTTGTTGATCACCTACCACCAAGAATTTTATAAAATTAAACATTGATTCACAACTTGGATATGGGTAATAAAAAATATACACACTGTCTATGTCAACATGACATCTTATACAGTTTCCCTGGAAGTTTAAAAACAACCGGATCACACAAGGACCACTTCCACTATTATCCCTAGAAATGGAAAAAGAAAAATATGTTCTTTTTGAAAATATCTATATATCTTGATGTTTTTAATATTAGTCAATGTGGGTTGAAAATTCAGAGATCTAAATACTACTCATAATATAAAAATATCTCAGTAATTGACAAAAAATGAGAAAAGAGTAAGAAGGCTTTGTGTGATTGTCAATGCAGCTTGCGACTACTCGATGTTGTGTTGAAATAATGTTTGAGTCAATATCATGAAAAATCGAGAAAAACATAGCATCATGAAATTTTTTTTCCATAGTTTCTAGTGAGGTAGTAGTTTGACTTAGTAGTGATTCTCATTTATTTTGTTTGTTGCTTCGAGAAATTGTTTAGTTTAAGATATTGGGAGTATCTTCGTGATTCTGATTTTTTTGTCCTTTTGTTTTTCAATGGTGTATAAAAAAGTACACTCACAATTTATTTTTGATCAGAAATTCCATTCATACACTATAGTATAAAAGGATAAGGTTTTATTGTACCTCATACCTAATTCTGTTTTCTAAAATCTATATTAATGTTTTCTAAAAAAGATAGAAAAATATATTAAAATAAATAATAGAACGATTTTTTTCACAAATATGACCATTATAATAAATATAAATATAAATTTAATTGTTAGAGTAGATACTGTCTTCAGAATGGTAGGTCATGTAGTGGTGTCTTAGAACTGATGTGACAATAATAGTTTATTCTACAATCAGGAACAGTGACCCAGATAGAGGTGACTCCAGATCGGTAGTTCATTATGATGGTAATTAATTCTGAGGGTAAGTTGTTCTGAGGGTGAATCATGCTATCATTAGCTCAAACCAATATCTCATACTCCATGAAAATTTATGATTTCATCGGTAAGACATTATTTCCATATGTCAATGTTATAATGACTCGGCTATCAGCAACTCAAAGTGACATTGTGTTATCCTTTAAAAAAATCTATGTTTATCTATCAGTTGGATGAACAATGTTAAATATGTGCATCCCTAGCCAGATTGATAGTGTATCATCCTTTTCCATAATTCAATGTCTGTGATTATGGTGTGATAGTTAACGGTGACCCATCTTATCGGTAGGTCCATACAAATGGTAGCTCATAATAGGCCATTTTTGGTCATAAATAGGATGTCCAATAGTGAGTTCACCTAAACAGCGACTCAACCATAACTAAAACATATACATATTCATATTATGTCAATCTATCATATGTTTTGAAATACATTCAAAAATATAAGAAGATTATAAGTAAACATGAGTATACATAATTAAACATAAGGAAACACGATGTAACTTAATTATAAATTAGTTGTGAGCATTAAAACAAGGGGAGGAAAACATTTATGAAATTTATGATATTATTAATATTCCAGAATTATAATATCACACATAAATTCATGTTTTTTATTTTGTTGGAATGCGATAATACCGCTCCTATGTATGGTGCACTACTGCCTCACAAAGCGATGTGATTTATTCACTCTTTACATGCAATATATTATGAATTATTTTTAAAAAATATTATATATATATATATGGAATAATTTTTTTACCTTAGGGATAATATATATATATATATACATATTTGTAATTTTATATTATTTCATTAAATATGATAGAAAAATGAAAACAATGGTCATTCGTACAAACAACATTCTATTTCCAGGAATGATGTGCATCACTTACTATCACAAAATTTTATTAATTAATTTTAATAAATATATAATAATATTTATTATATTTTAATCCTTTATTAAATTCAATATATGAAAAAGTAATAATTTCAGTAATATGAACAATAAAAATAACAAGTCAAAACATAATAAAAAAAATAATGCAATTAACATTTGTAATAATGATAATAATGAATGATTTTTAAATAATTGATGATATGTAGTCCTAAAATAGTTATATATGATATCATACATAATAATATAGTTCAAGAATAAGATAACAACATGTCTAAAACCACTATATAGTAGGTTAAACAATGTATGATCAAAATTATAAATTGTGGTAATGGATTTCGTCTCCATTTCATTTCATTATATGATATTGTAATGTTATACACCTAATCACATTTATATGGTATATATACTTTCCCATTAACATGTAATTGTTGAGAAAAGTATTGTTTTCAACAATTCATGTTAATGTTTTTTAAAGGGGGAGATTATTTAAAATAAAACTACGTCTCTTTATGATAATTTTGATGCTCACAAATACCCTTAGTTATTTTATAATGATTTTATTTAGTATTTTACAGGAATTTATTAATTTATTTTATTCTTGAAAAAATTAGAATTTATTACTTATTCAGGATCTCCTTTAGCATGTTTGGGAATCAGTGTTCATACCTTACAAAGATAAATATAGCGCGGAATCTGCTTTAGCACGTTCTGGAATCACTATTCATACCCTACATGGATAAACATAGTGTATGGATGAAAAGCGTGCATACTTTTTGATATAAGAGAAAATAATGGTTAAACAACCTTATGTTTTCCGCAAAGTATGGAAGGAGAACCTTACATTAGGAAGGAACCTTACGTTTTGTTTATCAGCAATGTATAGAAGGAGAACCGTACGTAAATTCTATGTGATACGTTTGTTTCACAAAAGTATGGTCCATCAACCTTACTTTTGTAAACAACCATACGTTCTTGGAAAAGTATGGATAAAGTAAAAGTATGGATCTTTTACCATACGTTTGAGTGTTGAAGGAAAAGTAAGGATGATCAACCCTACGTTTGTGTTCAACCTTACATTGTCAACCCTAAGTTTGTGTTCAACCTTACTTTTTCAAGCCTACGTTTGAAGACTATGTTATTAACCCTACGTTTGGAGGCCATGTCATCAACCTTACATTTGGCGTCAAAAAATTTGACATATGATATTTATTGCAACGTTCAGCAAGCTGATTTATGGGTGGATTTCAAGACGGATTTAAAGTCATTTTTAATGTACGACTTTGACTGATTCAAAGGTGTTTTATTAATGGATTTAAGATCGAATTAAAAGGAGCTTTTTATGCCGATTCTTAAGGGAAGTTACGACTTCTCTATAAATTCAAATTTTTTTATATTGCGAATCAGAAGGGGACTTTTATGTATCTAAATATGAAGGAGATATGTTTTATTATATATGTTCTCCCTAAAAAACTATGTACATGAGGATGTGATCGCTCTTTTGTTGAAAAAGGTGGAAAACAGAGATTGCAAATATTCACGATTGTTCTGCTGATTTAAATGTAGCGTAAACGATCTGTTTGTTCAAGAAGAATGAACTCGGTAGAAGATTCACCTGTTCTACATGGAATATCTACTGTGGATCTACTACTACGGAGGTTTTGATCTATATCACTATATCTACTATAACAGGATCAACTCAGAACTGCTTCGTCTTGAAGATCAATATTTCTAGAGACTTTGATCTATCTGTGATCAATTGCATTCTGTCACGATTGTGAAGATCAACTGGAAATTTCTTTCAGAAATTATTTTTATTCTTGAGTAACCAGCTTCATGTTATAATCTATGTAGGTTCGTTTTTGAACTATAAGGCTTTGTTTTTCCTTGGATTGTAAAGGTATCAACTGTCTATACTCAGTTGTGAATCGGTCTATCGAAAAGAGGACCAAATAGCGAAAATCACCAAGCTCTTGGAGTTGAGCATTGTTGGAGTGGACTAGGGGCCTTTTGTTCCCCAAAACACTATACATCATTGTGTTCTTGATTTTACTTTTTCTGCTACACGATCAAATCTGATAAAGTATAAAGGACATAACTCGTTCAAGAAAAGAGTTATCAAAAAATTTCAAAATACACAATTCACCCCCCCCCCTCTTGTGTATAATCTGTAGATTTAGATCCAATAATTGGTATCAAAGGAGGAGATTTTGATAGAGACTATGAAATCTAGAAGCATTTAAGGATTATAAAACAGAGCATCATGACTGATATAAGATAAGGGATGCCGATGGTCAGAGCACCATATTTTAATGGATACAACTATGGTTGCTGGAAATTGCGCATGATAATATATCTGAAAAACCTCGGATATAGAGTCTATTCAAAGATTCATACTTCTTTTGATATTCCTGAAAATCTTGAGACATGGAGTGCTGCTATAGAGGTGTAGTACGATATGAACTCGAATGCTTTGAATGCAATTATCGGCGGTCTAGGACCAGATGAATTTAACAGAGTATCTCTATGACCGACAACATATGAGATGTGGCGAACAATACTTGTGACATATGGAGGAATATAAAATGTTAGGAAAATGATATATGCAACTAAAAAACTTAAATTTGATACTTTTAGAATGGTTGAAGGTGAGAGAATTACCCAAATGAATGGGATATTGGCAAAAATTGTCAATAACATAACTGCTCTAGGAGAACCTATCAAACAGGGTGATCAAGCATTAAAAGTATTGAGAGTACTTCCTACTCGATGGAATGGTATCTCTGCTGCAATCAGACAATCAACACCTGTCAAAGATCTCAGTATTGGAGAGTTGATTGGTACACTGATGATGTATGAAGTTGAAATTTAATATGAGGCTAATGAACATAAAGTGTTTATCAAAAGGGAAGATACTTCCTTGAAGGTCACTTCCCAATAAAAGAATACAAAGATGAAGAGGAAAGAAGTCAAAACTAAATCAGATAGCTATGACTCATCCAACTCAGATAATGAACTGGCTCAACTAGCAAAAAAATTTAGAAAATTCTACAGTAAGAAAAGAGGCTTCAAAAAATACTTTAAGGGGGATAATAAGGAAGTAAGATGTTATGAATGAAAAATGATGGGACATATCAGACCGGATTTACCACAATTGGGGGCTGCAAAGAAGAACAAAATCTTCAAAATAAATGATTTTGAGTAGAAAGACAAGAAAGCTATGAAAGCCACTTGGAGTGTTTCTAAAGACTCTAGTAGCTCTTCTGAATCAAGCTCAGGGAAAGAAGAAGTCAATCTAAAATAAAACATATGTTTCATTGCAGAAACTGATGAGGTACACTCATATTACTCTTATGAAACAAATTATGAATCAATCTACACAAATGAAAAACTTGCAGCCTACTTCAATATGCTTGAAGAAAGATATGACTCACTATTTAAGAAACATAAGTCACCAAAAAAATAAATATAAATCCATTTCAGATGAAGGAGATACAATGCTAAAACAACATAAAGAATTAACTGATAAATACAAATTAATTAAAACTAACTATTTTAATTTTGAATCAAGAATAAAAATACTACAGGATGAAGTAGAATCTTAAAAAGAGGATGCATTGGTTTTTACAAAAGGAGAGAATTCATTAAATGAAATTCTTGGAAAAACTATCATTAAAAAGGAGATATTTGGAATTGGTAGTAAAGTTGAAAAACCAAATCTATATAAAAATTATTTTGTTCCTAGCTCTAAAGAGGATAATTGTAATTTTTGTGCGACAAAGGGACATATAGCTAAAAATTGTTTCTTAAGAAAAACTCAAATTTGTGGTATTAAGAAATCCTATGTTTCAAAAGACATATATGATCCAACTAATTTTAAAAGAACAAAGCAAATATGGATACCCAGATCATATCTAGCTAACACTCCTGGACCCAACAAAATATGGGTACCAAAGAAATTTTTTGAATGTCTTTGTAGGTAGCAGGACACCAGAGAAGAAAAGATATATGGTACATGGACAGTGGCTGTTCAAGACATATGAGTGGGAACCCATTGAATTTTTCTTCACTCCCTCAAAAGGAAGGAGGACTTGTCACATTTGGTGACAATGCCAAAGGAAAAATAATCAGCATTGGAACTGTTGGAGATACAAAAATAGTGTCAATCAACAAAGTAATTTATGTACAAGGACTAAAACACAATATGAAAAGTATCTCTCAACTTTGTGATGATGGATATACTGTTCATTTTACTAACAATTGTTGTATTGTTTCTAAAGATAAACTATTTAAATTTAAAAGCACCAAAAACTGAAAATATCTATACATTGGATTCAAATTCCTTGTGTAAACAACAGGTAAAATGCTTGACTGCTAGAGTAAGTGAATCCTGGATTTGGCATAGGAGACCTGGTCATTGAAATGTATATGTTTTACATAAGTTATCTATGAAAAATTTAGTTTCTGATTTACCATGACTCAAATTTGAAAGTGACAGATTTTTTGATGCATGTCAACTTGGAAGGCAACACAAATCATCCTTCAAATATGTTAATAAGGTTTCTACATCTAAACCTCTAGAACTTATTCATATGGATGTGTTTAGACCTTCAAGGGTAGCAAGCTTAGCTGGTAAATTATATGTATATGTTTTAGTTGATGACTATTCAAAATTTACATGGATTTTTTTTTTGAAATTTAAAAATGAAGCTTTTACTTTATTTGAAAGGTTCTACAAATCTGTTCAAAATGAAAAATGTTTCAATATTATCTCATTGAGAAGTGATCATGGTGGAGAATTTGAGAATCTAAAATTTAATTCCTTTTGCTCAAATATGAGTATTAAACTTTCCTTCTCTCCACCCAGAACACCTCAATAGAATGGGATTGTAGAAAGAAGAAATAGAACAATTCAAGAAATGGCAAGAACTTTGTTAAATGAATATATCATACCTATATATTTTTGGGTAGAATCAATGAATATAGCTTGTTATATAATTAATAGAGTTTTAATTAGACCTATATTGAAAAAGAAACCCTATGAACTATGGAATAACAGAAAACCTAAAGTAAATTACTTTAATGTTTTTAGATGCAAGGTTAATATCTTAAAAACCAATTATAATATTGGTAAGTTCGATCCAAAATCTGATGAAGGTATTTTCATAGGATATTCTGCTACCTCCAAAGCTTATAGAGTTTATAATAAGAAGTCAAGGATTGTTGAAGAATCAGTTCATGTGAAATTTGATGAATCTGATCCTTTTGATAAAAAAAACAAATGGATGAACTTGAATCTAATGATAACATGAGACTTGAGAATTTAAAGAATAATTTTAAAAATGATATAAAAGAAATTCAGTCCAATTCAGAGGAACATGATACTGAAGAACCTTTAAATATATTACCTAGACAGTCTATAACCCTAAAGAATCACCCTTTAGAAACTGTAATAGGTGACCTAGAAACAGGTGTTCAAACTAGAAGAAACATAGGATACCTAGTGTAATTCTCTGCCTTCCTATCTCAACAAGAACCCCAGACTATAGAAGAAGCTTTAGATGATGAAAGCTGGGTAATAGCAACGCAAGATGAATTAAACCAGTTTAAAAGAAATGAAGTTTGGGAATTAGTGGAAATACCTAAGAATTATCCTATAATAGGAACCAAATGGGTATTTAGAAATAAACAGGGTGACCAAGGCACAATAACTAGAAATAAAGCAAGATTAGTAGCTAAAGGATATAATCAAGAAGAGGGAATAGATTATGATGATAGTTTTTCACCTATAGCAATTTTAGAAGCCATTATAATCCTTTTAGCCTATGCATATTATATGAATTTTAAATTATTTCAGATGGATGTTAAATTCGCTTTTTTAAATGGTTATTTCATGGCGGAAGTTTATGTTGTGCAACCTCGGGGTTTTGAAAACTCTCAAAAACCTGATTCTATTTTTGAACATACTAAAGCTCTTTATGGCCTTAAACAATCACCTAGATCTTGGTATGAAAGATTAAGTTATTTTCATTTGAAAAATGATTTTACTGTTGGTATGGCAGACCCAACACTATTTAAGAAAACTGTGAAAAATAATGTTTTATTGGTTCAAACTTATGTTGATGATGTAATCTTTGGATGAACTAATAAAACTCTTTGTCATAAATTTTCAAAATTAATGAAAGAAGAATTTGAAATGAGTATGATGGGAGAATTAAATTTCTCTTTGGGTCTTCAAATATTTTAAAATGATTTTGGAAATTTTTTAAATCAAAGCAAATACATTACTGATTTACTTATGAAATTTTTACTTGAGAACAGCAAGCCATTTACAACTCCTATGTGTACTAATATATTCTTGATTTGGATGAACTGGAAAGTCAGTTGACAACATGTTATATAGATGTATGATTGGTAGTTTGTTATATCATACTACTAGCAGGCCAGATATAATGTACTCAGTATGTCTTTGTGCTAGATTTCAATCAAATCCTAAAGATTCTCATCTAACTGCTGATAAGAGAAATATTTTATATTTAAAAGGAACTGTTTTCAATCTATTATTTATCATAAAACTTCTGTTTTTAATTTGATTTCATATTCAGATGCTAACTTTGGAAGTTGTAAATTTGATAGAAAAAGTAAATCTGGTACATGTCAGTTTTTAGGAAAAAATTTAGTATCATGGTCTAGTAAGAAACAACATTCAGTTGACCTATCAACAGTTGAGGCATAATATATTTTTGCTGGCAATTGTGGTGCACACGTGTTGTGGATGAAAAAAGCTCTTATGGACTTAGGATTGAATATTAATAATACACCTATTTAATGAGATAATACGAGTGCAATTAATATTTCAAAAAATTGTATTAGTCATTCTTTAACAAAGCACATTGATATAAGGCATCAATTTTTAAGAGATCATGTTATTAAAAAAGATATATTTTTAGAATTTATAAATACTGAAATTCAATTAGCAGATATTTTTACTAAACCACTTCCCACATCAAGGTTTGATTTTATTAAGGGGGAGTTGAGTTTATTTAATTTAAAATAATTTTTATTTTTATTTACTTTTATTTATTTATGTAAATTTTATTTTTTTTATTGAATATTGTTTAAGATTTTCTTTCTTTCTTCATATGAAAAATTTATTTGTTTTTTAAATATATGTAATGATTAGTGATTACATGGGAATCAAGGATGTCAGCACTTTTTCGACTTCTAAACCCTTTTGAAATCTAAGAATCACATTTCCTCTTCTGAAACCCTACCCTTCGAACTTCTGAAACCCTAACCTTCAAACCTTCAGAGACACTTGCAGAAATGGTAAGGAATAAATGAGCCGGTGAGGCCGGGCCGAGAAATTCCAAGAGACAACACACTAAGGAAAGAAAAATATTAAAGGGTAAGGTAATCGATCTCATCTGGTTATTTCAGACAAATTTGTTGTTGAAGCAAGAGCTGTCATTTCAGAATCCTGAACAAATGTTCAACAGTGAAAATAGGGAATTTCTGTATGAAGTAGGAAATAGATACTTCTTCAAATCTGTACAATTTAGTCAAGGAGATAAATAGGAAAATACGATGGCTATGATAGAGGATAGGGATTTAACAATCTCTTCAGTAGAGGTTAGTCAGATTCTCAACTACCCTCATGAGGGAGTTTTCCATTTCAACTTGAAGAATATAGGAGATTCTGTGCATAAATATAAAGACATCATGTCTTTTATTTTTGGTACCAAGACAATAAAGAAAATTTTTTTCAAGGATTTGGAGCCTGATCAGAATATTTTGGTCAAATTTATTCGGACTGGAATAGCTCCATGGATGGAAGAAATGGAGAATATTTTGTACCATGATATGTATATAATGTTTCTTATGTTGAGTGATATTAAGTTAAACATTCCTAGATACATGATAATGTATCTCAGTTACTACTTTCAAAACCAGGAAAGGATGAATTTATACCCCTTTGGTAGATTTATTTATAAACAGTTGTTTAGAAAACACATGTTGAGATTAGTGGATGCTATAGTTAACTGTCATCATAGTAATACATTTAATGTTGGAACTTTGAGGAAAGTTGGATGTTTCTGGAGCACAATTAATTGAAATCTTTTGCCAGTAGGAGCTGAGGAAGGCTCAGAGAGTGCTCAGGCTCAACCTGCTATGTCCAAGGAGGGACAAGTTGAATCCAGAGTCAGCAATGTAGCAAGAAGAATTCTATTTGAAGTGGTAGATGTTGAGGAAGACATAAGTCTGGAGGGACTTCAATCAAGAAGAAAAAGACCAGTAAATGAGGAATTCACATCTACTGCTTTGGAAACTAAAACAGAAGCTTTATTTTCTTATTATTTTGTGAGTGAAGCAGTTGTTGATAAAACCATGGAAGATGTTACTGAGAGAACGACTCTAGTAGTGAAATCAGGAGCTCAAGAAGAAACTCAATGGAAAAATCAGGAACAGATTGTAGCTAATGTTGAAGTTTCACTTCAACAAGAACAAGAAATGGAGGCAGTTCCTGGTGATGAAGTGGCAATACCTCAGGAAACTTATGAAAATATTGTTCTTGAAAAAAAATGGAAGGAATGGATGCTGATTTTTTTGGTGAGCATGCTTCTGAATCTCACACAGAGGTACATCAAGAGGATTTTTCTGTAGAGGAGTTTGAAAACTCTAAGGAAATATTTCTGGACAAACATTCTCATGATAGTGAAAAAGAAAAATCTGATATTGAATCATTGCCTTTGGTACTGTTGCATTATCCTAATAATTTGAATCAAGCACAGGGTGTATCTACTTCAAGGAAAGAAGAAGACGACGAACTATACAGAAACGTATCTCAGTTGGAATCTGAGAATGTTTTTCTGAGAAATGCCTTAGATGTACAACATTTGAAGTTTCAAAAGCTGAAGGAGTGTACAGTTTCAAGGCAAGAAGATAAAATGTTTAAAGATAATATGTTGACTACTGTTACACAATTAAAATCTGAAATGGTTATGATGTTAGATTTATCAGATCTGAAGGTGTTTATGGGGAACCAATTTGCATCATATTCAAATAATGTTGTTAGTGGATCAGGTACTTCACCGGATTTAATCATAAGGTTTTAGGCTATCACAACTGCGATGTGTAACATGAATGACAGGATACAAGATCTTCAATGTAACAGTGCTCCTTTGGCAGTGTTGCTGGACAATCAGAAGTTTTAGTGGATCAACTAACATTTAGTGATACAATGATCAAAATTTGGTTAAATTAGTTATCAGAGAAGATCTCAGAATTTTTTGAAAAAGAGGAAAGGATGCATGAGTTTCTCAGAGTCAATTTAATTGAGGATATTCATATGACTCAAGAGAAGAGAGAGTTCATTATCAATCTTGGAGATGGGATGGTGAAGAGACTTCAGGAGCAGTTTACAGAAATCAAGTCTGCAATCCAGAGGAGATAGACCATGTTGCCTATCTTACCTAAACCTTGATTCCTATGTATATCAATGTCATGTGTATTCTACTGTTTTTGAATGAATTTTTATCATTGTTTATTTGTCTCTTTCCTTATTTGTTTTACTGACTTTATTTTTGATATTTCATTACTCAATGTTTAATTATTGATAAACAGGTCTTAATAGCATTTACTAATAGTTAAGTTCCATATTAAACGTGTTAAAATCCATGATTTGTAATTTTTTTGATATCACAAAAAGGGGGAGAATTTTGATAAACACTACATCAAAACCTACATTTTATTTAGGGGGAGAACTCATTTTATTGATGGAGAAAATTAAATGACTCATTTGGATTTATAACTATCTTTTTGGTGGAGAAGTTTTTATTTAAAACATTCTAACTAATTTTGACAGTTAATTTTTACTTAAATAATTTTAATTATTTTACGGGTTTTGTGATCTTCAAAAAAGGGGAGATTGTTGAGAAAAGTATTGTTTTAAACAATACATATTAATTTTATTTAAAGGGAGAGATTATTGAAAAAAATACTCTGTATCTTTATGATAATTTTGATGCTCACAAATACCCTTAGTTATTTACTAATGATTTTATTTAGTATTTTGCAGGAATTTATTAATATATTTTACTCGTGAAAAAACGATAATTTATTACTTATTCGGAATATCCTTTAGCGCATTCTGGAATCACTGTTCATACCTTACGTAGATAAATATAGCACAGAATCTGCTTTAGCACATTCTGTAATCATTGTTCATAACCTACGTGGATAAACGTAGTTTAAGGATGAAAATCATGTATAATTTTTGATATAAGAGAAATGTATGGTTAAACAACCATACGTTTTCAGAAAAGTATGGAAGAAGAACCTTACGTTAGGAAGGAACCTTATGTTTTGGTTATCAGCAAAGTTTGGAAGGAGAACCGTTCGTAAATTCTAAGTGATACGTTTTTTCTCAAAAGTATGGTTCATCAACCTTACTTTTGAAAACAACCATACGTTCTTGGAAAAGTATGGAGAAGTAAAAGTATGGATCTTTTACCGTATGTTTGAGTGTTGAAGGAAAAGAATGGATGATCAACCCAACATTTTTGTTCAACCTTATGTTGTCAACACTATGTTTGTGTTCAAACGTACATTGTCAACCCTATGTTTGAAGACTATGATATTAACCCTACGTTTGGTGGCCATGTCATCAACCTTATGTTTGGCGTCGGTAATTTTGACAGACGATATTTATGTGCAACGTTCAGTAAGCTGATTTCAGGGCGGATTTCATGCCAGATTTAATGTTGTTTTTAAAGTACAAATTTGACTGATTCAAATCCGTTTTATTAATGGATTTAAGATCGAATTAAAAGGATCTTTTTATGCAGAATCTTAAGGGAAGTTACAACTTATCTGTAAATTCAAATTTGTGAATATCGCGAATCAAAATGCGAATTTTATGGATCTAAATATGCAAGAGATGTGTCTTATTATATATGTTCTCTCTGAAACACCAGGTATAGGAGGATGTGATCAATCTTTGGTTGAAAAGGTGGAAAACAGATATTGCAAAAATTTACTATTGATCTGCTGAATCAAAAGGACCACAAAAGCTCAGTTTGTTCAAGAAGAAGGAACTCGATAGAATATTCACCTGTTCTACATCGAATATCTACTGTAGATCTACTACTTTTTAGGTTGTGAACTATATATCTATATCTACTATAACTGGGTCAACTCAGAACTGCTTCTTCTTGAAGATCAATATTTGGAGAGACTTTGATCCATCTATTGTTAATTGAATTCTGTTTCAATTGTGAAGATCAACTGGAAATTTATTTATGAAATTATTTTTATTCTTGAGTAACCAGCTTCTCGTTCTATGCTATGTAGTTTCATGTTTGAACTAGAAGGCTTTGTTTTTCCGTGGATTTTAAAGTTATCAACTGCATGTACTCAGTTGTGTATCGGTCTGTGGAAAAGACAACCAGATAATGAAAATCACCAAGCTCGTGGAGTTGAGCATTGGTGGAGTGGACTGGGGGCCTTCTGTTCCCCAAAACACTATACATCTTTTTGTTCTTGATTTTACTTTTTCCGCTGCATGATCAAATCTGATAAAGTATAAAGGAAAAAACTATTTCAAGTAAAGTGTTATAAAAAAATTGAAAAACACACAATTCAATCCCTCTATTATGTATATTCTGTAGATTCAGATCCAACAGTAATATCATTAATAATTGAATAATCATTATATCTTTATTTTCAATTTGAATCAGTTCATTTAATGGGAATTATCTTTAATGTTACCATTTTTAATGAAATTTCATATGTAGGTTTTTTATTTGGTTATATTACATCATCATTGTCCTGGATATTATATTATTATGTGTATAATGACTTTGGAATATATATATATTTTATTTCCTCTTTTTTATGTGTATTTATTGTATATACACATTCTCAATTCTTTTTTATTAATTCTCAGTTAAAAAATATAATAATTTTTAGGGGTATTCACTATATCATTCTAATTTATATTGTTTAATTTATTAATATATATTGACAAAATTATTCTATAATATTTTAACTAACCAGTAAATTTAAGTATCAGATTTGTATTGGTGATTTTTTTCCACTAATAGTTCCATTTATCAACTCATTAACTCTTATATTTTTTGAGAAATGTTTCAATAAATTTCTATATCATTTCGCTCTTTAGTTGAATATATCCTTCATTGCAAAACAGTACTTTCTAAAAAAAGTTTCAAAAATATTTACTTTATCCTTTTCAAATTTATTAATTAAAATTTATTCTTATCTTTTATTTTATTTAACAATTTTTTAAAAGGAATCTTCTTATTAATTTCAAAAAAATTGATTTTCAATCCTTTTTATAAAGAAAAGGGAATGATATTTTTTACCTTCAATAACATTTAAAAATTTACCCACCATCATTTATATAAATCTTACTTGGCATGTTAATGAATATAATTTTGAATAAAATGTTTCTAAATGTTAATTTATATGAAAATGGATTTTGAAATTTCTTTTAATATTAAAAGGATATTTTCTTAATGAATTTTTTGGAGATATTTTCATGGTACATCCATTCATCATTGAAAACAACCAATATATTACATAATATATACTTGGGATACGTTGACTTAATATAGTCCGTATTATTCCTCAGGATAATATATGATTATTTTTACTAATGAAACTATTGGGATTTACTACAATGTATCACTATTGTAATCCATAACATTGCAATGATGTTTTCACATTTATATGATCATATAACAATTAAATATCCCCTAAATATCTAGATTATTTAATTGTAGATATGTTTATTTATTTAACCATATATTATTTCAATGTAAATTTTACTACACTTAATGTTATTTGAAATTTTGGTAAATATTGATAAAGCCGTATCATTTACTCAATCAAATACTTTTTTTTCATTAACATTATTTATGAGACAAATTGATTATTTTATAAATGTAAAATTATTTAGAAGTGAAATACATAGGTTGGGGACCATGTAATATAATCCCTTCAATGCATTGGTAGTCTCCTGAGAGAAATATGTTTGCTGGACTAACAAAAATGGGGTTTTACACAGTATTTTTTAAATCAAATTGTGAAAGGTAATATTGGTAAAGGTTCTATATACCAGATAAAAATTTCATCCAATATTTTTTAATTACATTTATTCATAATTCAATTATTACTATGTAAGAACTTTTCTCTATGATATTTTCTCTTCATACATCTCATTATAAGTTCATTTATTTAATGGTATGGGTTTTCAATTATTTGATATTCTATATTGATTTTTCATTATCCATTAATTTAATTAGAACGTTTGCACAATTATTTACTTTTAATTATTTACTATTCTAATTTATTCAATATTGGTTATACAATATATAATACTTAATCAAGAATTGATCTCACTATTATTTTTTTCTATTCCATGGGATTCAAGGAAGTTTACAATGACTGATATCCATGGAGATGCTAGATGGGATAAATTTATAGTTGAAAAAAGTAGATTCTTATTTGTGTATTCAAATATAATATGTGAATCATGTATATATCTAGTTGACTAATAATAATAAAGAGATATGTCCACTGGGAGGACTTTCCTTGTATCTTATGCCAATGTAATGGTAGTGGGAACTGGTTCTGGGCGATTGGGGTCTAAGTCACTATATTAGTTATTAGTGAATGTTTACATTAGCCTTGGAAAATATATTGATCAAAATATATATTATGGTACATAACCCTACGATATACACTAAGGATAAGTATTTAAAAAAATCATAATGTTTTGGTATGGTATATAATATACGTTTTTTCCCAGAAATACATCCCTATTTGGATATTAAATGTGGACATGTTTCTACCACATATGTACCTAGGGGTAATAACTCTTTAAAGGGAATTTCATTTTTGACTTGAGAAAAACCTTGTACCTAAAAATAATACTTAACACGTCAATTATTTGACACTCATAAAGGATATTCTTAGGATAATTCACATTTTCATTAGAAACAAATATAAAGGAGATTGAGAGACGGTGTCAATGAGTATCCTATGTAAAACATAAGGTGTTTTATATTGAAAATAGGGTTTAAATATTTCGATATCTTATAAATTTTCATAGGGTTTTCTCACTATGATTATTCATACTAACACAACGCTATTTGGTTTTAATCAAATTTTTAGACACAATAGAATCATGTTAAAATTTATTATTAATAACATGGTGGTTAATAAGTAAAACAAAATGTTAAGAAGATTAGAGTGAAAGATAAATTTATCAGGCCTAATATGTTCTCAAAAAATTTGATAAAACAACATGTCACTATTGGAAATTAGATCATTCCCAAGGCTTCTATACCAACGGTTTGAAAAAACTGTTGGTATAGGTCCCCTTTCCCAACGGTTTGGCCAAACCGTTGGGAAAGGCCCCCAAATTGGCCACTTATCCCAATAGTTTGGCCAAACCGTTGGGAAAGGCCCCCCAAATTGGCCACTTTTCCCAACGATTTGGCCAAACCGTTGGGAAAGGTCCCTAAATATGCCACTTTTCCCTACGGTTTGGCCAAACCGTTGGGAAAGGTAGACCTATCCCAACGGTTTGGCCAAACCCTTGGGAAATGTGGGCCAAGAATTCAACATCCTCCATAGAATGAAAATCACAACCAAATACCTATACCAGCAGTTGTTAAAACCATTGGTATAGGTCTATACCAACGGTTTTAACAACCGTTGGTATAGGTACTTCCATTTTTTATCAGATCTTCGTACCGAGAACATTATATAAATCAAAATTTAAAATATTTATGAGAATACATATATATATTTATGTAATTATGATCACAAAAGTCATGTTAGGTTAGTGGTTGAGTCGTTCAATGATAAACGAGGGGTCCTGGGATCAAATCCCAGCGGATGTTTTATTTTTGGAATTTATATACCAACGGTTCCATTACCGTTGGTATAGATTTCATATTACCTGTACCAACAGTTTCAAAAACTATTGGTATAGGTCTATACCAATGGTTTTTGGAATACCGTTGGTATAGACCTATCCCAACGGCATACTTGGCTACGGTTCACCAAACCGTTGGTATAGGCTATACCAACGGTTTGGAGGCCTATACCAACGGTTCCAAACCGTTGGTAAAGGTTTGTTTTCTAGTAGTGTGTACCTTAACCAGCAACTGAAATCACTTTTATAGACGAGGATAGAGTTTTCTAAGAGCTCGAGTAGGGATGACCAATGAGAAAGGATGCCTCTATTTCAATAATGTCATGTATGTGGAAGGAGAAACCCTGAAAAGTGACTAGATTTATTGGAAAAATTATATATGCATGGAAAGGAGGGATACAAATCAAATTATTTCCACCAAAAAAATGAAGATTATGATAGAAGGAACAAAATCTGATTTGAAGGATCCATTTATAGTTTTTTGTCTTAAATGTAGAGAAACATGTCATAAAAAAGTCAACTACCTATTTAATAGTGTAACACCTAGACCATGGAAGTTACTAAGGGGAAATAAGATGGAAAATGTATTTTTTTTGTGAATCAACAATTAAATTTTTAATGTGTTTTTACAAATGGTACTTTTGTGATAATAATTATGAAACATATAATGATTTTTGTAAAATTATATAGGCATATAGGTTTTCATTAACTTACTATTAATTTATTCTATAAAGGGTTAATAGGTATAAGATTAATCCTCAGTTAAAATTCATAAAAACTTTTTTTTAGTGTTATATTGTTGGAATATCACAAGATAATGGATATTTTGACACAAATTTATCGAAATAATATCTTCTAATGAATGATTTATTTAAATAACAATGCCTCCAAATATTTTAGACATATTATTCAGGTTATTGGAATATATTATGGTAAATATGATCACTAATGACCTTTTAATAATATTAAAATAAGGTAATTAGACAATGTTAAAAAATTAAGTCGAAAAATTTTAAATAAAATATTTAATGATTAAAATTATTTCAAAATATCCAATCTTTTTTTTGGGAACATTATATAAATTATTTTAATATATATTATTAAAATTAAAACCCACATACAAGGTGAGAACCCATTTCACCAGGGAAAGAAGTGAGGTATAAAACCAGGAATCAAGGACAATAAGGGTTTAGTGCCTACCATTGGCCTACTAGAAGATATAATTTTAATGTTATTATTTTGTTAAAAGAATATAAATAAATATTAACAATGAACATGTATTATAAAAATTGAGGTTTATATATTAGTTTCATAACCATGATTGTTTTGGAAATATTTATATACAGTCAAAAATACATTTCACACTTTGTGGATCATTTGATCTATTAAATGTGATTTTTTGTGCTAGATGAACAATGAAACTCATTTCATGATATTTATATCATTAAATAAGCAATGAATTGGAAATTTAATGAAGAAAAACCAAAGGAAGATATTGTTATTATGAAATAGAAATGCATCAAGAAAGCATATTTCCCCATATTCAATTATTGACAAACAATTCCTCAAAATATATAAAATGACATTTAAATTAAATGTTATTCTATTACAATAATTTATAATGATATATATAACCTTTTCATACATATATTTTTAATTTATTTGAGGTCCTCAACATTTCATTAATTAATCAATTTATTGTGATTAATGATCCCAGTCACTTTATGTAATTATTCACAATACCCCTCTATATCCATGTATTCGCCATTCCATAATGTTAACTTATGTAGAAGCCTAGTTATATGATATTATATAAGAACATTTTACATCATTTTATCATGTATTTAGAGTAATTATTATCAAACCTTCTCACAAAGTGGTATTTCAGTAAAAATATTTACAAAATTCAAAACCTCGATTGTTGAGACAAAGTTTAAATATTATTGATACAATTTATATAATCCTAGGTTGAATGTAAAAACTATATATTTCAAAATATGTACATAATATTTAATGGTGTTCATGACATGAAAACCCATGATTAGATGTGAATATATCACCTCAAGACTTTAAAATATATTTAGAATTTGAAATAATTTTATTCTATTGATTGAGATGGAAAAAACACAGTGTTTACCATGTTTTACATGCAGATGAAATTTTGTTCTCTATCTGGGGTTTAACACAATAATGTATTTATTTGATAGAATGCATTTCATGCAAGAAAAGCTTTTGCCTAAAAACAACATACAATAAATGTTATTATGTAATCTAACAGATATCCCTATGAATTATAATAACATGAATGAATAAGACTATCTATATTATTAAAATATGGTTTAAAATTTTATTTATAATTATTTATTGGGTGAAAAATTAATTTAAATGAAAATGATAACAACATAAATGAAATATAAACAATTTTATAGAAATGATATTTCACTAAAAGGTGATTCAATGTCTATTTCCACAGATAGTTAAAAAAATTATTATAAATTTTAGAAAACCTTTATAAAAAAGAAATGATTATTTTTTAAATATAAATATTGATTTTTTCTTTCAGTTATTTTTTGGTATTAAAATGATATGTTTCATGTTTTTATTAATAGTAAAATATATTTGATTTTAGTTGAAAAATTCCATTTAATCCAATTTATTTATAATCTTAAAAAATAATTTGAATTGGTTTTAAGGTAAAAATATTTAAATTATAAATTAATTAATAAAATTTATATAATTAATGTCAATTTATTTTTTATTTTTTATAAAAAAATTGTAAATTTTTGAACATTTTAACTTAAAAAAATCACTTTCTCAACATGGATGCGGGATTAATTTTAAATTGATATATTACCATCATATAGATTTAATTTTTAAAAATGGTTCTATATTTGGAATAAGGAAATTTTTTAATTAATGATATTTTCAACTTAATATATCACAAAAAATATTTGAGAAATTAGTAAAATTTAATGACCATGATTAAGATAAAAATGTGTTTACCAATGGTTAACATTATAAAGTAAGGTGTAAAAATTGACCCAAAACATATCAAAAAACTATTTAATATATGAAGTTAGATAGTTATAATTATAGGGTCTAAAATGGATAATTATTGGGGACTGAAAACATGAAAAAAGTGGTTGTATCCAACTCTTTCAAAAAATTACAAGGGAGCCACCCACCTCACTTATAAATGGCGACCACTCTCCTCTGCAATTCACACCTTCAATCAATATTAGATCATCTGATCCGTACTAAAATAATTACTAAACATATATCATCTAAACATGTAAGTCTTATCTTTGGTATTAATCTATATTATTAAGGAATTAGTGAAAACATTAAAAGGATAATGAAAGAAGAGATAATGTTCTTCTAGGATCATTTTTATTTTATCTCCTTATCCACAATATTAAATTCCACATAAAACATTATTTTATAATATAATAATTATCTACATTATACTGATAATTCTTTAGGATAATTATTTGATCTAAAACTACAGACACACCCATCAAATTGTTTACAAAATCAAAATTTTTGTGTACAACAGACAATAACCATACAAATAGTTTTCGTTCATTTTTTCAGGACCACCATTCAAGGATGGGAATATTGATATATGTTCAGTATATATGATATATATATATATATATTATTTTCAAGATTTTATTATTTTTATGTAATTATTATACCACACATAAAAAAATTCTTTCCATTTTTTGGGAACAAGATTACATCACCTATGAGTATGATCGACTATCACCTCCCAAAGAGATGTGATTCATTCAATGTTTACAATGAATGTATTAAGACTATGGTTAACTAACATATGAGATATATATGACATAAAAAGGAAATTCACTTATCATATATATATATATATTTCAATTAATTTTCTATATTCAGTGTGGTATACAAATGGAATTGGTGTTCATCCGTAAGAACGACCTTCCATCTCAATGAAAACTATTTTTTTCCCCTGACTAAATTTTATTAAATAATATAAATAAATATATAATAAATATTATATATATATATGCAATTTTTTTTCCCCGATATTATCAAATCATGTTCTACGTAAAAGTAAAAATCCCATGTCAAAACATACATGAATAACATGGAAATTAAATGTCGAAACAATGAAAATAACGGCATATTGTAAAACAAAAGTGATAACTAGTTATTAAAGTATAATATTTATATAATAAATATTAATATTGTTTTTTATACGTTAATAATAAGGATAAAAAACTACACATGATTTTAAATCAAGTATGACCCAAAATAAAGTGTGAGGTAAGGGATTTCGTCTTAATTTCAATTGATGGAAGAATATTGTCATGTTATGTGTATAATAAAGTGTATATGGTATATATAAAACCATTTTGACATGTATATAACATATAAATCATTATTCATGGTATATTATATTTCAATTTGAATCTTTTCATTTATGGGTAGTTGACTACAATGTTACAAATTTCTAAAGAAGCATCAGAACTCAATTTATTTTCGTTATGATATATTATTTTTTGGAAGTAATCTGTAATATATGATTAAGTGTATAATGTCATTTTAATAAATATTTTTATATTTACACTTGTAATATATGGATTTATAGTTGACACACAAAATTGATTAATTCTCACTTCATCATTATTACCATTTTATATGTTGTTTCAAAATCTAATTCAAATTGAGATAATTTTTCAAAAATTTTAAATTAAAAGAAATTAGATCATTATTTTAATAAAAACCTTAATTTTCTTTTAAAATGGTTATTTATGATATTTTTCAAGTGATAGTACTATTTTCCAATGTTATCTAAAATAAAATTCTTGAGTCATTTATATTAAATTTTCACATCATTTCACTCTTTGGTCAGAAATCCATGTTCATAAAAAATCATGGGTTAGAAAAAAAAATTACAATAATTTCATTAAAATTTTAAAAATTATTATATTAAACAAATTTTTACCATTTTTTGTCATATTTTTTATCAATTTAATCTACTTATTGTTTTTCGAACAAGGATATTTTGTAAACATTATATAATACCAATGGAATGATTTCTTTAACGTGTAAGAATTGTATAGAATTTCTTAAGATTATTTATTTGAAAATTACATTTCATGTTTACAAAGATATTTTTAAATAAACTATTTTTAAATCTTATTTTCAATGAAATGAATTTTCAAAATGGTTATCAAAATTTAAAATATGTTTTCCCAAAGAATGTTTTAAATTAAATTTATATCTTATTTAAATGCATTAATGAAAAATATCCATATTTTACATATACTCTAAAGGGGATATATTGTATTGATACCATCCGTATTCTTCATCTTGAGGGATTATGGTCATTTTAAAAAATGAATGTATTGATGATCACTCTCATGATTCTTTTTTTGTATTATATTTCTTTTTCTTGAAATGTTCAAATTCTAAAGATAATTTGAAATTAAATTTTCCCTAAATATAGTTATTATATATCATAGTTATGTTCCTTTCTTGCAAAATATATCATTTAAAAATACACTATACTACATTGAATATTATTTGATATTTGTGAAAGTGTTAAAAAATATGTATCATTTAATCAATAAATTACATTATGATATGGTAGATAGTTTATGAGTTAAATTGATTATTTGATATAAGAGGAATTATTTTGATAAGAATAACATGGGTTGGGGAATGATAAATTTCACCCCCTCGATGCATTGATAATCTCATGAGATGAATAAGTTGGATAAACTAAATTAAATGGGCGTTTAAGTTGAATGTTTTAACTGTTTTTGAAAGGGCGTAATGGTATTGTTTTTATGTACATTGTAATCACATCATCTAATATTTGATAATTTACATCATTCAGAATTAATTTATTACAATAAAATATATTTTAAATATGATATTATCTTTTAACTATTATAATTTTCCTTTAATTCATTAACTGGAATCTGTTTTTAGTTATTTGGCTCTCTATATTGATTTTCCCATATAAAATTATATAAATCAAATCTTTTCCATGTTATTTTATTTGATATGTTGATTCTAATAATTGATTCATTATTAACATCACTATACATAACCATTTCTATGAATTTTAGATCACCCTTGTTTTTTTCCTTTCCCTAGTATTCAATGAAGTTTACTATGAATAATATTCTTAGATATGATAGATAAAATAAATTTATCCTAAAAATATATGTTTTAATTTTTTCTGTATTCAAATGTATCACCCAGACCCCAGTTTTCCAGAGTTGGTACATTATTACAAAACATTGGCATGTTAGAGGGAATCATGTCCCAAAATACCGATCAGTTTAGTAGCCTTAGAAATAGAAGATGCATTCATATTTTTCAAATTACATCATGAAATAAAAACATATACAAAATTTTGTCCAATTTTGAAGATACTAATATATGTGTCCTATCCTTGCTAGTCATCCACATAATACTTATTCAAATTATTAGAAAAATAATACCAATAAAGGGGTGAGCTCAGATACTCAGTAAGGATAACAATATAACTGAATCTTTCATTAATAAGCATAAAAATTTAAAGCAATGTATAATACTAAAACAAAATCCATTTAAACATAAACATCAAAATAATATGGAAACGATAAAATCAAATAATTCCATTTACTTATTCAATGGATATTCTACTAGTCGAATAATCACATGCAATATCAATATCCTCTTTCATAATGATGGAATGTATAATGCCAGACTTCATAAGAACGTAGTAAGGGACTTGTTCCAAGACTCCAAATAAGACTCTGTCAAGGTATTGTGATAAGAAACTACATGGTCTCATGAGTCCTACCGATTCATCTAGGAGCTATAGAGAGCTCTACCAATCACTTATTAAGTCCAACACATTCCTCATATGAAAAGGATTAAACATAACATAAACATTCGTATTCAAAATAGCGTAAGAAATTCTAATACTTTATCCATAAACCATGAATAGTGTAAAAATAAAACATCCCTTGTCAAGAATCACAAAAAAGCTTCAATACAATATGGAATATTTGTATCATAATAAATCAACTTCAACATTTTTAAAATCAATGAACGGTTGTTAAAATAGATTAAATGAAAATTATTTGAAATCAATACCTGTTTTTATTTCTAAATCATTTAAAATTCACATAATTATAAAAGAAAACATAAATTTTGAAAATATTCTTATAAGCTTGTATGTGAATCTTAGAATATGATATAACGGCAGAAAATATCCACAGCCACCGTATATGATAAAAATAGACATTATTACCTTAATTGTCTCAAAAATTTCATAAAGTACCTTGTTTTGAAAATGACGAACTAATTCCTTTCAAATCATTTTATAATAATTAAAACAAGTGTATAAATAAAATTAACCCATTGTCTAGTAAATAGTAAATTTTTTTGAAATAATTTTTTTTGAAATATGGATGTGGATGATAAAGAGGTCCCAATTGATTCTTACTTAAAAACAACCTCAGCTAATAAAGGGATTGTGAAATTAAACCTTACTATGTACATTTCCTTGGTTTAGAGTATGTTAACCTCATGCATAATAGTTAAATCATAGTTTTTAAATTATAAAATAACTATATACATACATATGATTTCATATATGATCCTCTAATATTTCTTTGTTAATAACATTTTAGTAGTATCATCGTTTTGGGTGTTAATATATTTGTTTTTCATTATATGCTTTGTTATGTAAGTCATGTTTATTATGGATAAGATGTATTTTATTCATATACAGAATGATATTATGTTGTTTATCATTATTTATAACCATAAAATGAAAAATATTCTTGAATGATTAAGATGGGGAATGTGTCTCATTGTGTTAGTGGAGTTGGTAATCTGTACGTACGCATGAGCGACAATATCATTATATTAATGGTGGAATCATATGTAATTGGATGGTATATAATATATACAGAATAATTAACATGTTATATTTATTATTTACATCATTTATACTTATTATAATACCCATCAAAACAATGAATGGTTTAAATAACAAACTACGCCACGACCAGGAGATGATAAACCGTACGTATGCATGTATGTTGACTTTGTCATTCATATGATGGATAGAGTAATAAATATGGTTATAAATTTTTTATAATAAAATCATAGTAAATATATTATACTGGAGTTATTATTTTATAATGGAAACAACAAATAAAGAGGAAGTGAAAGGTGAAAGGAACTTGAATGAGGTGATGAAATATTTACCTCTTCTTCGGCTTCATCATTTTGACTTGATGAATAGGGATCCAAAGGGTGGATTTTTGACCGATGTATGTCATCTTGGATGAATGGAGTAATGTTGGGAGGATATTTGAGTAGGGTTTGGCCAAGCCAAATTTCTATTTAAGTGTGAAATTATGAAAATAGATGTATTTCTTTATAATAGAGGTGAGGGTCACTTTAGGAAAAGCGTGAAATATTACTTTATAATAAAATCATTTTTTGGTTTCTAATAGCTCCAAAATGATTTACTTTTATTATAAGGTGGGGATGGGTTGAAAACCTCTCTACCAATCGGTTTTAGATAGGTTTAGGTAACCATATTAAAATTATATTTTATATTTAACTCTTATGTAAGTCCTTTGGCCGAACCATAGATTTGTAAAAATATTATATCAATTAATAATTTAGTATTTGGTTTTTGTGAAAATAATAACAGCATTATTACTTAAAAAAATTATTTAATCAACCCTGACATGTCATATTAAACTAGAAAATTACTGGAAGTCATAAAAAGTCTCAAATTATATTTATTTGGAAATTGATATTATCTAATATTTTAATATTTCATTAATAAGTTAATTAATTCATCATTATTGTTTATTAAATAAATTAAATTTTTTAATGTCGAAAAATTATAAAAATAATACCATTATGTAGGAAATCGTTTTAGATTTCTAATGAATATTTTTATATGAATTAATCTTATGTATAACCATATATTAAAATTTTCTTTTAGATTTAACTCTTATGTACGTCCTTTGGCTGAACCATAGATTTGTAGAAATATTAAATCAATTAATAATTTAGTATTTGGTTTTTGTGAAAATAATAACAGCATTATTACTTAAAAAAATTATTTAATCAACCCTGACATGTCATATTAAACTAGAAAATTAATCGAAGTCATAAAAAGTCTCAAATTATATTTATTTGGAAATTTATAATATCTAATATTTTAATATTTCATTAATAAGTTAATTAATTTATCATTATTGTGTCTTAAAAAAATTAAAATTTTTAATGTCGAAAAATTATAAAAATAATACCATTATTTAGGAAATCGTTTTATATTTTTAATGAATATTTATATTTGAATTTATCTTATGTATAACCATATATTAAAAATGGTTTTGTTATTAAACATTGAATTTAAAGCTTTTAACTCCTCTTTAAATAAAATAATAATAAATGTCCTAATCTAATCCAAGTGAACTAAAAGGATTATATTTTATTCCTAAATTTGTTTTTGGCCGAATTACAGTTATCCAATTGATTTAGGACATGTGTTATTGTAATTATAATATCATTTTTAACCTTACTTACCCTATTTACACTACTAGAAAAATAATCTAGATCCACAGAACTATCACTAATGTTTAATTAGTCCATGTTTATAGAGTGAGGAATAGAAACATTTATTTAAAAACCATGGCATTAGAATGAATATAGCCATGGTACAAAGAAACCTGTGACAATAGATCCTCAATTCTTTTAACCTCCCTCGCATAGCTTTATGCTCTTACCCACAATCACTTCGCTCGAAACTTTTTTTCTACAGCAAATAGTCCCTCTCCCTCTGGATCCTTGATACCCTTCATCCCGATTGTCCATATCCCTCCTCTAACTTAGCCTCTAGCCACTTTGCCTCATGCCGCTCTGCCTCAAGCCAGTCCGCCTCGAGCCGCTCCGCCTCCGGTAACTCTTCCTCTAGACGCTCCACCTCCAGTTGCTCTACCTCGGGCTCCTCCATACCTGTCATCCCGCTCGCACCTACCTCATACATGGATCCTGACCTTATACCCTAGAGTTCAGGGAATATTTTTCTACCCTGGCCTCCTCACTACTTTCCATTATATTATAGTTCCCACCTCCACCCATGATCCTGACTTCTACCATGCAGTTCCTACAAACGTGTCACTCTTGATTTCACCCTAACTGTGACCATTCACAAATGTCAACCTTCTCAGCATTGTAATATACAGATATTGTTTTTCTTTTCTCATTCACATCATACGAAATTAATTTGATTCTTTAACTATAATTATTTGGATTCCATTACTGGTTCAGTGGTGGGCTTCACATTATCTTCTATTAGTATATTTTTTATAAAAATGGAAGGAATTATTCATTAGTTTTTCTAATATAGTATATAGAGTGGATGTATTGTTCTTATTTAGCATTCATCCTAAACTATCTATTTTCTTGTTTCATATCTAATTTAGATAACCTAATCAAAGGTTGTGTCTCATTGTCGCCCATATAATCATAACTCAATTTTAGTGGAAATTTATTCATATAAAATCTTGTTGGAATGTGGTCTGATAGTTTCCTAACCAATTTATCTTCATGAAACACATCCCTTAAATACCCAAATGTATTTTTGTGATAGTAATCATCATATTATTCATCACCCTGTTAAATTTTCTCAGGTGGTATTTTATACCATTGATGAGTTCATATATTCTATCTCCTTCAACGTTTAACTAATGTCATATATTATTTTAAACTTCCTTATCAATCACACAAACCGTTAAAAAATAAACTAATTTATGTGGATGTTTCGAAACTCGAAATACATTTTGAATCTATTTATCTTCTCAATCTTGGAAAGTTAACATTCTATGCAGAATAACTATCAAGAAACTTTAAGTAGCTAGAAAGGGTCTTCCAAGGATGATGGGTACTTCCCAATCAATTTTCATGACCGAGAATAGAAAATAATCTAGTAGTATAATCTTTTAAAATATATCTTGTAGGTATTAAATTACTCATATCAGGTAAGTGATTGATCTATTTAATAATTGCAATGCTACTATTATTGGATAAATATCTCCCATATCCATTTTATTATTAAATACATGATGGATAAAATTAATTTTGGATACCAAATGTACATGATAAGTAAATGTTATTTTCCTTTCATAATCATAGGGAATTCTATGATTTTGAGAATCCTTTGGCTTTAATGGGATCTTCTGCTAAATTAAAACACTATATTTTTCTATTAATGGAAGAATATAAAATTATTCAGGACTCCTCCTATTTGTGGTAATGTTCTGGTTGAACTTAGTATTTTCGGGAATATTGGAATGTGATTCATAAAATGGAATAATAAATTTATCATTTCAAATAATTTCAATAAAACATAAGTATTATTTATCTCTGTTAATATCATGTTATTTTCCTCTTTTTGAAAATTATGTAGGTGGGTTATAACATATGACATCTCTGTTCTCTAGATTGAACATATATATCCTAGAGATTCATTCATTCCAAATTCTTATTTATCATCATCTTCATTAGATTGTTGCTTTAATTTTTCATTTCATTCATCTCAATTTTTTTTACATTTCTCTCCCTACTATTTAGCATCTAATTTATCTTTTTAGTCTCTTTTTCATCATTTCTCCTGACTGTTTATCCTCCTCTTCTTGTAATTTTCATGAAACCATATATTGAATTTTCACCAATTTTATTATGAATCCTCCTCTCATATATCATTGTGTTTTATCATGAAATCCCCCCCCCCCCACATTCATTTTTATATTATGAATGCCTGAATGACTATAGTGAATTAACTAATCAGGAATTGAGAAGATTTGATTTTGTGCATTTCATAAAATCAGTCTTGATTTGATTATTTTATATCTTGTATATATTTTTAAATGTATTCTAATTCCCTAGATCCTCATGAGATGAATTTAAAGATGGAATCCCTTATATTTTACCTTGAATCCTTTATTGGATTCATTATTTCCTATTGACTACAGAAGGACTAAATTTTTTAAGATCACCTTACTCCTTCCAAGAAATATTTAGATATTTATACCCTCAAGGGTTATAGTAGATTAAAAAAGGATTATATCTCACCTAATGTTTCATATATATCATTTTAATATACTTCTTCAATTTGGTCTAGTGGAGAAGTTGTTTCTAAAATGTTAATATTCATCAAATTAATGGAACTGTGACTAAACATTCCATAATTGGTGAATTCCACATTGTTTCCTTATTAATTTGATATGAGAATTTAAAATTATTTTCATTCAATTCTACAATTTTGGTGATCAAATCAATAATCGCTGAAACTTTATTAGATATATCACAATACCTATGATTATATTTTAATGCGTGTTCATATAGATTATATTGTAAATGTATTTGAGTTCCATTGTTGTTTAATCACTATAATAGTATCCTATAACTGAATCAATAAGGCTTTATCCTATTACATTAAATATTTCATTAATGAAATTTCATTAACAGTGAGTGAGAAAAATGAAGATGTTATTTTTAGTAATTGTCATGGAATCATTCCAAATGCTATGGAAATTGTTCTTATTGTTTTTGTAAAAAACTCATATTTTAGTTCATAAGTCAATGGTTAGTTATAAAGGGTAAAATCTCTAGGTAAATGCAAGGTATATGAATTCCATTAATTTAAAAGATTTATATTCCTTTGAAAGCAATGCATTTTATTATTATTAGTTCATTACTACAGAATACACCTTAATATATATAAATCCCTTGATACTCTATTGAGTTGGAGATACAAGAAAGTTGTTGTGAAATCTATGATGATGCATAATGAACCCTCTAATGGAATCTAGTTAATGACAGGAAAGTGCTACAAATAATGGTAGTTTAACACATAGTCCCTCTCATTTGGTGAATTTATTATAATTTATGGGTCTCAAATGGATGGTCTTATCTCCCTCATATAACTCCCTCACTTTGTTTTCATTATCTATTTTATACCTCAGCATAGTTCTCATCAAAGTTGGTGATCACTCCACATAGTCAATAGAGGATAGAATTATTACACATGTAAAACAATACCAAATAAACCCCTTAAATTGCATTGACCCTACTTAAGTGAACAGAATTCATCAAATCGAGGTTTGTTTTCATCTGTAAAACTCTTTAATATATTTCCTAATTTATTTTGTTTGGAATGTACAAGTATTACCTTCATCCCCACAAGCTGGCCATGTACTCCATGTGTCTTGAATGCTCAACAATATACTCTATTTCCTTTTAAATATTACCTCTTCAATAGGCATAAAATATCACTCAAACTTTTTTTGATTAGTCACACTTTATACAAAGATATTTCTTACATTGGAAAGACAAAACTAACGTATATATTTAATTATTGATCTAAACCTCAATTGAGTTCCAATATTGTCTCGGTTAAGTCCCCTTCCTGTTCAAAAAATTTGGTGTTGAATTAATAATTATCATAAATACCCCACTAGTTGTGTTTCATATCCTTATTGGAATACACTAATAAATTGCAATTCATTCACTATTCAAGGATGTTGATATATATTTACTTGATGTTTTACATCCCATAAATTGTGTGTCATCGGAATTTCGTTGATATCGCCAGTTGGATCACATAAATGTTTAAATCCTATGAATATACAGAATGGAAACATCAAATAAAAACGGAAAGTTTCATTACCTTGAATTTCCATTCAATTGTAATTGAATTTTTTACATTTTCATAAGAAAAAATTCTCCTTACATTGCGTATAAAAATATTGTTTTGGTTCCTATGAATTTGAATGCATTCAGTGTGGGCATGATTCAGTATTATAACTATTGGTGTCATATAACATTTCCATTAGATATTATTCTAAAATGTTGATGGATGAAAATTACTTATCTAATTTATTATGAAAATATTTCAATGTTTTGTTTATATATGTTTAATATATCACATTGCAATGCAGGGAAACATTAAAATGCATTCATTGTATGGGGAAAAGATACATTAAAATGTTCTACTTAGAATTATTTTGGGTTATTTTATAGCCTATGTAGTATAATATCATAGTCTTTATCCTCCAAGTATAAACTATTTGGATTCCATCACTGGTTCCATGGGTATAGAGTAATTTTCTAGTAGGGAAAAAGGTCATTTAATGTAGTTTATGATATCCTACATTATTCAATGATTCAAGTGAGTTGCTTAAGAAATGTTACAACTACTTGAGAAAAATAAATTAAGTGATTATATTGGATATTCCATATTCTGGGATACTAGAAGTCGATATCATTGAGGTATGGGTCTCATACTTCGTTGGTCCATTTATTGAATCTCATGGGAATGAGTGCATAATTTTTTCAATAGACTATGTGTCAATTTGGAATGAATCTACTACTTTACAAGATAGAATGGGTTCATATATGGTGATGGTTTTATAAAATACATCTTTTAATGATCTACAAATCCTATAACTATAATCAATGATAATGTTTTCCAGTTTAAAAATAATCATTTTAGAGAAATATTAAAAAAAACGAGGATGCAAACACAAGAATGTGTGTCCATTGCCAGTCCTATCTGTTGCTTCTTGTGAGCAAGGTCTTCGTGGAGCGGGATGACTTTATGTGCATTTTATAAATATTTTTGGTATTTCAATGAATTTTAATTTCATTTTCTATAAAAAATCATAAAATCAGTGTGCCCATTGCTAGTCCTAGCCATTGTTTCATGTGCATATTCTATTCAACAAGTTTTGAACAGTAACAGTCGGATAAATTCAAACATGCATGAACGTCCTACCAAGCCACTTCAACATTGTTTTTTGTTTCATATTAAGGATATTTAAGTTGGCAAAGTTGTGCATCCCTAACAAGCTATGAGAGTTTCCAATTAAAGTGATGCATGGAAAAATGTATGTTCTAAGCATAATCATTCCTTAATTTTCAGGTCAATTTTTAAAACTATCCTTTTGTTTGAAATTTTAATTCTTTCACCTTGATGTTTGGTTTTTTAATGTTTTGTATAATGTAGGATCATTATAAGAAAAATGATCTATGAACACACACTTATTATTCCAGTTTTCCCTGCTTTTGTTCTTCAAAATCCCTTCATCTAATAGTTGATTAATTAGGAATATATGTTTCCTGGATTTGATGACCCAGTTTCTGATTTAGTGAGGAATATCCAAAGACATACACATATCTCTACTTAGACTCCATAATAAAACACTCTAATGTCAATTTATCCAGTGCACTGGTTGTTTCCCTCCAGGATGAGGTTAAAGGATTGGTGAATCAACTTGAAACCCAAATACAAAATGATGAACCCTCTCCGATTCAAATAAATTTCATTCTATTGATCCAATCAACTCTGAAAGCAGAAACTTCCTTGGAAAAACATAATGGGACTGTTTGTACTCAATATTTGTTTCCATATCAGTTCATCACAAAGTTGATGATTAAGCTTCTAGATTAATATCAATGTTAATAAATGAATAATGAAAAGATTTTTTTGGCCATGTCTATTTAATAAAAGGATTTGAAAAGAAGAAAATCACAATTTTTTCAAATGAATTAATTCAACAAAGAACATTTGTAGAGAACGTGTCCCATAAGTTTTATATGGAACCATTTAAAACATTCACATAGGCAATGAATCTGAATAATTTGTTATATAGTTACCTAGTTGATTTTGGAATTACATCATTGAAAAATAATATACAGTGAATCTAGAAATATATTTATGAATATATTGAGAGAATTCAAGAACCTTATTTTGTTAAATAAGTAGAGAAGAAGGGCATCATCGACAGTATATATAGAAGAAAAATAACTATTCATCTTCCACATTATTAGTTACATGAAATCATTATGTATAAGTACCTATTTACACCAATTTTCAATCCACTTTATTATAATCAGATCCAATTATGATTGGTTAATTTTTTGGTTCCTGAAATATTTTCAAACACTTTGAGATGAATATCTATATAGAATAATTAATTTTTTTAATTTTTACATTAAAAGGATCTCTCAAAATATAAAAAAATCAATGAAATAATGAAGAAATTTCTTGATGCGTACATTCTTTCTGGTCAGTTTGGACCCCTTATTTTTGGTTGAAAGGATTCAAGTAGCTCGGGTGTCATTTAAGGGATGATGGTAACACCGTAAGGCTATTACCAGTCTACTTTATGGCCTTTATTTTGGTGTCCTCGATGCAGTGATCCATGTTTCCACACATTAATTTTATACAGTAGTAGTTTCATAAGACCCAAAATAAACATATACTAACATTTCTTAAAATTACACCCAAAACACTTTTTGAGAAGTAATTTCATGAGGCTTGAAGTTTGATTAATGCTAGTATTTATGAGAATCGACTTATTGGGAACATCTCTGAAGATTACATCCCCCGTGTAGAATTTAATTTAAGTCTAAAAAGAGTGGAAAACCACTTAAAAACCTATTTGGGTCCATGGGCCCCCAATAAAAGATCCTTGTAGTCTAGAACACATAAAACCACCATTAGAACACCACCTCTTCTTACCGCATGTAACTCTACCACAACCCGACCCTACATGTCTCGAGCGACAACTAGCCCAAGCCCGCCTCAATAGGCCAGGGGATGGCGACAGGCGCTGAAGGCCTAACAATATTAGGGAGGCCTTTTCGAAAGTACCTGTACACACAACCCACACAATGCAGATGTGTGGAGTGAAAAATAAAACCAAATAAAGAACAACTATAACCCAACCACAATCATGCATCTTCTTCTGAATATAAAAAGAAATGTTCTGAAATTTACAGACAAGATAATTGAGCTGAAAAAGGGAAAAACACTCGCCCAACTCGAAAGGTTCCACAACCCGGTAATAGGTAAAAAAAATTAAATAGCTTGTGAGTATCACACTTAAATGTCGTACTATGACCACTAAATGCATCCCAAAAACATGTGTCATGTATGCTCCTTCATAGTCTCAATCGACCTGTCTGTCATCTACAAGGGCACACCAAGTGTGGTAAAAGTCCAAGTAGGGGTGAGTGTAATGATACTCATTAGGATGATCCAATGATCTTGGGAGCAAAAAATGAGGTAATGAAATGGTTAGCAGTAGATAGAATATAGAACAATAAAAGAGTATAGTAAATAGAGTGCAGCTCAACCCAATAAGAGAAATGAAGTAGGCTCGTCCGACCAAGAGAAGATAGACACAGAAAGCATGTGGCATACCCCACGCGTTTTCACCCCTTCTAGAAGGAGTGTAACTAAATCCAAGGAGAGGGAATGAATGTAAGGTGTATATATATATACTCAAAAAATGAACCTGAATGAGTGTGTAAGGGGATCTCTATCATCAATCTCTACCAATGATAAGTTTCAAATAGTTCTAATGATATCCAACACTAATGCCCAAACGCCCTGCACGTCAAAGAGGTCTCATCGCTGAATCACACAACCAAGGATCCCGCTCTTGTAAAAATGGAGAAAAAATTCGCTGACTGGCCTCATAGAAAGGGATAAGTCTGAAAGAAGTCATTGGGTAACCCACTACCCAGCCCAACATGAGGGTAAACCCCTAAAGGTAATCAGGTGACCCACTACCCATCCCTACTAGAGGGTAAACCCCAAAAGGTCATCGGGAGACCCACTGCCCAGCCCTGGTAGAGGGTAACCCTTAAAAGGTCATCGGGTAACCCACTATCTTGCCCCGCTGGAGGGTATACTCTAAAGTAATCGGGTAAAACACTGCCCAACCCAGCTGGAGAGTAAACCCAAAGGTCAACGGGTAACCCACTACCCAGCCACACTGGAGGGTAAACACTAAAGTCAATTTTTAGCCCACCGCACAGCCTCACTGGAGGGTAAAAACTTATACGTCGGTGGGTAACCCACTTGCCAGCCCAACTGGAGGGTAAACCCAAAACTGGTCCAATAACTCTGCACTTCACGTGCCATGACTGAGTGTCACTAACATCACGACCACGCGTTGGGTCGGAGTGCATCAAAGGAACCACCAAAAAATGACCTTTCATGATTCCAAATTTAATGATATATTAAAGGAGGATCTGCATGCACAAATAGAATACAACGTTGTAATTCTCAGGGAATAACATGCGAGATAGACTACTTACTCGATAGAAATGGACTCCCGATGAAAAAGTTAGTCAACACCGCTTTATGCCCAAACAAGGTCTCATGGGGCAAAACCTTGGTCCCGAAAGAGTTCTCGCAAACTACACCATCACAATGCTCTTAAAAAAACACACCAAATCGACTAATCATTCTCCCCGAACAGACGTATGATGAAAAATTCAAAGAACGCTGCTCACAACTTAAAAGATGGCCCGTGGCCCCACACATCAACACCGAATTCAACGCCTGAAACCACCCTGGTCTACATCGTCTCAATGCCAGGGTTACAACACCACTGATGGTGCCTAAAACAGATTTAGGATGTGTTCGCGCCATCTGAAAGAAGGATCCCAGTGAGGGGCTAAACAATACATAACGGGTGTGTCACACCACCGAGCCCCCTGTATTGGGAGTTAAAAATTATTTAGATCATCTAAAAATCTCAGTATTGAGCCGAGGATCACGCTTCCGTAGACAACAGGAAAACGGACACATGTAGTGAATGTTACGGGTGTCCGAAGAGAAGGGGGCTACCCCCTTAGGGCTGGATCGGCCAGGTCCAGTCGGCCAACCCCGCCTGCGGCCCTCTCCCAAAGAACAACCGCTGACATGGACCACCCGCACAAAAAGGCACTCGTGGTCAGGAGCGGTTAGGCGCAGAGACCTACCGAAGGCGGGTCTCGTTCTCCCACTCAGAGTCGCGCGCCGTGACCCCCGTCGAGCCCCGCACCGACGACCTCCGCCCGCCGCCACCGCCTGGGACCACCGCCGTTGCTTGTGTCTACCACGCCACTATTTGGGAAATGTACCACTACCACCGGGGGACCACGCCGCCACCTCCAGGGAGCTCGCCACACCGACCAGCATCTCGGACTGCCTGATACCCGCTGGAAACCACTGGAACCACCGGAAAACGTGGAAATTGGCCGGAAAACTTCCCGGGGTCACCCCGAACACCCCAAGACTTGAAAATTCAATCGGAAAGGATCGTTGATAATCTTGAATCGAGCCCTATGAAAATATGGCCTTATCTTGGGAATTAAACTGCATACTGATGCTATAATTTGACTTCAATGATATATGCAGAATTTAAATATGAAAACACTAACTCTTACCTCGCTGGGTGTAGCCTGCAACTTCACGAACGGTCTGTCGGAGACGCCACCACTTTGATAGAGAGTAGGGGAAGCTTGAATATTATTCAGAGGGATTCCACTAGGGAGAAAATTAAAGGGGAAGTGAAGGGTGGGGGTGGATGTGTTTAAACAAAAAAAAATTAAATTAATTTTTTTAACCCCCCACCAGTAGGCTCGTACCCCAACTCTTGACGGGGTCGAGGTTAAGCCACCCCTAGGGTAAAAAACACATTCTGAGTGAAAAAGTGGTATCAAAATTTTAATTCGAGACTCCGTTCAGATGTTATAATGTTCACACCTCGGGGTGCTAAATTACGAAAATGCCCCTGGTGGTGTTTTCCACAAAAGTGGTGCGCCCACAAACGTTACACCCCTCCAAGGTTAAACGAGACACTCTAAAATCAATGGTGAACTCAGTTTTCTGGTCTGAGAAACTACTTAAGAGTTATTCTATTTATCTGGAATGTCTAATGTGAACACATATAAAATTTAATTTCTACCACACTGGGTCTCGGAATCACATGTCGTCTGAACACCCTGCTCTAGAATAACATCAAGTAAATTTCAAAGTCTTTTAGGATTAAAATCTGGGTTCTTTCATCATTCCCTCCATCAATTTTTTCATCCATGAAAAAAAAAGTATTAAAAAACTCGGGAAACTAAGCCTGCATCTGGCTCTCCCGTTCACAGGTGCTCTCATGCACCCTCCCATGTTGCCACATCACAACAACCAAATGGATGGTCCGTCCACACAGTGTCCACTCCTGTCGGTCCTCAATCACCACCAGGTGTTCTTCCACGGTGGCTCTATCCTCGATGTTCAACCCTCCTCAGTCGATAACATGCATGGGGTTGTGAATGTATTTCATCACCTTCAACATGTGGAAGACCTCATGCACCCTTTCCAGCTCTGGGGGTAGAGTAAGACAGTCTGCCACCTCACCGACCCTGCACATGATCTCAAAGGGCCCAATGAACCTCAGCGGTAGTTTTACTCCCCAGATGATCCTCCATGTCCCACGCTGCATAGAGACCCTCAAAAAGACATGGTCCCCCTGCTCAAACTCTAAAGTCCTATAACGATGATCTCTATAGGACTTCTATCTGCCCTGAACCATCCTCGTCTACTGATGAATGAATTGCACCATATCTTTCGTCACATGCACCAACTCTGGGCCTACGAGGGAGGTATCTCAAACCTCCGTCCAGCACAATGGTGTCCTACAGGGTCTCCCGTAGAGGGTCTCAAAAGGATCCATGCTGATAGTAGAGTGGTAACTATTGTTGTACATGAACTCCACCAAGGGGAGGTGATCCTCCTACTTAATCCAAAGTCTAAGATGCACACCCTTAGCATATCCTACGAAAAATGGATCGTTCCCTCTATCTGCCCATCGTTATGGGGGTGAAAAGCTGTACTCATTTGTAGCCGAGTCCCGAATGCATGTGGAAGGCCTTACAAAAAATGTGACCTAAACTGTGCGTTGTAGTCAGAGACGATCGTAAAGAGTACTCCCTGATGGTGGACGAACTCAAGAATGTACAACTACCCTAGACTCTCCATCGAACACTTCTCCCAAATGGCAAGGATGTGTGCTAACTTCATGAGTCATTCCACTATCAGCCCAATAGAATCATGGCCTTTCACTGTGTGCGGAAGCCCTCTGACGAAGTCCATAGATATGAAATCCCACTTTCACTCCAGGATATCAAGGGGATGCAACAACCCTTCCAGAACTTGATTCTCTACGTTCACATGCTGACATGTAAGACACCATGGAACAAAATCAGCAAAGCTCCACTTCATGCTAGACCACCAAAACTACAACTGAAGGCCTCTGTACATTTTCCCCACATGGGGATGTACATCTAAGGGAGAAGCATTGAACTCCCACATCACCTCCTCTCGCATATCCACTAGTACTACAGCTCACCCCTAGAACATGATCACTTGACTTCCTCCTTTAGAATACCCATCAGATGTGTCGCCCATGGTTATCTGATCATGCATCACCATGCTGTCGACATTCCCCAGCATCAACTCCTTCACACGCTCAAGGAGCGAAAGATTCAACACCATCGATTGTATAACAGACATACCCTCCTGATCAACCAAGGTCAACCGTAGGGAAGCCAACTTCTCTGAAGCTTCCCACACTAAACGAGCCCGGGACTTCATGATAAGGACATCTGCTACTACGTTTCCCTTCTCTGGAGTGTAGACTATCTCAAAATAATAGTCTTGTAGAAAATCCATCATGGACCTCTGCCTCAGATTCAAATCTATTTTAGTGAAGATGTATTTGAGACTCTGGTGGTCTGAGTAGACCACAAAATGCTCACCCAAATGGTAGTGTCTCCATAAACTCAAGGCAAAGACCTCCACTGGTTTCTCTAAATTTGGAGTCGCATAATTCTACTCATGGGGCCTGAACTGCCTTGACCCATATGCTACCACTACCCACTATAGCATCAGCATGCACCTGAGCCCAGCTCCTGAAGCGTTACAGTACACCATGAACACAATGACATCTTCTGGAAGCCTCAACATTGGATCACTAGTCTGCCATTTCCTCAACTCCTTGAAGGCCTTCTGGCACTAATTTGTCTAGGTGAATGGTCGTCCCTTCCGTGTAAATGCTATCAAAGTGGCAGCAATCCTGGAGAAAACTTCCATAATCCTTATGTATTACCCTTCCAAACCAAGGAATCTCTGAAAATCTGGTGTATTCTTGGGTGGCTCCCAAGAAAGCATTTCCTCTTTCTTTGCATGATCTATGACCAATCCCTGCTCCATTATGACATGCCCTAGAAATTGAACCTCACGAATCCAGAACAGACACATCGAGAACTTCCCATATAGTTGGTGCTCAAGGATTAATTTTAGGACCATCCTCAAATGATCTGCATGCTCCTCTTCCATCGTAGAGTAGATGAGTATGTAGTAAATAAAGACAACCACAACCTTGTCCATGTACGGCTGGAAGATCTGGTTCATCAATTCAATGAAAACTCCAGTGGAATTTGTCATGCCAAAGGGCATCACCAGAAACTCGTAATGCCCATAACGACAACAGAAGGCAAACTTTGGGATGTCAGCCTCACAACCCCGCAACTGGTGGTAGCCGGATCGAAGATCTATCAGGAGAACCACTTCGCAGCTCTCAGTTGGTCGAAGAGGTCATCGATACTCGGAAAAGGGTATTTGTTAATTATCGTCGCCTTGTTCAGGCGACGATAATCTAAACAAAGTGGCAGACTCACATCTGCCTTTTCACAAACAAAATTGATTCGTCCATGGGGGACACACTGGGCCTAATGAATCCCTTCTCACGAAGGTACTCCAGCTGAAGTCGAAGCTCTTGAAGCTCTATGGTTGCCATCCGATAAGATGCACATGATATCGGGGCGGTCCCTGTATGCAAGTCAATCTAGAACTCCATCTCACATCTCAGATGTAGTCCCTGGACATCCTCAGGAAAGTCTTCCATGTAGTCCTCTACCACGGTAGGGATCCAGGTGCCTATAGCATCTGCTGCATTGAGAGCCCCCTCTACAACAGGTGAGAAAAAGGTCATGGTCTCCTGCTGAGAGTTCCTGTCTACTCCACCACAAGGTCTCGTTCGCCAAGGATGGTGAACCTATACCCATTAGAGTGGACGCATCTGACTAGTCTGCACCGACAATCAATCTGGGCGTGAACCATTGAATGCCAATCCCTGCTAAAGATGACATCATAAGGTTACATTGTGATGAAGAGTAGGTTCCACGTGAAACTCCCTCCGCCGAACAACAGTTTGTACTATCTATAGATAAAGGTCACCAACGAGGCACTTCCCATTGGAACCTTGAGGCCATATGAAGGTGTCGACGCCTCTACTGGAATCTCCAACTCCCGTACCAAAATTAGCGATATAAAAGAGTGGTTGGCACCTGTGTCTACCAGAATCAAAGCAAGCATAGTGTAAATAGATAGCATACCTTGAACTATCTCATCTGCTGGGGGGTCACGAAAACCCATAGACAGAAGCTTCCCAAGACCCCTATCCCCAAATCCTTGAGCCTGCCTTGGGCCTCCCAGGGGGGTCAGTGGAAGGACCTCGAAATGATGTCCCCCACCTTCAGGCCATGACTATCTGCCTGCGCCGCCTCCCTGAGGACCACCCTGTCCTTGCCTAGGGGATCCCTAGTCACGACACTGCATATGTCATTGTGGTGCTCCCACTGCCTACCATGGCAACTTGGTACTTCTGGTTAGGCAGTCCCATGCTAGGTGACTCCATCTGTTACAAGCATAGCACCGACTCTCTCCTGACTGCCCGGGTGCTCTACGGTACCACTGTGGTGTATGATCCTATCCCTAAGTCTTCTCATCGTAGGGTCTCCTCGACTGAGGGTCTTCCCTCTACCGCATGCCTGCTACCGAAGACTCAACTATGATGTGGCCACTCCTAGGTCCTGCTAGCTGGAATCACTCAGCCAAGAATCTCTCTTTCACGAGCACCCACTCCAGCACCCCATCATAGGTTGGGATGAAAAATGGTACTACACTAGCATAGATCTCCCTGGGAAGACCCTTCTCAATTTTCCACGCCCGGAAGTAACTATCACGTACCATATCCTGCGAGTATCATGTCATATCAGTAAACTAGGCCGAGTACTACGCCACAATCATCTCCCCCTGCTTCAGCTTCAGAAGCTCCTTAATCTGAACGGAGCGTAAACAAGAGGGGGAGTACTCCTCCTAGAAGAGCTACTAGAATCTATCCCTCAGGAGAGACTACTCATTATGGGTCTGCATAACCAACCCCCACTAATTCCCGGCTGTCCCGAGGAAAATGTTGGAAGCTAGGGCTACCATCTAGTCCACTAGTGTATGTACCTACCTAAAATGTCGGTCCAAAGTCTCTAGATAGTCTCCTGCTGCTTGGGGATTTGGGTCCCCATGGAAATTCTGTGACTGCTGATGCAGGAAGTCTCGGAGCGCACTCCACCTGCGCTAAACCTCGACCTATGATACTAGTACTAATTGCCGCTCTCTAGGTGAGGGGCTATTGCTGAAGCACTGGGGGAATGGGATCACATGAGGGTCCCTGAACTGACACATCGTCGCTCGCCAGGTCATCATCACGAACTAGAGAGGGTAACCTAACTGGCTGCTATCGTGGGGGAATCCTAAAAATTATCAAGGATTTCCGCGATCATATGATCATATATATATATATATCTGAAAGAAAAAAGGGGAGCTAACTCAAAAAGGATAGTCAAAGACTCAATCATACCGGATGCATGTTCCAAAGTTCTTTGAAAAAATTGTCTCAGCGTGCCGAGTCGACAAACGGGTTATCAGGGTCCTCGTGAATGGATACATCAACTGACCTTACCATCACTGGACTCCCTAGTCTGAGAGACACTCTTGAGACATGTCGACACTATTTCCCTAAATCCCCACAAATTTCTTTTTTAGGGACGTCCGAACAACACCCCAAGGAGTGAACAACCATTGATACCATTTGGTCACGACCCAACCCTACCGGTCTCGAGCCACAACTACCCCAAGCCCGCCTCCACGTGATAGGGGTCAACGACAAGCGTCGAAGGCGTAACAATCTCAGGGAGGCCTTTTCTTAAGTACCTATACACACAAACCACTCAATGAAAAAGTGCTGAGTAAAAAAAGAAATCCAATGAAAAAACAAATATAATCTAACCATAGTCATACATCGACTTCTAATTAGATAATGTAAAGTGATAAAAAGTACTCACACGATAACTGAGGAGAAAAAGGGCAAAACACACGCCCAACCTGAAAGGTGACACAAACCAGAAACAGGTAAAAAGAAGTAAAAAACTGGTGAGTCTCACACCTAAATGTCCTACTATGACCACTAAATGTATCCCAAGCTCATGTGTCTTCTATGCTCCTCTATAGTCTCAATCGACTTGACCGTCATCTTCAAGGTCACATCAAGTGCAGGCAAAGCCCAAGCAGGGGTGAGTATATAGATACTTAGTAGGATACCCCAAAATCCCGAGGTAGCAACAAAGGAGGTACTAAAAGGGTGAGCAGTAGAGATAATATAAAATAGTGAAAGAGTATGGTAAATAGCGTACAGCTCAACCCAACAAGAGAAAGGAAGTAGGCTCATCCGACCAAGAGGATGTAGACATGGAAATACCTTGGCATACCCCACATGTCCTCGCCCCTTTTAGAAAGACAGTAACTGAACCCAAGGAGAGGGAATGAATGTAGGGTCTATATACATATGCTCCACAGGAAACCCAAATGAGTGCATATGGGGATCTCCATCTCCATGCTCAGCCCAGGATTAGTCGCTAATAGTTCTAAGGATATCCATCACTGGTTCCCAAACGTCCTGCACGTCAAATCTATCTCGTCACTGAATCACACAACCAAGAATCCCACTCTGGTAACCACATAGAAAATTTACTGACATGCCTTATAGAAAGGGATGAGTCTAAAAGAAGTCATTGGTTAACCCTCTACCTAGCCCATCTTGAGGTTAAACCCCAAAAGGTCATTGGGTGACCCACTGCCCAGCTCTGCTGGAGGGTAAACCCCAAAACGTCATTGGGTGACCCAGTAACCAGCACTGCTGGAGGGTAAACCCCAAAAGGTTGTCCAGTGACCAACTATCCAACCCTGCTGGAGGGTAAACCCTAAAAGTTCTTTGGTTCACCCACTTCCCATCCCCACTGGAGGGTAAACTCTAAATTCAACGTGTAACCCACTGCCCAGCCCCACAAGAGTGTAAACCCTATGGTCAACGGGTAAACCACTACCCATGCCTGATGAAGGGTAAACACTAAAGTAAAAGGGTAACCCACTCCCCAACTTCCTTGTAGGGTAAACCCTTATATGTCGGGGGGTAACCCACTAACCAGCCCCGCAGGAGGGTAAACCCAGAACTTGTCTAATAACTATGCACTGCATGTGCCATCACTGGGTGTGACTAACATTGCCACCGTGAGTTGGGTCTGAGTGCATCAAAGGAACCTCCAATAAACTCCTTTTCATGTTTCTACATTTAATGAGATCTTGAAAGGGGATCTTAATGGCCACACAGATTACACCGGTGTAATCCTCGTGAAAAAACATGCGATATAGACTACCCACTCACTGGAAATGGTCTCCCAACGAAAAAGATAATCAACACCGCTTTATTCCCATACAGAGTCTCGTTGGTCCACACCATGGTCCCAAAAGAGGTGGGGCGAACTACGCCATCGCGATGCTCTCAAAAAAAACATGCCAAAATGACTACTCATTCGACCCGACCGGTCATCTGATGAAAAAGTCGAAAATGCTGCACACAGCTTAAAAGACGGCCATGGGGGACCACGACACAACTACAGATTCAACTTATGAAACCACCATTGTATACATCTTCTCAAATCTAGGGTTAAAATGCCACTAACGACACCTAAAATGAGCATCAGATGTGTTCATGTCATCCGGAAGAAGGATCCCAGGGGGCTCTAAACAATGTTTAACGGGTGCGTCGTGCCACCTAGACCCTCGTCTCGGCAATTAAAAATCACTATAACCATCCAAAAATCTCCATATCGAGCCAAGGATCGTGCTGCTGTAGACAACACGCAAAACGGACACCTGTAGTGAATGATATTGGTGTCCAAAGACAAGGAGGGTTACCCCTTACGGCTGGAACGGCCCGGTCCAACCGGTTCACCCCCCCCCCCCCCCGGGATGGCGTTCGTCGGCCAGCACTGCCCGCGACCCTTCCACATGGCCCAGCTACTGAACCACGATCCACCTACACCGACCAGCCCTTGTGGCCGGTTGCTGTACCACGCAGAGACTCGCTGAAGGATGGTCTCGATTACCGGCTCGGGGTCGCGCGATGTGACCCCCATCGCGCCAAGCGCTGGAGACCTCCGCCTGCCGCCGCCTCCTGGGGCCACCACCACCACCTGGGTCTGCCGCGCCACCACTTGGGAACCGCACTACTGCCACCGCCTAGGAACCATACCCCCACCTCCTAGGATCCCGCCGCGCCAGCCACCATCCCAGGCCGCTTGAAGCCCGCCGGAAACCCCCGTAACCACAGGAAAACAGGGAAAATGGCCGAAAAACATCTCGAGGTCCCTTCAGACACCTCGGGCCTAAAAAATTTGATCCTAAAAGATCTTTGGGAAGATCTAATCGATCCATATGCAAATATGTAATTTTCATTAGAATTAAATAATTATTGATGCTTGAATTTGAGTTCAAAGGTATATGATGAATTAAAAAACGAAAACAGAAACTCCTAGCTCATTGGGAGTAGACAGTAGCTTCATGAACTATTCACCAGAGCCACCACTTCCTTGCCTGAGAGGTGGGGAAGCTTGAATATTATTTAGAGGGATTCCGCCAGGGAGAAATGAAAAGGGAGGAGAAAGTTGGGGTTGGATGTGTTTATGTTTAAGAATTAAATTAATGTTATTAACCCCCCACTAGTAGGCCCATACCCAAACTCTTGATGGGGTCGAGGTTAAGCCACCCCTAGGGTAAAACCACATTCTATGTGAAATGGTGGTCTCGAAAGATTAATCATTGCCTCCATTAATAAGTTATAAAGTTCACGTATGGGGTCGCTAAATTATGAAAATTCCCCTTGTGGCTTTTTCCACAAAAGGGTCGCGCCCGCAAATGTAACACCTCTCCTTGGGTAAAATGAACACTCCAGACTCAGCGGTTCCTTTAGATTTCCCATTCGAGCAACCGTTTAGGAGTTATTATATTTATTTGACATGTCTAGTGTGAACGCAATTAAAATTTAATTCCAGCCACACCGGGGCACAGAATTACACACCGTCTAAACGCCCTGCTCTAGAATAACATCAAGAAAATTTAAAAGTCTTACTGTCTCAAAACTCGTGTTCGTAGAGACACCTTCAACCGGTTATCTTAGAATCAACCATGTTATATGAATCCACCATCTTGTTAATTCAAACATTGCAACTATACATTCCTTCTTCTATACATTCTAGATTCAGCTAGCTCCCCATGAATTATTATACGTAAGAAAACACAAGTCACTTTGGTGGACTTCAACATATTTTCACAATGGGATCTCTATAAATTTTAAAAGTTAGTGCAATCAATTGAACAAAAAGACCCACTATAAATACTTAGTGTGGTAACACTAATGAATTTTTACTTGTAACTCTGATTTATCTAATATCAATTGAATTATCCAATTGGGATTGTAATGTTCCTATTCTACAATGAGTAAAATAAATATTCGTCTCTCGTGGATATATGTCCAAAATTATAAATCATGTAAATATATTTTTTTTCTTGTTTGATTTAGATTCTGTTTGTTTAATTCTATTAGGAGGTGTGAACATTTGATAGTGAATGATTTGGTGTAGTGGTTACAGAGTATTTGTCGTCTTATTTATAGAACATCATTTTATAAGATCATATGATTCTATAGATTTAGAATTTTTTATTAGTGATGAAGTTATAATGGTTTTCATCCAAATTTGTTGTTTCACGGATCCCAACTAATGGTATCATATCTTATCCATCATCAAGGATCAATAATCTCAACATATTATTATGGTAATATTTTTGCCTCTATGATTTTTAATTTTAGTTATAGTTAATTTATTTTTATGGAATGGAATTATAAGAATGAAATGTCTCGATAGACATGTTTGACAAGACAAACATTGATTTTTGAAGGATGAAGATGGAGGATTGTCTATTTTCGAAGGAATTTGATTTTCCATTGAAACGACTAAAACCATAATAAATTGATAAAGTAGAATGGACATTTCTTTATAGGATAGAACATGTAGTGATACAGATATCTATAGAGAAAAAAATTTCATATAACATATGGGAGGTGAAAACCACAACAACTTTAAGGAAGGCTATAGTGGATATGTTTGAGAATCCCACAACAATGAAAAAAATGTATGACACAAAGGTTATTTATTATGATATATAAGAAGAAAGACTGGTGTCTAATCATGTCAATGAATTCAATATGATTTAGAGTCATCTCAAATATATTAAAGTGAAATTTTCGTATGATTATTAGTAATTTATAATGATTTCATTACTTATGTAATAATGGGATATGATGTTGAATTTCATATGAAACTTTTATAGAAATTCTGACTATTTTTAATATGATTGTGATCTTATCCCAAATGGAGAGATTATTTATAGGGAAGTCCAACCAATTTTTAGAAGCATGCTGAACAAAAAAGAATGTTGATATTTTTTCCAATGGACTATTCGGAGGAAAAAACATTAAATCAGTGGAGGGGATTCATGCTAAATTTGTTGGTCTTTTACTTTTATATTGGCATTTTGTGAAGAAATGGAATTCATTGAATGATTTTTGAGATCACATGGTGAATTTAAGAAGGGATGCTTCAAGGATTTCATGTTTTACAAAGCTTAATCTTATACTTCTAGAAATACTAAAATACATACACATTATCATATACTATAATTTAATTTTTTAAATCTATACCCATGTGTTAAATTATAATATCATTCCTAACATGAAATGTATAGATAGTTGTGTATGAAACAATTGCAGTGATCATAATATATGAATAATTTCTATAATTGAATCATTGTTTATCTATTAATGAAATTATTTTCTTCATGTAGAGAGATTTGTTTATAGACTTCAATGAAGATTCAGAAAAAGTTACCTATCATAGTAATATATTTTTAACATGTCAACTATGTTCATCATATTTTGTTAGGTATGTCAGATGCATGAATTATAGTGACCTGACTTCATCACACTACCAAATTCTTTAATTAATAGATGCCTTCAGTAATAAAATTTCTTGGCACTTCTTCTGTCCATTTTGATATGCGGGATAATGTTTTTGATGGGGGTCAATTGGATTGATGTGCTATGAGCTTCTCATTAAGTGTGTTTGTTTTACACTATTTTGCTGGCATGGTTTTGTTTTCTGAAACTAATGTTGTATTTCATCTTTTGAAAGTGTATAGAGCAATAAAAATCATTGTATCTGTTAACTACAATCATGCCTTGGTGTGGTTGTGCGTGAGTATTTCATAGTAATATTCAAATGGATGATTGTGTTTTCTGCATCTGCTTTAATTCTGGGTAGCAGTACAATAATAGTATTGGTATGAATAGATTCATTTATGGTTATAAAAGTTCTAATACCAAGGTGTATGATAAAATGATGATGCTGGAAGGGAGTAGGGATCAGGGCAGCGACAGAGGCAGGGAGGCAGGGAGGCAGGGAGCAGGGCGGAGGCAGGAGGAATGGAGCATGAAGTAGTGGTTGAGAAGGGAGGTAGGGTGTATGAAGAATGGAGCTCGGTAGAGGCAGGAGGAAGGGAGAATGGATCAGTGTTTGAGCAGGGAGGTAGGGCGCATGAGGCAGGGAGAGAGGCAAAGAGGCAGGGAGGGAGGTAGGGCATGGCAGAGGCATGGTGTAGTAGAGCCACTTTTTTAAATGGATTGGAGACCTTGATTTTTTACTAAAAAATATATTACATTATATCTGTTTTTTTGGAGACTCTATTATGTAGCTAGAGTTTTAAACTGTGGCAGTAGATCTATTTCCATGCTTTGAACTGTGGTTGTGGTTAATTTCCATGGTTGAACCGTGGCTATAGGTCTATAGCCATGAGTTCAAACTGTGGATATATTGTATTCCCTATATCCATGCCAGTAGGATCCACAGTTGGAAAAACTGTGGATATTATAATCGTGGCTATGTCCTTTTTTTCTAGTAGTGTTACTTTTATGTGTGGTAAATAAAAGAAAAAATTTACTATTCACAAAAAATTATTTCTATCTTATTGAACCACATATTACTTATTGATGTAAATCATGTCTCTTGGTTTTATTAAATTCAACACATAGAAGTGGTAAAATTATGTTTTATGTAAATTTTTAAATGCTCCTAGATGTTTTGTAAAAGATGAAAAAAAGTTCAATAAAATTTTATATATCTAAATATTTTATTAAATGAATTTAATAAATTTAATTGAATATATATGGGTATTATGTATCTATTTTCACATAAAATAAATTAAAATAAAATAACTAATTATATAAATAAAAAGTCAGTTTTAAATAATAACGTAGTGTTTAACTATTAAGCAGAAATTGAACGTCCTCAGAAAAATACCAAAAAATCACCCTAAGCTAATTTTGATATTCCACATCCAAAAACAAAGACCTTTTTAAAAAATATAATTTATATTATTTCAAAAAGTAGGTATTACAATTCATAATGGCTAGTTTAATTAGTTGTTGTGTGTTAATACTCGAAGTTGTGTACAATATAAGCTACTACATTATTCAAAGGGAAACGTACAATGGAATACTAGGGTGTCACATCTCCCCTCCTAAAAATAATTTCATCCTAGAAATTTCTAGAATATTACGGTTTAAAAATATTCAGGTGGTTCTTCATCCTATGTTCCTCGGGTTCCCACATTGCCAATTCTATCTTATGGATTCTCCCGAGAACATTTACCAGAAAATTCGTCTGGTTTCACAACACTTGTTCTTTGGTATCAAGAATCTTGATAGGATTTTCACAATAAGAAGGATTGGGTTCCAGTTCAATTTCCACATAGGTGAGTACAGCTGTGGGGACATGCATGTATTCTCTCAACAGTGATACGTGGAACACATCATGAACATTGAAGAGACTTGGAGGAATTTCCAAATGATAAGATACAACTCAAGTTCGTTCTAAAATTTCAAAAGGAACTATGTACCTGGTACTAAATATACCCTTATTAATGAATCGTATAACACCCTTTCATAAAGATACCTTCAAGAAAAAATTATCTCTTACTTGAAATTCCAAATCCTTCCTCTGATTATCATCATAGCGCTTTTATCTACATTGGGATGCTTTGATGTGGGTTTAGATAATCATCAACATTTCCATTTTTTCCTCAACATGTTCTGGGCCTGCTAGTTTTCATTCGCCAACATCATCCCAACAAGTTGTTGTTCTAAATCTCTTCTCATATAATTCTTCATATGGTGCAATCTGAATACATGAATGAAATATATTTTTATTGGGAAATTATACAGAGGTAAATATCTATCCCACATACCTTGAAAGTCATGTGAGAAAGATCTCAACATGTATTCAATGGTTTGAATTGTCCGATCTGATTGTCTATCAGTTTGAGGGTGGTAGGCAATGCTCAAACAAATTTTAGTATCCAAGGCCTTATGGAAACATTTCCAGAATCATGATGTAAAATGGGGATCACTATCAGAATCAATTGATAAGGGTACACCATAGAGTCTAACTACATCATTAATAAATAGTCTGGCAAGATGTTCATGTGGTAAATCTTTTCTTATTGCATGAAAATGTGCTGACTAGGTAAGAAGATCAATAATGACCCATATTGAATAATTTTTTCTAGGAGTCGGTGGTATCCCCATGAAAAATTCCATTGTAATATTATCCTATTTCCACTCAGGTAAGGAATGATGCTGCTGTTAGATAAAAACAATAATGTAGATACTCAACATACAAGAGTGGGGTTAATTATATACTTTAAAAATTCTTTTTTAACTTTTAACGATGGTATAAAACTTTCTGTTGTTTAACAATGTTAAACAAGGTAAATTAACAATACCTCTTAGTTCTACAATCTTGTTAGATTATGGAAATATGGTTCCAGAAATAAATCTTAAGAGAAGTTAAAAAGGACAACCATTCTACCTTAACGAGTATAGAATCTTACTAATCAGATTATACAATTATAAGAATGTATAAGATTGTTATACATTCCTTAATAATCAAAATGCAGAGGAAAAAACATGAAACAATACAAGTAACTTGTATGAAATCTTTTAATCCAAGGAATAAGTTATCCAACGACCTTGGATAAAGGTCCCTTGATTTATACATTCAAGAAATTCTGTCTTACCCACAATAGGGTAAGCACTTGATATGAATATCAAATTCTGTCTTCCTATCCTCACAAGCCATCGAACTTCAAGGTAGTCGACACCAATGTCTTCTTTATGAAGGAAGTCCTAGAACTTTAAGGTAGTAGACACCTCTTTCTTCCTTATCAAGGATTCCCTCAAACTTTAAGGTAGTCAACACCTCTTTCTTCCTATCCCATGAATCCCTTGGTTGTACACCACAACACTCAGAGTCACACGAAGTAAGCTAAAAAAGATGTTCAGTACGCACAAGACCGGAGATTCTCTCCATAGAAATCAATTCAACAACAGGTGGTCATTAGAGTTATCAACTTCTTCATATGTATTAAGCTTTTTAAAATGAGTGCCTATTTATAGGCATTATCTTAATGTTTGTCTCCCTCCTCCAATTGTCATATTTTTCCTTGAATCTCAGAGGGACCTGTACACATTTCCCCCCAACAACAGTTGGTTAGAAACAGAATGCACAACATCACTTTATATCTATAACAAGTGTATGTACTATATGATTTCTCTATCAAATATGTTTTTCAGAGTCAATGGATAAATAATGTTTGGAGTCTAAGAGGAAATATTTTAGATTCTATATTACATGGATATTCAGATTTTGTTTTCCAAGGAATTCAATATCAAAATTTTTTATACTTCAGAGTCCTAATTCTAAGGAATTCAGAGTCTGAATTCTAAGGAATTCAGAGTCTAAATTATAAGGAATTATGAATCTGAATTCTATGGAATTCAAATGTGGAATTTTAAGGAATTCAGATTCAAAATTTTAAGGAATTTAGAATCTTAATTATAAAGAATTCAGAGTCTTAATTCTAAGGAATTCAAAGTCTGAATTCTAAGGAATTCCGGAGATGAATTTCTGAGAATGTGGATTCTGAATTTCAGAGAACTCATAGTCTGAATTTCAAAGAATTCGGAGTCTAAATTTCATTTAATCTAGAACCATAATTCAGATCCTGAAAATAGAATACTCAATATCTATGTATTTATTGAATTTAGAGGTTTTATACGTGAAACCAAAATTTTCACTTAGGAACGAAACAGAGTTAGATTTAGAGAAAATAAATTATGAACATCAAAAATAGGTAAGGAAAATTATTCTTTGGGGATGTAAAATGATCCTTTTTATGAAAAATATGGGTAAGAAGAAAATTTCCTTAAAAACAAAGGGGAAATAAACTTTTCCTTGAGATAGAGTTTTTGTGATTTTCAAAATGTAGAGGAATGGAAAAGTCATAAGGAAACCTTATTGACACTATAATCTCCCCCTTTTTGGAAAGCAAAGACATCCTTACTAAATAGATTGTAGGGACATTAATTTTTTTTTGAAAATTAAAATAAAAACATTTCTCCCTTCACATATGGATTATAATGAATATGACTAACTCCCCTTTAGGCTTTGAAATACCTAATGATCATATTCTTGAATTCCTAAATGAGATTTTTTAATTTCTAGCATACAAAATATTCAAGATAAAATCTCCCCCTTATAATAACATCCCATTACTTAGGGAAATTTATTCATTACATTGTATTTTTTTGCCATTACATTCCCCCCATTTGAGATTGTCATGATGGAATGAAGGGAATGGAATTGAAAATATGGTACCTAAAATATTAGTACTAAAATCCAAATATATGAAGTGCAATGTAAATTTCATTATGATTGAATGAATTTTTACAATAGGGAAATGCAAAAAAAGATCGGATTTGAATGAAATTATACAAATTTCACCTTCGAAATCAGCTGTTTCATAATATTCTTGAGCTTCTGAAGTTCCTTGGGATAATCTTCCATGCACTTGATTAGCTGATCTTGATCTTTAGTTTTCTTTTCCAGCATTTTAATTCTTTCTTCCTGAGCCTTAGTCTTATTAGCCCGAGCCTTCAAGGCTTCATCTAGTTTAGAATGTTTTTTCACAATTTAGATTCTAATATCCTCTTCCCTCTTATAACTCTGAGAAATTGAATACAATTTCCCATTACGATCTTTCACTTCATGCTTCTTAGTAGTTTCTTTAAGAGATAGCTTTTCTTCAAAAGTCTTAGTGAGATCTTTGAACATTGCATCTTCATTTTCAAAAGAATCCTTGACATTATCTTGAATCTCATTGAGAATTATCATCTCTTCAATAATATTCTTTGAAAAACTAACCATCTTCTTAAAAAATATTTTATGGGCTATATAATTAATGAAAAATGTTTTGAAATTGTCTTCAAGTATGACACACTTATCCTTCACCATGGACACTGAATCTATTTTCTAATTTAATTAATGTTGAAGCATTTTTCATCTTCAATCTATTCTTGAAAATAATGGAATAGTACCTTATATCTTCGTCAAAGACTGAAAAAGAAGTCATGGCCAAAAGAAGATGATTTTGAATTCAAATTCTTTATTGATGAAGATTACTTTTCAATCACATCAGCTTTCCTCTTTTATGAAGCACCATCATCTTTCATACTGACCAAAGACTTGGTAAGAGTATTAACCATCACCTGATTTCCCTTATCTGTTCTTGAAATGATTTCGTCCTGTTTAGGTAATTCATGTTCACTATCGGATAGCTAAATAATCTTGTCTTCATCGTCTTCTTCTTTCTCAGATCATGCCTCAACACCCTCTAGCTGTATGAAATCATGATTGCTACATTTTTATTAGAAAATTTATTTACATATTCCCCACCCATCTCATCTTATATTTGGGTTGTAATCTTTGAGGACTCGACTTCAGAAGTTCAGATTAATTTCTTCTCAGAAGGAATCTCCATCTCCAAATAATATAATACTTGCTTTATCATATCTTCGGTTTTAACACTCGCTTATTCTTCTTATTCCACTTCTTCTTGTTTCACTATTTATTTTTCTTGATATCGCTCTGTAATCACTGATATCTTTTCCGGATACTCTAATATTTATTATACTAAAAAGGATTATGTTACCAAAATTTTATCAGAAGTATTCTCAGCATCCTTTTGAAGAGATTGAACTATCTTATCCTCATACAAATTCTTTTTCTTCTTATCTTTTTGTTACTTCTCATGATCTTCAAAAGCCTTTTCTTTTAAGACATTTTCCACAACAGGATCCAAGCCAATAGTTGGCTCCCCTTAGTTTCTAATTTTCTTATCCTCTATCCATTTTTCAACTACCTCATTAAGATATTATTTTTTCTTGTTTATCTTGGGTGGTGTAGATTTAATTTCCTTGCCAACAAGAACTTTTCCCCCTCTTGAATTTCCATTACTTTCATCTTCCTTCTACCGTTCTTGGAGGTTTTAGATACAACATGTTTCGTGGATAAAACTTTAACATCTTCATTTGATAAATCAAAAAACAATCCAAATTCACTAGATCCTCCAATTTTCATTCTCCTTTGAGTGTCATACCTTAACAACATTACCCTATAATTTATTCACAGTGATTTATATGAAATTTTCATTGATTATAAACAAGAAACAATGATCATTGATTGAATTTTTAGAAACATGAATATGAGACTTTAGATTTCCATTCTTGATATTCTCAATCATAACCAAAATATACTAAACAGATTCAGCTTCTGGAGGTTCACTATGAAATATAAAACATATATATCTATTCTCTTTAGAGTATATTTCTCTCCTTTCCCCAGAATGATAAATCCTTGAACCCAATGTTCACGAATCCAGAAATGTCAGGAAAGATGAATAATCCTCGGAGACTTGACTCTGACCAAACCAAGGAACTCTATGGACTTTTCCTTATCAAATTTTCCTTCAACATTAGGTAACATATGCGAAAAAAAATCATCTTCTCATTCATAATTTATTCAATCCGACCAGCATCCTTATAATAATGAAGAGAGTAAGTATTACTACAACTCTTGAAAGAAAATTTCTCGTTCCCTCTATGATTGTAAAAAGATACGGATTCATAGAACTCTACTAACAACTCCAGACACCTTGGAGCATCTACCTTGGGATTAGATACAACTATTCTCTCCCAACTATTTTACATGATGTTCTTTGACATGATTGAATCATAATTTTTAAAGAGGTATGGGTATTCTAACCATTCATGATAAATATGTCATTCATAGATTTTCTTTTACGATTGGCATTTCTTTTTGAGGAGAGGATTATTTTGAAATTCAGAACAATGGATGACCTGAGAAATTCAGAACGATATTATGTTGGAAGGGCAGAGCTTCAACACACAAGAGATTGGAATTCGATGTGGGAAATCCATCAGGGGGTCCTTTATATAGGCAATTGATGCGACGATTCAACTTCCCTGATTGATCCATCAGTTTAAAACATCTTGATTAGATCAGACGGTTGAGATTATAGACGAAGAGAGATTTTGATAGATTCTGATCTATTGAAATTTTTAAAAAAACATTCAGATTTATGGAATGGTTAATCTGAATTTTTTAAAACAAAATTAGAATTTCAATAATTAAAAGATGATAACAGAAATTTAGGAACGAAAACATACTTTTCGGATTGTTAGGAAGATTATCCGTAATAAGGAAAATTCTTCTTGAAGAACATTAGGTTCCAAAAATTATTATTACAAAAAATTTAGGATTATTAAAATTTTAGATTATGAAAAATTAAGATTATGAAGAATTTAGATTTCAAAAAATTTAGATTACAAAAAATTTAACAATGAAAAATTTATCTACAAATATTTTGACTACGGAAATTTTTACAATGACAATTCTTATTATGAAAAATTTGACTTACAATAAAATTTACTCCCCCTATGAAAAAGAATTTGTTACTATAAGGAGATTGGTTTCAACAAGAATTTAATAAAAAAGATTACCTTGCAATTATCAGTACTAACTTCTAATTAATGTATTCAAATCTATCATATGGTAATGATTTTGTGAAAATATTAGAAATTTGATCTTATGTTCCGATAAATTTAAGAATGATATCTCCTTTTTGTGTGTGACCCCTCAGAAAGTGAAGACTAATATCTATGTGTTTTGCACAAGAGTGATGTGTGGAGTATTTTCTTAAAAATATGACAGTAGTATTATCACACAAAATTTTTCTTTTGGTAAAACTCCTACCATAGTCTGTGAGTGTGTGTTGAATCCACAATAATTGAGCCCAACAACTTATAGCTAGTACATATTTAGCTTAAGTAGTGGAAAGTGATACTGAGTGCTCGTTTTTTCATGACCATGAAACTAACGAATCTCATAAGTAATAAAAAGCACATGAGCCTCAACCCAGTTGGGAAGGACTCGTTAGGTTCATCCAAGAGACCCAATATCAAATCCGGGTGGAGGAATATTTCTAGGGTATTGTAGCAGTATTTTAGTTGTACTACACATGTACTGTAGCAGTACTGTAGCTAGCAATGGTTGATATTGTAGCAGCCAGAACTATTCATCCATCTGGGCCTTCGGGCCACCGTTTTGGCCCTCGGGTCCTACAATGCTTTCAGGCCACCCGAGACCTTCAGGCTAATTGATTATCAAGGCCTTAGAGCCACCATATGGTCATAGGGCCACCCCAAGGCCTTTGGGCCACATGAATATAGGCCCCATACACACTACAAAAAAGGACCTGCCCCAAAAGAGGATTCAGAGAGGTGCACTCACCAGAGCATAGCTAAATGGATTGCCAGAATGAGAGGGTATAGCTATACCATCGGTACCAGCCTGTGTTTGCACGGGAAGCCTAGCCTGATGGTCATGAAAAGGTGGAGAGCTACTATCAGGATGTAGATACTGGGAAGGGACAGTTCGTTGTATATAGTCTGGTTGAATTCCCTAAGACCTTCAGGTGTTGTAATCTCATAAGCCTACAAGTCATGTAATCTCTGATCCTACGGGCCTTTTATGAGTTCCCCCACATCCTATGAAAGTGGGGTTATCAAAAATCATTAAAAATGAAGGCCTTAGAGCCATTCAGGAAATGGAAAGTTCCATATGTACTTTTCATATCAATTATACATCCAGAAAAGTCATCATCAGAAAATGTTTTTAAAACAAAATCATTTCCAGTGGTTTAAAAGAGTCATAAATCGATGGTTCCCTTTATGTAGCGAAAAATTATTTTCACTACATTTAAATAATATTCCTTAGGATTGTAATGATATCTTTCACAAAAACATACTAAGAAAATTATGTCTAGTTGACTAGTAGTCAAGTATAGTAAAATTACTATCCTACCTCAGAATGATGTTAGATACACTAGTTTCCTAGCTTCATCAAGATCAAGTGAATTTGAGGTACCAGTGGAAGTATTAATACTCTTAGTGTTGTTATATACATTATTTTTAATAAGATCTTTTATATACTTATGTTTAGATATATAAGTTCTATCTGTTTTTTGAGAAATTTTAAAACCTAGGAAAAATGTTAACTCACCCATCATAAAAATTTCACACTTTGATTTCATTAGATCAACAATGTAATCAGTTAAATATTGATGAGTTGATCCATATATAATGTCATCAACAAAAATTTGATCAATCAAAATTTTTTTATATTTATTTATAAAATGGTTTGGATCAACATTTCCATTAACATATTTTTTTCATGTAAAACTCCTATAAGTCTATCATACCAGGATCTAGGAGCTTGTTAAGTCCATACAAAGCTTTGGTATGTTTGAAAAACATTTCAGAAAGTTTTTTAAATTCAAAACACGGTTGTTTTTCAACAAAAAAATCCACTTGAACAAACCCATTAAGGAAAGCACATTTAACAGCCATTTGAAAATGTTTGAAATTGATGATTACTACAGAGGCTAGTAGGATACGAATAGATTCAAGTATAGATACTTGAGAATATTATTATTGACTGTCTATTCCTTATTGTTGATTATAGCCTTTAGAGACAAATCTAGATTTATTTCTTACTATGACTCCATTTTCATCACATTTGTTTCTAAAAACCAATTTTACTCAAACAACATAGGTCTCGTTGGGTCTTTCAACCATGATCCACACACTATTCATTTTCAATTCATTTAACTAATCTTTCATACCTTTTATCCCATCGTTATCACATAATGTATCATCAATTTTTTTAGGTTTTGATTGAGAAAGAAATGCATTATGTTCCACTTCATTCCATTAGGAGCTTCTAGTACTCACAAGTTGATTTACATCACCAATGATACTATCACTAGGATTATTCATAAGAACAACTAATTTGGGTTTTTAAAAACCTTTTCATCAATTGGGGGTAAGAAATATTCTGGGGAAAATCCTTCAGAAATATTTTCTTGGATATTTTCCTTATTAGAAGGATCTTCTATCAAGCGTTGATAATCTATTTTTGAAAATACATCCGAGGATATAGGTTGAGATTGCTTAAAATCAAAAGGATCAATTTCATAAAATTTGACATGTACTGTTTCTTCAACAGTACAAGTGTTTTTATTGAAAACTCTGTAGGCCTTAGAGTTTGTGGAGTAGCCTTATAAAATTACTTCATCAGATTAGGAGAAAATTTATGTAAATTATCTTTAGTATTAAAGTTGAATAATTTGCATCCAAATTCTTTAAAGTATGAATGTCTAGGTTTTCAACCATTTCATAACTCATTAGGGGTCTTGTTAAGAAAAGGTCCAATTAAAACATGATTTATTGTATAACATGCAGTACTTACAGCTTCATCCCAAAAATGATTGGCTATCGAATATTCACTCATCATGGTTCTTGTTATCTCTTAAAGAATTATATTTCTTCGTTCAATAATACCATTTTATTGTGGTGTTATCGGTGCTGAGGAATTATGTGTAATGCCATATTAACTACAAAAAGTTTTAAAATTAAAATTTTGAAATTGTCCTCCTTGATCACTATGAATAGTTATCAATGGATGGTTTTTCTCATTTTATCATGGGCTCTAAAACTTTTAAAATAAGAAAAAGAATCATATTTCTTTTCTAGAAAATATTCCAACTTAAATATAGTGTAATCATCAACTAATAGAAATACATAATATTGTCCTCCAATGCATCCAGTTTGTGTTGGAACAAAAAGATCCATATACACAAACTGTAATGCATCAGAAGTTGAGATGTCACCGATTGATTTAAAACTTGATTTATGTTGTTTTACATATTGGGAAGGATCATCAACATTTAAAGAATAAAATATAAGATCTGGTAGATCCTTAACTAGTCTTTTATTAGAGAGTTTACATAGATTACTAAAGTTACAATGTCCTAACCTTCTATATCATAACCAATATCGATCTTCCATTGCACTGAGACAGGGTAGATCTTGGTTCCTAAGGTATATTATGTTTCGTGTGTATACATTCTCTTACCAATTGGATGATTGAAAAAACTCTACCCAGTAATTGTGTACTAAGCACTTGTAATTTAAAAATACACAAGGTAACCTTCATCACATAATTGACTTATGCTAATAAGGTTGTGCCCAAGGCCCTTAATGAATAAAACATTTGATACAAATGTTTTTCTATGAAATACAACCTATACCAATATTTTCTCCATGAACAACTTGTTTGAAATTACTTTTCCTCCCTTGAGCATGATAATCATCTCAAAGATGTTTTTGTTAACATTCATATGTCAGGAACATCCACTATCCATTTACCACGAATTTATATTGGTATTATCTTTTATTTCCTTAAAATAAGAGTGTAAAACTTTTGGAGCCCAGAATTCCTTAGATTTAGAATCTTCTGAATGCATAATTTTAGGAATCCACATTTTATTTGAAAAATATGATTTATGAAAACATAAAGATTGTGTTTTGTTTAAGGAATTTTTCTTAATGTACACCACACTAATATTTAGTGCAGAATAGAGCAGATTGAGGATCAAAATAGTTATTACTGAAAATTGGTTTTGAACTTGTTTAAAAAAAGAATTATTTTTTAGATGACGAATTTGGGAATACATATTATCAAAATTTTAAATACCGTAGATAATGTATGAGAAAAACTTCCTTAGGGAAAATATTTCTTACTTATGTTGAATTATTATGTTCTTATCCTAAAAAACATATGTCTTAACACTAGAGTTAGACTCTAAAAAAATTTCATAGAAATTTCTTTTTCTGGATCTTTATAAGGTATATCCTTCTCAGAATTAGCTTCCTAATTATTTTTTGAAATTAATTTAAAATCAAGGGTTTTCTTATCAAGATATTTAGAAAGATATGATATTTCCTTAGTAAGAATAGTAATTCTGGAGTTTTCCTTATCAATCTTTTTCTTGACATTAGAATTTTTATTCTCAAAGAGCTTAGCAAACCTATATTCTTCTTCCTATGTAGATATTATATTATCATCATCAAAAGAAGATTATTCACTCAAGGATTCATAACATTTACTATCACTATAATTATAATTCAAGGATACATTGGTTATGGATTCAGTATTGTGTTACTTATTCATTAAACAATGATTTTCAATAGGTATCTTGGATAATATACCAAGATTCTTCTATCCAGAGGATTCTTACTCTGAGGATACATAAGAAGAGTCACCACCACCGGAACTCTAGGTGTTATTGGCTTTCAAATCATTCATATATTTATCCACGTGGTACTTCATTTTATTTCTCTTAGAATGATCTTTCTTTCTATCATTTCCCTTAAGCATTGGGTAGTCTTGCCTTATATTCCCTACTCTTTCATTAAAAAAAGTGACTTCCGAATCATTATTGTATTTTCATTAATTCTTCATGTATCTAGATTGAAAGTTATTTTGTCCAAAACTCTTGTTCATCCTTTTGGAAATATTGGCTAACTTGCTTTCTGAGGATTCACTTCCACTAAATCAAGATTGAATAATAGTCCTCTTAGATTTTGATCTTGTAACTCTCTCAGGAGTTCTGAATTTCATATGATTTGATGTTGATGTGAAAACAAATCTTCCATTTCCATTCTTCAACTTATTCACATCAGAATCTCTCTTGATTCTATTCTCAGGTTGAAGAAGAGTTCCAAAAATCTCACTAAGAGTAATTTGTAAGTCCTTTCTATTCTCATCAATAACTATTCTCTTTGATTCCCACTCATTAGGCGGGATATCTATAATCTTGTCCACAAGTACCTCATCATCTAATCCTTTTTCAGCCTTGGATTGTAAACTATTAACAATAGTCATGAACTTATGTTGTACCTTGTATACTGGTTCTTTATAAATAGAATAGAAATCCATGATTTTATGATCTAAGCATAGCTCTTCTAGTTTAAATAAATTTTGATGTTCCAAAATGAGTAACCACCAATTTATTCCAAATAAAATTTGCAGCTTCACAAGAAAAAATCTGGGAATATATATTCCTAGTCAAGGAACACAACAATGTATTGTGTACCATGTATTTTAGTTGATATTCTAAATTTTCATCATTGGAGAAAGTATTGTATTCATTGCCAGGGATTTTATATCCTTCAGTAAGCATGAAAAAATATTCTACTCTAGTGTTAATAACCAATGTCTTCCTATGATCTCTCCAATATTCATAATCACTCCAATAAAATATAGGTGGTCAAGTTGGATTAATATTGTCAATCGAACCAACAATAATTCCAGCTGTCTAAACGAAAATATATTTCCAAACAAACATTGTTAATAATAGATGTTTGTAAACAAGGAAAAAAATACCAATCAAAGAAAGCATTATGAACAAATAAAACTTGTTCAAGATAACATGTATGTGAATATTAGTATTTCAGAGACCTCCGGTGATACCAATTATAGGATCTAAATAAGAATGTAGATGCACAATATACAAGAGGGGGTGAATTGTATACTCAAAAAATTCATTTGGAACTTTTAATGATGGTATAAAAATTTCTATTGTTTAACAATGTTAAGAAAGGTAAATTCACAAGACCACTTAGTCTTACAAACTAGCTAGATTCCAGAAATATAGTTCTGGAAATAAAACTAAGAGATGTTTATAGGGAAAAAGACTCTAACATAAAGAATATAGAATTATATTAAAAAGAGTATACACTTATAAGAATGTATAAGATAGTTATTATTTCTTAATAATCAGAATGCAGTGGAAAACAAACGTAAAATAATAAAAGTAACTAGTATGAAATACTTTAACCCAAAAAGTACTGTATCCATCAACCTTGGATAAAGGTCCCTTGATTTATACATTTAATAATGTCTATCTTACTCACACTAGGGTAAGCCCTTTATAGGAATATCAGAGTCTATCTTGATATCCCCTAAATCCCTCAAACTTCAAGTTAGTCACAAACTCTATCCTCCTTATCAAGGGAGTCCTCAAACTTAAAGATAGTCAGCATCTATGTCTTCTTTTTTGAGGGAGTCCTCGAACATTAAGGTAGTCCGAACCTCTGACTTCCTATCCGTAGAAGCCCTAGATTGTACACAACAACAATAGGAGTCCCACAAAGAAAAGCAGAACAAGAAGTTCTGTTCGTACAAGGCTTGAGAGTCTCTCTCTCTAGAAATAACTTCAACAACAAGTGGTCTCAAGAGATATCAACTTTTTCATAAGTATTGAGCTTGTTCCAATGAGCTACTATTTACAGGCATTTTCCCAATGGTCGACTCCCTCATCCAACAGTTATATTTTTCCTTGAATCTCATAGGGTCATGTACATGTGTCACTCAAACAATGGTTGGTTAGAAAAAGAATGCACATCATCATTTCATATCTATAACAAGGGTACAAAAAATATAGTTGATCGATCAAATATATTTTTTAGAGTCTACAGAAAAATAATGTTCAGAGTCTATGAGGAAAACATTCAGAGTCCGTATTACATGGATATTATGATTCTGGTTTCTAAGGAATTATGAATCATAATTTTGCAGACATCAGAGTCTAAATTATTAGGAATTCGAATTATGAATTCTATGGAATTTAGAGTTTGAATTAAAATTAATTCAGAATCTGAATTATAAGATATTCGGAGTCTCAATTATAAAGAAATTGGTGTCTGAATTCTTAGGAATTCAGACTCTCAATTAAAGAGAATTTGGGGTCCGAATTCTAATGAATTTGGAGTCTGAATTATATGGAATTATGAATCAAAATACTAAGGAATTTGGAATCATAATTCTAAGGAATTCATATCCTGAATATCGGAGAAATCAGATTTTGAATTTTAGTGAATTTGGAGTCTGAATTTTAGAGAATTCAGAGTCTAAATTTCAGAGAATCAAAGTCTTAATTTCAAAGAATTCAGAACCTGAATTCGGAACCAGACACCGGAATACTCTATATCTACGTATTTATATAATTTTGAGGTTTTATATGTGAAACCAAATTTTTCACATAGAAATAAAAATAGATAGATTCAAGGAAACTAAATTATGAACAATAAAAAAAGGTTAGGATAAATTTTCCTTGGGGATGGAAAATTTTACTTATTAAAAAAATCTGGGTAAGGAGAATATTTCCTTAAAAAAAGAGGTAAACTATCTATTTTCCTTTAGATTTAGTGATTGTGATCTTTGAAACATAGAGGATTGAAAAATCCATAAGGAAACATTATTGATTAAACAGTTGCATGACTCCTCCAGGTTTTTGCCTTCCATATTTCACTTGTTGACAAACCACACATCTTTACACAAATTAAGAAATCTCCCTCTTCATGTTCTCCCACAAAAAATATTCATTGAAATATCTATAAAACATAGTGCTACCATGGTTTTTAGAGAAATTAGAGCTATGAGAATCATCTAACAATTTCATTTTTAGATCAGGTATATCAAGAACACAAATTCTCATCCAAATTTTCAAAATATCATCTCCATATATGAATTTGATCAATCTCCCATCATTCTCAGCATTTATTTTCTTTTAAAATTACTCATCATCATTCTGATAACTTTTTATCCATTCTAGTATATATGGTTTGGCAACTAATTGAAAAAGGATTGAAGTTTCAGCTTTCATGGTAATTCCCATATCAATCTTTACTAAATCTATGTATATAAGATACTTCTCAACTCTCATCTGGTTCAAAAATCCACGATCCTTTTGGGTCAAAGCATATGCCATTTTATTTGCCTTCCCTATGTGTTAATGTATACTACAATCATAATCCTTGAGTACTTCAAGCCATCCCCTTTTCCTCATGTTGATTTCTTTTTATGATAAAATATACTTCAAACTCTTATGATCAGTATAAATCTCACATTTTCACCATATAAATAGTGTCTACATATTTTCAGATGAAATATTATATATGGTAACTCAAGATCATGAGTGGGATAGTTTTGATCATGAATTTGTAGCTAATGTGATGCATAGGAAATAACTCTATCATTCTGTATATGGACACAACTATGTTTTTTCTTGATGTATCGCGATAAATAACAAACCCATCATTCCCTGATGGTAGAGTCCAGATAGGGGCCTTAACTATTCAACACTTCAGTTCATGAAAACATTCATCACATTCTTTTTTCCAAATAAATTTTACCCCTTTACCTATGAGTTTGGTTAAGGGGTTATCCATTTGGGTAAAACTTTGGATAAAACACTAATTACAACCTGCTAAACCAATAAAAATGTGTACCACCATTATACACGTCGGTGATGGCCATTATTGGATTTCCTTGTTCTTTGAAGGGTCAACATAAATTCCACCCATAAAGAAAATATGGCCATGAAAAGAAATCTCAAGTAGCAAGACTTCAAACATTCTAAATTTCCCATATAATTCATCTCTTAAAAGAGTCATTAGGATAATGCGCAATTGATTTTCATTATCTTTATAGAATTTCGAGTTTACCAAAATGTCATTAATAAATATCCATACAAAGTCATCATGATATCCTTTGAAAACTCTATTCATTAGATCCATGAAGATAAAGGGAGAAATTGTCCATCCAAAATTCATTATTGTAAACTCATAATCCCCATACCTAGTTCGAAATGCTATTTTTAGAATGTATTCCTTCTTAAGGAACAACTGGTTATATCTAGATCGAATGTCAATAAATGAAAAATATTTATCTCCATGATTTTGTTCAAATAATTAATCAATGTGAGGTAGGGATACTTGATCTTTATTTTTATAGCAATGATCTCCCTGTAGTGAATGCACAACCTCATATATCCATCATTCTTCATAACATAAAGAACATGGGTTCCCCTTTGAGAGACACTAGGGAGAATAAATCCCTTATTACTCAATTCCTCGAGTTGTTTCTTTAGATCCACTAATTCCATAGTGGCCATTCTATAAGGGGTCTTTTATATGGGACTTCAACCATGAATTCAATCAATGGAAATCTCAATTTTTCACTTTAGAGGATGTCTAGGTAAATCCTCTAGAAACACATCAACATATTCTTGCACATTGGTACGTCCTCTATTTCAACATTCTTTTCCTTTCCCATAGTTATTTCCTTATCTTCCTCCACAATAATTGAATTTAGTAGAGCTACTGGGGGTGGTTCTAGATAGGAATCAGGGGGTGATGTTTATGCTACAAAGATAAGGTAGTCCTTATCATCATCGAAAATTGTAACCTCCTTTTTCTTACAATAAATTTTCACGTCATGGTCTCAAATCTAATCCATAATGAGGATTATATCAAATTCAATAATGGGTCTGGTGATGATATCAGAAAATAAAGAACATTTATAAGACCTAATGGGAACTTATTCACAAAAAATTGTTGCGATGATACACCCCTTTAGGGTTTTCACTAACAACTCCATTGTTAAGTCAAATTAAAAATATCTAATTTTCATAGTAGAATGGGTAGATATGAAACAATGTGATGATGCAGAATCAAATAATGCATTGGATAAACTTGAGGAAACCATTAAATGACCTGCCACCATGTCTTTCAGAGCTTCAACCTTAGAATTAGTTATCATATATCCTTGGACATTAACCCATGGCATTTTTTTGGGGTAAGTTTCCTTGGAGCTTATGACAATAATTTGCATAATTCCCCTTTTCTCTACAATTGTAGCATTCAACATTGACAACCTCCGCATTCCCCTTCCAATCAAGAGCTATGTGGACTTTTTCACCACACTTGTAACAGACATTCATTCCCTTTCTAGAAAGAACAAGGGTGTTTATCCCCACATACCCCACCGGATAGATATTCTAATTTTCCCTTCTTCCACTTATTTCCATTTCTAGAGTGTTCAACAAATCTCTTCTTCTCTATCTTTGCTTTGATATCGTAAGACTTAGAGAATTCCTTTTCTGTCTTGATAGCACATGGGACCATATCCTCGTACAATGAGAAGGATTGTGGGGCTAATGCCAAATAGAGAAATGGATTTAACCCATAAAATAATCAATCAATATTACTTTGTGGGTTATGTATATAATCTAGTTCATTCCTAGAAAACCTTGTAATGTTAGCCTCTTACTTTGCGACATTCTCGTCTTCCTTTTTCCCCAGACGCAGAAATTGTCTTTCCATATGTACTCGATTGAAACAGGAAATATATTTTTCTATGAAAATTTATTTAAACTACATCCATTCCATGTTTGATACATCTTCATCTTCCTTTGTGTTTTGGATTAAAGACCACCATTGATCTGCATCTCCCGTGAGGTGATAAACTACCATGAAAACTTATTCCCTATCGCCACTCCCCAAAGCATGGAATATTTTCTATATGGAATTTTTCCATTGCTTAGATACAAATGGATTTTTACTACCATTTAATGTTTGTGGTTGTTTCCTCATTAAGAAGTATAACATTGATCCTCCACATCGTGGATCAGGGTGCTCCATACAGGTTAGGTTATTATTCCAAACCTGAGTGATTCATCCCAATATGGTGATAAACTTATCAGCACCAGTTGCATCCCCAGCTCCACTATAATTATCTTGAGTAGGAGGGCAATACCTACATGGATTACGCGGGCTGATATGGTTTCCATTCCTTTCACTATGTCCATTACTATGCAATGGCATATACTAGATTAGTTTTTGAATCACAGTACATAATTCCAAACTTGTAAAACATTTAAGATAAATTGAATAGTTTATGGATATAATCAATAATCATTGAAATGTTTTCATTGAGGATGTATATACTCATAAACCCTTCATAATGGGTTTTAATGAAAATGAGAATTATTCTAAGCATATCCCTCGAGAGTGTCGTAACTAAGAGTGCAGCAAGGCACGTTGTCTTTCACTAGTTCTCGTTCGATTCTAGATCTATGTTGTGTTTTTGGGTTTTACCCCTAGGTACATCTCTTCCAGAGCTACCTCTACCTACTCATATCCAAACATTGATGTATTTCTTTGAAAACTCTCCAAGTATCTACAATACCAAAATTCTAGGAATTTCTTCTATACTAATCTTCAACGTCTATCTTAGGGTAGTGTTCTCTAATTAGAGTATTTCTAAATCTAGATTCCAAGGATTTTACTAAACATCCTCTAATACCAAATATAATTCTCCGCCCCCTGTTACCTAGGGTTGGTGTATTATTACATAATATTGGCATGATACAAGTAATCATTTCCTGAAAGACCGATCAGTTTAGTAACCTAGGAAATAAGAGATACATTCAAAATTTTTACATTACAACATGAATTAAAAACCTCAAAAACATTTTTCCCCTTTTGAATAGTCATATATCCTTATCCTATCCCTACTAGTAAATCATAAAATACTTCTTAACATCCTTGGAAAAACATAGAAAGAGGTGAGTTCAGATGCTTGGTAAGGATAACAATATAGTGGAAACATTCATAAATAATCATAAACATTTAACGCGATGTATAAGTCTAAAAAATCATTTTAAACATAAACTTCAGCATAATATGGTGAAGATTAAATGAAATAATGACATTATTTATTCACATGGATATTCTACTAGTCTAATATTTACATTCTATATCAATAGCCACCTTCATAATGATGGAATTCATAATTCCAGACTTCGTAACCACATAGTCAAGGCCTTGTTCCAGGACAAAAAATATGATTTAGTCAAGGTCTTGTGCCAAGACACTAGTTTGTATCCTGAGACCTATCGATGCATCGAGTAGCTATAACAGGCTCGACACAGCACTTACTAAGTCCAAAGCAATCCTCTTATGGAAAGGTTTAAACAAAACATAAACATTTGTATTAAAAATAGCATATGAAATGTAAATACATTATCCATAAGCCATGAATGGGGTAAAAATAACACATCCACATTCAAACATATAAGAGAACCTTTACAAAAATATGGAAGATTTGTATCATAATAAATCAACATCAAACATGTTTATAATCTATAAAAGGATGTTGATATAGATGAAATGAAAAATATTTTAAACAAATACCTCTACATATTTGGAAATAATTTAAAGTCACATAATTAGGAAAGAAAAACTTTATTTTGAAAATATTTTTATATGATGGTATGGGATGCGTAGATGATGATATAATGACATAAAATAGCCACACCTGCCACATAAGATAAAAAAGACATTCTTGCCTTAATTTTTCCGAAAAGGACATAACATACCTTATTTGGAAAAGCACGGACAGATTCCTTTTAAACCATTTTATAAAAAGTAAAACACGGGTATAAATGACATTAAACCATATTCTAGTAATTGTAAAAAAAATTTGAAATACTTTTCTAAGAAACATGGATTTGAATGATAAAGAGTTCCAAGTAGATACTTTCAAAAAACCGCCCCCAGATAATAAAGAGATTTTGAAATTAACCCTTACCTTGCAAATTTACATGATCGAGGGTACGTTAACCTCTTTATAATAGTTAAATCATTGTTATTAATTTATAAAACATCTATACACATAAATATGATATCATATATAATCCTCTAATATCGCTTTGTTAATAATATTTTAGTAGTATCCACGTTTTGGGTGTAAACTGATTTGTTTTCCTTTATAAGATCAAATTATGTAAGCCATAGTTGTTATGGATTGTTTGTATTTTATTCATATCCATAATGATATTCAGTTCTTTAACATTTTTTTATTCATAAAATGAAAATTATTCTTGAATTATTACGATGGGGAATTAATCTCATCACGTTCATGGAGATGGTAATCGGTACATACACACGAGCGAAAATATCATTATATTGATGGCGAAATCATATGTAAATGGATGTTATATCATATATATATAATAATTAACACGTTATATTCATTAACTACAACCTTTATACTCATTGTTATACCCATCCAAATAATGAAGTGTTTGAATAACAAACTACACAACGATATGAAGACGGTAAACCTTACGTATACACAAATGGTGACATTGTCATTCATATGATGGATATACTAATGAATATGGTTGTAAATTTTTTTATAATAACATAAAAATATATAGAGGATACTGGAGTTTTTATTTTAGAATTGAAACAACAATGAAAGAGGAAGTGGAAGAAGAAAAGAACAAGAAAGAGGTGATGACATAATTACCTATTCTTCAAGTTCTTTCTTTTGATTTGATCAAAAGGGATCAATAGGATGGATTTATGAAAAAAATTAATGCCTCTAGGATGAATGGAGGAATGTTGGGAGGTTATTTGAGTAGGGATTGGCCGAGCCAAATGACTTTGGAGGTGTGAAATTAAGAGAAAGGGATGTACCCTTTTAATAGAGAGGTGAGAGTCACTTTAGGAAAATCTTTAAATATTATTTTATAATAAAATTATTTTCTGTTTCTAATGTCTCCCAAATGATTTATTTCGGGGATAAAGTGTGTATGGGTCTAATGCCTTTCATCCAATAAGTTTTAGATAGGTTTTGGTCACCATATAAACCTTATCATTTAGATTTAACTCTTAGTTAAATGGTTTGAAATCTACCATGTCTCTTTGAATTTTTCTATTATATGGATAATAAACATACTATAACAAGTCAAGAAAACCCCATGTGATTCATTACTAATATATATTAGATTATATAATTATGTTGGTAACACCTTATATTTTTAGAAATATTATATCAACTAATAATATTGTATTAGTTTTAAAGACCCAATTATTTCAATTTTGACACTCTTTAGTATTTGGTTGTTGTGAAAATCATTACAACATATAAAATCCAAAAAAAATATTTAATCAACCCTAAAATTTTATTTTAAGCTATAAAATTAGTGTAATTCATCAAAATTCTCAAATTATATTTAGTTGGATATTTATAATAACAAATATTTTAATATTTCCTTAATAAGGTAATAACTGAATCATCATTGTGTCATAAATAAAATAAAGTATTTAATGTCTAAAAATTATTAATAATAAAAAATTATGAAGGAAATAATTTTATATTTATGTTGAATATTTATAGTCGAATTTATCTTATATATAACTCTATATTAAACATGTTTTAGTTATTAAACTTTGAATTTAACACTTCTAACTATTCTTTAAATAAAATAACTATAAATGTACTAATCTAATCAAAATAGACGAAAAGGATCAAATTTTATTCCTATGGTCGTTTTTGGATGAATTACACTTATCCAATTGAATTAGGAAATGTGTTAGGGTAATTATATAATAATTTTTACCCTAAATTAGCCTATTTACTTTTAAACGTGGTAAATAAAAGTCAAACTTTACTAATCACCATAATTAATTTTCATCTTATTGAACCAAATTTTACTTACTAATGTCAACCATGTCTCTCAGATTTATGAAATTCCGAACACAAAAGCGTTAAAATTATGTTTTATGAAAATTATTAAATGCTTCTAGAAGATGCGTAAAAGACGGTAAAAAGTTCAATAAAATTTTATATATCTAAACTTTTTATAAAATGACTCCAATAAATTACATTGAACACATATAGGTATTATGTATCTATTTTGACCTAAAATAAATTAAAATAAAATTACAAATATTTTATAAAAAAGTTGGTTTTAAACAATAACGTAGTGTTTTTCACTATTCATATAAAATTGAAGGTTCTCAAAAAAATAACAGAAATTCACCCTATCCTAATTTTGATATTCTGAATAAAAAAAGTCCCTTTTTAAAATTAAAATTTATATTATTTCAAAAAGTGGGTATTACTCTTCATAACGTCTAGTTTCATTGGTCGTGGTTTGTTAATACTCTATTTTGGGTAAAACGCAAGCTACTGCATTATTCAAAGGAAAATGTACCATGGAAGAATGAGGTGTTACATCAAATGAAAAAAGTCTTTCATTTATGTATCGAGTTAATGAGTACAACTAATATGATCAGAAATTTGGGATATTATTACTTGTTCATTATCCAAATGTAATGGTAGAAGGCATTGACATGGGATATTGGTGTTTGTGTTGCTCCAATAAGTGCTTTATAGATTGTGTGTTGTATACTAGCTATGAGTGAAGCAGAATCATGTAGGCTATCACCATATATATTATTCAATTAATAAAAAATACAATCAAATTTATTCTATTTTTTAAATGTAATTTATTTTTAAGTTCAGAAGTATATAAAACCAAAATTAGAATTATTTCATTTCATAAAAAAACATGCTAATTTGACTTAAATGAAAATAATAAATTGAAATTCAATTTTCTGGACCTCAAATGGATATTATAAAATACATCACCCTTCATCCAAAAAAATGATGGGGGGAGTCATGATATTTTTTATAAATAATTTAATTCACTGAAAAACGAATATTTAGTAAAAACCATATTATTAAAAATTATATTATTCTAATTCATGAATCATCTGAAATACAAACTTTTTCATGCATATAGTTTTTTTCGAATACACTTTACTCAAAAATTTTACAATCCAATTTGAAAGAGAATAAAACTACTACCCATGCATAAAAAAGAAAACAATTACCATTAAAATAAAACAAACATGAAAAAAAATCCCAAAACATAATTGTTCCGTAGTTTAATAAATTTAAATGAATATATATAATGATAATTCTCCCCAATCCCCTGGATATCACAATAAAATATATTAGTGTCATGGGAAACCTCACAAAACACAATAAAAACAGTCTACACTATAGACATGATACCTTTGATTAGACTAATAAATCTAACTCATCCTTGGTACTCCCTTTTGACTAATATAATGTAAACCTATTCTGCGCACAATGCAAATACATGCCTACGATTCTCTCCCATTACCTCCTACAGTCTAACAATGAAGCTCAATTCAATTATATCACCTAATATGGGTTCCTGCAAATCCTAATAATAACATAGTCCAAACAAAATATCTCACTGATCTATTTTTATTAATAGTCTACTAGTATATCCACGATATATATCAAATATATTTTAAAATACCATGGATCAATATATCAATGTAATAAATAAAAACACACCTCCCACAAACTCAGAATCAATATCCCCATCATATTTCATTTCTAACAAATAAAATGTGAGTCATTACCCATGAAATTTAATCCATGTTATTCAATAAGATACATCCCCTCATGGGTCATATTGAAACAAGGGTTCTCAAGAGAGACTCAAAATATCACATACACTATTTAAAAAACACCTAAATTAAAAATAAAAATGATAAAAAATATTGAATCAAATTTCACCTCTTAATATAAAAATGTGCACTATAAAACTTTCTTTAAAATCATTATCTGAAAACAAAGTTGAGAAATAGTATTCAAAAACAAGTCATACAATACCAATTGTAGAACCATTAAAAAAAATACAAATAAATCCACTAAAAATTACCCAAAAATAATAAAATGATTATTCAAAATTTAATTTATATCCCAAATGGGATCATGGTGTCCTATAACACAAAATTCTTTATGAAATTCTATTTTCAATAATTTAAAAATAGTAAATGTTTTAAATTCCCATTTGAATTAGCCTAAAAAATATAAATTATACCATGACCAAACTCTATATCTTTTATATAATACAAATGGTGTAAAATCACCATTAAAATTAAATTCATTTAAAATAAATCACCAAAAATATTAAAGACAGTTGAAATTTCACAAACAACATTAAATTCATCATCGAACACTTGTTAAAATTGGAAAACCACATTGAGAAACCATAAAAAACTGACCAATTCAGGATAAAATTATTTAATTTAAATAATTGGTAATTTTGTGCAATAAATAACTCAATTTAATGTAAATTTATGAGGAATCACAAAAAAAACTTCATCGGTTTTATGAAAACCAAACTAGAAGTCCTTTAATGTGACAATTAATGTATGAATATCATTAAGGGGCATAAATGAAAAAATTACAAGAATACCCCCATGTATAAATCTACCATGAAAAAAATTAGGCTTGATATCCCTTAGGGCTCCCAAGTATGAGATAAACCAATGTAAAAGTGTGGGGAAATGAGAGAGAGGTCCAACATAGTTCTTATTTTATAGGAATCATAGATAAATGAGGTTGGATATGAATTAATATATAAAATAATGAAGTAATGATCCTATAAGGGTATGTGCATGATAGATAGAATAGAATAAAACCTTAGTTCATTTAAAATAGAATTTCACTTTTGGTGTTTCTATTTCAAGTGAAAAATGTGAATCTTGCATGGTTAGATTGGACATTATTTCCAAACATATGTTAACCATGCAGTTAAAAGTACCTAAGAAAAAATACATCATGAGGATTGACCGAGGAAAGTCACTGTGTTACTTTAACCATTCACCGGCCATATTCAATGAAACTAAAAAATAATATAGCCATATCATATTCATGTTTCGTACTTCTCTCCATAGGCACATGTGTACACTAGAATTACTCAAGTAGGGGAAGAGACACATAGTTACCAATATGAGTCACCCCAACCATGTGCTATCCATTCATGTCAAAATTGCGAATGAATAAAAAACTAATAGAAACATAAGCGCCTAATTCTATTTTCCTTGTTACTTCTAAACCATGCACCCCAAACCATGCATAGAAGCAATAATTTAAAAAACAAAATCTCAAAGATAAAACCTTCATAAATTAAAATTTCTGAAATAATTTATTTTTATAATAAAAACTATAATGAAATGGGATAATACATTAAAAATGGTGACTTTTTTTCTTGTGGACCTTATTTCCACCAGAAATATAGAAAACATATTATGCCCTTTTTCCCATCAATTTTCCTTCCCTTGGACGAGTGTTCAATATAATTCTTTGATTTAATATTAGTGTTTGGTATTTTATGTTTTCTCTTCAACTTATTTATGAAAACAATAAAATTATTTTCTTTCTTATTATCCTTATCCACATGGATAATTTTTTTGATGTAATCTAGGAGAGGATTCACAATTTTATTCATATAATAAGTCAACAAAATGATCCCTTGAAAGAGTGAAGAGATAATGAGATTAAAACATAGTTCTTATGTTATCTTAAACACTAATCTTCAAGAAAGTCAATGTATTTAATGATTTTGATTATGTGAGGAGCACAGAGAACACTGTCTCTAATTTTTCTCATATAGAGTGCTTTAGATGTATCAAACTATTATTGTATTGATCTCATATAATTAACGATGATATGATTCATGAGCACACTCTATGTTTCTATGTTATTGGAAAACATCATGATTTTTACATACATGAATAATGGTACCAATCAATTTACATTTCTCAATACATTCACATGTTTCTCATAGATAGAATACTTTTCATCACTTTCCTCCTTAACAAATATGTTACTGATTTGGTATTCTAATACACAGAGATTATATTCATTGAATAATATAATTTACAAGAATTAAAACCACTATTAGAATTTAACAACCATAAATGTATTTTCATTCAGTTGAATTAATCACATGAATAATGTGGTTTCTTGAAATTCCTTGTTACTAAAACTACATTAAATAATATTGTTACAACATTAATTTGATGAAATAATTTTAACTTTATTATTATTCTCCCTATGTTATATAAAGTCCTAATAGCCCTCACTTTTTGAAATAGATAGTATTATTATGATAAAATTATACTATAAATGATCATTATTTCCCTTAATCTATCCAAGAAAAATCCATGTAAATTTAATGAAGGTATTGTCGAATGTGGTCATTCTAACTACAAGCATGTAGAATCCTGATTTGTTGATTGAACTCCCAAATCAAGAAATCTTGAATTGGGTTTTCCCATCCATTATATCTTGATTTTTATTTCATAGAAAAACATTGTTAAATTTAAGAAAAAATTAGTTATGTTGGTCCACTATGTTTTTTAGAACACACAATACAAGAATGTTCCCATTACAAACTCCTAAACAAAAATAATAATTTTTTGGTCAATAAAACATTAAAAATAAAAGGCTTATTATCACAATATTACCTTGAGGTATTCTGTATAGTTTGTGTAAATTTTTCTTATTTGAACATTTTAAATAACCTATTTTTTATGTATACTTCACTAAAATGATTAACTATGTGTTGATAAATTATTGATTACATATACTTTAATTATATTGAATCTGATCATGCTACTTATTTTATTAATTCATTTTCCCATCTTGATAGGTCATAGAAAATCATGAAATAGATGGAATAAAATATTTAGAATAATGATGCAAATTATATATCGGCCTATTTATTAAGAAGTTAATAAACAAACCACTAATACTAGAGGAAAAACACCATGAATAGATATTGGCCCAAGCTACATCTTTACACTGTTATCTTGTATATCACCATGATTGATTTCTTATTGTGTCTCTTGAACTGCCTCCAATTTATAGAGCACTCCATCCTTACAATGTATTTACTCACACACATGTGAGGGATCTGATTAAATTGTTTAATGAGATTTATTTAAAACAAACCATCAAATATATGTCCTTGCATAATTTGTGGAAGTTGTGACACACATGCCATTATTTTAATTTAATAATAAAAATTAAAAACCCTGAAAATAAATAAATAAATTGAAATAGAATCCATAAACCAGTCAATAAAACCCAAGATCATCCATACAAGAAATGAAAACACATTTAGTAAACTAGAAATAGTATCAATAATTATTATTAATGGTTACACACACTAAAAATAATTAATTATATTAATCAATTATTTAAACTAAATTTTCATCCAAAGAATCATTGAGATTAAAATCCATTTAAATTTTAAACACATTTTAAAAAAATTAATTTTACTACAAATTAATCAAGTACATTATACTGTAGTAATCTATTAATCCTATATGGATTGTTATGAAATCACATAGGGTGTACAATAAAAAATCGTACACTGATTCATGTAAATTATGTGATATGTGATTATTTTTATGAACTAAAATTACACTATGTGTGAGGTCCACACACATAATACCAATTCAAAATTGAAATGGTATTAATTAAAATATAGTATATATAAAATCAATTAATTGGTGCATAATATAAATTAATGACACATATAAGTGTGTTGAATTATTTTTGTGGTGTTATTATTTATTATTTATTTTTTTTAATTTTAAATAGGTAGGATAATGACCTATACATACATGATGCTCTCCATGTGTTTTTCTTCACCTTATATCCATGACACCCACCTATGTATTTGGAATGATTGTAAATCACAAGAATTTCTGATGTACATGATAAATAAGGACAAATACACAACAAGTGTACTCTATGTTTTTGGGAATCCAGTCACCCAAGTCATGTATTAATTCATGGTATGTAATTCTCTCTCTATTTTATGTCATGAAAACATGCAGATTACATATCATGAATGTGAGTTAAACAATTTACAATCTAAAAATCCATGTAGCACTCCAGAATAGTCAACATGTGTGGTTTTAATGAAACTATGTATGATCTAAAGCAAGATCCTATGAATTAAATTTATTGTTAATATTAATGAATTGTACTTGGGTACATGGAAAGTATCATTGGGCACATGTTATGTTATCCCATTAAATATGGAAAGAATCATCAAATCATCCACATGAGTTTTTTGATGTTATTTCTCTTAATCTAACATCTTCATAGTTATACAGGATAGAATGAAGAATAAGAATATATCACCAAATTTTAATTTAATTTAAAATTATCTCTAAATGAGAAAATATTTTAAAATGAATAAAAACATAAAAAATTAACAATTAATTATAATTTTAAATGCTAATATTCTAAAAACATTTGATGGTTTTAGACATAGAGGATTATTACACAGGGACTTTCATAAAATGTAATGATCTTGTAATAAAAAAATAATATGAGATATATATGACAATGGATTACAAAGTATAATGAATAAATTGAATTATACACTAGAACCATGAATAAATGATATTTTTTAGGTTAAATTTTTATTAATTATTAAAAATTGAATTTCCTCAGACATTGGGATTTAATATATGTATGATAGGATGATCATTAAAACATTGTTTGGGATCACATTAACTTCACTATGAGATTACAAGTGTAATATCCCTCTTCTATTGATCCACATTTCATCGATTTTTCTCAAAAAATCTCTCATTAAACTCTAGGTGATAGTGTAGAGATTTTGATCATCTTGTATCAATCCCTTTGATCATTAATATAAACAATTTAATTTTTAAGGACTTTATCTTTTTCTCTCCATATTGAGAGGAAGGATGATGGATTAATATTCCCTCATTCTTGATATAAAACCTAGAGAAGTTCCTAGTGGAGTAAAATCTCTAGGATGGGGAGGAGTGGTCTTATACAAAAAATATTCCAACCCTTTCACAATGTACACAACATTGTATATATGGAGAAAATCATAGAGTTTACTATTATCTAATTTCAAAATTCCATTAATCATATATTAATCCCATAATATAACTCATTTCATTTTAAATTATAATAATAATATTAATTACATGACATACACTAACAAACACAATTTTAAATATTATATTACAGTATTGTAAATAAATGTTTTTCATTAGACCTGAATCTAGATATGGTCATCATCCTCGTAATTAATTGAATTCATGAATTAGTATTTTTATTCATTAAATATATAATTTTTTGAAAAAAAATTATTCTAATATTTGATATCAATAAATAGTAAATATATATTATTCCTCGGATTGAGGAATAATATTTATTCCAAACATAAAATTTAAATTTATTTTAATTTAGATGAATAGAAACACAATGTGTGTGACCCTCCATGAGTTGTCTAAAGGTTCGTTAGTTAGGTTCATTAAAAGATCAATATCTATATTTATCTACATGTAATTGGAAAAAAAGAACTTAATGGTTAAAAAATGATAAACACAAAGGAATGATCACCACATAATATAATTCCATTATATTGATATCTCATCATGCTGGTTCCCTAAAAGGGTGATTAACATATATTCTTGATACATATTTAATTTAATCCTGAAATAAACTCACCATTACATGATGACTATGAAAATAAATCTAATAGAACTTTTTAAATAAATATTATGTGTATCAACATAGATAATCGTGAAAGGAACCTAACCTTATTTGACTTACATATTAATAAAGTATCTCTCATGATTCACCCAATGAGCCTATATCCATTCTAAAAATAGGCCATCATGGATTGTGAAAATAAATTTCACTAAATGTGTGACGATAGACATTAATAATAATCTTAATATCTAAGGATCATTACACACATTCACTGATAGGAATATCCATTGACTATAAAACATGGGGAATTTATAATGGTGGGTATGTCCTTATAATATTTTGACATGGATATTTCTTCCTTTGAACTTCATGAGATGAAGACTCATATAATTACATGTCTTTAAGCATGATATATTGTGTTACAGTTGTTTTAACAACTAGAGATTCAGAAAATTTGAAAATATAAACTATATTCTATAACGTATATCACATGATACAACCAGCATAAAAACTACAACAAATAATGAAGATATTATTAATAATGATATAGTTAACAGTAATGTGGTATACAATTAATAGTTATAAACATAAGAAGGTAAATAATTAATAAGTGTCAATATAGAAATTGAAATTTTCAATATAAGATAATTTTTTTATCTTTTATATTTTATTTTATTTAAATAAATCAAAATTTTATTACTATAAATTGGGTAAATTAAAATTCATTTCATAATTTTACAGATCATTATCAATTAGGATTTATTTTTGACATTTTTTTAAAAATAATCTATTTTTATTTGAGTAGTGAAAAATAATTATATTTCTAATAACATCACCTTTATACGGCATGAATGTTTTTAAAATTTTTTAAAATAAAAAATATATAACCAAAAATAAATCATTTGAAATTATTAGTTACCTTTAATAAATCCCATGAATATCATTTTAGAATATAAAGTAACAATTAATAAAAACTAGTTTTCTTTTAGTTCCTTAATTAAATTAACACATAAAGAAATCAGGTTTTGGACATATTATTGTTTCACACAAAACGTACTTAAGAGATAAGTATATTTTAAATATCATTAAAATAAATAAACTGATAAATTGTTTCTAATACATATATATTATACATAAAACCATAGTTTTCTTAAAAACAGATTTTTACCAGTTACAAGCAAAAAATTAAGATTATATTCCCTACAAAAAGTATGTAAATTTTCTAAAATTGTTTTTATTTTTGATATAATAATTATTATATTATTTAATATGTCATATTAAATTTTTGGGAATAAAAATTAAATTGTTATGATTATTGCTATTTTCAAGGATAGGGATTAAATAATTATTTTACCATAATGATATTTATATTATCCTAGAATTTATGTAAAATCTATTGAAATTTAATAATTTTAATAATGAATAAAATATAATTTATTCTTATTGAAATAAATATATTATTTCACAATTAATTGATAATCAATAAAAAATCCGATTAATAATCTATAAGGACAAAAAATATTTCTTTTCTACTAAAATATATTTCCTTAAAATTATTTGATTTAATTTAAAAATTAAAATTTTGATATTTATAAATTAAATTTGATAAAATATAGGAATAATGTTTTACTATAACACCGAATTTTGATTATAAAGGATATATTATATGCTTAATAAAAAAAAGTCAAATAGGTAAAAAATAGATACATATTTTAAAATTAAAAGCATAAAATGTCAAAACATATATTTAAAAACCCGATTCAATGTATAAATTTGTTTTTTTTAAAAATTTCTGAACATTTTTATTCCATAGAATTCAAAACAAAATCACATTATTTCCCTTTTTGTTCCATGGAATCATGAATCGTGTCAAAAAATTGTTAAAAAATTATTAGTGTTTCCAAAAGTGAGCCATTTATTTTCATAAGAAAGGGATACCATTTGTAGCAATAAAATATTATAAAAAATATTCAATAATCCCTAAAATTGTTCAATTTATATCTTAATATTACCCTATATCACTAAAATAAATCTATATTTAGTCATAGTTAGCCTATGCACTTCAATTTAAATGATACTTCTTAGGAATGATTAGGTCTTCACTATAAGTATTGTCTCTATCATATAATTTTTAACCTTACACTACCAAATATGATGGAAACATAATTATATAATGATTTTTTGTATCATTATTATACTTATTTGTTGTTATATTAATGATTAAAAAATTATTTATCCATATACATACATGTATATATACAATGTAACATCGATCGTGCCTGTGTGCATACTACCGTTAGAACAAAGAATATTTTTTTATTCTTAATGTTTGTCATTATTTATCTAAAAAAAGATAAAATATGGATCAAAATCATAAAAAGATAAAAATAATATCTTTATTATTCTTATAAATTGACATTATTTTAAAAGAAACACCTTATAAACCATACATAAATATTGAGTTAAAGAGTGTTTAGGTTTGGGATAGATTAACCACATACTAGAATAAATGATATTATACTATATTAAATGAGGCTATGGAATCTTATTAATTATTATTATTATATGTTATCAGGAAATTAATGAAATTTTTCTGAGTGTTTATGTTTATATTATGATTTTAAATTGTTATTAAAATATCATATTTGATTGATCATATTGCCAAAACATGCCGACACTAATTCAATTTTAATTAAAACATAAGGAAAAAATAGATAACTAAATAGATTATGATGATAAATGGTGCATTTTAATTTCAAATAATGATAATATATCTCCTAATAAGTTATTTAGCAAACCTAATTTTAATATTCAGGTTATTATTTTTCATGCACAAAATGAATCTTGAACAATGTAAGGGTGTCATTTTTGAATTCCATTTATTGAGACACATTATCTTTTCGACGCCTACATATATTTAAATTATCTGTATATTTCTTTATTGGATATTCAATATCAGTTTATTTTCTTATTAATTTTTTGTAACTTCACTTTCATGATCTATATCTTTTATAGGCATTCTAATTTAAATGTTTCATAAATCATAAGAATATTCATCTATGTTTTTTATATTAGAGACCTATTTTATATCGTGCACATAATTCCATTTATTTTGTGTATATACAACCAATTTGAGATAATATATCATGAGTAAAAAATCAATTTTAATTGAATTTTAATTGAATCCATCCCTTTCAGGAAGCTTTTAATAAAATAATCCTTATTTTATAAGTGGGTTTCATGAGTCATATCATCTCTTTGGGACATGATCAACACTCATTTCCCAAAACCATTCAACATTTTTATATTTTTAACTGCTATTATGTTATATTGTATTTAAAGATTATTTTCTAGTGAAAATTTAGTTTCACATAATTGTTTTCTTCCTTCATGTGTTTTTTGATTTGTGAAAAATATTTTATGTGAAAAATATTTCCCAGTTCGATTAATGGATGGTGTACCATATCCATGTTTTTATATCCCATTGAGTTAATCATTCATTTAATTGGAAGAATAATATGGATTATTTTATATTATAATAATAATCTTCTTTACTATTTTCAAAATCTAAATTTAATACATTGTTTAATGATTTCGATTTTCAGTACGATTATGTCAAAATGTTCAAAAGTTTTATCCATCCTTAAAAAAATGTTTTATCATCCACATAACATTTTATTTTCAAAAAAAACTATTATTTTTTTGATATACATTTTTATTTATTAATTTAAATTTAAATTCTTCCTAATTATTTTCAATTTCATTTTATGAATAATTTATGTATTTTTGAAGTCTATATTATTTATGATTATTCTAAATGTAATGTTCCAAATGTATTATCAATTAACATTTATGAAATAATTAAGAACATTTCAGGTATTTATTATTAAATAATAATTTGATGGTGTATTTTTAAAAAGTCATTGTTAACGACCACAAAATAACCATCGATGAAATCAAAAAGGAAGAAATACCTCAATATGTGTATTTACGTTCCCACTAAAATAAAGGAGCAGATTCTTGCAGAGTGCATGAGTCTATGAATGAATCTTCATCACCTGACCATTTCATTGTCACGTGAAGACTCAATGCATAGAACATTACATGGGTAGACCCCACAGAGCCCCCTTTATCAATCCTTCATTCTCTTATGAAGATCCTCTAAACAACCAATGGTCATGTGGTGGTGATAGAATGAGCTCCCTATGCCACATGGGTTGTCATTCAGAATATCCTAAAAGCCATAAAAAATAATTCGAAAATATGATAGAAAAGTATTCAGAGTGGGATACCCACAATGGTCAAAAGAGATCATGTTCCATGGAATCATTAGAAAGAATAAAATTCGTTTTTGATATCCAAACTAACACTCAAGGACCCATGAAATTTGTAATAGAAAACAAAGGAGATAATAGGGAGTGGTGAGAGGTGTACACGGTCACTGAAGCTCAAGTTTCACACCTACGACAATCTGCAAGGCACCGCGAGTCGCCAACCACATGATCATCTCACCACATGAATTACTTCAAACTTGTAAGAATATTGGTATGGAGGTCACTAGGTCTATATAGATGACTCAACACTTCCCATTTAACACTTAAAGGTTCAATAGATACATTTTCCTAAAATATGCTTGTGCCCCCAAACGTCATATATTGGACATGCTTGGTGTCATAAATAAATCAGGTAAATGTCCTTGGTAGTACACACAGAAATTTACATAACTCCCAAAATATTTTAAAATAAATCAATGGTGTAACACAGAGTAGGGGAGATGTAATCATAGTCATTGAAATACTTGTAACACACATGAAATGACCTATAAGGCACTATGAGACTTCACTGATACAACGACACTATATCACAAAATACCGTTATCTTTTCAGCCACATCATATCGAGGTCCTTGGGTATGTCCAATAATCTCCACATTTCCCATTCTGTGGCCAAATGGTAAACATTTGTATTTTCTAGGATATTCTTATGCACCCACATATGTCCCATATTGGTTACTAATGCATCAAAAAAAATATTGTAATTGCCTTTGAGATTGCTTATTAATCCTCCAATAACTCCCAACATCTCTCTCGTAATAAAGTTAATAAAAGAGGGAAGAGGCGGAAGATACTCATGTCCACTGAAATCAATGCAGAGTGCCCTAGTTGACCACATTGTGGTTACACAATACCCCTAAATAATCCATCCATGCATTATAGAAAGTCCTAGACTATTCATCATGAATCTAGAGAATACCATTCAAAATTAACCTTGGCTCTCTTTGAGTAACTTGGTTTTGTCTATAAGACAATATGAAGAGGCATTTGGAATGCCTGCATGATCAAACATGTCTTTTTGAATTATCTATAATAGGATAATGGAAGAATTCATGGAAGAGACTTATGGTATCTGAAAACCAGGAAACTCATTTGGAATGAACCACAAAAAGGATCATGAAGTCGCATGGTGCCAACAACATTCTCTAACTCATGTTTTGATTCAATTCAGATATTCTGCAAAAAGCACCAAACCAATAGGGTGGAAAGGCCTACCAATTCCTCACCTTACCCTTAAATAGGGGGTCTGTTTTTTGATATATGAGATCATTACGACTATGCAAGAACATACTCTTAGAGTCACACACTGGTGGAAAGGCCAACCTTCTATGATGTAATATATCAGTAACCAGTTGGAAAAATAATGTACCATAAAAAAGGTACAACATGTGATCTTTCATAGATCATGTGCAGGGTTACTTTTAGGGAGTGTGAAGAACATCCCACATATCTACTAGATCGTGGGAGAATAAAAATAAAGAGGTAATGAATAATCCTAATGTGTTCTCAATACAAGGGATTAAACTAATATCAAATGTGGAATACTTTCAAAAAGGCATGTTCAATATACCTCATGTACTTCGCATGAGTCCTAAAAGGACACCTGAAAATAATAGTACTGGTCACATAAATCTTGAGACAATCCTTATGAAATCATTTTGGGCACGTGATGTTCTATGGATATGTTAGAAAAAGTCAAATTGTCCCCCTGGGTTCACCACGTTGGTCTCATGAAACATCATTGGTCAATCACCCATGCCTTGCGACGCCCTTCAGATACATCGCCTGACTCATAAAATGATGTTCTCTCATATTAGAAATTTCTCTCCATTATATATGGGAATAACAACTTAGCTCATCTGAAGCCCTCTAGAAAATTCATCTAAAACAAACGTTGCTCTCCAGAAATGATTGTTAGGTCTGACGTTGACCTCTACGGATGTTATCCATAACATGCGACATCCTTCGGACAATGTCGCACTAACTCTTGTGACACCCCCTATATGATTCAAGACATGTCATGTAATGGATTCCAAGACAAGATGACATGGTCAGGAGATATCCCCCTGATAAGTCAACTCGGTCATGTGAAACCCTCTTGATAAGTATTCCATGGCCTAAGAGAATACAAAGATTTATATATCATTCGTGTGTTACCACCAAATATAAGGCCAACCTTAGTGTTTAAACCACAATATAAAGGGAATTTTGACAAATATGATTCCTACCATATTCAGGATACTCATGGCACTTCCTAAAAGTTAAATCTTTATATTGGTCATTCAGGGTGATCCCAGTATCTAATAACATATCCAAATAAATGAAATTAATCATTTGTTCCCACATTTTTCTCATATAGATCGTATCTCACATATAAATAGGGCGATATAATGACCATGTCATTGGACTTCTTGAATCTCTAATCACCAAAGCAATCATTGTGTGTAATCCCCAATGATTAGTAGAGTATGAATGCCACACATATAAGGTTATATACCTTGAGGCATGTCCAAAGGGCGTGATTGAACTCAAATGACTCTAATTCCATCCATAACTAGGATACAAAGGTTGTCACCTTGTGTCTAGAGCTCAAAAATCTAGTGCTTGTGTACCTACGTACATGTCCTCTCTGCATGAAGCTAAACTACATGGTCTAAGTGGAATATCTATATTACGATTCCTATAAAAACAAGGATACGTTGGACACCACATAATTGCTAAATATCCTCCTCAGAATATTAATCTCCTTATCACATGGAAGAATAGTCTGATTAATTTTTTCATATATCTTCATCACATAAAGTGGATACTCTCCATTAAGAGGATTGATGAAGAACATCAGATACAAATAGATAGATACAATAAGGAGACTGATGCCCCTCAGATAATAAATGATACTCTATTAGATTATTTACGGAGAGAACTAACAGATGAATCATTTTTTCATGTTAGCATGTCCCGTATAATTAATTTGGAGAGATTCATGAACAAATCATAAATATATAAGAGAGACCGGGAGAAAGAAAAAACTTTCCCTAAAGGGTGTGGTGAGTCCTACCTCACATCCGCTTCACCATTGTTAGTATTCCAGAGCTTATGGGCCTAGACACTAAGATAAATGCCAACCATTTTGATGTAGGTCAATATCAAGCTACATATGTGGGAACCATTGGGAGTTTCTATGAAAAGTGGAAATAATATCCCAATGAGAATAACCCATGCCATGACTCAAAAACATAACAAAAATAAAAATAGTGAATCCTATATGAATTTCTAATAACAAAAATGAGTGTTTACTAACCATTGAGTCATTTTATATACTCATATATACAATCAGAATGGTAAAGTTACTGGGAATCTCAATAAAAATAGGACGATGGAGTTACAATGTTTCATGCCACATTTCATTGAATCCATTATACTAACTATGTTGTAAGGCCTACATGATCCTATAAATGATGCTTTATGACCAGGGTTCTCAATAAATAAGCCCCTACTCATTTTGACAAGTATAAATGAGTAGAATGGCCGAATCTTGGAATACCATGACAAATGTGTTAACTAAGAATATCTGATTGAGTACATTATTCCTATGACATTTCAAAATTTGTTAAACTTGTTCCCTTATATTTGAATGACTTCAGATATTGAAAATTTACGGATTTGAGACAATTTCTTCATTATTTATCATTCGCTCTGGAAATTCATATGTGACTACACCCTATGTGGGTTGCAATATAAACTCACCTGCTTGAAAAATCCATTGAAAAGTGGAAAATACAATTGTATGGGATTATAAATGACATGGTACAATCCCAATCATGGACTATACACATAAATTTCTGTAGGAATGATGTCTAGTGAGTTGACATAACCTGGGGAAGGTAGCTGTAAAGCTAGTGGCTTGTGTCACCCAGACCAAGAACTTCCGGATATTATCCATGGAGCATGAAAACTACCACTTTCTATATGAGATATAGGTGGATACATAATAAAAATATAGATCCCATCTAGTTTGGGTTATTCTAATGAGGGAACCTATCACCCTCCATCACTAACACCATCCCACCAGTACCCATCCGTTTAATTCTAAGGGTACCAACAAATACACAACCACCTATATTGCCCATAAATAGGATACATGGAAGACTCATCGGAGTTGTAATAAATTTGATTTATAGGAGAAGGATCATATCCTCACTTCTACAGAGGATATCTAAAAGCATATACCGATAGAAACCAGCAAGAAAGCACATATCATTGCTGGCATAGGAAAAGTCGGGGGGAATATTCCCACATGAGTATTATGGGAGTCTTATACTCCCACCCATGTATAAATCCCATTGGAATACTCTAATTACAAAAGGAGGATAGATGTGTGAGTATATCCCTACATCAATTGTAGAATTTATCTCTACATATAATGATGATGAAAAAAAGTCCATGTTTATATTCCTATATACAATTTGCTAAAATGCCAATATATTTTAGCAACAGCTAAAGAACTCCATGAGAATATTTCGGCACTATTGTAGATAAAGGGACGTGATCATACTCATATCCCTAAATAATGGAAAACTCAACACTATGATCATTGAAAAAAGTGGATGTATTACTGAAAGTGAACCCTCTTACTCCCTCTCAGGTAGATTTTCATCATATTTTGATTAAGGGTGTGGCATTGAACTGGGCTCATTCTCCCATTTCAATTGGGGTACACTGTGTGAGAGTGCCACATGCCTTGGGACCCAGGAACAAGCCTATCAAAAATTTCCAGAGGCATATTCCAAAGGCTGAGGATCAGGATCATATACCTATTCTAGCTGGGGCTCCCCACATCAGAAGGGAACACTCCTCAGGACAGGCTCATATTTCTACCAAAGAAGTCTGGTAGCATACTCTAAAGGCCCAAGATCCGGTATATATCCCCGTCCTGGATGAGGATGGCCAAGTTTGAATGGAACAATCACCACGACATTTTCATATTAATGTTAGTGAATCTACCAGGCATATTATATTAGTTCACTAATGAAAGGATCATATTCCTATTTCTACGGATGAAGAACTGCACCATCATCATTCCATGGAAACACAAGAGGAGGTTCATATTCCTGCAGCCATTCGAGATTTTCATCAGCATATTCAGGTAGGGAATGCATATTTTTACTATGTACATATTCTTATTCCAATGAGGCTTCACTAGGTGAGAGGTGAACACACCTCCAGGTAGGCTCATTCTACAAATAAAGACCAATGATATATCCTAAAGTCTTATGATCTGGATTATACTACCATCTGGACGAAGGATCATGATGTGGTATTGGAACATGCCTCAGTATAATATTATATCCATGTCAATAATGATATATTTTATTGACATGTTCAAACAACTTATTAGTAGTGTGATCATACTCCCACAACACCATATGGTTATATACAAGTTTCAAAAACTATCACCTAGTAGGCTAATATCCTTACACAATCACAAAAGGTAAATCAGAATATCCCATCCATAAAAAATAACATGAACCATATTTCCAATGTACTCAATGCTAGTGTCCTTGGGGATATTCAAGACACATTATCAATATGCCCAGGGTCTATCAACTCTTCTATCAAAGTAAATTCTTAATGTTTTCATTACCATGATAGCCCTATTGGTGGTTGTATAGAGATGGATTTCAAGGGCTATACTCTTGACACCCTCCTTGGTTAACCTCCCAATAATGATATCTCTCGTTGAAAATGTTATAGTACCATTTCCCAAACTACTATTTATAGAGAGGGTAACCAAAACCCCAAATCATTGAACACCGACATGCTTGAAACACCAGGATCAACGATAAATACATCCTCATCCATATCCAACAACACACCACCCCCCATTTGTAGGAGACCATTCGATACTTATTTTTTTGTAAGACTTTATGGAGTCATGCATGTATGATGAGGAGGAGCAAGAAATCGACATATGGAGAGAGTTATTATGAAAAAACCTCTAAATCATATTCTGGCCCCACACAGTTTCCAACTACGAGATCTACGACGAGCTAGAAAATGAGTGGATTCCTTACATATGAAAAAATATGTGGGCAAATCTTCAATGACTGAAGGTTCGATATCTCAATTATCCCTGATTATACTAAAACCTATAAAAATCATGACACTGTATTGTTAGCTTGACCTAGTTTTTATCTCCATGGCCCAAGATCCAAAATAGGAATATCATAGTGGAAATCAGCAACATGCTTTCCACCATTTCATCATGGAACATTGAATGATAATCTATGAAGTGGCGTCAAAGTTATATATTCAAGGATGTGGAAAATATGAATAATTAAACTATGACACTCCCATGGAAAAGAAGAAACCCCCAAAAATGGATTACATCAATGTTTTAGACTCTAAAAAATCAAGGGACTTGGTATTTCTTGGGCTTGTTGTCCACTGAAAAAGAATTCCCCCACTATGATTCCCTGAAACATCAAACATGAAGAGAGGATATAAAAAAGGATTTTGAAATCATCCCCTAATGAGAATAATAAGAAATTATAAATATGGATCTCTATGTTATGATTACCGAAAACACCTTTTATAAGGGATCGTTATCATTGTGGGCTACAATCGCACCCAACTCATACGCGGCCACAACTTCACTACATCACACATACCATTGTAGGAACTACTATGGTATCAAACGATGAGACGAATGGGCCTCCTTTTGTAAGATAATATTTTTAACCACCTAAACCCCTCATAACATCAATTTACCAGAGGATTCAGGATGTACCCTCAATAGCCACAATTGATCCCCATCCCACTGGGATGGGGGAATTTATATCTCCATCATCCTATCCAGGTTAATCATCCCATGAGGGGAACATGGAGACCACAATAGTGATTATTGATCACCCCCAACATATTGGTTTGGGGCATTTATATCTCTATGTTCATCTATGGAATCAATAATTACTCGACTATATTCATTGGATAGTCGTTAAATAGAAAAATCCATTCCAATTGAGGCCCAAAATGACCCTCATCCCAAAGGTTTATAGGGTATTTTCATCATCATCTCCAAAGAGTAGATCAATCAGCGGTCAACATTCCACCATATCCTCCAATCACAAGACAAACCCCCACTGGTTTGGTGCATTTGGAAACCACATATGGAATCTCCCTTAGGATCCCTATTAATAGACCGAAACCTATGGAATTTACGGTCAATACAATCTGAACCAACTGATGTCATAGACTAATATAGCAAAACCTGGGCACAAGATATAATATTGGCCCTAGAGAAGATATTGAAGATTCTACCCCATGATTTGAGAGTAATGGCACAACCAATGTTTCCCATATTCCTCTGTAAATGATTTCACTGTCGATGTAGAAGATATTGATCGTGATGAAAGTGTAAAATTACATGAAAAGGGATACATGCCTCTTGAGGAAGGAGAGTTGGGGCCACAAATGAGGTTGCATGCATTAGGAATCAACGATAGCTCCCAAACAATGGACATCCGAATTTTTATATTCTATGCCAATGATGGAATATCAGCATGGGGATGGGTAAAAACACATCCCAATCACCTCCCAGATGAAACATACTTCCATCCCTTGATTAATGTATTTCATAATATGAGATAGAAATACATACTCTCCAACAAAACAATGAGGAGTTACTCAAAGGAAATATCCCGACTGGGTATCCTCTTTAGAAGGGGAAGAATATTCTCCCTCCAAAGGCCTATCCACCAAAAAGTGTAGTATCTGAGCCTCAGTTTGGATGTGTATTTATATACCTAGTCCACATATGTGAGAATGTAGAAAATGAATATGAATTTACTCCATTGCAGAAGCAACATCTATATCTCCATGAAAACCATTCAATAGTAGGATGAATCAATAATTGGATGGAGACAAAAGTGGGTCCTCCTCATTAACCCCCGCTATCTCCCTTTATATGGGAGATGTATCAGGATACATATTCTATATCTCTCATTATCATGATCGAGTCAATGTCTACTTGTATGGATTACATGGAATGAAAAAATACCCTTATCCAGCATTAGGGGAAGACATATCCGGAATGGTTGGATGGAACATTTCCCCCACCCAAGTTTGAAAATCCAGTATTCTCTATATTTGACTATGTAGGCCACATTGAAAAACATCTCACACACATTGTATATTAATGTGGTTCGATGATGGGCCCTCAAGATTATTAGGTGGAAATAAAGTTGAGGTATTTTGTACAGACTATAACATGGGATGCTTTTGTTTGGAATACCATTCTTCCATGAAGATATGTGCTGGGATGAGAGGAACATCATTATTAATTCAATAATCAATTTAGTTATATAATGGGAAATACAATGTTGTACAACCTAGAAATCTACCAACAACATGAGAATGGGAGGGTGTCTGACTTCATAGAATGATTGAAGGGTATGACCTACTCACTTAACATCCCACTATCAAATGAGACACTATTGTAACTCTATGAGGAAAATAATAGGGTTGATTTTTAGATGACTCTAATTCCAATTAATTATCCGGGTAGATTCTATGATTTTGATTAAATGGCTCAGCATCTTGAAGAATCCATCTAGAGGACTCGATCCAAAACCCGACACATACCATTAGAATAGGGTAAAAGTCCATTCAAAGATGAAGCATTAACTATCACTCTCATTCTAGCAGTAGTGATTGTCTAAATACCCATGCAACCCTCAGACCACCCAACAAACCCTATCAAAAGGAATAAACCCTACAATCTCGCACGACCATAAGCATAGAGAAATTAGGGTCATCATGGATTTTAGGAATAGATGAATATTGTATACTCCTACCAAAATGAACATTTCCTTGGTTATTTCAGAACATCCATGGATAATAACCTTCTCAAATATCCACCACCAAGGAAACCTGAGGAATTCGACATCACTGTCCATCCATTTTACTTCCCATTACATATAATGATGTGTCATAATATCCTTACCTTCTTCGTCTTTCAATAAATTTTTCAAGGAATGATCGATTTTGGACAAATGGTGATAGATAACTTCACAGAGTACGTGGATTGTATAACCATGATCCAATTGGAAGAAGACAATGATTGGAAAAAATTCCCAGCTAGATGTCTATGAAAAATTGAAAACTTGATGACTCGAAAGACAATTGATTTAAACAATAAAACTCAAAATAAAAATTGATGAAACAATAAATTTTTTCACCACCCGTGAAGTAAACACTAAATGTGCCTCTCAATGGTGGCTATTGCCATTAAAAGTTGGATAAAAAATAAAAGGAAGAGTCAAATTCTCCTCTAAAGTAAGCATTAACTCTCTCTGAATTCATCCTTGCTTGGTTCAAGGAACCAGAACCACCACACTAAATAGAATCCACATCAGAATAATACCTCGTATATTTTTATGTCAACATGATACACTTTTCTGACCCTCATCTTCTAATGTGTTTTCCCGAGAGCATGAGTTTTGTGCATAAATCTGGGGAAAGGGTCGCAGCATGCACTGAAACTGATGATATAGGAGACTGTAGACATCTGGTCGGACCCTATATTCTATTCATATTCACATAGATGTCATATATATATATATATGAGACTCATGGGAAAGTGCTTTATTGGTCTCAATAGAGACATTAAGGCTCCCCAAATACCTCCATAGGTCACTCTCACATGATTGATTTACATGACCGCATAACGGGGGTTCCGATCTGATCAAAACAGGAAAAAAGGATCGCTAGTTTTTTAAAAGGTTGCGGCTAAATCCTCATTTATTAATAAATCAAAGAAAATACCTCTTTAACTGGGTAGAGGGAAACCCATTACATAGCCTGAAGGCCCAGTGGGCATTTAGCCCATTACATGGCCTGCAGGAAATTTTTTTTGGCACAAAGCCCATTATGTGAATAGTAATGCTACAGTACCAACACTACTACAATACTTCACATTACCCACCGCTGTTATAGTACTCTGCCGCTGCTACAGTGCCATGCCGCCGCTACAGTACCTGCCATTGCTACAAAGCCTCTGCTGCTAAAGCACACTGTAGTGCTGCTACAGTACCTATGCCCAATGGGTTTTGAACCCCTATATTTCATGTATAATTAAGGGGTGATTACCACTAAGCCAAATTTCTTGTTCCTCATCCGCACATCTTGAAGAAACCCAATATCAAAAAATTATGTCCTTTGGTATAAAAATATGATGTTCTAAAATAGTGGGTGGTTGAACATGTGAATCTCTCCATCCTCGATGTACTCAAACATATAATAGAAACTCGGAAGGTACTCAATGAACCCCTATTGATCCCATAAGAGTACCATACATTAGTCTCTACAGTTGAGGTCAATTGGGTGGAGATCCTGGCATCAGAATTTCATGTCTCCATCTCATTCACTAATCAAGATCAGATGGAGGACTATAAATGGAAAATCAATCCACTATATTTCTCAAGTAGAATCTATAATGTTAATGTCTAAAGATCTATTATCGATAATAGTTCTGTGATTAACTTATCCTATATTGAACTGTCTGACATATAGGATATGACGAAGGGGATTTGTCTCCCACTAAGCTCACAATCTAAAGGTGTGAAAAGAATCAATGAAAGAATATCAAGAAAATAAATCAAAATGAATATTTTTTGGATCCTATACTAGACACTATTTTTATGGTAATACTACAAGATTCACATATAACATCATGCTCAGAATTCCCTTGCTCCATAGCCACCCGTTGTTACCTTCAATATTCTTCCAATGTCTAAAGTGTCATGTTAATGTAAATTACGACAGAATACATGCTGATAGTTCTACCATTGAGAATTTGGAGTCCACATATGTTGGAGAAGACTTATATAATAATGGAGGAAAACAACCGATGGTATATGATGATATACATGTTGCTTCTCTTAATGGAAAGGGGATCACCCCTGTGAATCCATGGAGTATGTTTGACATTGACTATGTGCTCCCCATAGAGCTAGACAAGACCATAGATTTATTTGTTGATTCCCATGACCCTCCTGTCCATCTTAATGACATCGAATACTACCATATCTAAAATACCTTTGGAATGATTCAGTCAACATGGCATGATATCATCTCTTCGAAAGGCCCTTTTCACCGTTATGATGATAGTAAAGGACCCATATTTCTATCCCTAATAGAAATTCCTACATAGATGTAGAGAAGTAATAATATGAGGTTGATATCAAGAACACCCATCTAGAAATCCAGGAAGGTGTCTCCACTACCATCGATGAACATAAACAAAAAATTCTACGAATAGAGGAAGAACCACAACCTACACTATTTAGTGCCACTTTTCCACTCAACGGGAAAAAGAAGAACATCACATTTTTGAATCATCATCGATATGTGTTTTCATGGAACTACATAGAAATGTCCGCACAGAATCCAAATGTGGCTACACTGCATCTCAGGCATCCATATGAGAATTGATGCTTGATTCAGGCGGTTAGAATGACACACCCCTCTCATGCCTCTAATATGGAGGCATAGGTTGATAAGATGATCTATCCCACATTTGTGCTATATATGAAATACCTAAGATAGATTATTAACATCATCCTAGTCAAGAAGAAGAATGTCATGATTTGGGTCTTCATTGATTTCATGGAATTTAATCAGATAGTACGAATGTATGATTTTCCATTTTTGATAAAAAAAGTTATCATGACTGATGAAACTTATAGTTTCAAAGAGCTTTCATTCATGAGTGGGTGCTCGGGGAACAATTAGATAAAGATAGCCCACAAAAAATAAGCATCAACTACATTCAGAGTGTCCCAGAGGATCTTTTTCACATAGTTCATGGAATTTGATTTAAATAATGAATGTTAAAAATATAAACATAGCATGAACTATATAATTAATACATTCATAGGAAAGATAGATGAATTATATGTCTATGACTTGGTGGTTAAATCCTGACCGTTATGTGATCACTTTTGGGACCTTTATACAATTTTCAACTGGTTGGGACAACACAGTCTAAATATGAATCCACTGAAAATGTGCTTTCAGGTTAACTCCAGGGAAATTAATTGGTGTTGTGGTACATCCCTAAGGAATTTAGAATGGCCAGAATAAGACCGGTGCTATTTTAACAATGCCACCCCCAAAAACTAATAAAATTATGGGTACTCGAAGGGAAAAATTATTACATTCGGTACTTCATTTCCAATATAGATAGAAAATATTTCCCTTCACCTGGATAATGAAGATAGAATCCACCTATCAATGGGATGATGACTACAAAAGTTTCTTTGAATATTTCATGTAGTACATGCTACACCCACCTATTATAATACCTCTAGTGAAGGAGAGGCCACTATTTTAATCTGTTGTTGATAAGAAATGCTCAATGGGAACCCTTCTCACACAATATCATGATGTGGAAACCATGAATAGTATCTATTACCTCATCTATACTATTCTTGGTATTGAGACCCGATACACTGATGTCGAGAATATCTACATTACCCTCATATTCATAGAGAAATAGATGAGGAATTACATGCATAACCATAGAGTCCAATTGGTCTCTCATATCGATCCACTAATGTACAGCCTGGTTGCCTGATGCCGACTCGATGTTGGGCTCGATAGATAGTAAATCTTCAATAATTTGACATTTAGTTTTCATCACAAAAGACAGTGAATATACAAGCCCTAGCTAGTTTCCAGGCATCTCACCCCACCCCATCAAATAAACCATAGGTCACTATGATTCTAGAAGAAGTGTTATTATATTCCCATGTCACTCCCTGGACATTGGATATGTATTTTGATGACACATCATGAATCACTATTGGGAAAAAAATGAAAATCCCAATGCTCAATCATGTAGGCCTAGGGATTGTATTTTTTTCTCATGACAAAGCAGTTTTCACAACTATTTCTCACTATTCAAAGGATACACAAATAATAGGGCAGAATATGATTCTTCTCATCACTAACATGGATTTTACTTTAAGAATTCAAATTCCCTACCTAAACATAAATGGATATTCAAAGTTAGTGACCATGTAGGTGGATGGTAAATATTCTATAAACAATAGAGAATTTTTCCATCTATTATTCTACTTCAAGGAATTAATAGAAGAGGTGCCTTTCAAGTTCAGTTTTCATAATATTCCATGGTCACAGAATTCTCGCACCAATGTATTGGCCAATGCAACCACTGCCTTGTACAAACCTGATCAGGAAGTAGAAATCATCTGAAATACACATTTGAGAATGGTATCAGAAATCATAATCATTGATATAGAAGATATCGGTCTGGTAAAAACTTACCAAGAGTATGAATCACCAATACTCATCCATGGATAGATGGATCTGATAATATTCTTTCAGTAAAATGGGACTCTCCCAACAGATAAAGCAGGGATAGAACATATTTTTCATCAAGTAGTGAACATTACCCTGCTGGATGCCTGAAATGAGAATAAAGACCACAATTATCATTACTTCGATGATATAATTCATATATTAATAGAAGAAAGAGAATTTTTGACCATCATGAAAGAAGTACATGTGGGCTCTTGTAGCACCCATCAATATAGGACAATGATCTCCCACTAGATTAGATGGTTGGGATATTACTAGAAAACCATGTTTCACGATTGAGGGGAATTCACCACAAATTTTCATGCATTTAATATCTAGAATAACTTCATCCATCACCCTTTATAATTTCTACATACTGCTAAATATTTCTGTACATTCCATATTTGAGGGATGGATGGCAGGTGCCCATATTCCCCAGCTGCAACAAAGTAGTTCAGTTATATCCTTATTGGTACTGACATCTTTTACAAATAATCCAATGCTATACACTTTAAGGAGTTAGTGCTTAAGAATATAATAAACATAGTGATGTTAGATATCATCACCATGTTTTTAATCCCCCCCACATTACTAATGGACACCGACACTAAATTCTATTCCACAGAGTTGATGACATTGTACCAAATGTATAGTATCGAGTCCAATCATTCATATTGCTATCATGATATAGAAAAAGGACAGATATAGGTCTTCAATAGGACCCTATAACATATATTCTTGAAGATATTGAAAATGGATAATACGTCTTGTCCAGAAACACTCCTCCTTGATTTATGGGCCCACTGTACCACCACATGCACTGCTACAGAAAAAACTCCATAATCACTCTTTTATATGACAATGGTAGTGTAACCCATGGAGGTCCAGCTACAGATTCTTTGGGTATCCATCTATAGAAAACTCTCATAGTATGATTAATCATAAAACATACTGGCTGAATTTGAATGAACTCATGGGAATAGGATGTACACAATGAACAACCTTGAGGTGAACCACAATCTAATTGCACAAGCCTTCAACAAAAAATTTTCCAGGACGTATTACTCCATGAAGAATTGGTCCTCATAATCCCAATTATATCATGAACAACCTCCAACACAAGAACCAAAATTGGAGGGACCATACGTTATACATAAGGTCTAAAAAACGAGGATTATTTATTGGTCATAATGGGAGGGTAACGTGTCTCACCTCCCACTAATACGAGTTTTCTCAAGAAATATTTTTCATAATATGTTTGAAGGGGAATCCACATCAGAGTAAGTCCAATAACTCATTAAGATAACACAATGTTAAACTACAAAGAGTTTGACCTTACTGAAAGATGTTAAACTGTACTATTTAATAAGAACTACACATGGATTTATTCCTATCATCACAACATACAAAGTGATGCTTGAACCATTATTCTTGGGTCCAACTATAGGGTTTTGTTACTTTCCTGATAGGTGATATGATTTATTTACAACATTCGGTAAACCTACACAGACCCAAGACATTCCCCTTCATAATGGGTAACCCAATTCCCTTACCGTATGATGTTAAACTACACGGATCCCTGATATCCATCCCCATTCACGTTGTGTTGCCTACAACCTTGCAGTATGACATTAAACTATATTGTTCTTCTAGAACTACATATTTCTAGATTCCCTTTTATGATGTGATATGTAAGGGTACATCAATCATATATCTTGATCCAATAACTACATGATGCAAACATACCTTATTGTAACCCCAACCATCTATACATTGCAGGGAAACCCATACATTTTCTTATTTATCACACTGAGGATAGCTCATATGTTATTACGAATTACAGAAGGGTCCTACCATCAAATATAAGGCATAAAAGAAAAAAAATCCATTATGGTGTTGATTGAAAGTCAATATAAGGCATGCCATGATTCAATGCCTCAGGATGTTAAAATTCATGGTTGTTTTCCTTATCGCATGAAATTAAACTAGAATACTATGCTGAACTATGTGTGGTTTCATTCTCATTCTCTTGAGATATATAGTAATGCCCAAACCTCCACTATAGGGACCAACCACAATATTCACATAAATTCACATTGTTCTTCCCTCATCCCCACCACATTACATTAAACTGCATGGGATATACAGAACCATGAATGGATTTTTTCCCACCTTTTATGAGATATGTAGTGATTCTTGAACATCCATTAATTACACAAGCCAAAATAGTTCCATTTATTCAAGTATATTATTTCTTATCTATACCAGATAAATTTTATTAATATGGAAGATCAATAACTATGTGTTTCTTGATTCATTTCGTCATTGGATTTTTAGTGATTCCTCTATCTCTAATCCTAATGCCCAACTGCAATAGTCAAAAAATCAATTCCAACCAAATGCACGTGGTTCAAACCTGGCAAGAGAATTTCCTATCCAAGAACTATGTGTAGTTTTCTTCTCATCTTTATATGATACATAGTGATGAAGAATCCACCATCAATGAGACCAGCCACAACATTTTCATATATTCATGTCTGTTCCCATTTGCTTAGGTATTCCATTAAACTGAATGGAAGTACATCCTTACTGCATGATGTTTAACTATAAATAATAATGTTCATACCACATGACATGGATCTGAAAGGAAGTAAATCCTTACCAAATTATCATAATATGTATAGAAGTATGTCCTTACTGCTTAATGATATCGTACACAAGAAATATCTTTAGCACACGATATTAATCAACCCGGAAGAACATCACCACTACATGAAAATATACTATGCAAATCATATCCAATTTTTGATTCCTTATCAACGTACCAAAATAGAATTACCTCAGTTAATGATATTACTGGGTGATCTGACCATCTTTCAATAGCGCCTCAATCCATAAGACATACTTCATGCCTCAGGTTTCTTGGATCGCTAAAATATTCCCATTCCCTTGGATAGGATATATGGATTCAAGGAACCTTTTCATAACTATTCATGTATGCCTATGGAACCTTTATATGGGACTATTGTGATCAATCCATTGAATATCTCTGAATAATGACATCCCAATCCTTCTGAGACCCTACATCACTACAAAAAAACTCAACACCTTAGCGTGTCTGAACTACACTATGCATGACTATCCCAAATCATTTCTCATGAAATGAGAACCTTGATCAATGAGTTTAGAAAATTTTCATCCCCCACTCAGAAGGATGTTGGGGTGATATTGATCTTAGGTATCTTAATTAAGCTATTATGTATGATTTCCTATAATATGTCCATGTTAGTCTGTATCCTACACTACCCGTACATCACCCAATATTGTATGACCATAAACCCTATCCCATAATAGTAAAAATCACAATATGTTAACATGATAATGAAAGAGATATAGAACATGTAATATTTAATGCTTTTAATTGGTTACCTGGGGCAAATTCGAGTCTCCGCTGGCTAAAATCCTCATTATCAAGGGTTTTTAATAAATTAGTGCATGAATAGATGATGCATAAATTCTCATAGGGTCTTCCTAGTAGCCCTAGTAAATGGAAAGCTATACTCATTGGACATCCTATCCCATCTAAAATTTAAAGTAATGGTTTTTTACTCCTCCTCACCAAGAGAATATAATAATTAGGTAGTGGCACATCATTTAGGTTAATTGAACCCTTCTTGGATTTTTCTGATTTACAAAGCCCACACTATATGATTTTGGATGTATTGAATCTTCATAACCATACATGTCACCTAGAAAGGATATTTGGCTTCAATAGACCTTTTCCTTACTATGAAAATAGGCTTATGGATCATGTATGTGTACTTATGATACTCAACCAAATAAATTAGTCTAATAACGTATATTCTAATCCTCTTGAGCCCTGAAATCATTTCCATAGAACTCAACACCTTATTTTGTCTGAAATTATCCTTTTATAAATTTCTAGATCATCCACCTATCACGAGAACCCATGCTGTGATTTAAAATTACCACAGTAAACTATCCTAGTGGATATGATATCCACGATGTTACATCACCATGTTTTGTACCCTTTTTCAAGGTCAGAATGCATTACTCCGTTTTCAAACCATTACTATACCATACCTTGTGATTTGAAGCCACATGTCATAGTGCTCAAGCATTACATTAAGAGCTAAATTTCCCAAGTGTGATAAAACCATTCCTATGTAGCATCCTATTAATAGCCAAATTCATCATCTAGAAGTTTTAGTGTTGAAAAACCTCTCCTATCCCTCTGAAAGAAGTGTAGCTCATCATTGTATCGGCATGAAACAAACACATAAAGGTTTTATCCCACATATTAAAGGCATCTACTCCATTTGGGAGAGTAGCTTCAACCGTTGTGTCATTAGAAAAATTACAAAAGAATCTATAATTTAAAAATATCAATGTACATAGAAAACATGTTTCCAACATCCCATATCCACTTGCTCAAACATTAGAGGTTTGATTTAAATCACCCATACACTTACTACCTTGGTAGCCCTAAAATACCTAATATTTCACCCACAACAGATGTCACATCCATGAATCTTTTTTACCCACTATAAAGAATACCTTGCTTCAAGGACCATTTTGACTATGCATTCATGCCTATGGCTCCTGCATATGTGCCTAGGATCATTAACCAAATTTTTAACTCTAAAAAAGGAATCCAAATTCATTTAAGCCTCAACAACACCATGATAAAAACCAAACACCTCTATGTGTTTTACATCATTCGTGAAACATCTTCCACATATCTCATTATAGGATATTAGGTTTGCGATAAATGACTTTAAACTAAAGAAATATTAGGTCTGATCTGAAATTCTACAAAATAATGTGATATGAGTTTTGAGTAAAAAGGAAATAAAATAATTAAATATAAGTTATGAGCAAAAATACCATAAGCTAAATCAATATCATATTTGAGATAAAAGACCTAGAACTAATGAAATATTAGGTCTGAGATAAGAAACATAATGTAATGTGACATTGGATTCATGCTACACGACATTAAACTAAAAAAATATCCAGTCTACGCTAAAAGACCATAAAAAGGGAAATATCCGGTTTGAGCCAAAAGACTATAAACATAACTAATATCATGCCTAACCTAAATGAACACAAACTAATGTAATATTAGGTCCAATATAAAAGTCCATTAAATAAATAATGATATAAATCTAGTCTGTAGAAGTGTGGAATAATGGCCATATGGTCTTGACGTGATCAAGATACTCTATCCAAACCAACCAAATTAAAAAAATAATGAAAAATAACTCCCCCAACATGGAATATATCATTTTTTAGAGATCCCTCTTCAAAACAAGTGGTTTCATAGTATCTTGAATATATTATCAATAAATAATCTCTGGATGATCATCATTCATGGGCTTCTCATGCAGGATATATCTTAGAATTTCCACTTTCAATTGCATTAATTCATATTCACTCAATTAAAAGAAAGAGATTAGTATCGATGGGAATTTGTAAAATTACCGAGTAGTATGATATCATACACATCATAAAAAAAATAATATTTTGAGATATCATATAAAGTTCAAGAAACATATTCATTGATTCCATATAAAACGGGGGATCTCCACATGCCATAGCCTCTCCTATGATTGTATGAGATAAAAAGAGATTATAAGAATATCTCCCTGATTATAACATATTTTCATATGAATATTTAGTATTATAAATAATTCACTCCAATAAATCCACAGATTGTCATAGTTGATCCACAGTTTCAATCTCCGCCTCAATTGAATATTGCAGCTCATCTACTTTTGGAATGATGCCAATTTTGGAATTCTATACCATTTCTAAGAGTCGTTGCTACTCCAACAATGTGTTTTCCAATATCTGGAGAAAATACTAGTATTGGAACAATTATGTTTGGAGGTGATTAATTTCGTACTATAGATGATCATTTTGAATATTTACAACATTAATTGTGCCTCGAGGAGTAGCATCCTCCAATGCACATTGGGTAGCTTCATTCACATCACTACTCCAATTATACTTCCCTAAAAAGGAATCATCCTCAGCGGCTACCCTAAATTCAAGGTACCTCTTATATTCTTACATTAATATAACAAATATTATAAGACAATTAAGGGAATAATAATATATGCTTTCATAGTTGAGGATAGGAAACAAAAATTGAAGATGAACTAATAGAACTTTTAACTTGTCCAACATGGTTTCTTATAATAAATTTCCTGATCTCCCTCCTCATTTTTTGATGCATTTTTTTGATAAAGTAATTTGAACCCATGATCTCGGTCCAGGATTACCTTGTGAAAAAGAGATTATTCTAGAACATGATCACTCAGATTTATGGTTGTGCCAATGGGCATCAATGATGAGGTGAGAGAAACACCTTCATGAGGGTTGAACCTGCCTGAGGAACTCCCAAAAGGGCCGAAACCATAGCCTATGATCATTGGGGAGAGGACATTATAGGTTTTCATGCATGAGTATGTATGTTATAGGATGATTCATGAAACATTTTCAAATATCATCAAATGTGACTATGGTTAGAAACATACCTTCTTTGGTCAGTCACCCTTACAATCCACCTCCTCAACCCCCTCTGTGAGAGATGATGCAACTACTTTTAATGATAAATTCCTTTATGATATGTCCAAAACGTCTTTTTTAGATGTACAATGCTCTCTATTCTTAAAGATGACCAGAAAAATAGATAACATTTAGAGATGTGATACAATTAAACTTATTGTTTCATCCATGATGATGCATTTAACTTCTTCGAAACCTATCTTCATGCCAGATAATGCTGTGGATGAATAAATAACTATGTCTACACAGTCAAAAAATGCATCCATCTAAACCAAAATAGATGGTTCACTCACCAAATAATCTATGACATAAAGCTAATATGATTGAATATTCCCCTCTTCCACATCTATTTCTTGGTGGATTAGGTCTATTTGTGGTCGATCTATTGGACCACTAAACACAAATCCATATTCTCAAAACTGGAAACATTCTCTTCTAAAAGAGACCTATGAGGACCTTCACATTTTCATAAAATCTAGAATTCACTTATAAGATAATCAAAGATAAATGGTGAAATAGAATACCCTTATTACATGGGGATATGTGAGGAGAAGGATCAGTATATACATTTTTATCCTTTTATTTTTATTCTTCTATTTTGAAGAAGGGTCACTAGAAGGTGTGGAAGATCGAGTCATCACCCCATATGTGGAAATCACCACCTTCATCTGAGCATGTTGTTCTGTCGACCGTTCGTCACTAGCTCCCTAATCACCACCAAATTGTGTACCCATGATTGAATATTGGGGGTATATTCATATGATAGAATGGAAATATGATCTCCAAAATCCTCCCTACATCCATAAACATTAAATATATCAATAAAATTGTGACGGCTCTAAAAATCCCATGATCTATACTAGACCTGTCCTTAAATATTCTTTAGTAACAGGATATCCCTATTCCTTTATAGCAATCTGAAGAAAACCTGGTAGAAACATTTGGTGGACTCATGATGAAAATTTATCTAATCCTAGGCACTAACACAATCCAAATCACATTCTCATAGTAAGGATCACACTTCCTCATGATTTTATTAAAGGGTAATGTTATTTTTGTAGTTATAGAGGGAAAACACTCCAAATGATCCTTATCGAAATCTAGTATTTCCCCGATGACAAAATTAGAATGCATCACCTTCCATACCACCCATTGGAATGATCTTATAAGAAACATCAATTCACAAAAATCCATTATAGTCGTGGTAGTATTTTGTTCTACCAGAAATGGTAAATTTTTTATTTCCTTATGAGGTGCTATTGAGGGATTCCAACCATTTAGAAGTCTAAAAATGTCCAGGAATGGGTTTTTATTCATCCACTGGGGGTTGTTAGGCCTCGCTTTCCAAATCAGATACTTTACCATTTAGATATGATAAAATTAAAACATCTATAGGACATCAGAATTTGTCAATTGCTGCATCATTATGAGAATGGAATATTTATGCACTAGTTTCCTTCCTAGTAAACTTCAGCCAAAATTGGTTATTTACCATTGGGTATTACTTAGTTATAATGTAGACAATGCAAGGACACCTTGATTGGACACACAAAAATTGTTGGCTAAACATGCATAGTGTGTACCATTCACAAATTAGGCCCCTTTAAATATATGTAGAAAGAACCCGCTAAGGAAGTTATGTTATATACAGACATTTTTATAGGACAACCTTTCCATTTTCAAAAAAATATCATTTGAGCACAGTTCCGTATGTCCTCATGGGGAATTGTTTTTGGCAGTACATAAAATAGTAGTTTTTTTTAATCATTATATATGATGGGTATTACTCAATTAATGCATTGTAGGTATGGTTCAATGATAGTATCATGGATCTCTTGAATGTTTATGTATTTATAACCTATCACATGATCCGACATTCGACCCCCATTGTACATGGAAGGTCCCTATGATGGTTTAAGGGGCTTCAACCTTATATACATGTTATTGGTGGAAGTAGTAATTTTGTAACACGTGTATCGCTAGTCTGTTGAGGTCCTCCTTGACCATATTAATTTTCATCTATAAAGTGGTGACCCTTACTACCCCTTTATATTTTTTCAGAATTAAGTAACTACATATGTACATGGTGATAGAACTTTCATGTTGGACCAACCAATGATCTCCATAGAAAGCCTCCGATCCCTAATCACTAAACTTCCCGCCTTCAACTATGGGCTAGTAATATCTTTGTACACTATGGGAATCCATCATGAGATAGGTTTTTGGCTTCATGGACATTGGTTCATATTTAATATACTAAATGAAGAACTCATCCCTGATTTTGAATGGGATATATTACCTTGGAAGAACCCCCATTGGATAGGTCATCTCAGATAGCTTAATCAGTTTTTAGGTAAAAGGAGGAGTCCCCATTACAAAATCCCAAGTGTATTGAAGAGGAAATAATATTTCATACATGTTATCAAGTATATGTACACAGTAAATAAGATCCACTACCAAAATGGGGATACCAACATCACCATTAAAATTATAGACAATGTTTGTATATGGGATCCAAAGATTGAGAATCCCCAACCTCAAACCATTAGTGAAATTGGTTGATGTCACTAACATCCAAATAGCCTGATACATTCATCTATTATTCAACTCTCCTGGAAATTAAAATATAATATATTGAACCCCGAAGGGTCATCCTCTGTCTAGAATATAGCTACCACACAATCATAATTCCCATCAAGAATTATTTACAAATTTTTGATCATATATGGACTACCTTATTATTGAAGTTTACATGTGGAAATCCTTATCACATGTACTATTAGTCCCATAAAATTTTGTTGGCATTAATTTTAGTAGATTACCATCCTCATAGTATATTTTATTGATAAAGTGTTCCCCTAGAAAAATGTTCACTCATGATGAAATATGGGCCCTCTAAATTCAAGAAGAGGGTATGAATGATGTCTTAGGTAGATAGAATGAAGTTTAATTAACATGAAAAACCCTCTAAATGGGTAGGAAGTATTAATATGGATAGTTTTAGAATCTTGATCCCATCAAAATCAAATTTTTTTATTAAAATGACCCTACCAATCGATGGAAAGAGGGATCTATGCTCACCATTATAACATTGCGATGAGAAAATTAAGCCCACTACTCCTTATTCGAAGACTTATTAGTGTGTTGATGAGAACTAGAAGCCAAATGAAAATAATTATGTGGAACATATCATCCACAGAGAACATTATGCCTTATAAAAAATAAATTCCTAAATCTTTCAATGACATCATGTTTGTCACAAGATAGAGTTAGTGGTTTTAGAAACATCTAAAAAATTCTGCAGATATCCTAAACATGTGGTCAGGATAACCCACGAAGAGAGTCACATGACCCACATGACCTCAAGGAATACATTAATTTATGTGTCCAAAACATAGTCACATGATTTCTTAAGAGATCGAATGATCGGAACAGCGGATCTCCAAATGTCCTCTAGAATCCTCAACCCACAAATCCAATATTTGAGAATTTTATGAAGTATATTTCATGATTGAATTGAGAAATCAAAAAAACAACAAAGAGTCTTGAGAAAGAGATATGTAAAAATAGACATGTGAGTGGGGATCACATTCTGGGTTCCCGACACAGTCCTCTGATAGATTCTGGGCCAGGAGTTCTATTAAGATGTGGTGGCAGATGAAATGTGTTACTCTAAACCCCTATTTATAACACTTTTCCAAAAAAATCCAATTGTATATTAGTAGACCAATCGTCAAATATGAAACAAATGTTTGGAACATCTATAGACTCATGGTGAATTATTTTTCCTCAAATGTAATTCCATGTCCCTATGGATGTTGCTCCTAGGGAAGGCATTTTTTTACACCCCCAAAAAAGAATCGGTAAAACCATAAAGCAATTAATACCATAATTGGGGTATTAACATCCCCACCATGAATATGAAACTAAGACTAGTATAGCATATGATCCACTTAAGGGCTCATGATCACTTGACCATTTCATGGTCACTTGAAGTCTCCTTGCATGAAACATAACCTGTGGTAAACCAAGATGATACCCCTTCAGTAGTCCCTCATTCTCTTATGAAGGAACTCTAAATTATGAATTTCTACATGGTTGTCACTGAATGAGATCCATAGGAAATATGGTTTATTATTGGAAAGACCGCAATAAACCATCCAAAATCCTTCTGAAATTTGAAATATATGTATTCAAAGGTGTAGACCCACTATGTTCATAAGTTCTCATGCACCATAGAACCATTGGATGGAATAATATTATTTGATGATTTCAACACCAACTCTCAAGGGCCATTGATATTTTTAAATGAAAATTACGAGGATAATAAAGAGGAGGTGAGAGGATGTCATGGTCACTAAATGACATGGAATATTCCCCCAAAAATCTGTAAGGAACAACAAGTCCCAAAATACAAGACCACATCGCCTCATGAAATACTTTTAGATTTTTATCTTCAATGTATGAATGTTATTAGGTTTGTCTAAATGACTCTTCACCTCTACATCCGATTTTCATGGGTGAATGACTAGATTTTCCCATAGTATGCTTGTGCCCCCAGAAATTCTATATTGGTCATGTCTGGCATCATCTAAAAATAGAATAAATATCTCCAAAATTTGTCATTAAGATTTGAATAAATTTATAACCATTGTATAATCAAACAAAATGGATAATGTGGTGGAGTAAATAGGTCATCATGATCACTGAAAGACAAGAATTATTCCCCCATTGATCCACATGTCACCACGAGACATTGTCTACAAGCCTTCCCATCTCTCGAAATACATTGGTCTTATTAGACACACCATGCGAATGTACATGGGTATGTCTAGGTAAATCCTTATTTTCCCATTCGTGCTATAAATGAAAACAGATGGACTTTTCCATTATATGTTTTCACTCCCCCATATGAACGATATTGTTTACGTGTCACATCACCATAAAATAGTGTAATTTTAATTCACATATCATATGAAATATCACATGAAGCCCATCTTGTATAACAAAAAACATTGAAAATAATAGAGGTCAAAGGATGAAGGTACCTGTGGTCACCAAAACTCATGCGGAATGCCCATAAAATCAAAACTATGGTCCTGTGAGACCCACGGAGATTCCATTCCTATATCGTGTAATGTCTGAGACACTTCATATAGAATCTCATGAACACCTTTCAACATGAACGTAGTATCTCGTAAAATATATTGGTAATTTCTAGAGAACAAGATAAAAATTACTTTGACATGCCTTGATGATAAAATATGTCTTTTTTAGTTGGTGATTATCTGGTAAATCAGGAATTGACTGGAGAGACCATTCATCGCTAAAAATACAACAATTCATCTATAATGACACACAAATAGACTTGCATAGCCGTGTGGTGCCAAACCCATTCACCTATCCATATGTGATTCATGCTAGATATGATTCACAGAGAGCTGAATAAACAAGGAGGTGAAAAAATTAAATTCCCCACCCCATCCTCAGGGATGGGTTTGTATTTTTGATCATAGAGTCCATAGTGACTATGCAAGGATAAACTATTGGTTTCTCACATCAGTATTAGAGTTAATTTCTCAAATAAAATGTCATACAACTATACAACCTTCTATAAGGTAATATATATGTGACTGGATGGATCAATCATGTGCCACGTATAAGGTACCTCATGTTTTCATTCATAGATCATGCAAAGGGATACTGGTAGGGTGTGAAAATAACACCATACATGTCTTCTAGATCACACGAGACTAAATATAAACCAGTATGGAAAAATCCTAAGGAATTCTCAATATTAGGGATAAAACCAAGATCAAAAGTGGAAGACATACAAAATAAATGTCTATTGGCCCTCATGTTCCTTACTTGATTCATACAAGTACACACGTCAATACCAAGAATCATCACTTTGTTTTCACGATATTCCCTCATCATGCTGTTTGGGACACATGATGTCCTATGGATGTGTCAATTCTAGTCACATGGTCTCCATGGGTATATTTCCTTGGTTTCAAGAAACCTTCTAGATATATCACCAGAGCCCTATGATGTCCTTTTGAGATATTTTATTACTCATTCAATGATGTTCTATCAGATCAGTCATGTCTTGCTATTGTATCCGGCAAGACAATCGTGATCATCCAATTCCCTCTTGTAAAATCATCTATGACCCTGACAACCTCTAAACAAGATGATTAGGTCGGATAATGAACTCCATGGTTGTTATCTAAGACACATGACATACATCATACCATGTCACCCTAACTCTTGAAACACAACCCATTTGTGTGAAGAGAGATCATGTGATGGATTCCTAGAAAATCAAACTAGGTCAAGCGATGTCCCATAGGACATGTCAATCGGGTCATGCGACACCCTGCAGAAAACCTGGGTGGGCCACAAGGGTACCTCATGATTTTTTAATCATTGGTGTGTAAGCACAAAATTTGAGGGCATCCTCAGTGTGTAGACCAAAATATTACTGTAACTTCAAAGACTCAAATTAATTCCCTATTCATGATACATAGGCCGCCTATTCCTAGTTCAAGATCCATATTGGTCATTCAAGGTGATCCCTGTATCCATGCCATATTCCAAATCCATGAGAAAAATCATTTATTCCCCAATGATTCTCAGTTGGACAATAGAACATGTGTTATTTGGGGGATGAAATGAAAATATCATTAGGGATCATATATATCAACTCACCGAAAAAATCCTAATATGTAAGCCACGATTTGTGGAATAGTATAGACACCCCTCATATAATGGTATATACATTGGGGACAATCCCAAGGGATTGATTTAACTACGATGAATCTGATTCCTAATAAATCCAGGATACATAGGAATTATCCTTGTGACCCAAGATCAAATATCTATAACCTCAGTACCCACACATGTATCATATATGCATTATGCTAAACAGCATGGGATAAACCAACAATATGGATTTTTATTTCTGAAATAACAAGGATATAGAGGATGTCACTTAATGGCTCAATCCCTTGTTCATAATATGAATTGCATTATAACAAGGAAGAAAATTTATAATCATTTGATCATACAAATTCGGCACATAATATAGGTTCTCACCATTAATATGATGGATGTATAACCTTAGATACATATAGATGGATTCCTTAATAAGACAGCACCCCACACTGTTCACCAATGAGACTCCCGTAATTTGTTTAAAGATAGAAAAAACTGATGAATCTATTCAGTATGGTAACCAGTAATATATTTGGATTTGGAAGAGATACACAAAAATATTTCAAAACAATTATTGATTCTTTGAGAAGGAAACAATCCCCAAAAATGGTGTGAGGAGTTTGAACACCCATTATCTCAACCAATACGAGTCCCCAAGTCTCCCTGACCCTGAAAAACTAGATGAACACCAACCATTGGAATGTATATCTATACTCAGATATAGATTGGGAACCATTGGGAGATTTCGGGATAAGTGGAAATGGTATCCTAATGATTGAAACCCATTCCATGTCTCCAGAACCCAACAAAACTGTTTTTTTACTTTTTTTGAAAAACCATATGTTTTTTTGAATTATCTGTTATTTTAGAGGTAAATATTTTTAAATAATTTTCATCGCCTTTTATAATACCGATATACCTTTTCAAGGATATTGTATTTGGAACTCAATATAATAATATTTTCTGAAGAATTTTATTTTAATCTATGAAAATGAAGTTTATTTTTAAATCAATGATTTAAATGGTTTTGTTGGGATTTTTTTCATATTCACTTATATTTACCCTCCAAGGCTTATCTAGCATTAAGAGATGTTATGTTCACCATCTATTTGATATTATGGTAAGATTTATTTTGGAAAACGGGTTATTTATTTTCAATGATTTAATAAGTTCATGTTTTGAGATGTTCTTGAACTATTTAAGAAACCCGTTCTTTTTCTATGTGTTTTATTTGAGATGATAAATTCTCGATTTTATTATTGAAAACATATCATTATATGATAATATGTGTTGTGATATACATCATAATTTTTTTATTTTTATGTATCATTAGCTCAAAAAAAACACAAATGGATTTATCACAAACCAAAGTGCTATATGAGGGGATTTATCCTTTGGAAAAGGGAATCCATGAGTATTTATCCTAAAGGAGAATTGTAATAAGGAATATTAAACTAAAGAAAAAGCGAATATGATAGGATATATCCTAATAGAAATGGGTAATAGTGAATTTCCATCCTAATCCCAGTGGTACATGGGAGGATTATCCCAAGACCAATATGGTACATGTGTGGTTAGCCCAAGCCTAATATGTGATGAATGTCACTGTTGGTAGCCTTGACTTATGGATTATATAATTTGGTTTATTCAATAAAATTATGGAATAATCTCGAATCTATGATTATGTTTTTTAATCATGTTTAATGCCTCTAGATTCCATAGAACTTTTTCCATGGAACATGTTTTCATTAGATATTTTATGTCATTGTGTCATAAATAATTCACAACACTTATTGTTCCATGTTATATATTATATGAATGTTTTCCCCTTCCTATGATTTCCCTAATAATAAGTATCTACCCCTTAATGATGTGTTGATTATTTTTACCTTACTTAGAATTTGATCACATCCCTTAATAATGTTTTCATCTTACAATGTTATGAAAGTATGTACATTATTTTTGGAATTTCTATAAGGGATAATAAAAGATTTAAATTATAGAAAAGTGGTTGTAGATAAATATTCTTATTTAGATAATATAAAAAAAATTATTGGTCTCCAGGTTGTGAGACTATTTATTAGATGTATTAAATAAATAATGGGTTTAATGTAAAATTTAGGTATGTTTAGTTTTTGTCCTTGTAGTTTATATAAAAGAAAATGTTTAGTTGTCTTTGTATTTCTATTTGAATAAATTTTTGTTAGGTTGCCAATAAATCCATTTTTAATACATAGGTATAAAAAATGTTTAAGATAAAATCCTTATATATTGTTAAAGTAGAGATTATATGGGTTTTCCTACAAATTAAATCCCAATCTAGATACTATAATGTTTATGTTGTTTTCAAAAAAATACATGTAGGATATATTACCTTGAAAAGAGTTTGTATAGTATATATTAGTAATAATTATTCAACAATGTGAATGTACATTTATTGAGTTCCAGAATAGAAACTCTCATGATTTATACTTTTTCTAATTCATATATTCTTCTTAAACCACTACAAACGATTTTCCTATTATTTTAACTAGTATTGTGAAAACACATAATGAAAATATAACATTGGATAACCTTGATAGAGTTTCGGATTGATCCAATTATGTCATAGTTTAAAATAAATGTGTCAATGGAAAGGACATATTTCTTCAAAAGTTTTAATATTAATGTTTTAGGTATTATCTTAATCCCTTTGGTTTTTGTGTTTCGTTTAAACAAGACAATAAAAAAGACAACGAGAAAGGTACTTTTATAGAAATCTATTTGTCTCATTACTAAAAAGGTATCTTAGGTAAAGGTATAAATCAATATATATTATTGTTATGATTCAAAATAGAGTCTTCTAGTCATTATAATACCATTGAGGTTCATATCCTATAAAAAGATAAACCATGACATAGTTAGACAATTCTATTGTAAAAGTTGTATTTATTTTTGATATTTTGTTATATTATAAAAGTAATTGAGGAAAATATGAAGTAAATCATGATTCTTCTAATAAGTATTTTTCTATGATTCATAATAATGAAATAAATTGAATAAATAACTTTGAAAGGTTATTTTTTTATAAGTTCATGTTTCTATATATAACTATTGATGAAAACATGATTAAGTTATGGAAATAATTAACTGTTATTATATGTTTATGGAATTATATATGAATAATGAATGTAAGCTGATATATGTAACAAATTGATAAATATTTGGATCATGATACTTTTATGTTGCAATTTTTTTTGGAATATGGTATATATATATATATTTATATGATAATACATAATTGTATAACCTAATGATTAAAACCATTTTAGAATTGAAGATTTATTTTATTTTCTAGAGGAATATGTTATTTTTTTGTGGATTAATTTTTTTCTAGTTAAGAAGGATTTTAAAATGGTATATTCTATATATTTTATGGTTGGGGTATATATATACTTGGTAATATTATTGTATAATATCCATTAGGAAAAAATTAAAGTATTGTAATTCCACACTCATTTTCATCGTCTTGATAACACAATGAGTCATTGCTGAGCCTTAGGTGACATCCCTGTGATGCCAATGTATAGAAATAAATGTTGAAGTGTTTCAATGATCAATGGATTGATTTACTCCTTTAAAGATAAACTATAAATCATCCAACCACAATCTATAGAATCTATATGACGCATGAACAATATAATGACAATGTAGAAAATCTATTATACCAAAGTAAGATGAACCAAAAGTGATGCAACAGAACACAACTGGACATAATCCAAATATTTTAGGATAACTCAAAAAGCGAAAAATAACAAAAAAGACTCCATGATTCACTATCTACATGCTCCACTACTCGCAGACATCTTCACAACTCATGAAGTAGTGTTAGAAACCTGTTGCACCCCACCTTTTCCCATAACCCATAAGATGACATCTGCATATGATCCAATGTGCCAATGAATGGGGGAGTGTAAAACCCAGTAGGAATTATACAATGAATTTCATACTCACTCCTCTAGTATAGAAGAGTTATCCAAATTTATTTAAAACATTTTATATAAAAAATTTCTGAATACAATTAATAACAAAATCTAAACTCTTTAGAAAATTGTTTTTATTTAAATATAAACTAAAACAATGTAAACCAATTTTCTTGAAAGTGCAAATCTGGGTATAAATTTATATAATTTTCAAAACGCATTATTCAAACTAATATGGGAAATGATTAAACTCCCCAATACAACAACTACAACAATTCTTGCATCGTTATGACAGTTCTATAGCCATGTGTGGTTTCTCATAGATCTACCAAGTAATCAAGAAGGTAATTATTAATATTCTTCCATTTAACCATTGTAATTTTTAACATGATAATACTTACACCATTAAAACTAATTCAATATGATACAAACACCATTCTTTCCAAAAAAACATGACCAATTTCAAACAATTTCACATGTTCCTATAAATATGTCTGTTTATTGAAAACATTCTAACCATCCCATTTCAAAACAAAAATGAATTTAAAAAACAAATATATCTTATAGAAAAAATCTAAATAAATTATTTTTAAAAAATTATAGAAGGTACATAATTTAAATATCCCCATTTAAAATAAAAAAATTTGGGTTTTTCACAACCCCCACCATTTTCCATGTTTTCTACCACCAGTCCCCAAAGAGGTTTTAACAATTGTATTTCCTCAATAACAAAATTTTATTTTCCTCAAATATAAAATTTTAATACCTTAAAATCAGTTCTCAAAATTATATATTATATTGAATACACCTTCCTCACTCATTTCTCTTTAAACCGATAATAGTCAAAGAACGCTTAAGAATCTGGGTCATGATTCCATGAAACTACCAATGAGCTCCTCCCCTATCATGTAAAATACCAGATATAACATTATATGGCCTCAAAACTGTTATATATACACATAATGGGAACATATATAAGAAAAAATGATGAAAGGATGAGTAGTTCTATAAAACCGTGAAGAAAACAATGAATAATGGCCACTTCATGCAATAATCTGCCTTCGATTCGCAAATGAACATGTTTGGATCGCTTTCAGATTGAAGGTAAAATCTAATTATAAATAGAATTAATTTGTGTTAGGGTTTATTTGGGTAAAAATAAATCAAATAGATGGCCAAAATGATTTATATACACAATTATAGTGAATTAGTTTGGACCATTCGAGGTTTGGCAACACAGTCTTTCCAAACTGTGTGTAGATCATGCATCCATTGTTTTAACCAAAACCCCTCTGAAAGTAGTCCAATTTCTCTAACAACTTCCCAAATATCAATTAAACTTATGAAAAGAATTAATTTAGGGTTACCTGCTAGAAACCAGCCATGCTACATTCTCCCCACTGTTGGTCTTTCCATCCCCAGAATGTTGAAAGCGATCGCTTCCGTAAAAGTGTTCCAGCCATTTCTCTTTATTTCCTTCACATTTCTCCATGCATCTACTTAAAACATACCATGTTTCCATAAAAACTATACTAGACCAATTATTTTATTATACAATATTATCTCTGGTCAATCCAAAAACTGTATCTGGATATGAACCAATGAAGAATCCGACTTTAGGTCAATGTGATCCCGTCTGATCACACAGTCAGGATCATGATGATAACTTTTGAACTGAGATATATAGAACTCATTTTTAACAGAATTGAACCATGGTTGAATGTCAAATATAAATTCCACCATTCCATCTGGTTCCAATAACTCAAAAGGGAAAATGTATTAGGGAGACAATTTTCCATACATTCCAAAACAGCGATGTCCAATCCATGGATAGATCCACAAGAAAACATGATCACTCTTCGCAAATACGAATAATCATTGTGGATGATCCATAGATGATATCTGATGACTCAGAACTATATCCGTTTTACTTTTGATCAACGGAATCTTCTTCAATGTTTCTTGGACGTGGCCCAACCCAACAAATGAGGTCTCACCAATTTCCACCCAACATAGTGGAGAACAACAAGGACTACCATAAAAATCTCCAAAGGGGACTATATGTATTGAATCCTAAGAACTATTATTGTGTGAGAGATCCGGCAATGGAAGGTGATATTCCCATGAGCCACCAAAATCGATTACTGAAGCCCATGAAATTCCTTCCAACATCTGTATCATCCTTTCAGATTTCCCATCTGACTAAGGATGAAAAGTTATACACATATTCAAATAAGTACTTAGGGATTTCTTGTATAGATTAATTGAATGGAGTTGTCAACCACGGTTCTCTTTTGGTGACTATTGAAAGACGTATTCCATGTCACTATTACTCTATTTGAAAATATATTTTGGAATGATGTTATACTATACGAGTTTCAAGAATATGTAGGAAATGGTCCAAATTGGTGACCAGTTCCACAATATTCCATATAGAATAGTTTCTCTAGACAATTCATGGGAGACCTATAAAAAATCCTTAGATATTTTCTCCTATTTCATCAATAGAATAGGTAAAGTCTGTAAAATACCCACTGGCCCCTGATGTTCTGCCTTAATATTCTGACAAGTTAAGAACTTTGAAACAAACTCAACCACATTTCACTTCATGCCATTCCACTAAAACAGATCCCTAAAATACTTATACATCTTCGATATCCCCATATGTACAACCCATCTCGAATGGTGGTAATCATAAAGATGTTATTTCTAGAAATTTATAGGTACACACATGTCATCAGTAAAACAAAAAAATGAATTCCCATCAACATTCCATCCCTCAATGGTATCCCCACCACTGAGTTTTTGTTTCACAAGAAAGCATTCTCTATCTAATGTCTTTGCTTCTTTAAATATTTTTTCCAATTCAAGAACTAATCAAACAGAGAAGAAAACTGAAACATCCAATCATTTTTTTAATTCAATATGTATATCGGCTAAGACAGACATAAAATTCCACTCACATGAATCATCCTTTTCCAATTGAGAATTTGACTTCCTACTGAATGAATCAGCCTCCAAATTTCATTTTCTAATTGTATACATCAATTTTATGTCAAACATTTGGAGATACTCCATTGATATGAATTTCTTATGATTTAGATACATTTTTGAGAAAACTTTTTCAAACTATTGTGATCATAGAATTCAGGGAAATTCTCACCAAAAAGATAGTGACTCCATGTCTTGAATGCATGAATGACCACAAATAACTCCAAATCATGTGTTGGGTAATTTTTCTCATGAACTCTCAAAATTTTGCAACCAAAGACACCATATGGTCTACTTGGATTAGAACATAACCCATCCCAGATCCTAAAGCATCATAATAGACCACATATCCCAACACTGGTTATTGAAAAACTGAGATATATGCGGATGTCAAATTCAATTTTAGCTCTTGAAAAAATAGCTTTTATTATTCACTCCACTAGAAAGGTACATTTTTAATTTTCAGTGTTGTAAATTTGTGATTCTTGTCATGATAATTCACAAAAAAAATTCAATAATACCCCGCAAGACCAAGAAATCATCGTATCTTGTAAATGTTCTTTAATAGTTTCCATAAGAGAACTACATCATCATATCATTATTTTCAGTGTTTTCTTGTGGATATTTTTCTTGTTCATGATTCACGGTGTTCCTAGAATCACCAAGGTTAGTTATACTCTTATAGTGGCACTAATTCTGTTAGCCCCAACCTGTTTAATAATATTATGCATGTGACACCAGAGAAATTTCCCAAGCACCCAACTGTGGAGCTCTGTGAAAATATCAATGAGGATGTCCCATTTTGTTGAAGTTGTGTAATTTATAAGGTTGTATCATACACTCTGACATGAAGTGGTAAAATGAACCACCCTAATAACTTCCTAGACAACCCTTTGGATTAGGAGGAATATTTAATGATCCTGTTGTTTGACTCTGATTCCCATTTAATCCTAGAAAAAGGTGTCCCTCTTCCTTTTTATCCCTATGATTGAGTTTAAACCATTTCCTATCAGAATAAAAATGATTCCTCCTCTCATAAATATAGAAATATCCATATTATCCACTGATTCCCAATTCACCATCTCCGTATAATTTGTGATACTATGTACCACAAACTTTAATCGAATCTTCTTCCTATGTCCCAACTCGATGATGCATTTTTCAAGATCATTCATGCTGTAAATTCTGATTCAAATCACAATAAATTCATGAATTTATCATCCTATTTAGAAAAATATAGTCTTTCCTAGTTCACAATGAAAAACTATATTGTTCGATGTATTATGATAGTGTGAGGATAGTATTGTTTCTTTAAAATTTATTCAAAACCCTCCCAACTGATACCATGATCTAATCAAGCATGCACCACCAAATCCCACCAATAGGATGTATGATCTTCTAGAATATAAGTTTCTAGTTTTACCATTATCACCACTAGTTTTCTGATGAACTAAAAAATTTGATTCATCCTATTATGCCAATCCTCTTTCCTCTATGGTTCAGAATCAGCCTAGAAGATGGGTGGATTATACTTCTGAAACTGGATTGAGGTGTTCATCTGCCGTGGATCCTTCCTTCGGATCCTGATGTCATCATCTTTGAATTTTTATAATATACTTTTTACCAACTCTTGGTTCACCTATGTCTAAGGATCAACCACGATTTTTTATAGCTTCTTGTAGTTGGTTTTACACTGCCTACCGAGTTCCATTTCTAAACAAACAATACATTCTGTTTGTCTCACTCTTCTATAAATTGATGGTAATGGCATGCTAAATTCTATAACTTCAATATCAAAACATTGATATTAAAATATAACCATTTTTGAAACTGACCAATATCTATTTTGAAAATAAAAACATTTTCAAAATTCATCAAATATTTTCTTTTTCAGAGTCATTCATTGGAGAACAATTTCGGTCATTTTCTTTCCAAATGTAAATATATTCTCTGAATCAGATGAAATTACTAAGAAATAAATATGAAATCTTATTGGTAATTTATTCATCTTATATTCATGTAATTTTGGTCTCATAGGATAACCCTGTAACAATGAGATACCACAATCCTACTAGTGTTTCCAAGACACTTACGTACCCAACTCCTTGGTAACATGAAATACATCATAAAAAGGTTAGCTATGTATTCTTATGGTATTCATTTCATATTCCAAAAATCATCCTATAATCTAATAAAACCAGCCAAGGAATAGAAATAAATAATTTAATCTTCACAAATAATGATACTCGTGACTACATGTTCCACAGAAAAGGAACCAAGATAATACCATTTGTGATGAACCCCCTATTCTCATTGGCTTGAGAACACAATGAGTCATTACTGGGCCTTAGGCAACATCCCCAAGATTCAAAAGGCTGGAAATAAATTCTAAAGGGTTTCAAATACTTGTGGGGGATGATTTAAATATTTAAATTGAAACTATAAACCAACCAATAGTAATCCATAGAATACATAAGAGGCTTGAATAAAATAATGACAATTCAGAAACTCTTTTATAATAAAGTGAGACAAAAAAAGTGATTCAATAGAATAAAAGTATACATAAATCTACTAGAGGATGATAAATCGAATAGACACAAAAATAACCAAAAGACTCTAGGTTCCCCAGGCTCTAGGCCCCACCACCCCCAGATAGCTCAACAACTCATTAAGTAGTGCCATAACCCTGTTGCACCACACCTTTATCGATGTCCTGCAAGATTACATCCATAAAATCAAAATATATACAAATAATGTGTGAGTATATAAATAGTAGGATTTCCTCAATGACATCCATACTCATGAAACTTGGTTATTAGATTTATCCAGATTTATATAATTTTTTTATAAATAACTATTTCTAAAAACATTCTAAAACTATATATAAACACTTATCAAAATAGGTAATAACAAAATACAATCTCAAACCATGTGAAAGAATTTTTCAAAAAGATATAATCTCGATACAAATTTAGTTAAATCACTAAAACCCATTCTGAAATCTAGATTAGAATCCAATAAACACTTTATAAAAACAACTACATATTATTCATGCATCATTATGACAGTACCATACTAATGTGTGGTTTCTCGTTGATCTACCATGTTGTCACATGGTAGTTATTCCACATGTGCCATTTCTCTTTTGGCACTGAGATCATGATCATATTTCAACCATTCCCAGAAATTCAATATGATATGAACATAATGTTTTCCAGAAAAAAAACCAATTTCAAATAATCTCTCAAGTTTCAATAAAAACCTTAGTTTATTGAAAACATTACATCAATCCAATTTATAAAAATTAAAGCATTTCAAAAACAAATATTTCCACTAGAAACATTCTAAATAAATAAATTTTAAAAATAATAATGAAGATCCATAATTAAAATATTCCCAATTTAATATAAAAAACTATGGTTTTTCAAAACATCCCCAATTTTCCATGTTTTCCACCCCCATCACTAAAGAGAGTTTAACAATTTTAGATAAGAAAGAAAAATTAATTGGAAAAATAAATTAATTCATACCAATCATTTACATATTTCTAATTTGAGAGTGATCACACCTACCTCACCTGTTTTGTAGATAATTGACAACATACGAAGAACGTTCATTAATAAGGGTCAAGATTCCAAGAAAACACCGAAGATCTAATCCCCTGTCATGAAAAATAGTAGATATAACCTTATTTGGACTGAAAATTATTTTATCTAGCCACAAGGTGGTAAATATATAAGAAAAATATATTTAAGGAGGAGTATATCTAAATTAAATGATGAAAAAACAAAAGAACATGAACTTACCGCATGAATCTCCCTTCGATTCACCAAAGAACCTGTTCGGATCGCTTCAAGATCAATAGAAGAACCTCTTTTGTATTTTTAGGGAGAAAAAAATGAATTTTTGGATTGATTTGAATCAAAATAGATAAAACAGATGGACAAACCAAATTAGATTCACAAAGATAGGGAATTAGTTTTGGCCATGCACGGTATGGCCACACAGTGTGGCCAAACAATGTGTTGAACCTACACCCTTTTTTTTACCAAAAACCCTTTAAAATTTTACCAAAGCCTCCCCAATAACCCACACAATGTTTAAATATTTGAATAGAATCATGGAAGGGTTACATAGCATATGTTGGGGGTGATATAAGTATATTAATATAGTTTAGGAAAATAAGTATGAATCTAATTATATTCTATGTCTTGCCAAATAACGTCCCTATCACTATTCATATATAATCAAAAATTAAAATTTTCAGGATTAAATTAATTTTTGGATTAAAATGTGAGGGAAAGATATTTTATATCCTTAAATATTCATACAATGTTCTATATGTTTGGTTTCATGCTACAACCAAAGTAAACAAACCACATCATATTACGATGTAAATTTTAATGAAGTTATAATGAAGAATAATACTATAACCATTATTATTTACTAAATTTAGAATGTAAATAATTTAAACGAGTTAATATTGAAATGGTAATTTTAAAATAAAACATTTTTCATTAAATTATATATTATACTTTTAAAAAAAATTATATGTTTTTGAACATGAATTTGTTAAACTGGAATTCATTATTGATTTCATCACAACAAAATTTACTTATTATTTATTTTTGATAATTTACTAATATAATCTTATTTAGAGAAATAGTGAAAATAATGATTTCTCTAACACAATCTCTTTTATATGAATTAGATTTTTATAAAAAAAAATTACCATAAAAAATATATAAATTGACATAAATTATTTGAATGTACTATTTTCAATTTATAAAACCCATGAATATCATTCTATAAAATCATGCAATGTTTTATGAAAAAAATTTATTATATATTTAATTAATTAAATATATTTGTGTTTAATTAATTTTTTTAAAAAAATTTCCTATCAAAGAACAGTTATTTAAAAAAATTAATCTTGTTATAATTATTAGAATAAATATTGTTGATAATTAAGTCATATACATAAAAATTATTTTTTAAAATACATTTTTATAAAAATCTGGGTTTACGCTATACATGGAGTAATTTTTTGTTCTCTAATCTTAGACATATAAATTTATGATTATATATTGATTATTATATTTTAAATAATAATTTTCATATTATTGAATACGTAATATTTCATTTTTGCTATAAAATTTAGATTTTTAGAAATAATTCTAATTACCGGGATAACACTGGAACAAATACTAAAAAATTATTATTTGATAAATGAAAATCAATTAATATTAAATAAATTCATTCTAAATCCAATAAATAATGAATATAGATTTATTTAAAAACAAAAAAATACATATCTTAATTAATAAAATATAAGTATAAACCCATATAACATGTTTAAAACATGAGTGGAAATAATTTTTTTATACTTTATACACCAAATCATACTGTGAAATTTCCAATTTTCAATTTTATATCCTTTTAATCGTGAATATTGATATGGAATTATTAAAAATATATGAGTTTTTCAAAAATGTGACACTTTGCATCCCTTTTAGATTAACAATCTACATGAATAACTACAACAAAAATATGTCAATGTAGACTATGGGTGTAACTTTCTGAGTTTTTAAAATGAAACACTATGTTTTGTAGCATACAAGATATGGCACACCGAACATAAACAAACAACTAAAAATTATTATTTCAATGTTACAATTACAACAAATCGATGGAAAGAATATGACTGAATTAATTAAAAATTATGATTTAATTTGTATATATAATTAATTATGTGTTGACCAAATAATTATAAATAAAAATAAAACCTTTTTAAGGAAATATTATTCTTGCAAAACTATTTATATGTGCACAAGTGTGTTTTGTTAACAATATATAAAAAAATTACTCTTATTGTATTATATGATTATAATATATATATACTATTAAATATAATGTTTAAAATTCATCTTATGTGTTTTCTAGACACAACATAACAATAAATCCAATATGAGGCATAAATGAAGTATTTTTAAAAAAATGTAGTTTTTTCCACCTTTTGAAGGATAACCTATTTTAAATATATATTTTGACAAATATCAAAGTAATATTTTATAAAGTGAACTTATTTATGTAAATAAGATTATAAGAATTTACTTTTCTTTAATCTGTGATAATTTTTTGATATGATTCATTGTTTTGATGAATATGGAAAAAATAATGCATTGTAATTGAAAGCGTCTTTTTCATTATATGAATTTATATTTCTAAATTATGTTTTAAATGGTATTAAAAAGTATAATTAAAACATTTTTTTATCAACTAATCTATTTTAGGTCATGTAATTCAATTTGACACTGAAATTGGATATGAAAACATGGTGAACATTTGAATGTTTTTACTATAAAAACTCATTTTCATAATCAATAATTGAGATTGTGTTTATATTAATTTTTGATAATTATTTGTTTTGAATCATGAAAAATGGATTCCATATTTATAATAATATTTTTAATTTTTTGTAAAAATATCCCATATATTTTTGAGAGTTATAAATAGTAACTTTAGTAATTATGTATACTTCCACAGTTAAGGAAAAATCAGGTAATAAAAGAAAAATAATAATATTATGAATATTATTAAATTTCACTAACATATTTAGTAAATTAAATCAATGAGTTTATTACAACCAAAACATTATTTTTTATGGTATTTTTATATTTTTAACCCACTTGGGTTTGAGAATGACATTTATAAGATTTTATATAAAGGAAAGCGAAATATGTCACAATCATGTTTCTCCTATGTCTAAATATTTTAATATAGGATTATATAAGTGAAATATTTTACTTAAAATTGTTTTAGAAAACTATAATGTTTACCTAAATCATGGTATTTTATTTTTAAATTTTAGTAAATAAATTATTAACTTAAATATAGACATAATGACGATGTAGTTATTGTTTAATTAAAGAAAGAATCAAATAGATGGTATTAAAAATATTGAAATAAACATATAACTTTGAAAAAATTTCATAAAAAATCAGGATTACATTGAATTTTTATGGATGATTAAATGATCATTTATTGAACTTAACATTCTGTTATTATATCTGTAAAACATCAACTCACGACTAGTGTCCCAATTGACACTATTGACATTTTAAAATCAATAATATTATATGAAATGAAATAAAAATAATCAAAATAAAAAATTCAACCTATTTATTTTAATAATTCTTAAAATTCTATCAATTAATTATTAATTTTTCTTTAAACATATTATATTAATAATATATACCCATACAATGTAAATTGTATGTCATAACATTAAAAATTAAAATGGTTGTATAAGGGTTATAACAATATGATAAGGGTTTAAAATATATGAAATGATGTATATACTTTATTTTTTGAATGTATTTAGACCCCAAATCATCCCATATTCTAAAAAAATTAAATTTTTACCACTTAGAATTGAAAATTAATCCATATTAATTTAATATTGGAAGAATTACAAGAGTTGTAATATCATCTCTTATAAAATGGCATTACTTGGTTACATTTAATCACACTACTAATAAATTTATTTTTAGATATTATCATACAAAATTCTATACTATATTCCACAACCACATTATAGTGCTCTTATTTTAGGCAAAAAACACTCCTTAGAGTTGTTAGGGTGTTAATAAAAGGTGATCGTCTGAAGAATATGATCCATTTTTACCTAAGTGGTGTTGTTTTATTTTTTCTTACACTCCCTCAACAATGATCAGATAATAAAAACTATGTTAAAAATATAATGATATATTTTTATGCTAATATCATCACTTAATTTCCTCTCTGATTCTATCAAATGGGAAATAAATTAATCGTTTGTGCATACCTGTGAACTATCACATACATAAACCGATATAATTTGTTTTTCATTACAATATTTCAAGAAATATTATAATGATGGAAATTATGTTCATATATGATATTTATTACATATTTATCAATATAAGGTAATTATATTTCAATTAGGTTCTTACATTTCATTCAATGGAAAATGATAACTTTGTTTATGCGTAAGTTTGAACTGTCACCTTTACGAAATGATTTAAATCATTTTTCATCACCACATCACATGGATGATATTTATATATAAGTATGTTTAAATATTTAATATTATATTAATGTTGTAATTATTATTCTACAATTATAAAATAATACAAAACTACTATCTATAATGAGTTTTGAAAAATAAAAACATTACTCATGCGTACCTAGGATAACCATCTACCTTTTTGTAATGTTGTTAATTTTTCATATCCAAAATTAATCAACGGATATAAAATTATTATTTATTTAGAATAATAATTATTATTTCAATAATATTATATTTTAGATGATGAAATAAATACATATTCGACCTTATTTGACTTACTAATTTCATTTTGGACTCAAACAATGAATATCGTCAAAACTCGTAACATGAACATTCATAATTATGTAAATGTTTGAAACTGATATTAAGTGATATAAAATGAATAATAAACATGAAAATCGTTTCTATGAAATTAAATAATTAACATATTTTTATTATCCCAGATGATAAAGAACACAAGTTATGAATTAGAATGAAGGTAAGGGAATTCATCCCATTCTTCTTTTGTTGAGGCATTTATTGATGAGGTGAAAATTTATTCTTTTATAAGTTGTATATACAAATACTATGAGATTTTATATACATATATTATACATAATATTTTTATTTAACTTTTTGGTAAATGTATTCTTTCATGGAGACTATTTTTTAAATGTTCAATGTTGTATGAGTCACATTAAATGTTTAATGATTTTGTTATGAAATCATATTCTATATGTCAATATTATTGATATTATTTTACATATTAATATATATTCATAATTAATTAATTTAAAATAAATTTTTTCAACGGCTTTAAAAATGGATCCCTTTTTGCGTTTTTATACAAAATGTTATGACAAATGATAAAAATAATGTTCTATTCATAACGTATACGATGAAAAAGGCATTATCACCATCAGCCAATATTTTATTATCATATTCCATTGACATATTTCATTATTCCTTAACTGAGAAAACATATTTAATTTTTAGGTATTTTGGTATTTAATATTTTTCAATGAAAAGGGTGTTTGGGTATAAAAAATGTTTTTGTGAAAGAAAAGGTAATATTTATCCATAATTTATTTCATATGGAATTAACAATTGTTTTAAAATGGTTTTATGATGAATATGTTTTATTAATTATATGCTACATGAGTATTATATGAAACAGGTGATCCCAATATAACTAATACTAATTGTTTAACTCTATTATACCTCATGAGTGAGCCTTATATAGATTATGCGACGGGATGATCCCCATTATATCTATCAATTTAGTCCGATATTGATTATAAGAATGTTCATACAAATTATAGATCTCAAATCCATTTCGTAATATTAATATTATTGGTCATATGGTTATTCCAATTGAAATGGATTTGAACAGTTTATATGTATATGACTCTCAAAGTAACATAATGTTGTTTAATTTATTTCTATTGGTTTTGATGATATTATTTGAGAAAAATGACTGTGTGTTTTTTAGATGAAAATTTATTTTCCCTTATCTCAAATAACATTAAAAGGATTTTCATGCTTTTACCAACACTAATGGTTTTCCTTATTTTTATGTCCCTTACTGAGATTTTTATTCTCATCATATTTTTTTAAAAAAAATCATAGAGTTAATGTATGAATAAGAACAAGGAAAGAGAAAAATATAAAAATTGTGATGTTATAGAAAGAGAACATGATTGCTTAAATTTTTTTCCATTATGAATAAGTTAATATTGAGTAGACATTAGTAATTTTTTATATTTAAATTGTTCATATATGTTCTTACCTAAATTTTAAAAATATATACCTAAAAATATTTTCAATGTGAGAGAATGTATCATTATTGAAAAAAATGAAGAATATCAAATATTTATGACAGGGTACTTATAGTTGGTATCATAGGACAATTTAGATAACATTATGATTATGGATATTTTCAAATATATTATTAATATATTATTTGTAATTAACTAATTTATTTAACTGATATAGAATTTTATGATTACATTGTTACTTTATCTATGTGATGCCTATTCATAATGGTTTCCATAGTGGAAATAGGGAAGATGTGGTGAAAAGATATTAAGTGGAAAAAATCACTCAATGTTTTCATTTTCTTATAGTTGGAAATGTAACAAAAGGATTTTTCTCTATAGTAGCTCAATTTAAATAGACTATAAATAATCATGTCATACATGCATGGGAATAATTAGATCAACCATAGAAGAATATTTCTATAGTGGTAAATTTCACAAAGCAACATCCCCCATAATTCAATGCAACATATATCATAGTGGTAGCTAAATGATGGATCAATTCCCTTGAGAAGATATTTTATATAATGGTATGTTATGAGAATCAAATGGAAAACCGTTCCATATTTCATGTTAAAGGTATATTTGATCAATGGTCGTTACTGATTATGAATACTATAGTAAAATATGTTATTGATTCTGTAGAATGACATTCATTTAAAGATAATTAAATGAGTAATATTTCTCTATGGTTTTTTGTATTATTGAGGAGAAATATTAATTTGAATTAAAAAAAGGGGATGATGATTCAATTTATATATATGATGAAAACTTTATATGATTTCCCAGATAGGCTGCAGATTTTATTTGATCCAATGTTAGTAAATTTAATGGATTTTAATCACTACTAACACAATGTTTACAATGATCATTGCCCTCTTAAGAATTAAAATTTGATGAAAAATGGTTCGTTGTGTGGAGAAATTTGAAATGATGTTTGCTGAAACTTATATTCTATGAATGAAAAGTATAATAAACGATCACGTTTGTAGAAAATAGGGAAGAAAATAATTATGAAACATAGAGGTATTCCTAAAAATTTATCTAAGTGTGGAAAAATAAATTTTGGGAAATGTATATAGGGATCTAGAAAGTGGTATTGGTGTGGTAAGTTTGTTCAAAAACCTCATGACTAGAAGGAAAAAAGTTTTGAACAATCCAATAATGAGATAACAGCTTTCTAGACAAGAGTAATATAATTCTACTATAGTTGATGATGAGACATCTATTTAAGTTATGTATGTTTCTGGGAGGCCTATATTTTTCAATAAATACCAATATGTTCAAGGATTTAGAAACTCATTCTGAGGATTTTTTTGATCTGATCATCTGTGATTAATATCCCTATAAGGAAATATTTTTTTAATTTATTTTTATGTAACTATTTTTAAAGATAAGTATGCATTTACTTTTGGACATGAGTTTTAAGGTATTGATATCTTTTAGGGTTTATATAATCATTTATGATATTTTTTATTTTTTTATTTACATGATAGTTCTATTAATGTTATATGGATGAAATTATTATTATAAAATATAAATATAATAATTAATTATATATCCTTAGGTTATTAAATTATAAATTAATTCCACAACAATAAGATGAGTACTTTTGTTTCAAAAAAGGTATCTGTATACATTTATTAGTAGAAAATCAATGTCTTTTTCATCAATCAATGATTTAATTTTATGTGATTGTTAACAATGTCCTGACCATATTTTCTATCACTATCCACCACAACATTATGGTTAGTTTTCCATAATATAACTAGGTTTTCATACATGGAACCTAAGAATTTTTTTATATTAGGCGACCTTCATTCTTCCCTTTATTTCTTTAAAGTGGTTGTTTTATTAATTCTTTTTCCAATGTGGGATTTCAATTGAGGATTATATTAAAATTCAATCCTCTAGTTTTAAATCTCATATTCAAATTACGAGGAAACAATTTATTCAATGGGGAGAGAATGTAACATCCCATGTTTTTAAAAGTAAACAAGATGTTTGAAATTATACATGATATCCCACATCAAGATTAAACAAACCACTAAATATTATTATTTAAATGGTTGAATTATAACCAAGACATTAGAATGGTAGGAATGAACATGATTAGATTAATAATAAAATTATTTTTTACACATGTATATATAATTAATTGTTTGATTGCTAATTAATTATAATTGAAAATAAAACAAAATTTAAGGAAATGTTATTCTGAAAAACTATTTAAATGTTCATCCTGATCAAAAAAAGAAGTTGTCAGAAAATAATTGATATTTTTTTAGTTAATAATAATACATCTATTTAAGTTATGTATGTTTTTGGGAGGCCTATATTTTTAAATAGATATCCATATAATCATTGTACAGGCATGCCCCAACTCGGATCCTTCTATCTTGGACAGAACACAGGGGCAGTGGATATGGTGGAATCCTCCAATAGAAGGTTTAAATCATAACACATATGGCTCTTGTATCTCAGGTATCATGCGAGGTGGAGGCTTGGTTCGTAACTCAGGCGTGAGTGTGGTCCTTTCCTTCATGGCACATTTTGGTAATGTAAATTCTCTTAAGGCAGAGGCCAATGGCAGTTCTGATAGGCCTTAATTTGTGTATTTACAAAAATATAGAAATATCCCAAGTTGAAATGGACTTAAGGATCATCGATGACTCTTTGCTGGGTAGAGGTTCCATCCCATGGTCTGTCGGGTACATAATCCGGAGATGTAAAGTGCTACTATGTAGAAAAATTAAGGTTACTCACACCTGGAGAGAGGGTAATAAAGCGGAGGATTTTCTTGCTTCCCTTGCTGCTCCTGGATCCGATGTCACCTACCTCCCCAATGCCACCACCTTGAATCCCGAGGGTCTGAATTTAATTTGAGGGGATTCCCTTGTAACCATTATTTTATACCCCCTAGCCCCGTGCCTCTTTGTTCTCTTTCTCTTTTTTGTATTGTATTCTCTCCTTTGAATAAATATATATATGATGATGATGATACTCCTTCTGGGGTTTTTCTAATCTAATCATAAATGATTAATATCCATTCTAGGATTTGTTTTCATCAATTTATTATTATGTAAATATTTTTTAAGAGAAGTATTCCTTTACTTATGTACATGAGTTTTAAGGTATGGATATCCTTTACTGTTTATATAATCGATGATGGTTAAGGTTATTTTTTTTGATTTACATCATAGTTCTGATAATTTTATATAGATGAAATTATTGTTATAAAATATAAATATAATAATTAATTATATTTCCTTATTTTATTAAATTATAAATACATTCCACAACTATAAGATATGTAATTTAAAAAAAACATTATCCGTATACATTTCTTAGTAGGAAATAAATGTCCTTTTAATCAATCAAAAATTTAGGGTTATGTTATTGTTAACATTGCCCTGGCCATGTTTTATATCACTATCCACCACAACATTATGGTTAGTTTTCTCTAATATAACTAGGATTTTATACATTGAACCTAAGAATTTTTTATCTTTGGTGACCTTCATTCTTCCCTTTAATTATTTTAAAGTGGATGTTTTATTAATCCTTCTTCCAATGTGGGATTTCAATAGAAGACTATTTTAAAATTAAAACCTCTAGTTTCAAATCTCATGTTCAAATAATGAGGAAAAAATTATTGAATGGGGGAGAATGTAACATCCCATGGGTTTACAACTAAACAAGATGTTTGACAACATATATGATATGCCACATCAAGATTAAACAAACAACTAAATATTATTATTTAAATGTTGAAATTATAACCAATCCATTAGAATGGTAGGACTGAACATGATTAAATTAATTAGAAAAGTATTTTTTACACTTGCATATATAATTAATTGTTTGGTTACTAAATAATTATAAATGAAAATAAAAACCATTTTACGGAAATGGTATTATGAAAAACTATTTAAATGTTCACAAGTGTGTTTTATTATCAATAAATGGTAATGTCACTCTTTCAGGATTATATGAAAATAATATAATATATATAATATATTTAATATAATAGATAAAATTCATATTAAGTGTTTTTTTGACATGATATAAGAAAAAAAAACTAGGTTGAAAATATTTAATTTTTATAAAAGGCTATTTTTCCACCTCATTTGGGTACACCTATATTAAATTTAGATTTTGACACATTTATCAGTTATATATGAAAAAATAAAAATAATAAATTAAATTGTATTATCATAATTTACATTGTTTTAATTTTTGGTATTTTTATGATAAGATACAATTTTTTTATGAAATTTGAAAAAAAAAAATTAAAAATTATAACTCAAAACCTTTTTTTCTACAAATTTATACATAATAATAAATTTTATATTTGAATTTATTTACAAGTATAATTTAATCAAGTTGTAATTATTCAATAAAATGTAGTTTATTTTAATCATATTCATATTGAAAATAGATATAAAATCATTTTGAACTCTAGAATGTTATTACATTAAAACATGTTATCTTGATCCCACAACGATATTAATTTTAAATTAATTTAGGTTTAAAGTTTTTTTAAAATTTTAAAAAATAGATTCAATAGTTTTAATTATAGGTGAAAATTTATATAATATTTCTCTTTAATTTTGGGGTATTATGAAGATTAGCTATAGATAATATTTTTATTACCACAGTTAAGAGTAAAACATGTAATTAAAGGAAAAATGAATATTATTAATACTATAAAAATACATTACATGATTTATTAAATTCATTGGATGAGTCATTTTAAAAAAAATCTATAAGTTAAAATTATAAAATTTTAATGGAACATGGGTTTTGCTATGAAATTTATAATATTTTTATTAAATTAAAGACAATGATATCATACTAATGTATCTCATAAAAATAAAAAATTTAATATGGGGTAATATAATTGATATGTTAGAATATAAATAATATTTAGAAATATAAAATTATTACATTAATTATTTTAATTAGTATATTATTTTTGGAAATAAATAACTAAATTAAATGGTGAAATAATGATTATGAAGTTATTATTTATTAAATTGAAGAATAAAATAAAATATATTAAAAGAATTAAAATAAATATAATTTTTAGGAATTGATATTAGAAATGAATTTTATTTATGGATTTGACATACTATTAATTATTTAAAGAAGTTTTTCAGAAAATTTATTTTTAATGTGATATTTTCAAATAGTCAACTAATTAATAGTGTCAAAATTGACACTATTGATATTTTAAAATAAATAATAGTCTAAAAATGCTATAAAATTCATAAAAATACAAAATTAAGATAATTTGTTGGGATAAGTCTTAAAATATCATCAACGTCTCATTAAGTGGTATTTTTCTATTTTATTGTAATAATATTGACCCACAAAGTGTAAATTACATGATTTATGGTAAACATTTAAAGGGTAAAATAAAGGTTAAAACTAATGATAAGGTTTCAAAAAAATAAAAATATTTATAATTTCTATTTTATAAATGAATTTTGACCAATAGAAGTAATATATGCTAAATAAATCAGTTCGTAGACAATTTTTAATTGAAAAATAATTTATATTATTTTAATAATTTGTAGAATTTCACGAGTTTCGTACCCCTCTCTTACAAAATGGAACTACTTTTTAACATATCTTCACCCATTAAAAAAAATTTGTTTCTAAAAATATATTCAAAAAATCACTACTTGGAATACCCCTACCCCCACAATATACATGACTTATTTAAAGGATAACTCTCTCCTTAGAGGTGATGATGTTTTAATCAATGGAGGTAGTCCAAAGAATAGGTATTGGTTTTAATTAAGTAATGTTGTTTTATTTCATCATTAACTTCCTTCCAATATTATGAAACCAAGATAAGATATAAATAATCATTAAAAAACTAATGTGTTATTATGTTAATATCATGACCTAAATCCATCTGTACTTCCATCAAATGAGAATTAAAAAATCATTTGGGAACACGTGTGAACTATCACCTCCACTGACTAATATAATTTGTTTTTTAATACCATCACTCATTATTGGTTGTAGTGATGAAATTAATATCTATATATTAATTAAATAAATTTTTATCATTATAATAGAAAAATATCTCAATATTTTTCTTATATTAAAATCACATGAAATCTATAACGTCATTCGTGTGTACGTGTGAACTATCACATCCACAAAGTGATGTAATTTATTTTTTATCACCCAATAGCAATGATAATATAAATAATATTATTTAAATTATTTATACAATATTAATAATATTTTTATTATTATGGAAATACAAAACAATATAATCATTCTTTTCAAAAGGAATGTAGAAAAATGAAAACGTTACTAATTCTTACATATTAATTACTGTCTTCATAATTGTTACATAGTTCATTTTTTCATATTCATATTCAATGAATGGATTAAAAGTATAATTTATTTATAATTATAATTTTTATATAATTATTATTATTCAGTATATGATGGGATAATTAACTATTTATCAAAATTTGATTTACTAATTTCATTTTGGACTCAAATATTAAATATAATCCAAACATCCGACCTAAATATTGATAATTATGTAAAAATTATAACAGGATATTATGTTATATAAATTTAAAAATAAACAAGAAAATGGTTCTCAAGAAACTAAAAAATTAATATAAGTTTATTATCCAGGAATATAAAAAACACAAGTTAAGAAGCAGACGAATGGTAATGGATTTCGTCTCAATCTCATTTCCTTAAAGCATTTCAAGAAGATATGAATCGTTATACTTTTAAAAGGAGTATATAAATATAGTGTGAAATTTTATATCCATAATTTTATAATATTAATTTTATTAATGTTTTGTAAAATATATTATTTCATTGAGGTTATAATTTTAATATTCAATTTTGTATGGGACACCATGAATGTTTAATGATTTAATAATAAAATATTAATCTCCAGGTTTATATTATTGCTATTATTTTACATATTTATTTATATGGATATAAAAATAGCATAAAATAAATGTATTTTAGATATGTTCCAAAATTAAACTTTTTACATGTTTGTATATGTAATGTTTTGTCAAATGACAAAAAATAATGTTCAATTTTTAATTTATATGGTGACAAAGTCATTTTTGTGGCGAGGAAATTATTTTATTATCATCTTTAATTAATTGATTTATAGTTTCCATAAGTGATAACCCATATATAAATTTTAGGTATTTTTGTATTGAAAATGGGTTGTCAATGAAAAGGGTGTTTTGGTAATGAAAATTGATTCCTGAAAGAATTGGGTAAATTATACAAGAAGTGTTCCCATATGGGACTAAAAGATTTTTTTAAATGGTTTTATAATGAAATTTTCTGATTAATGATATTTTAATTGAGAATTATATCAAAATGGTTATCCTTATAAAAGTTATATGAAGTGATGAGCCCCATTATAGCTCATGGGTGAATTTAATATAGTATATATGAAAGGTTGAGCCTCATTATCGCTAATTGGTGAGCCTAACATAGCTTTTTAAAAGTGATGATTCCCATTATAGCTCATAAGAGAGATCAATATATTTTTATGATGTGTGATCCCCATTATTGTTTCCCTATTCACTAGGAAACAATAATTATTGAAGTTAGCAACATATTTATTCTGATTGAAAGGGTTTTGAAATGGTTTTATTTAAATGATACTCTAAGTCTTCTAAAAGATTATTAATATCTTTGTATTGGTTTTAATGGTTTTTTTCCAAATATATGTGTGCTTTTTCATTTGAAACAATTTTGTTCCATTATCTAAAATCCAGGTACATGGGTATCCTTATTTTTTATAATACTAATTCTTTTATTCCATTATATGTCCCTTGTTGATATTTTTGTGCTCATCCAATGTTTTAAACCTGAAAATTTCGTCAATGTGAAATAATGTAATTTTCATGGCTAATACTGAAGATTGTGAAATATTTACGGTTGAGGCCTTTTAAATGGAACTTAAATAACAATCATAATATAAGTAATTAATAAATTAAAAAAATGTTTTTTGTGGATTGTTATTCAAGGGGTCTAAATTATTGTTATAATATCATCTTAAACTAAAAATATTACAAAAAAATTACACCAATTCTATTTTCTATCAAACAGAAGGTAATAAAAATATAAAAAATTAATATAATACAATTATAAGTGCTCTATATTAAAACAAATATTTAAAAACCTTGTTCCCAAAGAGTTATCTAAAAAATATATTTATTTATTCTCGATTTTGAACTCATGAAAAAATGTAATCTGGAACAAGGTATGTGTTTCAATTCAATCCTCACTTAATTAATGATCATTGTCTTTTATAAATCTAAATTATTTAAATTCTAATGTATAATACCCATTGGATATTTAGTATAAATTTATTATATTGAATAATTATTTTTATCATCAATTTCTCAAACAAACTCTATAAAAATATTACTTATTTGAATATTTCATAATCCGTATGGTGTTCCCAATAATAATTATCTCTTTAAGACATCTTTTGTATTATGCACATAATTCAATGTACAAATTTTATTTACTTATTATTTTAGATATTATAATATTAATTGATTTTTTTTAGGGTAGTTTAATTAAAATATTAATCTCTTTATTTCATAGAGATTTGATTTAAGGACTACTCAATTTGTAAGTGGTTTCCTTGAATCAAATTATTTCTTGGTTCATATTCACTCTACCTTATATAAAACATTTTATTATTGATATATTATATTATAAGATGATGTTAAGTTTTATTAAAACTTTATTTTATATAGAGATCATATTTTAGAACAATGCATTCTTCTTTAATGATATTATTTTTTGCTAATAATTCATTTATGTCAAGAATAATTCCCATTTCTATTAATGGTTTTTTATTCCCTATCCATATTTTTACTTCATAAAAATATAATCCATTGGTTTTTGGATAAAATATGGATTTTTTCTATTATTCTAAAAATACTATTAACCATTTTGAAAAGAAAAATTTAATACTCTTTTTAATGTTCTAGGTTTTAAAAATGTTATTTGAAAATGTTAAAAAGGGTTATTCATTCATTTTAAAGAAAACTTATTATCACTCTCCTCACATTTTATTTTGATTAAACATTATATATATTTAAACTATACATTATTAATGAATAATTTTATAGAAAAACATTCCAATGTATTTTCACTTCCCTTTTTTTAATACATTATGTATTTTTCTAGTATACATTATTAACTATTCTTATAAAATAAATGTTTCTAAATTATTTTCACATCACTTTTGCGTTTTTTGTTTTATTTTTTAAATATATAATATTTAATATTGTTTTAAAAAAAAGTTCTCATTCTATTTTAAGATGATTCTTCAGAAAACAATAGTCATTTTGAAGTCTGAATTATATAAGATTATTTAAAAAATAATTCTTTTCAAATAATTTTCACTTATCCTATTAAATAATTTATGCATTCTCTATTATAGTATATTTAGAAATAGTTATAATATGTTATTGAAATTCCATATCATTTACTTCATAAACATATTATTTAATGTTATTTTTACATAATATTATAAATTTTATTTTTGGAATTTCTATATTTTAAGTTAATATTTTACACCATGATTTTTTATTCCAAAATAATGTTTTGATAACACTATATAAATTATTATCATATAATTTATTTTTAAATATGTGAGTTTTTATTTTGTAAGATTTCATTAAATCATGATTGGTAATGATTATTAAATGACTATGAAACACATACCTTTTCCATGAATTTTGATGATATGATGAATGCTTGATTTTCATATGACATACATATGTGTGGATGATAATGGAAGAGATCATATATTTCCCTCTAAAAAATTAGTTTATAATTATGTCTTATGAGGTTAGTGGGGAAAACATGAAGATTTATCCCATTAAAAGGGGTTACACATGTGGATTTATCGACAAAAAAAGTCAATACATGAGGATTTATCCCAAGCCCAATGTGTAAAATAGATGATTTATCCCTAGGAAAAATGTATTTTTTTAAAATAAAAATCCATAATGGTAAACTATAGGATTTATAAAAATCCCAAGGGTACACTTGAGGATTATAACACGATCAAGAATGTACATAAGTGGTTATCCCAATCATTATATGTGATTAATTTATTTATTGGTATCGTTGACATATCATTTCCTTGATTATGTATCTATCACGTACATATGTAATAATATTTTTTGGGTGATTATGATCATGATTCAATTTTAATGTCACATTAATTTAGAAAATTTTCCATGATATAAGATTCTTCATTTTAGAAAACATGTTATTCTATAATGTATTATATAAAAATATTATTGTAACATGTTCTTTTTAATATGGAATTTCTCTCCCACAAATTGTTTCTCATATGCTCATAATCATACCCTTAATGATATAATGATATGTTTTCCTTTACTGAGAATGTGAGATCACTTATTTCTTCTCATTTCCCTTCCATGGATTATATAGATAAGTATAATTTGTGAAATAATTATATGCGGGTATAGTTTAGTTTGATTATTGAAAAATTATTGTAGATTATGATGCTTATGTTGCTAATCGCCATGTAACAAAATATGGAAGTCATTCAGTTGTGTGAATATATGTGTGATATTTTAAGAAATTTATGTTATAATGGTATTACATATGTATGTTTATCTTGGGTTTCCATAGGTGTAATATCCCAACCCAATTTTACTCTACAAAATATTTGGATCTGGTCTCTATATGGTTTCATGTGGACCTCTATATACACCAGAGATTACGAACTAGAAATTGTGGTATTTTTTGTTAACATTGGGAAATATACACTTATTCCAAAGTACATAATAATAATAAAAAATAAACCAAAGATCACCCAACATAAATAAAATGAGTATGGAAAAAAATAAACTCTTGTTATATAAATAAAAATGAAAAATCATACATTCATATAGACTGAAAATCATTGTAGCTTAAAATGACTGACCACCAACATGGATAATCAAAAATAAAACAAGTGAAGTAATAATGAATTTATCTATAGATATCCCCAAACCATACCTCATCCATCTCCAAAAACCATCTACAGTATCTAGATAAATGATCAATCTCATTCCTCATGGAAACTGAAACCTAGAATAAATGATAATTTCCAAGCTACCTATATTCCATGGACTCTGGATCATAGTGTGTGTAAATCCCAATATAGAACCAAAAACATGGTCCAATAAATAAACAATAAATATAGGGTGTGTACAAGTGATATTCCCAGATAAATAATTAATTAAATTAACTTTGAATTATTAAAAATCATAACTACCATTGATCCTCATATTCTAACATAACACTCATGATTGACTATACCTTGTTTTTATAGTTCCTATAAGGATGTTAGATAAAAAATAAAACCAATATCAGGGACATGGATTAATCCTAGGAATAAATCCTATTAAGTATAGTAGTATTATGCATCATCACCAATTCCAAGAAGGTGATCACAGGTAATCTGTATTCACCAGGAGTAATAATGATCCTTAAGAGGTAGGAATATGAAATACAACTGTATGAAACATAATTTCAATCACAAGGAGGTGATATTACATATTCAAAACCCATCCTATATGAATCTGATGCTTATGAAGTATTCCATGGAGATCTACCGACCTGAGGTGTAAATCTAATATCTAGTAGGCAATACTAGGTGATCAATAGTAATTATATTTATACATATAACCCTTAACAGTAATAATGAGCATTCAATAAGAGAAATAATAATAACTAGATCCATGAAGAACATAAAATTCATCACATGTATACAAATACACCTCTGAAAAGGGCTCATTTCTCATATAACATCTCATTTATCCATATAATTTTTTTTCATTTCCAAGAACCCATCATGAAAAATAGTGGTCGAACTTTCTAGTTCATGTCCTGTAATAATCAATAAAACCTTATAAGGCTCACATGATTGATTCAGTTTTTATGATGACAACTGAAATCATCATTACCCATTACCCTTATGAACCCTCTAGTGGTTCGTCATAACACTCGGGCACCCAACACCCCCCAGGCTACAAAATAATAGAAACCCCATCAAATGGGATCATCAATATCATTCTATTATATCTGGTTAACATGTGTCACACAAAGGGTGAAAAATACATCGAATCATCATATTCATCTCATGAATTCAATATATTTTGAGGTAATCACATATCAATATATAACAAGGGATGAAACCTCAAGACCAACCCCTTCCCAAGTTACCCACTAATTATCAATGGCTTTACAGCCCTTGTAATATCATCTCTATGGGGGAGGAACACTCACATGATGGATATCATAAGGAGCTTAAATGATATAATCCATCAAATGGTTCTCACTTTACATAATGAAGTTGAGTGTTCAGGTACCAAAATATTTTTCATCTTGTATGTCATAAATTCACCTACACTAAGGGCCACTATGTTCATTTCACTCATTTATGTTCTGGCCCAACTAGTTGAGTACACTGATAAAAAAAAATTATGATCAAGGTATTTTCTATTGATGACCAAGGAAATCAAGCTAGTCTACAGGGGGTTAACTTGTCCCATGGAAATTTATTTAGTCTATTATTTCCATTTAAATGAAACATATTCATTTAAAAAATTGTGTCGATCACCTTCATGGAGAAACCACATATCACAAGAAATAATAAATATATATGATAAAAAAAGTGCGTTTCAGAGAATCACATACCTTTGTATATATTTCTTCCCTTTTATAGAATCCTAGTGTCTCTTACCAAATATCATCTATGTATAACCATCCCCCCCAACCATATAAGGCCTCAGTGACCTCATCACACCAAAATAGTGACCAATGAAATAAAAATTTCCAATAGAAGTCTATTAAAGCTTTCTTTCCTAATAACTATAATTTGAAAAACGAGTCAAGATATTTTGATATTATCTTAAGAAATCCTCACACTAATCTATAAAATAACCCTATTAAAAATGGATTCCATCATGATCATATGAATTATACTCTGAAAACCATTAAATTCTAAATAAATTAACACTAAACCAACCTAATTCTATGTTGTAATCATGATAATAGATAAGGAGGAGTGGTATTTTAGCCATGTGTATGATGGATTATAAATGTGTTGGAAATATATAAATGTTTAGAAATAAAATAAATAATATTATGCCTTTAACAACAATTAGTATGATGTATTATTTGGTGGCATATTTTACCACACCGGATATAACCATGAAGAAGTAACTACACAAGACATCACACTCCAAATATTTTCATCACATGGTTTTCTAAAATATGATCCATCCATGATAAAGTCTTATCCAATAGAAATATGTTTTTTCCTTGGTTTCAAACTAAGACTCATAAACAACCTAATCCACATTGTTTTATTTTAAATCCTCACAGTTCACCCATAACATGCAGTATCCTTGGAAACAAACCATGTAATTTTGAAATTGATTTGGAAACCTATACACAGACTGGGTGACATATAGTTTCCCCTAATCTATGCAGAAAAAACTATACAGTAAGTCAAAATTACTCCAAATTTTCAATCATTTAATCCAAATCATTGGAGAATCGCCCGAGAACCTGAAGCACCTCTTGAGTCGAGATCCATATACAACATAACTACTAGAGATGATATAGTTTTTTTAAAATATGTATCCTCATCTTTGTTCTCAAAATGAAGCATTCAAGAAACTCAAAAATCAATATTCTCTAAGGAATTCACAAACCAATAAATAATTATGTTTTAAAACCCCTTGACCATTGCATTTATCATCCCTACGGAGCCCCAAATATATTTATCCATAAATCGTGACTTATATAAAACTAAAATTAAATATCAAATCACCACATTGAACCTTTGAGAAGTGAATGATCATCACTGGTAAACTCTAAAATCTAGGCACATTATTCCTAAAAAACCAATCCATCACTTACCACTGTCACCATAACACCATGATGGTTGTCACCCACAGACATTTATCATGAGTAACCATTGTTTAATTAATAAATTAATAAATTAGATTAAATCTCACCCACCTATTAGGATCTATTGATAAGGCCTGACTCAAAGTCAAGATGCTCTCCACTATATGAATAGACAATTAAAACAATTATCAATATTACTACGAAATTTTTAGATTGGTTTCAAAATAACTACACCCCATTACATATAAAACACCAGTTGGTCCACATTTGTTCCATCATTCTAAAAAAATTGTTGGTTGTGGAAATTTGAGTGGTATAAATGAAACTATATCATGATAATTTAATATATTGAATACATCGAAATATCATCTAATTATCCACACTGAATACCAAACATGAATCCAGATGTAATTCCTTAACTGCATCCTTGACCAATAAACTAGTCATCACACACTCACCGCGAGCACCAACATAACACTTATCTAACTCACTCAGATCATATCAATGAATCCCACTATTGATGACACTATATATATTCCAGACATCATCATATCTAAAATCCAATTATAGTAATTTTCATAGAAATAGATAATATAGGTATCATCTTGTCACCGACATCCAAAAGCAACTTCCACCATACAATGATTGGTCTCATTCATCCACGGTCCTATATGAATGAGGGTCATACCTCAAAACTGTAAGATCTATCCATTACAACTCCTAATGATTGTATGTGACTATCATACTCATATAAAATTGTTAATATGGAGCATTGATATCCACCAATTATAGGATTATAAAAAAAGCATCCTCAGCACCCCTATTCACCCATAGGGACTGATAAACCTCCATTTCCAAAGATACACCCCCACTATATGGTTTCTGTTATACTACTCCATAATCGCAACCACAATATGTTATACATTCACACCTCCAAAAAAATAAATTTGAAGGAACATACCATGGTTGGCCAGACAATGGTACCCAATCCATATATGTTTTTATATATTTCTATAGAGGGAAAATTCTGCTCTCATCAAAATTTTCATGAAAACAATCCCATGAAGTTATATCAAAACCATCGATCCTCTACCAATACATGAATGCTCACCAATCCACAATTCCACAACACCATGTATAACAAAAGAATACTACCATGATCTTCAACATTAATAAAATTATAGACCATTCATTCATATAAACTGGCTGACACCCCCTTTAGTTTTCTGTTATTATTATTAAGATCATTCACTTAAACAGTTGATCATTTTCACTATATGTAATCCTTATATATCCGGAAACACCTTTGTTTCTCATCATTAATATCATGAATTTCTCATATACCAAATCCAACCACATGATCACCCGTCACTGAGAATAATTCCAAAATGAAATGTTTATACCAAAAATATATCCATGCTAGATCCAATCATCTAGGATAAAAATCAAATATCTCATTAGGAATCTATTCCCACAATTACATGCACTAAGAAACCTACCAAAACTAACGTATGACCTACTTCATGCTAAAACTACCTTAATTTCCCAGCTTCATTAAATAATATAATGAATATCCAATACTATAATATATACCGGGAGAACTCTCCTGTCCTTAATACCATAACATGGAGCATATACACATTCTACCTTCTAAAAAAACACTCACAAACCTAGATTAACCCACAGAAGGGTTACTGTCATAATCCCCAACTAATATAATATTTAATACTAGAATCATCAACATTCCTAGGTACATATCAATATTATAGGATCACTCATATAACAAATTAGTAAAATTTCATTTAGTTCATAGCTCATGGGGAAACACATATTCTTCTAACTCATCATCAAAATGAAACTCACAATAAAATATCTAGATTTGAGGGAAGTTTTTATCAATGTATAATAGATTGGGTAATTTAGAGACGGTTTAGACAATTCTAATAATGTGGCCAATTTTAATAAGGCCACAATTTTAGAAACATGGCTAATTTTATATTTTCATAAATTATTAAGAAAATGTGTCTATTTTATTGAAAATTTTTACCATTGGCATTAAAACTGGATAATTATATATAAGTACAATTCTATTAATATGATTATATATATAATTATTTATATGAATATGTATATAAAGATAATTATATTTATATATAATTACAAGAACATTTATTTAAATATCATAATATTTAAACTCTCACATAGACATATATAAATATCTACCTAGGCATAGCTCAGTGGTAGATACCCCTATGGGTCTTGTTTAGGTATTGCATTCATGCCTAACTTAATTCTTTCCTTCAATTGTTCATTATATGTTTTGATTCGTAGTGTGTCACCGTTCCACACATTGATAAATGAATATACATATACATATGACCATACACTCATATATATAAATATAATATATATATATATGTGTGTGTATATAAATATGTAAATATTTATTTACAGATATTTATATATAAAAACTGATATATTTTATATTTATGTAATTTTTTATGAAATCAGGGATAATTTAGTAAATTTTTTACCAATGGTTTAAACATATCTTAATATATATATATATTTATAATTCTATTAATTTAAATATATATAATTTTCTTAATAATTATAATAATATAAATGTAAATATATAAAATTATAATAATATAAAAATACATAAACATATATTTAAATATCTAAAAATATATATATATTTAATCTATTTAATATTCTAATACATTAAAAAATACATCGATATATAATAATACATTTTTAGAATCAAGATATTTTTAGATGAGTTGTCCCAGTTGTATACATTGAGGCCATAAATCTGATGTTCAATTATAGATTCATGAAGCCTACTTTTGATTATAATGAACCAGGTTGATGGTTGGGAGGTGTTCAGTTTAGGAGGGTATTTTTCATGTAAAGGGGGTAGGTTGACTTCCAAGGAATTTATTAAAAAATAGGTAAATTTTATTATTAAAAAAATGTTGGAGATAAGATCATTGGTATTAAAAAAATTATGAACAATGAAAAGGCATTCATATCATGAATTTCCAAATACATAAAATATTTATAGAAAATGTGTCTAATTAATGAATCATTTACCATCACCTACAATGAAACATTAGTAAATAGTGTGTCCTTAAATTGATGATATTTATGAACGTGGACATATGATAATGTATAAAAATTTGGCTATTTGGAATCATTCGTTAATATGTCTAATTTGTGATGTTTATAAATGTGGCTAATTAGAAATTATTATAAATGTTCCTATCTAGAATCACCACCATGCATTAGGTTTTTCAGAAACACTAATAAATTCATTGGTGGTTTTTTTAAAATTATAATAATGTAATAGAATGTCTCCAAATTGAATATTTATTTTATTGTCACATACCAAACACCTTTTATAGGGTTCTCACATATAGACAAGGTGTTACAACCATATCACCAGCCTACAATGGCATTGATCATTCGTGGGAATCAATATATTATATTACCCATCAAGAACCATGATATCATCATGGTATATATGCATATATAATGGAATCCCATGAAGAGATTTTTTATAAAAATCTATAATTATATAGTTGGGTAATGTATAATTCCACCGAAAATATATTTAAAATACACCATACAATTTTTTTTGAATGTTTATATTTTCAAAACCATTGTCTTGTCACCCATATGGGGACTATGTTTAAGGATTATAATTCTTATACCAAAACACTATGTGTCACTTCACTTGAATTACAAAATGTACAATATTGTTTGATAATGGAAAATTCATCAATAATAACCACAAGACCCATCGTCAGAAGAAATTTTACTATGGTTTTTCTGAGTAGAATTTAACCACTTTGATATATGGTAAACATCAATATATGTTGTTACATTAAATAATAATATAAACATTTCATCATGGATATTAATCCCATGAAATAACACATTTTTCTATGAATCATAAAAGAAAAAATTTGATGCATGAATGATGACCTACTACTAATGGTCCAATATGAAAAAATTAATTCATAACACTTAAATAATAGGTGTGTCACATGTGGTTAAATCATATAATGTTTCCATATAAAAACTATATATAGAAATCCCATATCCCAAGTAACATTGACATTCCCTACGAAATGGAGTTTATAATACACCGGTGTGAGGTCTACCGAGTGATAAAACCCATTTATAGTCAGTATCTACCATATCCCCACAATGAAAGAGAAAATTAAAAAAACATTGTGATATCAGTCACATGTGAAATGATAACACATCATAACAGCCCCACCACTGTTATAACAAAACATTAACCAAACAGGGTCTCCCAAGTATCTCAAGCATTCCTCATATTCCATAAGTAGTTGAATAGCAGTGGTTTTTTAGGGAGTTAACATGAGTAGACTATACCAACATATTTTAGTGTTAAATTATAGAAAAAATAAACTATTGACCTTCTATCACAAATAAATATAGTTCAAAATATATTTGAGATATACCAGGTTATATAAATGAAAATATGAAAGCATACAGTTATAGAGACTCACTATCAGGCTAACAGTCATAGAATGATTACCCAATAGGCGATAAAATATAGTAAAAATAAATGAAATTAAATATATATATTAAAAACCATGATCTAAACAACATATATATCCTAACTCAGTATAATTTATCCATATAAATAACTCCTTCAAGGACTTTCCCAAACCCGAATCTATGATCAATGATTATTAATTGGGTACAGATGTTCCACAAATACTCATTTAGTGATTTTATTAAAACATAACAAGATACCATTTATATGGTCATATATATATCCTATAATTTTATTGTGTATATATGTGACATGATCAATAGAAAAAATAAATAAAATAACTATGGAAGTACAAATATCATAAACACTATCAATCCTTGAATTCTAACCTGACAACCAAGAAGGTCTATTCCAACTTCGGCCACTACAAGAGTGTATTGATGCATGAAATATAAACATTCTAGAAAATAATCAGTCACATTGATGATTCATAAGAGTATGTCCAAATAAATATAGTAGTATTAATTATCATCGTTGATTCCTTACAGGTGATCCTAGGTAATAAATGGTTATCATGCTTATCTGAAAAACCATTGTGGTTATAATGTGTTATCCAATATTACCAAAAAATAATGAAAAATCACTTGTGGTAGTCCAAGGTTGTCAATAATCATCAAATATAAATCTGACCTATTTTTGAAAATCAAAGGTGGTCAATAGTCATTAGGCATAAAGTCGATCCCTATGAGGTAATCCTAGGAAATTAATAGACATCATGTGTAATCACTGGACCCATCCACCCAATGGCCTGAAGGCCTTAATTTTTTAATGATTATGATAATCCACATTTCAAGGGGTGAGGTGGACCCTTTACAAGTGTAATCACTGAACCGTAGGATGTAATTATAGTCATCCATAATATTAGTCACGAAGGCCAAATTCAATGAGAATGTAAATGTAATTCCTTGTGTTTAAATATCACTTGATGTGTAGTTCATTCCTGTAATAACACCACATATAAATATCTTATTAGGGTTAGCAATATGCATAATATTTTCCCACATAATAGATTACAGTCACACTATTATTGGGCCTATCATCATAAATACATCCATACAAACCTCACATAATATTTTGGGATTCTAAGGTGACCCTCATAATCATCATTACCGATTACATACAAACACACACCCACTCTCTCTTAGTGGTCTTTGTATCATTAAGGATCTCACTGTATACTCATGGTCACACCATACTAGGAAACCCATCATATGGGATATTTAGTATTTGTCTCATCTTTATGTCCACTAACATTCATCATTGGTAACAAAATTATTCAGATCATCATAATCATCACATTGAATCATAGTTAATCACATGTCTGTACTAAATAATGGTTATTGTATCATAACATTCCCCATCACATGTCATGCTAGGTTTGTCCTCAATACCTTATTATACTACATTATCAATGTGGTTTACTTGAACAATTTATCACATCTAAATTTAAGAGAAACACCAACCCCATGTTCATCATGGAAAGAACAATGCATCTCAAGCGTTTGATGTTTTTCAAGTGGACTTCTCGCACAAATAAATCTAGACCCATCATCTCCATTTACTCAAAGGTATCCAAGTCAACAATATTAATAGAAATTATGATCATTTAATTTATTTATGTTATCAACACATCATGTTTGTATACTAATAAGAATAATTTATAATTAAATCATCTACCATTGTGAGCTAAAACAACAAGCTAATGCACAAAGGCCCATATTTCACTTTGGAACCATGTTTGGCATGTAAATATCATTTTAAATAAAAAAAATCTGTTTAAAAAAGGGGTAAATATTTCTTTTGGTGATACCACATATTAAATATAAAAAAATATTTATTCGAAAATGGGTTTTTTCAAGGAATAAATAGATACTTACAAATTAATTTTTTAAAGTAGCTCTACAACACTCTTCCATGATTTTACAAATCTATCTAGACGTTTCCTAACCATATGAGTCTCGTATGACCTCATCACCCAAAAAAATGAAATATAACTTTACAGTAGTCCATGGAGTTATAAAAAAGAATATGAACACAAAATCAATCAATAAAGATGATGCATTCCAATATGAAAATATTTATTTAGTATATCATATCTTCAAGAAATATAATAGCTCAAAAAATCACTAATTCCCAAAAGATTAGTTCAAATTAACCCAATAAATGAGGAAACATTGAAAAAATCACCTCTAATTACCCCAATGGGAATGTGGGACACAATAAAATTGAAGAAGAGGAGGGGTGGAAAACCCATTCACACGAGGGAGAAGAAATGTCCTATTTCGAGTTAAAATATCAGAGGGGAAAACCATAATTTTAACACTTTTAATATTAATTTCAAGGATGCTTGGTTTTTATGTAGTGTTTTATAAACCATGCATAAAATGCGGGGTTGGTAATATTGAAATGAAAACATGCCACCTATTTTGGATGCAAATTTAACCAAACCATGTGCCAATCATTAAAAAATATTTAAAGTAATATCTATTTTTTCACAGTTTCTTTTCAATCATGTGACAACCATTCCAAAGACCCCAAACCAACCCAAACCACATATATTTTCATATAATATTCATGAATCATAATTTACCATGTTCTAACTATGTATCCAATCCATCAATTTGTAAAATTAACCAGAAACCATGGATTGATCAAGGTGTTGGATAGTTTCCCCTAAACAGTGCACACCAAATTGTGCACTACGGTAAAAATCCTATAAAACCATTTCAATTTAACCTGATCCCCTTGAGACTCACTTGATGACCAAAGGTACCTTTCATTCCTCAAACAATATCTATGAAAATTATATCAGGACTCCACTCCCCATTTAATCATGATTTAAATTCCAGTTCTAAAAACATAATTCTCACCAAATAGAAACATTCAGACCCCCTAGTAATTCATAACCCAAAAAGATAATGGTTTTATAACCCTTGTCACATCAGATAATTTCATACAATGATAAAACTAGGTTTATGAATATCATTATAATAGTTCAAGGTTCATATCATTTTAGAGAACTATTTAAGACTTTTTCTATGAGATACAAACTTTATGACATTATCACATTAACGTTATATAGATGAATAATCAACATATGATAGGACATTTATTAATAGTCTATTCATTGAATACATGCAATCTATAGAAATCAAATCCAACCTATATATGTATATATGAATATATATATATAGAAGAATGTGTCTGTTTGTATGGGTATGCATGTGCATGTATATTTATGTGTATGTGTATGTACTTTTAAGTATATATATATATCTATGTGTATCCATGAATGTGTTTTTGTGCATATATGAATATGTATTTGTGTCAATGTGTACGTACATGTAGGTATGTGTATGTATGTTTGTATGTATGATTATGTGTTTGAATATGTATGTATGTTTATGTATGCATATGTGTATGTATGTATGTGTATGTGTAAAAAAATAAATAATATTAAAAAACATAAAATATAAAAATATAAAATAGAAATAAATAAATAAATAAGTATGTGTATGTGAATGTATGAGTATATATCTTTAGGTTTGTGTATATATATTAGTTTATTTAGTGTATATATTTTCATATATGTGTATTTATATGTGTATTCATATGTATATGTTTGTGTATGCATGTATGTGTATGTGTGTATGTGTATTTGTATGTATTTGGGTATGTTCATGTGTATGTGCATGAATGAATGTGTATGTCTTTTTATGAGTATATAATTAGTAATTAATAATTAGTATTTAGAAATCAAAATTACATATTATTAATCATATAATTAGTAATTATAAATTAGTGACAAGTAAATATAATTAATTATCAATACACATAATTATTAATTAGTAATTATATGAATATTAATTATAATCATAAATTAAGAAATTATTAATTATAATGAGCAATTAATAATTAACAGTTTGTAATTATATAATTAGTAATTATTAATTAATAATTAATAATTTCATATTATATAATGACAAATTAGAAATATTAATATTTATTATAAAAATACTTTATAATTATTAATTATAATTATATTATTAACAATTATATACATTTTTTGATTATATAATTAATAGAAATAATTATTAGATTACTAATTATAATTATATAATCAGTAATAGTAATTATATAATTTAAATTATAGAATTGGTAATTATAATTATACCATTAATATTTATAATTGTTAATTAATAGTTATATAATTATGACATTATTATATAATTTATAATTTTAAAATTACTCATTATATAATTACACTTCTATATAATAAATCATTATATAATGAGTAATTATAAAAAAATTAAATAACTATACAAATTAATTATTTATTTTATAACTATGCATATATATTTTTATTTTGTAATTAATATACAACAAAAATTTTGTTTATAATATGAAAATAATAACATATTTCTATAAACAATGATTTATATATTAATATTTTGTCATTTATATACACAATTATATTATATTCATTAATTACTATAATCTTATCAAGGACATAGAAATGAAACTTATGGCTAATCCCTTGCATATCACGTTGCTACTTTCATACTTCAGGCTGTTATAAAAGAAAATCATAGTACATATAAAGATCATCTTTATTAGTGCTCAATTTAGTGTTGATGAAATAATAAACTATCAAAACATATGATTTTATCATTTATAAATATATAATTTTGACCCTTTTTTAAGTGTTGATAAATTCCTGACCATTCTTATAAAATAACCCAAATTACATTATTGATCAAATGTGTCATTTAAGCAATTATGGAACCGACACTCTTCCCCATCCCACAGATATTTTTGTGAATGAATTAATCTTTGAAATCGATGGCATGAAATATACTACCATGATGATTTGTTTTTATTGAATGTTTTGGATAATTCTTCATATAAAATGATTCCACACTCTATTACACTCCATTATGATAATACTTTACACATTTTAGTTTTTATATTTATTTTTTATTCATTTTTTTCACATTGAATCATTTGAGTTTCTCAATAATGGATTTGACATGATTTTTTATTATTTTAAATTATTTTGAAAATTTTTTTAATGATGTATTTTCATACTAAGTATCTCATGGAATTGTTTATTTTTTAATTAATTTAAAATTTTCTACTAGTTATATGTTTGTATGACAAGAATATTGATTTAAAAATTGTAATTCATTTTTTAACAATGCATTGTATTCCCATACATGCATAATGGTGTTTGGTTTGAAGATGTTTTTGTATTAATAGTGATCTATGTGTTTTATTTAAAATGGAATGGATAATAAAAAAACAAGTATTATTAAAAATTTATAAAATATTTAATAATATGCATATAAACCATTTATGTCATATAAGTACAAAAGTAATGTAACACCCCAAGCTTCCATTATACACTTCTCATTGAATAATACAGTAGCGTGTGTGGTAGGCAACTTCAAGTTCTAACACACACCACAACCAATAAAAGTAGCCATTATGAATAGTAATACATAATTTTTGAAATTTTATTAATTTTATCTTGCCAAATGGACTTCGTTTTTATATTCGGAATATCGATTATAGCTTAGGGTGAAATTTTGGGATTATTCTGAAAAACTTCAATTTTGATGAATAGTGAAACAACTAAGTGGTAGTTAAAAAACTGATTTTTTGTTTAAATGAAACATTGCCACTTCTGTGATATGATTTTCAAAAATCCGACATACATGGTTGTAAATAGGAAGTAAAATGTGGTTCAATGGGATTAAAATAATTTTTTGGGAGTAGTAACTTTTAAGTTTAATTAATCGAGATTATAGGTAATTAGTGAAATTTAAGGTAAAAATGATATTATAAAAATATTAAAATACCCTTACACTTGTCCTACACCTATTGGATGAGTCATGGCTGACAACGACAATCCGTGGGTCAACTTGGGGACCCCATGGAGCCACATTGGTAGCAAAATCACATTAAAAACCTTTTATTTAATGTTAAAATAAAAATGTCGCAAACATGAGTTGTTTTACTAAAACAATTATCAAATGGGGTTATACAAGTAATATTTTTGACTATAAATATTCATTAGAAATATAAAAAGATTTCCTACATCATGATAGTTTTTTTATAATTTTTAGACATTAAATAAATTAAATTATTTATGACACCATGATGATGCACCGATTACCTCATTATTTAATGATTTAAATAAAATGAAAAGATAATGAAAAATCTAAGACCTACACATGTCAAAAACTTATTGGATGGGTGGATTTCGAACCCTTATCACCTTAGCCTCGAAATATGTAAGTGTGGGACCTTTAAAATACGAAACTCATTATATAATAAAGTAACATTTTATTACTTTCCAAGAGTGCCCCTCCTCTCCTCTTATAAAAGGCCCCCACCACTATCACCTTATTCACACCATCCAAGCCATTTGACTCGGCCAACTTCTTCCCAAATACTCTCTCAACTTCCCTCTCTTACTCCTAGAATCCTCACATTGGGTAGAAGTCTTCCCAAGGAAGCCTTTGGCTCAAATCAAAAAAGAGTTACCCGATTTTAAGGTAATGTCTTCTCTTGTGTTCTTTTGTTTTATTTTTCTTCTCCAACCACCTAAAATCATTTTATTACTTTATTTTGTAACAACACAAGTATCATAAATATACTTGGATATTTTTATGAGAAGTATTTTATTTACACTTACACACATGTTCGTCTAATGGTTAAATAACATACTATTTCTGTGGTTGGAAAATTTCTGCCATAAGAAATGATGATTGTTCAATCTTCTTTTAACACCTCTAATGGTGGAAATTATGAAGACACTATTTTTATATATGATATATATTATGTTTTTTTTTCCTTATGATTCTGTATTTTTCATTTATGGCATTCCTTTAAAATTTTCATTATGGGTAAACGCGATAATTTCATTTTAGGAAGTGCGGACTACCGCCCCCTCAAAGTGATTTGAATCGTTAATTCCATATGTGGGATGTACAAAGGACTAAGTAAATAATATTATACATGATATTATACTGGAATTATATTATAACTTTATATAATTATAATTTCATTCCATTTAATATTTAATAGAAATGAAAGTTGCGTTCATGCGTACATACGGCTTACCGTCTCCATGAATGGTTCATTTCATTTCTTACCACTAAATGTTATGTAACATTATAAATGAATGTATATACTGGATATATATGATATATATGATATCTAAATCATGAATATAATTCTGGAGATAATGTATATTCTACCACATAAACAACCTGTAATTATAAGAAGTTTTTTATTGACTCAAGTACCAAAGATCGACAAAACGAATATTATTAACTTAAATGACTACATAAATTTCATAACATTGTAAAAAGTGATATAAAAGAGATAATTAACTTGAAAAAGTTTCTTAAGAATTTAGAGATTAACTGTAGTTTATTATCCAGGAGGTTAATAAACGGTCGAGTCAAGTCGGACACATGGTAAGGGAACTTTTTAACACAATTTTAGTTCTTTGGGTTAATCTCCTACTTTCAAATTATGTCATGATATTATTACATCCTATCTTGTATTTGTACTTTCTTTATGTTTACGTATAGTTAATACACATAATAGATCTATTTTATTAAAAAAATGATCTTTGTAAGGGACTTCGTCTCAATATCCTTTCATTGAGGCATATTTGGTTTTATACACAACATTCATTTATACGGGGTATGAACCCCTTTGAATTTTACTTTTATTCAAAAAGAATATTTTTATTTGAATAATTTTTACTAAACGACAAAAGGAATGTTTTTTTTCTTATATATGCGGCGAAAAAAACTTCCCCACCACCATGCCCATTATTTTAGTTTCGGCTTCCTCTACAAGCCATAACATTTTTTTTAAAATGAAAAATAAATATCAAGTTTTAGTTTTCTTTTTTTTATTGAAAATGGTATTGAAAGTGTTTTTATATCAATTTTTTGTATTGATATATTGTGATTGAAATGTGGAAATGTTATGTTTCCTTTATTCACGTTTTATGTGATATGATTATGTTATGGTTTATGATATGTTTAAACCTATTCATATGAGGAATGCATTGGACTTAATAAGTGACGGGTGGAGCCTGCTATAGCTCCTCGATGAATTGGTAGGTCTCATGAGACAAACTAGTGTCTTGGCATGAGGCCTTGACAAAATAATATTTGTGGTCTTGGCACGAGGCCTTGGCTATGTGGTTATGATAGTCTGGCATTATGCCTTCCATCATTATGAAAGTGTTTATTGATATTGCATGTTATTATTCGACCAGTAGAATATCCATGTGAATAAGTAAATGGCATTATTTCGTTTTACTTTTTCCATATTATGTTGAAGTTCACGTTTAAAGGGCTTTTGTTTTAGTTATACATTGCCTTAAATGATTATTTTTATTTATGAAAGCTTCCGCAATATTGTTATACTTACTGAGCATCTGAGCTCATCCCTTTCAATGTTTTAATTTTTTCTAGGATGTGGAGAAGTATTTTAGGAATGACCTACAAGGATATTTGGAAGGGGATATGAGTGTGGAAAATGGAGATTATGTTATTGTAGTTTTTCACTTTATGATATAATGTAACATTTATGAGTGTATCTAGTGTTTCCAAGGCTACTAAACTAATCGGTCATTCGAGACTTGATATTTTTTGATCAAGCCAATGTTATGAAGTAATGCACCGACTCTAGGTAGCTGGGGTCGGGGCGTTACAGTTGGTATCAGAGTCAGTTTAGTACTAACCTTGGATGCTAGATTTAGATAAACTCTGACTATATTACATAGACCAAAGATAGACTTTGAGGATTAGTATAGAAGAACATCCTAATGTTTTGGTATTATAGAGATTTTGTGTGTTTTCGAGCAATACATCCCTGTCTAGATACAAGCAGGTAGAGGAAACTCTGGCACAGATGTATCTAGGGGAAAAACCTGAAAACACCGCTATGAGCTAGACTCGAACGGGAACTAGTGCACGGCAACGGACCTTGCTGCACTCTTGGTTACGACACTCCTAGGGGATATTCTTAGGATACTTATCATTTTCTTGAGAAACCATTATGAAGGGCTTATGAGTACATACTTCCTCAAAGAAAACATTTTTCTGATTATGGATTACATCTATAATCCGTTCAATTTACATGAAGTATTTTACAATTTTGGAATTATTCATTGCAATTCATAAACTAACCTAGTTTATGCCATTGTATAGTAATGGCACCCAGTAGAAGGAATGTGAACTCCATCAATACGTATGATCCAAAGAGTAAAAAGGATCATATCTTTCACGGTATTAAGCCAAAATTTTGAAGGGAAATAGTCTCCCATGTGTTCTCAACATATAAAGAAATAGTATCATGTGTTAATAAGAAAAGTAAAGAATTCTCTGAGTCTTATGGCATTGAAGGGAAAAAAGAGAAGAAAAGGATGGAAGAGAGAATGATGGATAAAGGGGTGAGGGAAAAAAAGAATTTTACAATATGTGATAATTGTGGGAAGAAACACCTTGGAACTTGCCTAAAGGGAATGGGATTTTATTATAAATGTGGAGAAAAAGGACACCAAGTGTGTGACTGCAAGGGTAAGAAAAAGGTTTCAAATGTACAATTCTTCATCTGCAAGGAGTGGGGATACTACGCAAACCAATGTCCAAATAATCAGAGTATGTCCCAAAAGATGTTATTGGATAATAATCAAGTAATGATACTACCACAGATGAGGAGGAATGATTAGAGTTCATATATTGTTATTAAAGAATTTTTTCATTTGAGTGTTGTATCAATGATGTACTAGTTATAATAATTATTTAGTATATAAGGATTGTATTGCAGTACTATTTAATCAAAGACTTGAGATTGTGTAGAACCAAGAAAAGTGACTCCATAATAGGTTAAATTTTTTAAAATTATAAGGTTGAGAGAAAGATAAACCATAATATGGTTCTGATATCGAGACAGTGATTTTGGAATAATACATGATTGATTTGGATAAATTATATTGGATATTCTTAACTTCCTTGAAACTGGTTAATGTTTTTTATACATTTTTGGATAGAAGGAGTATATCTAGTATTCTATAAGGAATAAGGGATCATGAATGTAATCAATAAAGATTTATAGTAATTCAGGATGTTGTAGTGTTTTAAAAGAATACATGATGAAGGTGTTCACATGTTGTTACGTGGAAAAAAGGATCTTTATTATGTTTACCTTCCATATAAAATTTGGATTGCGAGTTGGACAGAAGTATTTTGGATAACTATAAAGGTTGGAATGGATTAAGTTGAAACTTGGATAGTATTGTTTAAGGTTAAAATATTTCTGAATATTATTTTTGGAATATTATAATACTATATTTTTAGGAAAAGGAAAAGTTGTAGGTCGTGGGATAACCCTTCGCGTCAGACAAAGCTGTAGGAATCGAACCCACAACTATAGGGCGACATGCCTTTATTACCTACCACTAGCCTACAGGAAGTCCCAGGTTATTACAAAATATTTTTCCTAATCTAAATAGAATGTGTTAATATTTAGAACCTTGTACGATTAGGATAAATATAATATTTTTGTGTTCTATTATATTTTTGAGTAAAAGATGAGTTTGTGGTAGAAATAAGTTGAAAGTTGAAACTCTACTTGTCAAGCATAAATATATATATACCAATCTCTTATTCTATGAAGAAATTAATTCTTAATATTTAGTAAAGGGATTTTAAAACAAACAATGTTCTATCCTAATACCTTATGTCTTGTTGAATTAATAATATTTTAAATCAACATAGACTGAAGGCTTTGAGGCCCTCAATTTTACACCTGTTTGTGATTGATGACCTCAATCACTCCCTACAAATATTTAAATTTTTCCTCCAATTATATGTTTCTAATTTCCACCAATGTTCTCCTTATTGAGATCATAATTTGGTGGTGACTTTTCCATTTCCCTTTCCCTATTATTAAGGCTAAAATTTTATTAACTTTATTTCCGATGTGGGTCTTCCACAAAGTTATTTTCTATTTTCAACATTTTATTTCCAAAGAATAATTTCAAATTGGGAGGATGCAATTTATTGAAGGAGTGGATAATGTAACACCCCAATCTTCCACGGTACACTTCTCTTTGAATAATACAGTAGCATGTATTGTATGCAACTTCGAGTTCTAACACACACCACAACCAATCAAAGTAGCCGTTATGAATAGAAATACCTAATTTTTGAAATTTTATAAATTTTATCTTTCCAAATGGACTTCTTTTTTGTATTTGGAATATCGATTATAGCTTAGGGTGAAATTTTGGTAATGTTCTGAAAATCTTCAATTTTTGATGAATAGTGAAACCACTAAGTGGTAGTTAAAAAACTGATTATTCATTTAAATGAAACATTGCCACTTCTGTGATTTAATTTTAAAAAATCTGACATACATGGTTGTCATTAGGAAGTAAAATGTGGTTTAATGGAATTAAAATAATTTTTGGTGAATAGTAACTATTAAGTTTAATTAATCACGATTAAAGGTAATTACTGAAATTTAAGGTAAAAATGATATTATAAAAATATGAAAATACCCTTACACTTGTCCTAACTCTAATTTATGATTCATTTCCGACCAAGAAAATCCATGGGTCAACTTGGGGACCCGTTGGATCCACTTTGGTAGGAAAATAAGATTAAAAACTTTTTATTTAATGTTAAAATAAAAATGTCACAAACATGAGTTGTTTTACTAAAACAATTTTTAAATGGGGTTATAAAAGGCATATTTTTTTACTATAAATATTAATTAGAAAGATAAAAAGCTTTCCAACATCATGATATATTTGTTATAATATTTAGACATTAAATAAATTAATTTATTTATGACACCATGATGATGCAGCGATTACCTCATTATTTAACGATTTAAATAAAATGAAAAGATATTGTAAAATCTAAGATCTACACATATGAAAAACCTATTGGATGGGTAAATTTAGAACCCTTATCACCTTAGACGCGATATATATAAGTGTGGGACCTTTAAAATCCGAAACTCATTATATAATAAAGTAACATTTTATTACTTTCCAAGAGTTCCCCTCCTCTCCTCTTATAAAAGGCCCCCACCACTACCACCTTATTCACACCTTCCTAGCCATTTGGCTCGGCCAACCTCTGACAAAATACTATCTCAACTTCCCTATCTTTCTCCTAGAATCCTCACTTCGGGCCGAATTCTTCCCATGGAAGCCTTTGGCTCAAATCAAAAAAGAGTTACCCGAACTTATGGTAATGTCTTCTCTTATGTTCTTTTGTTTTATTTTTTCTTCTCCAACCCCCTAAAATATTTTTATTACATTATTTTGTAAAAACACCAGTATCCTCAATATACTTGGATGTTTTCATGTGAAGGATTTTATTTACACTTACACACACCTTCGTCTAATGTTTAAAGAATATACTGTCTCTGTGGTTGGAAAATTTCTACCTCACTAAACGATGATGGTTCAATCTTCTTTTAACACCTATCATGGTGGCCATTATGATGAAAATATTTTTATATATGATATATATTATGTTTTGTTTTCTTTATGATTCATTATTTTTCATTTATGTCATACCGTTACGATTTCCATTATGTGTAAATGCAATAATTTTATTTTAGGAAGTGCAGACTACCACCACCTCAAAGTGATTTAATCGTTAATGACATATGTGGGATATATAAAGGATGGAGTAAATGATATTATACATTATATTATACTGTAATTATAGTATACATTTATATAATTATAATTTCATTCCATTTAATTTGAAAGAGAAATGAAATTTTCTTTCATGCGTACGTACGGCTTACCGTCTCCATGAACGGTGCATTTCATTTCTTACCTCTAATTGTTATGTAAAATTATAAATGAATGTATATACTGGATATATATGATATATATGATATCTAATTCATGAATATAATTCTGCAGATAATGGATATTATACCACATAAAAAACTTGTAATTATAAGAAGTTTATTATTGACTCAAGAACCAAAGATCGACAAAACCAATGTTATTAACTTAAATGACTACATAATTTTCGTAACATTTTAATAAGTGATATAAAAGGGATAATTTACTTGAAAAGGGTTTTTAAGAAAGTAGATATTAACTCTAGTTTATTATTCAGGAGGTTAAAGAACGGTCGAGTCAAGTCAGACACAAGGTAAGGAAACTTCTTAACCCAATTTTCGTTCTTTTGGTTAATCTCCTACTTTTAAATTATGTCATGTAATTATTATGTCCTATCTTGTATTTGTACTTTATTTATGTGTAATTATAGTTAATACACATAATAGATCTATTTTATTTGAAAAATGATCGTTTTAAGGGACATCGTCTCAATCTCCTTTCATTGAGGCATATTTGGTTTTATACACAACTTTCCTTTATAAGGTGTATAAAACCCTTTGACATTTACTTGTATTCAAAAAGAATTTTTTTTATACGAAGCATTTTTACTAAACTACAAAAGGAATGTTTGTTTTCTTACGTATGCGGCGAAAACGACTTCCCCACCACCATGACCATTATTTGAGTTTTGGATTCCTCTACAAGCCATAACTTTTTTAGAATGAAAAATAAATATCAAGTTTTAATTTTCTTTTATTTTGGTATTGAAAATGGTTTTGAAAGTGTTTTTATATCAATGTGTTGTATTGATATCTTTTGATTGAAATGTGGAAATGTTATGTTTCCTTTATGCATGTTTTATGTGATATGATTATGTTATGGTTTATGATATTTTTAAAACTATTCGTATGAGGAATGCATTAGAATTAATAAGTGATGAGTGGAGCCCGCTATAGCTCCACGATGCATCGGTAGGTCTCATGAGACAAACTAGTGTCTTGGCACGAGGCCTTGAAAAAATATTATTTTTAGTCTTGGCACGATGCCTTGGCTACGTGGTTATGATAGTCTGAAATTATGCATTCCATCATTATGAAAGTGGTTATTGATATTGCATGTGATTATTCGACTAGTAGAATATTCATGTGAATAAGAAAATGGCATTATTACATTTTACTTTTTCCATATTATGTTGAAGTTAATGTTTTAAATGATTTTTTTAGTTACACAATGCCTTAAATGTTTATGTTTATTTATGAAAGCTTCCGCTATATTGTTATCCTTACTGAGCATCTGAGCTCACCCATTTCAATGTTTTATTTTTTTCCAAGATGTGAAGAAGTATTTTAAGAATGACCTGCAGGGATAGTCTGAAGTGGATATGAGTGTGGAAAATGGGGACTATGTTATTGTAGTTTTTCACTTTATGATGTAATGTAACATTTATGAATGTATCTAGTGATTCCAGTGCTACTAAACTAATCGTTCTTTTGAGACATGATCTTTTGTGATCATGCCAATGTTACGAAGTAATGCACTGACTCTGGGTAGCTGGGGTCGGGGCGTTACAAGTAAAAAAACAACTTTGTATAATTTTGTATCTTCAAATTAATGATAATATAGAATAGGGAAAAATTATTAAATAAATGTTTCCATCAAATGTAATGGTATATACATGTTGAACATATTTAAATTTTGGAATGCTTTGCACATTAAATATTCAATATATATATGAAATCCAATTCAGAAATTAAATAACACAACACCAAAAATAGAGATAATTTTATATAAAATTATGAACTAATATGAAGCAATTATTGTCCCATTTTATAATAAAACAAAAAAAAATTAATTCTTAGAAAACTATACCTTATAAGTTATGAAATCAATATAACAACATTGAAGGATATAATAACCAACCGATATAAAAAATCCATTATAACATTATGGAATTTAATATTCATATTAGACAATATCCGATATAATAAGAAATTTAAGAATGGAGGTCTTTTCAAAGGTTTTTAAATCAATGACATAAATAAAGAAAAAATAAAACAATAAACCATCACATAGAGTTAGAAAAAAAATTAATCCGCTAAAAAATATAACAATGTTTTAAATGTTGTCGAAACACATTGAAGAAAAAAATATAGCTAGTAAAAAATACAACACTAATGTTTATGGATGGTTTGATATGATTTAAAATTTAAATGATAATGGGGATCATATCAAGAAAGTGAAAAATATAATTGACGATGGACTTTAAAATTTTCTAAAGATGACAGGGAAATTAACAATTTGTGGTAAGAATTAATTGTATATTATTGTACTAAATATACAATGTTTTCATCCAAATTAATGTTCTAATATTTTATAGCATGAAAAAGTTGTAGGAACACCATTTTTAGAAAGATATATTTTCTATTAATGATATGTCAATAGAAAATAATGATCTTTCTTTTTTAACATAATACTATAAATTCATGTTATGATTAATGAGTATAATACCTGAATTAATATATTCCATTCCAAATGATTTAATAATATTTTATAATGGCCATGAATTACATAAGAAATTCTATATGTTTATTGCATGTTGATATAAAACATATGAATCATATCATTAAAATTTTTTATTGTACTTGTCAATAATTACATGGTTTAGGTGGAAATATATAGGGGAAATGATTTTTTGCGAATTAGTGAAGTCTAACGATACATAAATTCAAGATTGGTCACATCATCACCCAACTGACTCTCTCTAGTAGAATAAAATATTACATTAGTATCATGAATTTACATATGAGATGGTAAACCACTTTCATGAACTAATTATAGTTAAAATAAATCCTTATAGAGAACAATGAAGGATTAATGTTACCAGATTAGCTATTTTGGAAATTTATAACCTTCCACCACAAATATGAATGAATCAAAAATATATTATGTTCTCACTAGTTATATTACAACCACAAATACTAGATAATGATAGAAATGATTATTTATAAATAATAAACAATTATCAGATGTTTTTATGGGATTTATATGTTACATTGTATGATTCTTATAAAAACGAAGAGTGAACATTGGGAGAAATTTTTTTGGATGAAAATTTAATTTCATTTTATGAAAAATATTCATGATATAATATTAAATTATTATTAGATTTTTCTATTTTTAATGATGATAGAAACTTTTTTAGGTTGAAATATTTCCTAAATAAATATAAAATAAGGAATCATATATTTTCACCCTATTGATATATATACCAATATTAGGAAATATCATTTGATGAGAATTCATAATAAGGAAAAAAACTTATCCACAAGCATGTGATGAAATTTTTGAGAAATTAATATATGTTTTAACTAATATTGGTAAACCCTTTTTGAAAAACCTAGTGAATATAGATTGAAAAAAAGGACGAGATTTTTGGAATTTCATTATTGAAATACTTTTATTTTTAAATCTTTTGTTAATGTAATGAATTAAGAAATAATATATATGATCAACTACTTGGAAAACTAATAAATAGGCCAAAATTAAATATAAAATTAATTTCTAGTGATAAATGATTATTTTGTTGAAAAGGGAAGAGTAGATACTAGTGAAGGGAGAAATATGAATGCTTATTCCATTAGTGGATTCCACTCTTTACAGGATAAAGATATTTTAAATTTTCAAACCACTTAAATAATATAATGGTTATAGAGGGGTATTCATAAAATATCAGTTATAACATATTTATGAATGATTTGAAGAAACATATGTCAAAATCATATGACTAAAATGTTTTGATGAAATATTTAGTGCATGTGACTTTTCATTACTTTATACCCAAAATTTTCTAACACAAATAAACAAGGAATTTGTTATTTTACGAAAATATATATACTAATGTTATTGAGCTAATGATGTTTCTTACATTTTAAATGGTATTTCCTATCATATTTTTAAAATAAGAGATGTTATTCCAATGATTATTATATCATATAATGGATAAATATTTGTAGAGAGATCCAAATATGTGGTCCTATAAAATAAATATTGTTGTATACTATTTTATTGTATATAAATATATTTAAAGTGACTATAAAAAATAAAATTTATCCCGAAGGTTATTTTAAAATGTGATATATTATTGTGGAATCTATTTAATTATATTCCAAAAAAAATGTCTGACATGGATATCATTAGTCTCTTAAACACACATCAATGTGTTCACCTTTTTGGTAAAGAAATTTTTGGATTATATATTCATTTACTAAAAATTATAGAGTTCAAGAAGGAAAAAATTAGGGTCTGTATAATAGAATTGAGGTTGATCGACTTGTTAGGACTCATAATGCCACTCTGAGGTAATTGAATATATCCAGGGATAAAATATAGATATCAAATGAACATAATTAAGAATTTATAATATGGGTTTGAGGTTATATATTTTATGGAGTTATTTAAATGAGTAAAATCATTTTCAAAATTATATTTATAGCTATTCATAGTAAGAATTATAAATGCAATATATTAAAATGATTCTATAATTAAAAAGTTTTTATTCTATATAATAGAATATGATTAATGTAATATAATGAAAAGTTGAGTGTTTACTATTATATAGGAAATTAAGGATGCATATAATACCATTTAATCAAATAAAAATTTTATGAATATTTCATAATTTGGAATAATCCAAAATATATGGGAGTTGGATTATATATTATTCCAAGAACTGATTGTTTATAGGAAATGGGTTGATATATAGATAATAACTAATACATATGAATTTTGATTAAAAAATGATGATTAGTATATAATAGAACATGAATAAATCTTCCACAGGAGAATCCTATGTTTTACATGTATTTTATTCCCCAGATCATACAAACATAAATTGTTCAAATATTTTGATGGTAAATAAAAGAACTACTGGGTCAAAGGAAAATTACATTGAGGATGTACTATTCACTTGGATATCACAATAACATCTTGTAGTTCCCAATAAAGATGGTATATTTTTATCATAGGGGGATATTTGGAGGATATTTGGGTGCTCTATAAATGTTCTAATCCCTTAAATCATTAAATAAATGTATATAGGTTAACAAACATGAAAAAATGTATTTGAGTAGTTTTTAATATACAATGTGGTTCCTTATAATATTATGTGTTTAATACATTATTTACATAAAATAAATTAAAATATTTTCTACATGTGTAGATGATGGATTCTCCATCTACTAATACTAACAATTTTGAGGAAAAACATATTATAAATATTGAAATTGAGAAAATGAGAAAAGGTGAAGAATATATTGTTAAGAAATGATATAATTGAACTTGTGTAACACCACATGATTCTGTATTTTTTCATATAAAATGAATCATTTTGTTATTTTTATTTACATGCAACCATAATTATAACTTGTGTTTCACATAGTATTTTGTTAAAATGAAACATGGCTTGTTATTTAATCATTATTAAAATATTTTTCATCTATCTATTGAAATAGAGGATATTAATATGATTAAATATATTATAAAATATCATGACACACTCCCACCAAATATGCCCCTCCTGAGCTGGCAATGGTGAATGGGAGATAATGACCCCCCGAGTCCTGCCTCCAATAGGCCCCGGGGTGGTGACTAGCACCAAGGGTATGAGTTTTCAAAAATATGGGAGGCATTACCCTTTTTGTTATTTAAGATCGGGAAATAGGACAAGTCAACCACCAAAAAGTAAAAGAACAAGTGTATATAAATAAACACAAACCAATCCCACTTGCATGTTTAAATAGTTCTGAATCAAGGTACAAGTACAAGAAAGAACAAAAGTGCAATACCAAAAGAAACAAGTACAACAAACTGCAGCCACTCCAACTACCCCGGCTAGTAGTGTCCCACACGGCCCTGGTAGTCCTCATGGAAACCTGAAAGTAAATGTAGGGTGAGCATACAAGTATACTCAATAGGGAATCCTAAATCTCTCATGCAAAAGTGGGGAGACATCCTAATGTTCTGTGAGAACAATAGAAGAAACCTAGCAAGGAATTCTATCCACCCAACCTCATCATCCACAATCACCAAAACAAAATCATAACAGGTAGTAGTATATAAGAACAAGAGTATTGTGTACCCCACAACATTTTCCCCCACTAGCTAACTACACTTCCTAACGCTACCACACTCTTCCCGCCCGCACACACCTGGGCCTCACAACAACGTATCCCACCCACACACACCTGGGCCTTAGAACCACGTATCCCTCTCTCACACACAAGGGCCTCACAACCACGTATCCCGCCCGCACACATTTGGGCCTCACAACCATGTATCCCACCCGCACACACCTGGGCCTCATCCAGAAGGTTCTTGGGAAATAGTAAAACCTCCCCGAAGAGTCTTGGGCTAGACCAACCCAATCGAAACCTATCTGAATTGTCTTGGGTGTAAGGCCGCCTCAATCCCTCACAACCTAGGAAAGAAGGAGTAGGAAGGAGCTAGTAAATAAGGGGAGAACACCCTCTCCCAAGAAATTGGAGTGTTCAGCACTAAGTTCTCAACATGGGTGGGGTGCGATAAAACCCAAAGATACAGGTATATATATATATATACCAAACACTCAGCCCAACCTTTGGCTTCTAATCCAAGTACTGAGCACGTGCCTCAGCACTACTACCACGAAGCTTGCATATAAAAAACAATCCCAACCCCATTTAGGTGTTCATGTTTCAACAGAATCAGCTTATTAGTTCCTTAACTACTTGGAATCTATCCACAACCAACCATAACGATCATTAGTAAAACATATCCCTGCCATCCACAAATCAAGTTAGGAAAACACAAGCAACACAGCCAAGTCCTTCTTATTAACCAACCATCCCCATTGATTATTATTTCTGTTTCAATACCAATACCCACCATTCATTAATTCTTCCAATTTTTATTTATTAATAACATCCCAGAGTTCGTTCACATTCAAACCCATCCCTGCAGCCCCGCTGCTAACCACTATAACCAAAAACATACCGTACATCATTACCCCTTTAATACCATTCATTACATCCCCACTGCCCATTACCAACATAGCATTCACACCAACCCACAACCAAGTCAACCACAGCCCCACTGCTCACCTGATCCACAAAAACCCACAAAACACCCCCTCACATGCCACGAATCCAAGCCAACACCCACATGTTCATTATTCCATTTTGTTTAATCAGGGTAATCACACAAGGGTTCCAGATTTTCATTTATTCAGCCAATATTACATGATTAACAAATTTCCACATTCCAAAAATTTCCATCTATAAACGGCCTAGAAAGATAGGGATGCATTTAATTTCACATGAAAAGGACCCCAAAGACCGTGATTTTCAGTAGGTATAAGCCTATTCAATTCACAACCTAATATCAGAGGATATAAAAAATTAAACAAAACAACTTCCCAATCCACTTTCTTCAACCAGTTATTATCATTCTTTAAAGGTTCAACCGTTTCTCATGAAAACAAAAGGATACCCACCCAGCATGATGCACAATTTAGAGAGACAAAGGTAAGATCCCTACATCAATAGGTTCTGATCACAACGCTCCCCCAGATCAACTTAAGAAGACGTTCGTCGGCATCTGCCACTTCTGTCGAAACCCAAAAAAACTTCCTCGGGTTGATGTTGGAATGGAAAGGCCGAAGGAAAGACAAAATATCCAAGCATAGAAGTTCCGCCTCATCGTTACTATCCTGTGGCCACTGACGGATCGTAAATCGGAGCTCGGGCGAAGAAGTTGTGGAAGAAAAATGATCATTTGGGTCTCTTGGGAGAGCTCTATTCAGAGGAGAGGGGAGGAGAGTTGTGTGTTAAGAAGGAGGGGACCCCTCCTTTTATAGGTGAGAAAAGAAAAATTACATGGCATGTACTTTATGGTACACAGTGTGTACTCGATAATTTTACACGGTCTCCACACGACTTTCAACACGGCACACGGCCGTTGACTCGTCAACACACGGTTTGAGGGTAACACATACATGGGTAAGGACTACACAGCCTGTAGTTTGGACACACGACATGTACGCATTTATTTCACATGGAAAAGACACAGCTTCAACACAGCACATGGCCGTTGACTGGTAACGCGTACGCGGGGAGGGACTACACGGCGTGTAGTTTAGGGTACACGGAGTGTACCCATTTACTTCACCCATCAAAGACACGGCCTTCCACATGGGGTATACCCAGTGATGGGGTACACAACGTGTAGTATGGGGTAAACGACGTGTACTCATTTCTTTCACACAGCAAGGACACTTCCTTGAACACGAGGTATACTAGGCAAGGTGGTACACGACATGTACTCACACTACACGGCGTGCACTTACAAAATTCTAGAAAGTGTAGGAAAAGTCTATTTTACTCTCCAGAACACTTCAAGACCCTCTTTTTAAGAAAGGAATGGGCCAGAGTGGTCCTAGCCATTACATCAGATACCTCTTAAAACATTCTAGTCCCCGAGAATTCAAAACCACCCAGAGTAACCCAACAAGATACCTCTTAGGGATTTTGTTATAACAGGAACCCAACCACCAACCCTAATTGTGGGAGTTAGGAATTCCTTCTCCTATGTCGAGATATTATCTACATTAGGTGGCACAGACTCGCCTGCATTGGTTTAATTGCATCCTCATTAAGGAATCTCGATTAAGAATCGGGTCTTCCCACTTCCATACATTAGGATTTTTCAACTCACAGTGCCCCCAACACCGCACAATTGACACACTGCCCGAACACGTGGTTTGGGGAAAATTCATTTTCCTATGTCGAGATATTATCCGCTTTAGGTAGAACTGACTCGCCTTCAGGGGTTCAATCGAATCTTCATTAATGCGTCGCGATTAAGGATCGGGTTTTTCGCTTCCCCAAACGCCCGGACATATTAAATACACCTAAATAACAAGGAAACAAAAGGTCTCATAAATGACAAGCCAAGAATTCCATTCATCAAAGGAACAAAGTATAACATCAAAACAATGCTCAGAAGAACAAATATAACACAAGTTAATACAACTCCAGGTACTGAGTTTGGATCTGGGTCTCCCGCTCCCAAGTGCTCTCCTTAAGGCCGCCATGCCTCCACAACACGAGAAGAAAGGGAATGTTTCATCCATAGAGCACCTTATTATTACGATCTTCGAATTTGACTGGTCGTTCCTCAAAGGTCCCATCATCTCCCATATCTAACTCTCCCCAGTCGATAACATGAGAGTCGTCATGTAAGTACCGACGAAGCTCGGAGATGTGGAAGATGTCATGAACCTTCTCCAACTAAGGTGGAAGGGCTAGCTGATATGCCACCTCACTGACTCTCCTCAGCACCTCAAAAGGTCTGATGATCATAGGGGACCGCTTACTACACTTCTCGAACCTCCGCTACCCCCGTTGAGGGGAAAACATTAAGAACACATGATCTCCCACCTTAAAAGTCAAGGGCCTCCTCCGACGATCATCATAAGACTTCTGTCAGTCATGAGCCACTTTTATCCCCTCATGTACAAGATGATATTTCTCTGTGGTGGTCTCCACTACCTCTGGCCCAAGAGCACCCATCTCACCAACCTATTCCCAAAAAATGGGTGAACAACATGGTATTCCATACAAGGCCTCAAATGGTTTCATGATAATAGTAGAGTAGAGGCTGTTGTTGTAGGAAAACTCTACTAATGGCATGTGTCGTACGCATGACCCTCCGAAATTTAGAACGCATGCTCGCAGCATGTCCTCCAATGTTTGGATAGTCCGCTCTGTCTGCCCATCAGTCTGGGGTTGGAAAGTAGTGCTAAGGCATAGTTGGGTGCCAAAAGCATGATGTAACTCCCTCCTGACTCGTGAGGTAAATCAAGTATCCCGGTCTGAGACGATAGTCTTCGGAACTACATGAAAACACACCACCTCGTCTACGTACTGTTGTGTTAAGGTACTCACCGGGACCGACTCCTTAATTGCTGAGAAGTGAGCGGATTTCGTCAGTCGATCCACCACTACCCAGATAGCGTCATAACCACCATGAGCTCTGTGTAGTCCTGCGACGAAGTCCATTGAGTTTTCATCCCTCTCCCACTCGGGGACATCTAAAGGATGAAACAAACCACTAGGAACATGGTGTTCAGTCTTCACTTGCTGACACACTAGGCATTTAGCCACAAACTCTGACACTGCCCATTTCACCCCGGGCCACCAAAACTGTTCCCTTAGGCCTTGGTACATTTTTGAAACTCCTAGATGTACCGCCAAGTCTGATCTATGGAACTCACAGAGAACTCCCTCATGCATCGCCTCCAGAACAAAAAACCTTCCATGGAAAAGCATCTGATGTCGGCTGTCCTCTGACCATCCCTATGGAGCGTTTCCCTGATCGACACGATCCCGCATTACTTCCCCCTCGGATTCCCCCCACTGAGACTCTTCTACCGGCTGCAACAAGTAGTACGACACCGTCATTTGAAACAAACATCCTCTAACACCTTCTACCCTTGCATCCAAGTGCAAGGCGGCCAACTCTTCCATAACTTTCCAAGCATCAGCGGATTCCCGAACCACTTCCTTATGTGACTCCCTACTCCGGGCATCAGCCACAATATTTCCCTTACCTTCAGTGTAAGAGATCTCGAAGTCATAGTCTTGGAGAAACTCGACCCATCTCCGCTTTCGTAAGTTCAGGTCATGCTGGGAGAAGATATAACGCAGGCTCTTGTGATCTGAGAAGACCACAAAGCGCTCCCCAAAGATGTAATGTCGCCACAACTTCAGTGCGAACACTACTACTGCAAGCTCTAGGTCATGGGATGCATAGTTACACTCGTGAGGGCGTAACTACCTAGACCCATAACAGATCACTCCCTTCTTCTGCATCAGCACGCACCCTAGACGAAGGCTAGAAGCATCACAAAACACCTCATACAATAACCCTTACTCTGGCAACCTGAGTACGAGAGCACTGACCAAAATATCCTTCATGTAGTCAAAAGCCTTCTGGCACTACTCGCTCCATAGGAAGAACTGGTTCTTCCTATTCAAAGATCTCAATGGTGCAACAACTCGAGAGAATTCCGAAACGAACCTCTGAAAGTAACTAGCTAACCCTAGAAAACTATGAACTTCAGCTGTGCACTTGGGTGATGCCCAAGAATCAACTGCCTCCACCTTCGATTGGTCCAATCACACTCCATGCTGAGACACCAGGTTCCCAAGGATGTGTACTTCATGCATCAAGAACTTACACTTCGACAATTTCCAATAAAACTGGTGGTGTCGAAGGACTTCTAAGACTGCCCTGAGATGCTCAACGTTCTCCTCATCTGATCTTGAGTAGATCAAGATATCATCGATAAACACAATGACTAACCGGTCCAGAAACTCTCAGAAGACAATGTTTATAAGTCCCATGAACACAGCCTGTGCATTCGTAACTCCAAACGGCATCACTACAAACATGAAGTTCCCATACCTGCACCTGAAAGCCGTCTTTGAGATGTCACTGTCCATTACCCTCAACTGATGATATCTTTATTGTAGAAAAATCTTAGAAAACCAACATGATCCCCTCAGCTAGTCGAAGAGATCATCATCCTTGGAAGGGGTTAACGGTTCTTGACCGTTACCTGGATTAACCTTCAGTAGTCTATGCATAACCTGAGACCACCATCTGCCTTCTTGACGAACAAAACTGGAGCACCCCATGGAGACATGATGGGTCGAACAAAACCTTCTCCATCAGATCGTCAATCTTAATCCGCAACTCCCACAACTCCGAAGCTTCCATTCGATAAGGGCCCATCAAAATCGGATGGGCACGAGGCTGTAAGTCTATCCCGAACTCAAAATCACATCGGGGGGGGGGGGGGTAGAGTCACAACCTCCTCGGGAAAAACCTCGAGGAACTCCCCAACAACCTCTGGGACATCCATCATTTCTGTATCAGCTGGAACCGCGGACAACCCGCTTAATAAGGAAAAGAGAGGCTCTACATGCCGGCTTCCTACCTGATAGCTCCTCTCGTCAACAAAAGATATGCGCTTCCCATCCACGTTGACGAACAATAATATTCTCTGGAAGTAGTCGATAACAAAAATACAAGAAAACAACCATTCGATGCCTAGGATGACATCATATGGATGCATCTATAATAGAAGAAGGTCCCAACTAGATTGATGTGGTCCCAATGTCAGCCCACATCTCCGGCAAAGACAAGATACGATGGTCTGGCCTCTAACTAGTGTACTCAACACTAGTGGTATAGAATGCCTCTCTACGTATAGTACCAAAGCATTGGCTAGACTAGGTGCAACAAAAGAGTGCGAAGCTCCAAATCAAACAAAGAAAAAACAAGAGTGTTGGACAAACAAATCTTACCTCGCACCACCTCTGGTCCTGCTGGAGCTTTCAACTCTACTGCGTGCTACTGTCCATGACCAGCTCCTCTACCTCTCTGATGTTGTCCACCTCCCCGACCACGCCCTGGTCAATGTCCATGAGGAGCACGCTAAGGTCAGCCTCCTCCCGCAAAGTCTGCCCTCGGAGGAGCATGGTCTTGCTGTTGCTGGAAGGGCCACACCGAAAATTGGTGCTGCTGAGGTGGGCGCTGAACCTGCCCACCTCCACTGTACTGAGCTCAGGTCGGGCACTGACTCTAAACATGCCTGAAACCTCTACATGAAAAACACTTCGGTCCTGGGCTCGTGAAAAAGGGATGAGGACCCGAAGATCTGAACTCGAACTACTGGGGCCTACTCCCCCTGGCCTGAACTTGGAAGGTCCCGTCGCAAGAGACCTACTGCTGACTGCCTTCCCCTTCGACGAGCCCGGCTGGATCCCCTCTCGTGGTGGACCTCCCAGCGAGTGTATCCTCTCTACAACCTATGCCTTCTTCTGTCTTCCATGTACGTCGGAAGGGTGAAGGGGGTGACAACATACTGAATCGAAAGGAGAAGCACCTCCTACAAACGTCTCGCTCGAGACTCCTCATCGGGAAAGTGATCCAGAGAAAAGTGAAGGAGATCCTTGAACATGATCCCCAACTCTCGTACTGACATACTCCCCTGCTTAAGGGAGAGTAACTCCTTCCACCTATCCACCTTGATCATGGAATAAAGGAATTCCTCTCGTAATTCCTTCTCAAAGCCATCCCATGGAACCTCTGCCTCTATCCTCTCTACGAGGTAGAGTGTCCACCACTGTCGCACCACACCTCTCACCTGACTGACTACTAGGGGAACCCAGTACTCCCTCGGAGCACAGATCACGGTATAAGAAATTCCTTACTCCTAAAGGCACCCCTCCATCTCCGTATCCGATGTAATACCCTCGTAATTCTTGAGGGCCTGCCGCTGGAAATAACGGAGAGTCTTCTGCCACTAGTTATCTTCCTCCTCTCGGTCAATCCTCAACTAATCGACCACCTGGATCTGCTGGGCCTCGGCCATCAGAGCCACCCGGGGATGAAGTCCAGGTGCCATAGTTGTACAGTAAACAAGGATCGCCTAAGTCCATGTAGTAAGGAAATTTCTCAAGGTTTTATTTTATCACATTATTTTAATTTCTTTCTCAGAACGACAAAATCAAGTAAAACACAATCATGATGATGCATGTACCTTCCCTAGGGTCTCTATCCTACAATAAATGTGGTCTCACATGGTCGTTCGGTAGGCTCAGAGTCCTTGCACCGGATCACGGGGGCCCCTAAAATCTCGTGTCCTAGCCAGTCTTCCCTGGCCAATGTCACACACCAAGATTAAGCAACACTTTTGCCCTACCATCCCATGAAATCCTTACTATGCCTAACTCCAGAATCCATCCTATCTCTCAACCACCTGCCTCTAATACCATTCTTTCATGTCCCCCTCCCACCAAAGATGCTCCTCCTGCGCTAGAAATGGTGAAAGGGAGATAATGACCCCCTAGTCCCGCCTCCAGTAGGCCGTGGTGTGGCAACTATCACCAAGCGTATGAGTTTTCACAAATATGGGAGGCATTACCCTCTTTGATATTTAAGATCAGGAAATAGGACAATTCATCCACCAAATATGAAAAGAACAAGTGTATATAAATAAAACCAAACCAATCCCACATGCATGTTTAAATAGTTCTGAAACAAGGTACAAGTACAAGAAAGCTCAAAAGAACAATACCAAAAGAAACAAGTACAACAAACTACAGTAACTCCAACTGCCCAGACTAGAATGGTCCCGCGCGGCCCTGGTCATCCTCCTGGAAACCTGAAAGTAAACGTATGGTGATAAAACAAGTATACTCAGTCGGGAAACCTAAAGCTCTCATGCACAAGTGGGGAGACATCCTAATGTCCCGTAACAAAATATGAGAAACCTAAAAAAGAATTCTATCCACCCAACCTCACCAGCCACACTCCCCAAAACACAATCACAACAGGTATTAGTATATTTGAACACGATTATTTGTTACCCCACACCATTTTCCCCCACTAGCTAGATTCTCTTCCAAACAGCGAACATCCTAACTCTACCACACTCTTCCCACCCGCACACACCTGGTACTCACAACCACGTATCCCACCCGCACACACTTGGGTCTCAAAACCACGTATCCTACCTGCACACACCTGGGCCTCACAACCACGTATCCCGCCCGCACACACCTTGGCCTCACAACCACGTATCCCGCCCACACACACCTGGGCCTCATCTCGAAGGTTCTTGGGAAATAGCAAAACCTGACCGAAGAGACTTGGGCTAAATAACCCCAATCGAAACCTACCTGAAGAGTCTTGGGTGTATGGTCTCCTCAATCCTTCAAAGCCTAGGGAAGAAGGAGCCGGAAGGAGCTAGTAACTAAGGGGAAAACACCCTCTCCCATGAAATTGGAGTGTTCGGCACTAAGCGATCAACATGGGTGGGGTGAGATAAAACACAAAGACGCAGATATATATATATATATATATATACCAAACACTCATCCCAAGCTATGGATTCTAATCTAAGAACTGAGAATGTGCCTCGGCACTGCTACCACGAAACATGGATATAATAAACAATCCCAACCCCATTTAGGTTTTCATGTTTCAACAGAATCATCTTATTAGTTCCTTAACTACTAGTAATCTATCCACAACCAACCATAACGATCATTCGTAAAACATATCCCAGCCATCCACAAATCAATTTAGGAAAACAGAAGCAACACAACCAAGTCTTTATTATTAACCAACCAACCCCATTGATTATTATTTCTATTCCAAAACCAAGCCCCACCATTCATTAATTCTTCCACTTTTTATTTATTAATCACAACCCAGAGTTTATTCACATTCAAACTCATCACTGTAGCCCCACTGCCAACCCCCATAACCACAAACATTCCATACATCATTACCCCTTTAATACCATTCATTACTGCCCTGCTGCTGATCACCAACATAACATTCACACCAACCCACAACAAAGTCAACCACAACCCCGCTTCTCACCCGATCTACAAAAACCCACAAAAAACCCCCTCACATGCCACGTATCCAAGACAACACCCACATGTTCATTATTTCATATTGTTTAACCGGGGTGATCACACAAGGGTTCCATATTTTCATTTAATCAGCCAACATTACGTAATTAACAAATTTCCAAATTCCACAATGTTTTCATCTATAAATGGTCTAGAAAGATAAGATAACATTTAATTGCGCAAGAAAATTCCCCCAACGACTTTGATATTCAGTAGGCATAAGCCTATCCAATTCACAACATAATATCACAGGATATAAAAAATAATAAACATAACAACTTCCCCAACCCCGTTCTTTAACCAGTTATTATCTTTGTTTAATGGTTCAGCCGTTTCTCATGAAAACAAGAGGATACCCACCCCACATGATACAAAATTTAGAGAGACGAAGGTAAGATCCCTACCTCAATAGGTTCTGACCACAACGCTCCCCAGGATTAACTTTAGAAGACATTCATCATCGTTCGTCACTTCTGTTGAAACCTGGAAAAACCTCCTCGGGTGGATGTTGGAAAGGAATGGCCGAAATAAAGACAACAGATCTAAGATCAGAAGTTCCTCCTCGTCGTTATGATCCCGTGGCCACTAACGGATCGTAAATCCATGCTTGGAAGAAGAAGTTATGGAAGAAAAAAGGATCATTCGAGTCTCTTGGGAGAGCTCTACTCAGAGGAGAGGGGAGGAGAGGTGTGTGTTAAAAAGGAGGAGGGGACCCCTCCTTTTATAGGCGAAAAAAGAAAAGGTACATGACGTGTACTTTATGGTACATGGAATGTACTCAGTTATTTCACACAGTCTCCACGCGGCTTTCAACACAGCACATGGTCGTTGACTGGTCATCACACAGTTTGTGGGTAACGCATACACGGGGAAGGACTACACAACGTGTAGTTTGGACACACGGTGTGTACCCATTTATTTCACAAGAAAAAGACATGGATTCAACACAGAACACAACCGTTTACTGGTAACACGTACGCGGGGAGGGACTACACGGCGTGTAGTTTAGGGTACATGGTGTGTACCCATTTACTTCACACAGAAAAGACATTGCCTTCCACACGGGGTATACCCGACGAGGGGGTACACATCGTGTAGTTTGGGGTGCACAACGTGTTCTCATTTCTTTCGTATGGCAAGGACACGACCTTGGACACGAGGTATACTCAGCAAGATGGTACACGGCGTGTACTCACAATACATGGCGTGTACTTACAAAATACTGGAAAGTGTGGGAAAAGTCCATTTTACCCTCCAGAACCCTTCAAGACCCTCTTTTTGACCATGGAATTGGCTGGAGAGGTCTGGGCCATTACATAAAAATATGGATTACACAATTATATATAATTAATTCCTTAGTTAGAAATTATTAATAGAGGCAAATACTATCCTTTTAAAATTAAAATAAAATCTATCTTCGAAAAATTATTCTTATGCAGAAAATTATTTTATATTATAATAAATTACCAAATTAACTTTTCATTAAATATTTCATTGAAATTTATATATATTGAACCAAATATTTTACCATTCATATTATGTGTTATACATATAATAATGAAATATATGTCCAGTTTTACCATTACAATCTATTTTTAATAATAAGTAGATTTGTCAGTTTTTTGGTAGATTATAATCTCACAAATTTTTTAAAATTTCTAAAAGGGAAATTTTTAAAATAAATTTTATTTTTTGAATCATAGTTTAAAAATTATCTTTGTATTATATGTTCAATTTTTCTAAAAAGTATCATTTTTTATGTATATTGTAAAATACCAAATTTTAATTGATGACTATCTATTCAATAAAATTATTTATAACATTAAATGATATTTTCAATTTATTATAAAAACAATTAGTTCAATTTTATATCAATTAATCCTATTTAGTTCTTATTATCAATTTAATAATGAATTTTGATATAAAAGTTTTATAGTGTTGATTTTTTTTCTTTTTAAACCCACCTTATGATCACAAAATTGTGATTAAATTAAAATTAAAATTAAAATTAATATAAATTTAATTTTTAAAAATATATTTCAAATTTGGAACAAATTTTTTTAATATCTAAAAAGTTAAATTTATTTGTTCACCATAATGAATAGATAATGAAGGAAAAAATAAATACCATAGTTATGGTAAAAATGGGTTTAGTAGGGATGTAAAAATATAAATATAAGTGTAAAAATGACCATTAGTTTTGTTAAAAGTCTATTTTATGCTATTTTTTTATTATATTTCACCTATTATGATTGATAATGGACTAATTTTGACAATTGTGAGATATAAAAAATGTGGGAGAAATTATTTATTTTCAAAAAATCTATATGTCACCTCACCCTTATTTCAAATTCCATGACCATCCAAAATATCTTTTAAAAATAAAAACTATTACTCTATAAGCCTTAGTTTGGACAAAAATTAAACCTAAGAATAGATTACTACAAACCTAAAGAGTATACCAGAAAATAACTACTTTTCTTCAATGAGTGTCTATATATTTTTTCTTTTTCCACCACATTAAATTCGTTTTTATCCCATTTAATTAAATTAAAATTAGTATCTTCTTTATAATGGTATTATTTTATAAAAATTTCATTACATAAAACCATCTCAACTCTTATAAAATGCATTACAAAATCATTTTATATATGTACGAAAAACCACCACCTCACAAACAAACATCATACATTTCTCCAATACTACTTCCAAAAGTTTGACAAAATTATGGAGCCGTTGTTATGTGATATAAAAGATAATATTATTCTTCTGTATTATTATATCATACATTCATTTAGTCTTCCCTCTTCTATAAAACTATAACATTTATCATTTCTATGTCGGACTACAGTCTCGCGATGTGATGTTATTTGTTTACTCTTTTCATGGATGTTGATAAGTTTGATGATAATTATTATATCTGGTATAAAAGTCATAGTAATGTTATTATTGAAATATTATCATTCTAAAAAGATAATATATATCATTTTCATTATTAAATTTTCTCTCAATTAATAATGATAACACCTCTCATGTACTTGTGTACTTCAGTATTTATGTAGTGATGTGACTCTGTTTTCATCACCAGAATACTTGTATGATTTGTATAAATATATTAAAACGATTTTTTTATGATGTTATGAATTATAGGTAAGTAAATAATATTATGTACCACTTTTCCATAATTATCATGGAAATATGGGAATTTTAGTCATACGTATGTACGACCTACCATCTCCATGATCGCAACAAACCTCATTTATCAAAACCATCCTTCATGAATGGTATTAAAATTATATTAAATTTATAAATATTGTAATTATTTATTGATTATTATTTTTTTAGTGAAGGAACCCTGATTAACATAAGAGGTCCAAAAATAAAAAAACCAAACATATATGAAAAACATATTTGTTATTACATGAAATGTGAATTTAAATTAGAATTGTTAATAAATGTGAAATAAAAGGTCATAATAATATAATAGATGTTATGAAAATTATGAATATTTTTTAATATATGTATAATAAAAATTATTTTTTATATAAGATCATTAAACAATTATGATACAATTCATGTCTTCAGGATAGGGATTTCAATCTCATTTTTTTCTTTTATGAGACACATTCCATATTCACCACCTATTTCTTTTATCTGGTTTATATATTATAAATGACTGTATGTTATAAGGGAAAAAAATAAAATCATGAATATTCATATATATATATATATATCCATTTTATAATTTATCTTTTTGGGGTTTTTTAGTATAGAAGTTACCAAATTGGATAGGGATATTTGTCGTAATTTTTTTCTTTGGGGCATAAGTTATATTATGAACCTATCCTCCACTATGATGTGTATATGCTTCCCTAAAAAAATTCATAACTTCAATATCACTATTTTAAATAAATTTTATATTTCATTAATGTTGTCATCTAATGGGGATTAAGATAAAATGATACCCAAGTGGTAAGAGTTTTATAATACCATCTGATTATCTATTAGGACTATTTGTGATGATTCTTCTTATGATGAAATATTATGATCTATCATTCAATAAAATTATGAATTTAATATACATTGGATATAAAATTATAATAATGTGTTCCCTTCATTTTCTTCACATTATGTTCCAGGGATTTAAAAATAATGTTTTTTATGAAAACTCATCTTTTCTATGGAAACCCTTTTTTTATTCTAAATAATTATTTTCTAAAAATGTCTTACAATTTATTTTAAATTTATTTTAAAATATTTATTAAATATAATTTCATCTATTTTTTACTTTTTACTAAAATTTTTAAAAGAAATCCTTATTTCTTTTTGAGATACAATGCCAGTTTTTCTTTTTCTAAAAATGTGAGATGAATATTTTTTATCCCATGGAAAATGAATGACACATACCCTCATCATGAATATTATTTATTTTTAATATCCCTTCATAATTTTCCAATTTTAATTTCAAATAATATTTTTTCAAAAAAATTTACGTTTTAAAAAGTTTATTCCAAAGTGGAATGCATATTTTCCTCAACAAAATTTTTAAATGATCATTAAAATAATTCTATAAATGTTTCAATGTTATATTCAATGAATATGATTTTAAAAATTTATTATTTATGAATATGTAATTTAAATAATGATAACTTCCTAATTAAATTTTCTATTTGATATTTCGTAATCCTTTTTAATATAATAGAACATTCTTTGATATAATATATGATTTTATTGGGATAAGAATCAAGGTTAATATTTTAATTCTTTATGAGAATGATTTATAATTATAAGGTTATGATATTTAGGAAGCCCATTTATCTACCATGGAAAATACCAAGATGAAATTATTATGAAAATTCCTTCTATTCATAAGCTACGAGATAATGGAATTTTTATGAAACCTATTTCTTCTCCTTGGTTATAATAAGATGAAATTCATTGAAGAATATTTCTTTTCGTATTTTATTATATGATGAATGATTTTTTTTCATGTAACACATAATAATGATTTTATTTATGCGATCATGATTACAATTAAACTAAGGTTAATGGATAAATTATAATGAAATATGGTCATTACATTATAAACAATGATGGGTGGGACCTAAATCTACATCCAATGGATTGGGTAATGATTTATAACTCAGTATATATATAGTACATTAATGGAGAGTAAACCTGGTTTAGTAAAACATGACTTTTATGGGGAGTGAACCTAGTTTGGTAAGAAATTACTGGAATGGGGAGGGAAACCAGTTCAACGCGACATGGCTGGAATGGGGAGAAAAAGAAATTCATTAAAACCGAATTACAATGTGGGGTGGATTTGGTTCATTAAGGGACACTTTTTGATATTATTGTATTGGTAGTGAAACATAACTAGTAAAATTATTTGGGGAGTGGACCCTGTCCCTTATGAGGAAAGGGCTTCCACAGGTGATGTTGGTGTGTTCCATTGAGTATGTTTATCATCCCATTGAGTTCACTTGTAGGATTTCGTAATAATCCTTGACTACTACGGAAGAAAATATATATACTTATTTGCATTCCATAAGTCTATGACTTGATCCATTATTATACTCTCACAGATCATGTTATTGTTTATCTTATTATTTTTGTATTATGAACTATCAATCATTATTCCATAACCATCTTTGATATGTATAGTATGGTTTTACAATATTTTTATCTTGTGATCATACCCTTATGTTTATTTTTTTATTGTGTATATAATTTGTGTAACCTTACTAAGCATCTGATATCACTCGTTCTTATATTTTATTTCCCTAGGGTATTATGAAAGGTTTTATATAGGATTACTAAAGGGGAATGAATTTATGGGATTCATTGAAAATATTTATGAATGAAGAAGATTATGTTCTAGGATTCAAAAGGCACTAAAATACTATAGTACACTTGAAAATATTTTTATATTGTAATAAATTATCATCTAAAAAGATAAAATATCCATTTATTAAATCTTAGGTTTCATTAGATTGAATCAGAGTAATATAACATTTTACCATTAGAAAATGGGGTGAGAGAACATTTATTATATCCTTAGAGTTTTTTACAAGGATATATATGTGGATGTCACTAAGGATAAGTTGAAGGATGATTCGAAGTGTATAAAAAACTATTTGAAATTTGGGAAAGGATAACGAATTTTATTCTCAATAAATCACATCCCTTACTGGTTACTATAAGTGGATATGGAAGTGGAAAATAATCTCCAAGGTTTAATAACCTCAAAACATTATACAAATCTATACCTGATCAAGAACATGTATAAAACGATAGTCCTTGTGTCACACCTAGCTTGAAATTCCTAGGGATATTATCTCAAAATTAAAATAACTCTTTACAAACAATCATGATGTATTTTAAAAGATAAGTACTATGAATGACCTTTGATAAACCTAATGTTTCATATTTTAATGATGGTTTCATGAATAAGATACCCTATAAGTTATTTTCATGAATATTTTACCCCATAATTAATATTGATCCAAAAAAAATTAATATTGGTCTTAGTAAGTGTATGGATTACTTATGAACTAGTTAGATTTTAATATGATTTAAAATTTTACGATGAGTAACCAAATTGTATGATGCTTATAGTGAATTATGTTATGATTATTCATACTATTTTTTCATCGAACGTGATTGGAAAACAAGGCCTTAACCAACACTCAAACTCACCATTGAGTTGGATGAATGACGTGAATAAAATTATAGGTATTAGAGACCATTTTAGAAATAATATTCAATTTTTTTCGATCTAAGAATGTGTGAAGAATCACCCATGTCAGTATCATAAATGAATATGAAGAAGTGTTTATTGTGTAAAATATGGACAAAATAAAGTAACTACACAGGGAAAATAAAAAATTAGGTTAATTAAATGGATGGTAATAATGGTGTCCTTAAGATATAATTGAATGAGAATTATTCAAATAAATGTTCTAATGGGAAATATTGTGATGAAAATCAATAGGGGTTTAGGAGTATTAGTAATATTAATTACGATGAAGTGATTACAAATAATATATGAAAGGATAAATGTATTATGTAATTAGATAATGATTCATAGTTGATGGTTTGATATGTAATGTTTTGTGAATTAATTATTTCTATATTTTAATTCAAATATTATACAATAATAATAATGAAATATATAAGTATTGTTTAGTATAAGGTTTTCATCCTAAATTTTAATGAATTTTTTTAATGGATATATTGTATTGGAAGAGTTATTCTATGGAAATGTGATATTTCTGTTAAGGAAATGTATCCTATAATTATTTATTAATGTTGATAAAATAGAGTATAGATTTGATAAACAAATGACTCATATAGATATTGCATATCAGATAGTATTTTTGACCTCAGAACTGATGAAGTATTTTTTGAAAAAGTGTTATATGATATATTTGATGGAATTTAAAAAATTATTGGATCTAAATAATAAATTTAATAAATATCAGTTATATTAAAAGAATGAAGAATCATGTAGTATTTTAATATGATTTCATGGGGAATAATGTAATTAGAATTATTCATTAGAATTAAATGATGAATTTATACACATGTTTGGAATTTGACAAACCAGAGAAACTTTCTAGTGTATATGGGATCCATGATAAGTTTATTTTGGAAATTTACTAACATTATTTATAATGTTTTTTATTTTAATTATTTGGAATTGACAAAATGATAATTAATTATGGAATGGTTTATGTGGAATTTTGGATGATATTTTAATGATTAACATATTACTTCACCAAATAAAGATTTATGTATACATTAAAACAATTATTAAATTTTAGTTAAATAATGATATAAGAAATTTATTAACATAATATTAAGGATCTTATGACCACTTTAGTTCTTTAAGAATAACAAAATAAACTTCAATTCTTTGTTCTAGAGATGATGTGAAAATTGATCAAGGAACAACTGAAGGGTGAGACTGTCCTTATGAAATGGAATGAGATCAAGTATGTATATCTTCTTAAGAAATTAATTTATACTTAAGAAAAGGATATTAAAATAAAAATTTACCCATTTATCATATCTATGGGTGATATCACTAACTTTTGGTCACATATTGTTTGTTTTTGGTCTTATGGGGGTTGACTTCATCTGGAAAAACAAATTTCTTATGATTAGTGATATTTACCACACCTCATAATTATTTATTCCTTTCTTCCATGTCAAAATATTCATTTACTACTTATGTAATCTTAACTTTAATGTTGTATATGAGTAATTGTTTCATCCTATATTATTATAACTTTACCTTTTTGATGGAAGTTTTATTATTAATTTTTACTATACAGGTTTCTATGAAGGAATTTTATACCATTGAAAGTATGATAATAGAGACAAATTTTAATGGATTAATTCATTTTAAGAAGGGTATAATGTAACCCTAATAAATTTCTTGTAATGTTTTTAAAAACTAATTCTATCTTGTGTATAATTTTCATTGCACACAACTCTAATTTTAGATTGAGTTACATGCAACACCATGTTTAAATGAAACAAGACATATTTTAAAACAACTATAATAATATTCATCACCGAGAACATGGAATGAAGGTTATGAAAATGATTAATCAAAAATATATAATATAGTATAAAAATGTGTATAAAAATAATTCATTGGTGGATAATAAATTATAAACAAAATAAAACCATTTAAAAAAAGAAATATTTTTCTAAATAACAATTCTTTATGAAAAAAAACTGATTTTTTATCAATAAATTATACAATAAAAATTAGGATAATGATTTTAATGAAGATAATATATATAAAATAAAATATTTACAACTACTTTTATTTTCTTTCTTAAAAATATATTAATAAATCCACTTTTTTGTTAAAAATGTATTTTTCTAAAAAATAGTTTCTCTCTCTTTTAAGAAATTTTAATAAAATTATATTTTTAAAATATTATAAAAATTTATTTGATAAAATAGAAATAATATTTTAAATCATAATTTAAAAATTATATTTCGTGTGAAATTGTTTATATCACTTAAAAGATTCATTTTTTTATAAAATGAGAATATTATTGAATTGTAATTAAAATTGGGATTTTTATTTGAATTATTTATAATGATAAATTATATTGTGAATTTTATTTAAATAAATTTAGTTCTATTTTATATCAATTACTCTATTTCCGGTCATTGGAATCAATTTCATATTTATTTTTAATATAAAAAATAGAAAACATTTGAACCATTTCTCATTAAAAACCATATTTTTCTCCTATCTTTGAGATTTATTTTATTTTATTTTTCCCCATTCCTTAAATATAATTTGAATTTTTTTCTAAATTTATAATTATGATAATTTAAAATTTATATTTAGGTAAACATAATTTTTTACTGAAATGATTAGTGAATGTAGTAAAAAATAAATATTGCACATAAGGTTAATATGAGTTTATGGAGATGATAAAATAAAATGATTATAGTAAAAATGAAATATAAACTTATAAAAAAACATTTATATAGTCATATTTCAACCATAGAAATTGAGGGGTTCCATAATAGATTAAGATTTACCATTATGAAACAAGGAAAACATTGTAGAACTTATTTCCTTTCAAAAATACAATGTGTGTTCTTTCCCCACAAATAAAAGGCTATCCCATGTCCTCTCTTATACACTCCATAAAAAACATTGTTTCTTATAATAAATACCAAATAAATTTCCATCTTCCCTCCTCTCATATTTATGGATTATTTATTATATAAATACAACCTATTAAGTATTTAGTTAAAACCGAAGGAGGATATCTTAAGAAGAGTTAATGTTATGGAACTAATGTTTTTTTCATTTCTTTCTCTGCCTCATGAAATTATTTTTTTACAGTGATGATAAAATAGCCTTAATATATTACATATAATAAGTAGTTTTTATACTATTTTAATGACCCAGAACCATTTATTGTTCAATCAAATGGGTTTTGAAATCATCGTTTCAGGGTATAGTTGAATTCCACCTCGCTAACTAATGTCATTTTTTCCATTACCATGTCTAACAGTTAGAATTAATGATGTATATTTTAATTATATATTAAATTTGTGTTATTATAATTATTTTATAACTATAATATAAAACATACCATGAATAATTTTATTTTTTGGGAATATGAAAACATCGCTCATATGTGTGGAAGACTACCACCATAAAAAGTGATATGATTTATTTACACATTAATTGTAAGTGATAAGGATAACATTAATGATTATTTGTGACCTAAATGAAATAATTATGATAATTATAACATATTTATCATTCATAATATATAATATATATCAGTTTTATCTTTTGCATTTTAATTCAATGGAACATGACAACGCCACTTGTGTACATTTGTACTGCTACCTTAATGATGCGATGTGACTCTCCATCCATCACTAGACCACATGTATGGAATGAATAAATATATCTAATGAAATAATATATTTTTATTATATTAATATAATTTGTTAATTATACAATATTACGTAACTCCATTCTATAATGATGATTGGAAAATGCAAACATTACCCATGCATACGTATGCCATACCGTCTATATGATCATAATGTAACTCATTTATAAACAACCATAACTCATTATTTATTTTAGTATTATAATTTATGTGTTAATATAATAATTATTTCTTAGTTATCATTTTTGAACTGACATAACAATTAGAAAGTATGATGACTAAAAATTACAAATGAAAACAGATACATAAAATAAAAATGTTATTACCCAAAACATTACCTTAAGAGAGTAATAGTTAATAAATGGCTAATAAAATGTAATAATAAAATATCATTTGCTATTAAATATAACAATATTATTCTTTAATAGACTTATAATAACCTATTATTTATTATACAAGATCATTGAACATGTATTATAAAAGTAAATAGTTAAGGGAATTGATTTTTTCTCACTTTTTTTTACATATGTGAGACACATTCCATATTAACCACATTTTTTTTTGTGGGATATATGAATGCCATGTATTTATTTTATGATTATTATACTTAAAATTATTGGTATTTAAATTTCCATTTTAGTATTTATTTTACATGGGGGTTACGGTTTAATAGTTATCAAATCAATATGGTATTTTTTCCATACATTCACTTTATTGGGAGATAAGTTATGTTATGCTCTTATCCTCTTCTTGGATGTGAATATGACTCGGTTATGAAATTTTTTATAATAAATATTATTCTTTTTATGATATGTTATGTTATATTTAATTTTATTATTTAATCGGTCTTACGATTCAGACTTACCAAAGTGGTAAGTATTTTGTCATACAATCTCATAGTTTATCGGGACTATATATGATTAAACTTTTGAATAATAAATATTATGATCTATCACTCCAAAAATAAATTAATTATTTTCTCTTTAGGTTATTTCATTATAGTGCATGTTTTTAATCCATTTTCCACTATTTATATACTCAAGAGATCAAAATAATATTTTTATAAAAAAGTATGTTTTGGTCAAAACTCCCATTTATTCCAAAACTAGTATTTCAAAAAATAGATTGATTTTTTTAAAAAAAATTACTTGAAATGATTTATTAATGAAATTTTTATTAAGAATTTCTTTTCATTAAATTTAAAAAACAAGTATTAATTTCTATTTCAAAAACAATTCATGATAAACATTTACAGAAAATGTGAATGGAATCACTGTTTTAATATATGTGGCATGATAAAATAGTCCATTTTTATTTTATCAAGACCCCCTCAATCTAAAGATTCCCCACATCAGCTAAAAATAGAGAAAGAGAAATAAAGACCCCCAAGTCTCACATCATATAGGCTCGGGGTGGCGGCCAACACCAAAGGTATACAAATCTTACAAAATAGGAGGCATCACCCATTTTTCATAACCAATATCAGAAGATAATATATATCAAACACATAATGTTCCATGATATATATATATATATAACAATTCCAAAATCCATCCCACAAGTATGTTTAAAAATATAGCTATTACAATATAGTGTCTCCAATGTAAATACCAAAAAACAAGGTAAAGAATAGAAAAAACTCTCCCAATGTATAAGCTAGAAATGAGCATCATAATGCCCATAGTATTCTTGGATACTAGAAAAAATGAATATATGTAGGGAGAGAATACAAGTACACTCTATATGGAAAACATATGTCACATGATCACATGTGGGGAATAATACCAATGCCCTTGTGAGAAATAAGGGAAACCAAATGTACCTAAGAAGGTATACCAACCATCCAAACCTCACTAAAGGATCTCTAACTAAATAAAACAAGTCATTTAATGTAATATAGAAAGCACATCAATGATTGGTTAACCCACACCAAATTCCCACTTATTTGACACTCTCACACCCTAACAGAAAACATCTTGAAATTCCCACCTATTTTGAAATAGCCATGTCACAACCCTCACATACACACTTGTGCCACATACCACATAACATCCTACCTGCAAACCCTGGGCCCCGTAAATTCAACTCATCCCTCCCGTATACACCAAGGCCAGAAACCACGCCACACCTCAGAGACACCTACAAACCACAACACATCTGATCTTGGAGACACCTAGGAAGCACAAATCTCTTGTAAACACATGTCCATCAAAATATAAAACCTCCCCATGGATTCTAAGGCCATAACCTCCAGGAAGTGGTAGTGTGGAGGTTCTGGTGGTTTCAAGCCATCCACCCACCATGATGTCTGGGAAATACACCCTCTTGGTAACAATGGGGTCGTTTGGCCCATTGTGATCAAGTAGGGTGGGGTGCATATAGAATCAAAATATATTACATGTATATATAATAGTACCAAAAACTCACCCAAAGTAATGTGTTCTCAAGAAAACTACCTCATAAATCATCCACATTTGGTGCTACATCAAAATTTTTTTATCCAGACAAACGATGGTCACTTCAAATGTTGATAAATGAAATAAGCTAAATATAAAATCATATAGATGTTATTAATCATTTACCAATTATACTATCCCTAACTAGGAAACTAACAACCCCATCACATAACCATACTCATAACTAATCCAATCAGAAGAAGAAAACTATGATGAAACACCCCACATCACAATTCCTCCCCACTTATCCCCCAATAAAACCACTTCCATTTATCATTGTTCAATGTATGGTTGCCCAAAAATTAGAAAAATCACCAACTCACACAACTAACCTCCAAAATATTACGTCAAATCCATACACGGCAGCCCCGATGTATATCCACACCATGCCCATGAAAACAATCAAATCACAACCCAATTGTAGTCCCAATAAAAAAATTCTCTCCCATTCCACAATGTAACAATATCTCAACCTAAGATTCCATTACACCAGCAAAATATCCAGAAACAATATCTTGCTCTCAACAGCTTCACCACATAACCCGTCTATGGTAAATGATAGTAAATATCCACACACAACACATAGCCACACTAAATAGTGAAGTGTGTACTCAGATGTAACACACTCGTTCATTAATTTAATAGGAAAAAATCAGCGATAATAACAAATAATCATTGATATTTGGGATTCCATTTAATTAACCAGATATATATGATTAATAAATTTTTCATGTTCATAGCCATTCATCACAAGATTGAGGTTAACTATTCATGAGTCAGGTGCACAAACAGAGATCACCAACCACCATGATTTTTAAAAATAATATTGCAAACACAATTCACAACATGGAACAAAGAAAAATATTAAATAAAACATACATCATAATCTTCTTCCCCACCACTCGTTTATTACAAAATTATCTATTCTGATTATATTTTTTATCATCATATTCCAGTTTCCATTTATTACTCTGTTTAAAATGGATCCAAATATGTTAATATGAAGAAATCATCACACACACACTACATGATACACAATTAAAATAGAGATGAAGGAATCCCTACATGGAACAATAAATAGTCACAAATTACTAATTGTAGAAAAAATGGGAGGATGTACTAATAGTAAGATGGACTCCAAGGAAAAACTAGATCCAAATCCCACAACATGACTCACGAATCCATAATGTTGAAAGTCTATAAGAATACTAAGTAAAAATGGATGTGTTCAAGGAAGAGAGGATCTCAGATTAAAATAATTCCAGATCCTATATCAAGAGAAGCAAGATGATTTCTATGAACTTAAAAGTCATGTAGTGGCCAAGACTACCGAGCCTGGCCATTTCATAGCCCCGGGTGTGTTAATATGCTTAATATATAAATTATGTCTTTTAAAAATGATCCAGAAATGCCAAAACAATGTTTGAATCTCAATTTACATCAAATGAAAAATATATGGGGCGAAACTAGATAAACTAAAAAAATGATCATATGACTCACTCTTGGGTCTATCAATGATGGATTCAACTGGTTTGACTCAATGATGCTAATAAAATATGTTACCCACTGACACAATTCACTGATGATAATAACCAATTCCACCTACTGAAACCCCTCACTACTCCCACTCACATCTAGTGATCCACCAATGCGACCCACTGATGCAACCTATTGACAATGAGTCACAGATGTGACCCACATACGCGACCTACCAACAACAAGTCACTGACATAACACAAAAACGAGTAATACATGTGACCCAATGAAAATGAGTCACTGACACGACCTACTAAATAAGGTTCTCTGACATGACCCACCAATAGTGATCCACTTACGTGACTTATTGACTCATCCTACCGACTACAATTCACCGACATTACCTACTAACTCCAACTAATCATGGAAAAAAATTATTTTTGGAAAACTCTTGAAATGAGTCACTATGAAACCCCAAAACTACAGAAACACTGAATTATCACAAATGAATTGACCATAAGGTTCTAGGGCATTACATCATATAACTCTCAAACTATTATTTCACTTTCGAATTCAAAACCAAAACCTAGATGAAAGAGTGATATGAACAACCAGCTTGTAGAATACATATCAAGGATATTTATACACTTAGAACACCGCTACCATCATTAATGTTCACAAATAAACAACCCTATGTTGTTAAAAATATGGTCGGATACCTCGACATCCATATATATATCCTCTAACTTCTACTACCCCCAACAAACTAGAAGGCACCCCACACGACCGCCAAAACCACAAGGTCTGGACACATGAATGAGAGAATTCCTTCCTCCCTATTGAGATATTATCATATATGGATGGAACAGACCCACCTGCATGTGTTTAATAAAATATCAATTAATTAATTTTGATTAAGAATAAGGTCCTCCTATTCTCATGGTCATGAATTTATTTTACATCACATAATAATTAATCAACTCATCTTATAAAAAATGCTTCATACATTACATCACAATGTAAAACAAAGATCAATACAAGGTACAGGGAACACATATACGCTTCTCACTACCATGCACTTTCTTCTAAGCTACCATTCCTCCATAACACACAACCCAAAGTACTGATATATCAAGGAAAAACATTGTCCCAATGATTTATGATCTTCACTGGCCACTCCACAAACATTGAGTCATCCTTGATATCCAACTCTCCATAGTAAATTAAATATGATTCATTGTGAAGATAAAAAAGGAAGCTGAGAGACATGAAATGCATTGTGGATACTCTCCAACTACAGTCACAATACTAAATATTATGCCACACTGGCAACTTTCCCCAACACCTCAAAGGGTACAATTAATCTTAGTTAAATATTCTCCCTCTACCAAGCCTCCACTACCCACATTGAGGGGAAACCTTTAAGAACAAATAGAACCCAAACTCAAACTCCAATGTAATCCTTAGGTAATTGGTGTATGAATTATTCAACTCTTGTGATGACTTTATCCTCTCATGGAAAACCTCCACCTTCTCAGTCGAACTCTACACCACATCCTGACCAAGAATATCTATATCCCCAACATTATTTAGCATAACGATGAATGTAATATTCTCATATACATGGAGTTGATTAGATCCATTACAATTGAAGAGTGATAACTATCATTTTAAGAAAACACTACCAAGGGTAGGAGTCATACCCACATTCCGCCAAAGTCCACAACACATGCCCACAAAATGTCCTCCAATGTTTGTATAGTCCACTATATCTGCTCATTATCTAAGGGTGGAAGGTAGTGATGGGGCGAATCTATGTGTGAATAGAATTTTACAATCCCCTCTATGATCGCAAGGTAAAACATTTATCCTGATCTGAGATGATGGATCTTGAAACTCCATGAAACCGTACCACCATATCTATGTACCTCTTTTCCAAGGCATCAATTATGCTTGACTCCATGATCGCTATGAAGTGAGATGATTTCATCAATTGGTCCACCACTATCCATATTTCATTACATCCTCCCAATACCTTTCGTGATCCAATATAGAAATCCATAATGAATTCATCCCTCTTCCACTAGGGGACATATAAGGGCTATAACAAACAACAAGGCACACAGTTCTCATCCTTCACCTTCTACAACACTTTGAACTTCACTACAAAATCAGCCACTTCCCGCTTTATTCCGGGAAACCTAAACAACGTCATTAAGTCAGGGTATATCTTGAAACTCATAGGGTTACCGTTATAGGTGATCTATGAAACTCAAAGGGAACACTCTCGTGATTTTCCACTAAAAAATAGCCTTCCACAAAACTACATCCAATTATGACCATCCTTACAGAGCATCAACGTGGTCAATGTGATTGAAAACCACATTTGCCTCCGAGTCTCCCTAATGATACTACTCCACATGTTGTATCAGAATAGACTGCAACATCATATAAAACAGATAGCCTCTACCACCATCCATTCATAGATCCACGTTCAAGGAAACCAACTCCTACATCACTATCCAAGAGTCTGCATATTCATGAACGACCTCTATGTACGACTTCCTTCTCAATGAATCGGCCACAAAATTCCCCTTACCTGTGGTGTATAATCATGAAGAAACTCCAACCACTTCCACTATTGGAAGTTCAATTATCATCGAGAAAAGATATTCCTTAAGATCTGGTGATATGTGAAGACCACAAAGAGCTTCCCAATGAGGTAATGTCACCACATCATCAGCACTAACACGACTGATTATATCTCCATATCATGGGTGTCATAGTTACATTCTAATGAATGGAACATCCAAGACCAATAAGTGATCACTCCCCACTATTTCATCTGAACACATACTAATCAAATATGTTGAGCGTCACAAAACACATTAAAAACCACCCCTTACTTTGGCAGCTGGAGCACTGAATAACATCTCCACCAGGTAGATTTCAGCTACCAGACACCACCAACACCACACAGAGTCCTGGTCCATTCAAGTTTGAGTTATCAATGGAGATAAAATTTTAGATAAATCGTGTACAAATATTCATTAATAGCATTCAATATTGATAAAAATATGCACCTCTTCCACATTAATGTGGGTTTCTTAAGAAAAAATTGATTATAAATTTGATAGGTCCAGTAAAACACCCTGAGGTGACACCACATGTCAACATAAATGTACCTATTGCATCCAAAACATTTTCATAATCAAATTTATGTTGAGCTGGTGGCATCAAAAGACCTCTAGGACAATCCTCAGATGCTTGGTATGTTTATTCTGTGATTTCATGTTTATTTGGAAATCATTCATGTATACGACAATGAACCAGTCCAATAGCACATGAAAGAAAGAGTTCACGAGCCCCATGAATACAAATGGTGGGTTCATAACATTGAATGGCATAACCAAGAAATCAAGTTCCCTTACCTTTACATAAAATTAGTATTAAGGATGTCACCTTACTTCACCCTCAATAAGTAATACCCCCACCACAAATTGATATTAGAAAAATAATTTATCCCTTTAATTGGTGAAAAATATCTTTTATCATCGATAGAGGCAAACCATTAATGAAGAGAACCTAATTCAACCTATAATGGTCTATGCACACCTCTAGAACACTATATTCCTTCTTTGCGAACAAGACCATAGAACCCTATAGTGATACACAAGGAAGGTTAAATCCCATCTTCCATAAGTGGTCAATTGGAATCTTAAACTCCAACAATTGAAACCGTTAAGGTTGCATTGAAATCATCGAAGCTAATGGCTGAAAGCCTATCCCGGTGTCAACATCACATCAAGAGGGTAGAATCTAAACCTCTATAGAGATGACATCGATGAATTCCCAAAAAATTATGGGAACCTACTTCATATTAGCATCCACTAATTCCACTAATACATCATCCAATAAAGAAAAATAGGGCCACATATGCCGATTTCCCATCTTACAACTAGCTCACCAACGATATCCTCACCCTTTCCATCCACATTTGGAAGCATGAATCTCCTTAGAAAGCAGTTGATAATTGAATGCATGGAGTATAACCAGTCGATTAGAGGGATGACATCGTATGTATTCACCTATAACAGAAAATGAACCCCATGGGACTGATGTTTCCCCATTATCAGTCTACATCCCCATCACACATCAAACATGATGGTCTGGAATCTGACTGGCATACTCAACTTGAGGGGAATGAAAAACTCTCTAGGACTACTCCCATAACATAGGATAAGATGGGTTCAACAAAGGACTAAGAAGTTATTTAATTAAAAAAATAATATGAATGAGTACTGAGAAAACATATCGTACCATGAATGATCTCCAGCCCTACAAGACCAACTACCTCTCTCGGCATGTAAATAACCGCACCTAGAGCATATTCCCCTCTACTAATGACCACATCCTTGAACATGTATGAGTTGAGGTCCCTAACGAACCTCGTGATGTTCGACTCCACCTGTTCTATCTCACTCAATTAGTGGAGGAGCCTGCTATCCCCATTGCTGAAATAGGATAACTAGAAACTGTTGTTTAGGTAGGAACTAAGCCTACCGACCTCTATAATACTGAGCTTGATGGCCCATCGGGCCCTGACTCTGATGGTTCCCACAAACTCCACAGATGAAACACAATTAACCTATGCCTGCATAACATGCATGTGGACTTGTATGTTGAAATAAAAAGAACTGAGGTCGACTCCCCTATGGTTGAATCCTCAAAGGACCAAGATCTAGTGACTTTATACTTATAGAATATCCCTTCAATCAACCACTCAAGATCCCATGTCGTGCTGGACCACCTTGTAGATGAATTCTCTCAACTACCTCCACCATCATCTTGAACTCTTGGTATGTCAGCAAGATGAAGCGTGTAACTACATATAGAAGGGAAGGATAAAGTGCCTCCTTTAAGAATCTCTCCCATAAAAAGATTCAAAGGGAAGCGAAGGATATTTTTAAACATGACCCCCAACTCACATACCCATATACTCCCCTATAAGAGTGAGAGTAGCTCTTATCACTTCATAGAAATCATGGAAGAAGAAATTAATTCTACCAGAAACACATTGAAATTGACCCACAGAACATCATCCACCTTTTTTTCTACATGGGACAATGTCCCCCACTAACATGAAAATACCCACATTTGACAAACATCCAATGGGACTTAGTACTCTTTAAATGCATTTATTAGGATGAAGATGAACTCAGGTTTCGTGAGCTATCTCTTGGTCTCCAAGTCTGAGACACTACCCTCATACATTCCCATGGTGTACCAATGGAAAACATGTAACGTTCTCTACAACTAGGTGAACTCCCCCTCAAGATCAAACCTCCACCAATAGCCAGATCGCCCTGTTGAGCCTCTACTTCTTGAGCCACTCATGGATGATGATCGAGTTATATACCTGAAATGTAAACAATTAACTCCTAATCCTCTGTATTATTGTTGTATGTTAAATATTCATTTTAACTCTCTATTTATATAAATTCCTCAAAGCACACAGTTTAAAAAAAATCCAGCCATCATGGGGAATGTACCTCTATTAGTGTTTATAACCTACAAATAGTATAGCCTCACTTTGTCATTCGATAAGCTCAGAGTTCATACATCAGATCATGGGAGCCCTATAATCCCATGTTTTAGATGGTCTTCCCTGACCGATGTCATGAACCGAGGTCACCTAACACCGTTTCCCAACCAACACATGAAATTTTCACTGTGCCTAACTCCAACCACGGTCGTATCACTTAGACATCAGCTCTGATATAATTCTGTCATGATCCCCTCCCTACAAATATTCCATAATAACACTTGAAATAGTGAAAACGAGATAATTACCTCAGAGTCCCGCTTTTAGTTTGCCTCTTGGTGGCAACCAACATAAAAAATATACACATATAATAAAATTGGATTCATTACTCCTTTTACAGTAACCAAGATTCGGAGATAATATGTTTCAAAGAAAAAATAACTTATAGACATATATATAATATAAATCCAATATCATTCCCTCATTGATGATTAAAAATATATTTGTTAAAATAAGTGTATACAATGTAAATTTAAAAAATAAGGCTAAGGATAGAAACATCAATTTTCCTAATATTTGAGCTAGTAATGCCCAAAACGATCCCCATAGTCCTCCTAGAAACATGAAAATTGATTTATATATGTATGGTTAGAATAAAAATACAATCTTTAGGGAAAAAAGTATCTCTCATGAACCAATGGATAATCATACATATGACCATGTGAGAAAAAGAAGAAACCAAATACACCTAATAAGGTATACTAGCCTCCCCATCCTCATGATAGTAATGTTAACCAAATAACGCAAGTCATGTCAATTTATATATTTATCATATCGATGATATGGTACCATGAACCACCTTACCCCTGATTAGACACTCTCACACCCTAACAGAAATTGTCCTAGTACTCCCACCTCTTTAGGAAGAACCATGTCACAACCTGACCAAAAACACCTTGGCCACATACCACATCACATATTACACTCAAATACCCAATCCTTTCAAATACAACCCATCCCACCCAGAGACACCTGATCCCAAAACCACACCAAATCCCAGAAACACCTTAGAACTACAAAATATATCATCCCAAAGACACCCATGAATAACAACTCCCTACACACACCTAGGCCTAAAAACTGATAACATGCCTGAAGTGTATTCGTTTATCATATAATGGAAGAGGGATCAGAGAAGATTGGGTGGCCATCAATCCATCCTACTACTGGAAGGCTTGGGAAAGACACCCCCTATCAATGGGGGTGTTCGGAACATAGTTCAAAAAAGGGTGGGGTGTATATTTAATAACAATAAAGTAAATATATATATAGGTACTGAACACTAATTCAAAACTATTGTTTTTCAAGAAAAAAACACACCATAGCACCGCCACCTTTACTACTACCTCTAAATTCTTGTATCAGAATGCATGACTGTTACTTCCAATGATGATAAAATAAAGTCGCTTAACACTGAAAAAATTTCAACATATTAAGAATTTACATTTCAATCAATCCCTACCCTACAATCAAAAAACCACTACACAGAACCATCCTCAAAACCATGAAAAATGGTGGAATAAAACTATCAAAAAACCCCACATCATACATCCTCCTCACATAGAACCAAATCCAATCACATCCATTTTCATTATTTAATGTAATTCTTCCCTACCTAATGAAAAAAATACAACTCAAAACAACACCTTCCAACATATGTTTTCACAACCTCACTCACAAGCCCCGTTGCACATCAACACCATTCCAAAAAAGTAAAACAAAACACAATATGATTTAAATCCCATTAAAAACACTACAAACCCATTACAAAAGTAAAAAATATCGCAACATGACATTCCATTACACCCTTAAAACATCCACACACAATACCATCGTCTCAACAACAACAACACACAACCCATATAAAACTGAATGTTGAAAATATCTACACAATACACACAAAAACACAAATTAAGGTAAGGTTTATTCATATATTCCACAATAGTTATTTAATTACACATTGATAAATTAGTGGTTATCAAAATACATTTTTTATCTTATGTAATAAATTTAATTAACCAGAGATACATGATTAATCATATTTTGATATACACATCCATTAAATAGAATATTACCAACAAGTTTTGATGAGTCAAGTGTGAAAACAGATACCACTAACCACTATGATTTTCATATGTTATATGGAAAAAGAATTCATAGAATGGATCAATGATAATAGAAAAAAAAATATAAACATCATCAACATCTTACCCACCACTAATTTATTACTAATGTAATAGGTCCAATTATATTCATTATCCTTATATTACAATGGTCATTAATTTCTTCATTTAAAATAGATCCAACTATACTCAGAAGAAGACATTAGAATACCCACCATGCATTACACAGAATTAAAGGTGAGATGAATGAATCCCTACCTAGAAAAATAGATCCTTGCTCCAAAAATAGGGGTGATCAAGAACCTAGAATTTCACAGAGGGAAAACTAGATCCAATGGCCAAAATAGAACATATAACTCCACATGGAATAAAGGCTCTTGGAATACCAAGAGAAAATGGAACAGTTTAAGGAAGATAGTATCTCAAAATTAGAAAAGGCCAGATCCTATATTCATGGAAGGGAGACGATTTCAACAAACTTCAAAGATTGTTCGGGGCCAATATCATTCTGGTATGTTGTTTCAAAGTCTCAGGGGAATTATGATATTAAATATATGTTTTATATCCATTGAAACATCTCAATAAATGGTAAAATTTGTTTTTAACCTATATTTATGTCATATAAATTATTTGAGTGGTGAAACTGAGAAAAATACGAAATGTTTGAAATGACTATCTCTATGGTGTGTCACTGATGCGAGATATTGGCATGGCTCACTAATTCCATGCACAAATTCCACCATCCCATGCCACTCACTAATGCCACCTACCAACACCACCCACCGACATTGATCCACTTACATAACCCACTAATGTAACCTAGACACTCTGAGTCACCGATGTGACCCACCGAAATGTCCTACCAATATTGAGTCACTAACACAACATACCAACAACAAGTCACTGATGTGACACAATGAAAATGACTCATTAACATGAACTACTGACAACAAGTCACCTACACAACCCACTAATATCGATCCACTAACACGACCTACTAATATTGACTCACTACAACAACCCACTGACTGTGAGAAGCTGAAATGACCTATCGACACCTCCTTTAGTTGGGAAAATAATTTTTTAGAAAACTCTAGAAATGATTCACATTGACTCCCCAGAACACCTCAAAAACTAAATTTCCATAAAACAATAGACCAGAGGGTTTCACCACATTACATGGTGACCGTTATTTTTTTGAAGAATCATTTATAACATTAAATTTTATATTGAAATAAAAGAACTTTATTTTTTTGATTTTTTAAAATGTCTTTTCCAATGGGAAATGGATATTTTACTATTGAAATTTTTTAAATGGTTATTCATAATTTTTATTTCTATTTTACTATTAATTTCAATGAAAATGATTTTGAAAATGAAAGAAATTTTACAAAGTAATTTCAGTGGATTTTTATTTTTCTTCAAGAAATGTTCCAAGTGATATTTAAAATCTATTTTCTATCTAGGAGGACACATTCTTATATACTTTATTATTCACTAGAGATATAACCAATGATACAAATCTATTTAATTCTATGAATTGTTTAGGTCTACAATGAAAACTTATTTGTGAGTAACATTTCTTTTCAATAGGTTATACCATAATGAAATGGTTTTGAAATCAACTTCTTTCAATATGTTTTTTCTATAATGAAATTATACTGAAATCTATTTTTTTCAAAATGTTCTGATATGATGATATGTATTTATGAAACCCATTTCTTTTCACGAGTTATGATATGATTAATCATTTATGATCTTTTTAAAACACATATTTATTATTTTAATTATGTAATGGTTGTTATTTAATAACAATACAATGTGGTTACATTATCACCAAAGATTATGTTCGTAATATACAACATTATTTACATGTCCTATATCTCATTTTAATTCATGGGGTAACTATTTATATATCCTAATATAGATTGAAATTGATTGTGGAGTGATCCCAGTTCAGTAAGATATGATTGGAATGGTGAGTCATACTAGTTTAGTAAGATAATATTGAAATTAGGAGTCATCCAAGTTCATTGAAATAGTAATTGAATTGTGACTGAAACATTTTTTTACAAAAATATTGGAATGGGGAGTGAAATCATCTTAGTATGGGACATTTTATTCTAAGATGTTTTTGGGTGTCAACCATGACTAATATGATTTCATTGGAAGTGAAATCATTCCACTAAAAAGAATGCTCTTCCACTAGGGATGATGGTGTGTCCCATATAGGAGGTGTGACCACCTATAGTTTCCCCTTATATGGTTTGGTAATGGGCCTTTACAACTAAGGACATAACTTTCTTTACTTTTGTGTTTATCAAAATTATATGTCTTATTCCAATTTTATGCTCTCATGGCTCATGTTATTAGGTTGTATTTTGTATCAAGTCATATGAAGTAATAATATTTATTCCATATCTCGAGATTATGATTTTTGATATGAAGGGTATGGTTCTCAAATGTTATTCTATTGTGATCATACCCACATGTTATTGTTATATATGAAACTATAGTTTTTACAATTACTGAGCATATGAGTTCATCATTTCTTATATTTCCTATCCCTAGTATATCATGAATGGGTTTGTATAGGAGTAATAAATGGGATGGTATTTATGGAATTAATTTAATATCTCTCCTGAATAAATAAGAGTGTGTACCATGTTTCAAAAGGCACTACACTATTATGATCTCGAGGTGCGTGTTTTTATAATTTCGTAATTCTTTATCTAAAATGTTGTTAAATACTTGTATGGGAACCATGGGTAAATATACATTTCATGAAACTATTATAAAAAATAATTAATTCATGAAGTAAACTTCTAAAATTTTTGGTGGTCAAGAAAGCACATGGACAACCGATTATCGTTATAACGTCCATTCCCATATGTTAAATGTTTTATAGTACTCTAATTAATTTAATGATTTATGTAGATACATGAAACAATATTATTACTACATTCAATGAAATACTTTTTGAACACATTAGGTTAATATTATGGCATTTATTTTTTATTTTATTGAAAAATAAAATTGTGAAGATTTTATTTACGCTTCATTTTCTATTTCAGCATACATTTAATGTATACTAAATTAAAAATAAATTCATACTAGTGGATATTGGAAATGATCATAGTAAAATTCATACACTTCTCATAAAAATATACCTTTGGGATTATTAGGGGAATGAAATCACCCCAACACTATCCATATACACAGTTATTATAAACCAAAAAACCAGGGATTCATTCATTATATATCAAAAAGGGAAAGCATTTAATGTATATTGTAATTGGAATTATATTATTTAACAATAAATTAATGAATAACTTTAATTTTTTGTTATTAATTTATGATACAATGATAGAGTATTTAAAATAAATATCATGTAGAAAAACTAACATGATCCCACCATAATGAAAGGATGGTGCATACACTACATGAAACAAATGATATGTATTATAATTCTATAATGAAAACATTATATAATATGAAAAAAACAACCAATTTATTCCATTTTTTATATAAATTTTAATTTATTAAATTCTCAATCCACTCCCCCCCATATCATTGTTATGAATGGTGGTCAGTGTAAATAGAAAGGGGATAATAAAAAATTAAAACACAGATAATGTTTTAGAATCATGTGTAATTATTATATAGCATGTATTTGTTTTTATTTAATATTATTTGTTTAAAAGTAAATACTACTTTTACAATATTATTAATATAATTTTGAAATAATATGTATCATCTACTATACATAATTAATACTTAATTTTTATCAGTTTAATGTTTCCAAAATAGTATGTCAATTTTAGAAATGTATTTTTTTGAGTGTGGCCTTGAGAATTATTTTTGAAAAAAGTGAAATAATGGGATATTGAGGAGAAAATGAAAAACATTAATGCCAATATAAATACTATAAAGGTAATTTTTAGTTAGAAGGATGATGTTATAAAACTATTTCATCAAGAGGACTAGTAAGATGAATAAAAAAATAAAGAAACCCCACCATAATGATTCACCACATATATGTTAGGCTATCCATTTATCTCAAGGATATCTTTACCAAAATTAATCAAATTATGCATAACATTTCTCAGTAATTATTACCCAAAAATATATAGAAACCTTCATTGTACTCCAATTTTATTAGTTGAAATAATTTATTATTTATATATAACAACATTAACTCATCATATTTTTCTGATAGTTGAAATATATTATATTCAAGATGATATTCTATGTAATAATAAACTTCTAAAAGATCATGTTAGAGTAGTTATTGACCAAGATTATCTACTGAACACCAAAAAACCTATTCTGCTTGATGATATTGATGTTCAATTGTAAAAATTTCTATTGTAACAATATTAGCATGTACATTTTCAATCTAATTATAAGTTATGATAATGAGGTATGTTATTTGAAACATTATTTATATGAAATAAAATAAAAAATAATGAAAAAAGCTACAAATGGTTGTATGATATTTCAAGAGAATAAGCATAAGGGGAACTAGAAGGTTGATTCAAGACTATCCCAAGGATGGACTAATATATTGAACATATGAGTATGTATTCCCCAACAATTATACTACAAAAAGTTTATGAGATAAAATTTTATTTAAATAAAAAATTATCAAACAAATACGGCCTATATTAAATTTATGAATAAGAAAATTCATATAAAATTACTAATGTTATTGGAAATTATGATTGTAAATGATATTATAATGCATTAATGGATATGGATCTCTCTTTTGAATTTATACATGGGATATATTTTAAAACATTATATATTAATTGATCAAATATGTTTTTTATAATGAAATAATATTCTTTTTCATTAGGTGTATATAATTAAGTAATGTAAAAGAAAGAACCTATGAAAAAATTTGGATTCATTATCCATCTGGTTACTTATACCTAAAAATATTAATATAATAAGATGAAACTCTAGTAACATCATAGTAATGAGAAAATCATTTAACAATAAAATAATAGATGAAATAAACTCCTTGATACATATAAACCTGGGGTAAAAATCTACATTCTAATTATATAATATATATTTTCATTTTTATTGATTACTTATTCAATTTAGTTTTTATAAGATTCAATGGATTATAACTTAGAATAATTTAAATACTCTAATTTTTTTATTTATTTGATCCAAATGTTTAATATAAAAAATAAACCCCACATTACGATTACTATGAATTTCTAATACACTATATTCATTATGATTCCAATTAAATTCAAAATATATGTTTTATATTATTTTATAAAATGAAAATTTTCTGATAATGCTGGGCTTGTTTATTATTGAAAAAATGGTTTGAGGATTTCCAATTCTTATGATATGCATTTTGAATTCTAAAAAGGGAGAATAATTATGTTAAATATAATAACATTCCACTATCAATGAAAATATCAAAATAAATTATTATTTTTCAAATCTTTTGTATTATATTATAAGAAATGTACTGGAAATTATTATCATTATTACATTTAAATATTTATGAAATATTCAATATTTAAACCATAAAATATATTCACTAAAGTAGTTTTTTAGAAGGTAATTACAATATCATTTAAAATATTTATTATCCAATTTTTTTAAAATATTTATCCAGTAATATGAGGAGTTATGACAATCGACAAAACCAAAGTGGAAGTATATTTTTGAGGAATGATTAGGTACCATATATGTTGTACATATTTTTTTAGAAATCGTGAATGGTGATTTCTAATCATGTTGTTAAATTTTTTATATAATAAAGATCATGATGTAATGGTGTATATACACCTGATTTAGGTACGTTTCTTATTTTTTTTAGTTATTCTCCAAAAGTACAATGTCTTATTGACCTAGTGGTGTGGTAAGAGCCATTGTATCCTACTAAAGTATTGTATTTTTGCAATCCATCATCAATTTAAGAACATCAACAAAATTTCAACATTTCATTACATAAACATCTTAAAGAGAATAATGTGGTGCGCTATTTAATGTTTACGAATATAAATTTGATTGGAGTCTCATATGTATGAATGTTTTAATAATATATATATATATATTATTAAATATTAAATGGAATTCTATATTATTCTATTATTTAACATTAATCCATGTCAAGCTGTTATAGGTCACATTAATATATTACGATAAGGTATTTAATTTTACTAGTGATTAAAAATTCTGAATTCAATTATTTTAAAATAATAAATTATTTATCTCATTTCAATAAAAAAAAATTAAAAATTGTAAATTAATTATAATAGATTAAGATGGAAAGAAAATTTTAGAAGAAGGCCATTGGATTGACATGATTATATGTCAATATTAATGTAGAATTAAATTATTAAAAAGTTTAAATGTTCACATGAAATGAAATTTTAGATCAAAATGAACATTACATAATCAAGATAATGAAATCTCAAAAATAATATTTTGATAGTTTAGGAAAATTATTTGGATTAAATTGTGGTTTGTATTAGTTATCATCATTTTAATCCGACACATAGTGTAGATGTTATGAATAAAGGTGCATGTTTTATTTTAAAAGTTCTGTTTCAGTTCAAAACACCCATCACATACTGAAAAAAGTGGAAAAAATATTATATTGTACTGATATTTAATGATAATGATATGTGACTCATTTCTGATGTGTTGGAATTTACTACACTTAAATATGAAACACAAGGAAGAAGTTAAAATTAAAAGTTTGTATTTTCATTTAAAAGTGATATTTTAGATGATAAAGAATTTAAAATAATAAAACTAAGAAAACATGATTTTATTATATTGATTGAAATATAAAAATACTTATAAAAAATTTAGTTCATATTGAAAATTTCATCATATCAAATCCCACTTAACCAATTTTAAATCAGTTTAAATGTCTAAACTATTTTGATTACACAAAGCACATTACATTTATATCCATTCTAGAAGTTGTCTATAAGAGAATTAATTTGAAAACATATTTTTTAGATACTTGATAAAAATTATAATTCTAAAATATTTTATTAAATTAAATGTAGTTTAATCCAGTGTAAGAATAAACTATATAACACAGATCATATTAAAAAATGGTTTCAATTCCGCTCTTTATCTTATTCTTCTCCACGTGATCTGATCCTTCTTCTAATATCATTTATTATTTAAATTTAATATATCCATAACCTGGATATTGTATTATATTTAACAAATACACACATGTCAGTCTACCATACAACTGGCCTCTTCTGTTGCTATTTTTGGGACAATATACATATTAAGAGTAAGGTGTATTAGATTATTCCACATTACATTTTATATAGAAAAAAATAATTTTATGAAATAGATATTATATAATAATAGATAATTATCTATTTTATTTTATATAAATACACCATAAAACAATAAATGTAATGAATTATCCAAGGACATCTATCCATCAGATTCCCTAGTAGGCCTCCACAAAGCAGAGGAGCATCACCGAACTCCCCAGGCTGATGACAAGAATCACGAGTATCTTACATAACCATTGGATATGACTTCACCCTCATGAAACAAAATAAAAACATCCAAAAAGACATTATAGTAAAATGATAAGATACATTCGAAATTACATTTCATTAAAATAAAAAAACAAAACATAGTTACAAAACTACAATATATGCTCAAAAAACTAAGGCCCGAATATGCTGATACCATTCTTGAGACAACTAGTTCCACAAAACTGAAGGACTGGTTACAAATTAAATTTGAATCTTTGATCACCACTAAAATCTAAGAAACACCGAATTTACAATGAAGATGGAACCATATCCCACATGAAATCCAAAACCTATAATTACATGAAAAAATCATGAAGAATCCATACCCAACAATGTGAGTATGTACAGTGTAAACCAAAGCTACTGAGATATAACCATGAGTCCAATGAATTCCATTTATGAAAAACCCAATTTTCTAGTTAGAACATAATAGTAAAAATTGGATATAATTATCCACTACATAATAATAAAACTAAATACAGAAGACACATTTCTCCAAAGAACAAAATTTTCCAAAACATGACGTAATAATGTTTTGATAGAATCCATTACAATTTAATTTTTTAGCTATTTATCTTTGAAAATACCTTATATTTGGATAATTATCCCATAGATGGTTTATAAAAATTTAAAAGAATGACCACCAGTAAATCATCCTTTATTAAAATTCACTATTTTTCATTTAAATCCAGTACACACTAAAAGTATTGTAAAAAAGGAAAAAAGGTAGATATAATAATTGAATCCATTTGGAGGAAATAAAAAATACAATAAACTAATCGAATAAAACAATTCTAGAATATAAATAAACCAAAAAAGGATCAACACATCAAATAATCCCATCAATGAAATAAGAAACTCATGAAAATATATTTATCCATTAAATTAATCTATTATACCACAATTCATTATTCTGGGTAACCATTATATATATATATGAGTGGTCACAAGTCGAAAATCGAGGATCCTCGATAAAATATTCTAATACGGATCTAGTACGGAATTTCTGGTCATCCAATCCCTCAGTTTTAGATAACAAAACATGGAGAATCAGTCTGTTTATCAGACATGGAAATCGAATGAAATATACCTACATCCCAACCCTTATGTAAGAGGTCAAAAAACATAGAGCATCCATCCATGAATCCAATCAGGAATTAGAATGTCTTATCCAACCAAACCCATCATGATTCTTAATTCTCGGACCATGCACCCTAGTTTTGGAGCGTCAATACATCCCCTGAATAACTATGAATCACTAGGAAACCTATAGAATAATTTTGGATCTCTTGAAATTATGGAGTGGGGCTCTTATAGAACATTCAAAAACATTGGTCACATTTTTACAATTTCCACAAGCAACATTCCAATTTTCAAAATACATCCAAAATAATATTTTTTAAATAAATTTATAAATACATTTAAAACTATTAATCCTATTACATCCATTTCTAAAAAAAGGAGTATAATAAAAGACAATTTCTTTATGAAACTCCACATAAAAAGAAATATTGGAAATAAAATACACAGATCACATCACCATCATTAGTCACATGGATAGTATAAACATCATTGAAAATCATAACAGGTCACTTAGGGAACAATATGCATCCTAATACATGTTCTAACCTACACATCAATTATATCATATACATTTGAATTTCCTTTTTGAAATAATTTTAGAATTCAATCCCAATTCCAAAGTAAATCATAAATAACTGAAACCATAACCAAATTAGACAAGGGAAAAATACATTTTCACATTATATAACCTAACACCACTTGAAAATTATGAAACCCATTAATAACCAAATGAGAGGCCATATTGGGATCTTAATTTTCCCTAAAACCAAGGAACACATTAATATAACAATGAAAACCATCTTTTTTATCCCAAAGGAAAATACATACAATCCCATTTCAAAACCAACTTCCATTTCATAGAGATATCCGACCATTTTTTCCCAAATAAAAAACACACCTGTGCTTGGATATCCCTTCATAAAAACAAAATAGATATCAAATTAATAAATAAAATTAATTAAAATCACATTAAATGAATTATGAAATCAAAGAGTTATTAAATTTATGAAAATGAATTAAAACGCATTCCTTAAGTGGAAGAATCATATCCCATTTTACAAAATCCACAAGAAATACACTCCTAATATGGCTCAGAACAATACGACAGAAAATATCTAATTTTCACCACAATAAGAATGAATGTTAGCTAAACATGGCCATTTGGTTATCAGTGAAGAATAAAATAGAAGAAGACTATATAATAAAAAGAAGGAAACCATGAACATTTGATCGGGGTTAAGAATCCTAGAGGAACCACCATGAAATCACTGTAGATAAGCTTTAAAGAAGGAAACCCCACCTTGTAATTTTTATAGGTTAGGGGAAATAGATAAGGTTAAAAGGGAAGAAACCCTATATAATAAGAAAAAAAAGAGAAAAAATACCCTTCTTAGAGTGGGTATCACAGTTACCTAGCATTGTTAAATAATCCATGTACAACTAGTGGAAATTACACTTTCAAGAACTTCACAGGTAAAAAATGTATGTTTCTTGGTTAGTATGACTATTCACAAACTATGTGACTTGTGCAAATTTAGGATTAATGGTTAAAATATTGATGCACCTTAATATAAAAATATTGAAAAAATAAAAAAAAACTTCACACTTTAATCACAAAACACCTCAATATCCAGGGGCTGAATAGCCTAACCAACACTGCCACATAAATATGATTATAGGGGTGTCTCGTTATCCCCACCATGCTAATTTATTCCATAAGAATTCCCCAAGGTGTGATAAAAGTAAAATACAAATCCAAACAAATTAGAATGAAAGGGGAGTTTAGTGATGAACAACTAATGTGGTCCCTAGGAAGAGACTCCAAATAAATAAAAAATCCTTAAAAATGAACCATCTAATCCCCAAGGATAACAAGAGTTTCTATGAAAGACACAACAATTAATTCTTTTATTTGACTCAAAAGGGAAATGGGGACCAGAATGGGTCTCCTAATCATATTGTAATATCTTAAATGGTTTAACAAAAGAAAAAACCTAAAATAAAAACCTCCAAAATGGGAATCATCTTATAAAATCTCAAAAGAATCATTTCAAACACTCTATTATGCCACAAAGAAAAACCGACCCAAAAATCCCAACACACACATATTTGATCCTTAAATAAGATTATCATAGACATTTTAAATTTATAACCACATAAATTTTCAAAAAAAAGTTATGACATTGTCCCTTGACCTAGTTAACCATTCACTAAGGTAAAATAATAGCTCAAAACGAAATATCATCCCAAGGAGAATACCAACAAACTAACAACATAATGTGCTAAAAGGATCAATGAAAAAAATCCACCCAATTTACTCATATAGAAACCCCAAGGTCACATAAGTACATATATATAATAAAATATTTTTAAAACAATTATAGACCTATGGAAACATTAGAGGCATCAAAATAATTCAACAAAAAAATAAGGCATATGCCTTCGTTAAAAACCACGACATCAAACTAATGAGAAGGTAATCACACATACCACTAGAGTTTATAATCCAAAACATACCCCAACTTTTAAAAATTCTCTATAAAATATTTTAAATTAAAAAAACACATCAAAATAGTTTTTTCAGGGCTTAACCCCTTTTAAATAAATGAAACAAAAAAATAGGAATATTTCTATGGAAAAAATGTACCCAACTAATTTTCATTTGTTTCATTTTAATATATTTTCTCAAAAACAAGTCAAGGAATAAAGCCTATATTTTACAAAACCAAATCTCCAATTATTTTCCTAATCTAATTGGATAGAATATTAAATCACAAATCACCCATTCCATTTTGGAAAACACCAAATGTTCTAATTTTAATGTTTGAGGTCCCCATTCGAACAATCCTTTAGAAATAATTATAATGATATAAATTTTTGAAAACATATTCCAAATGAGGTTTCAACAAAAAAAATAAGAACAATTGTGTATAAAAAATATTTTAACCTCAAAAACCTAAATAGTATTAAATCACACCTTTAAAATTTTAAAATATAAACTGACTAGGTACGAGACTTTTTAAAAAATCAAAATCATTTTTAAACACTTTTTATATATTTTGAAAAGATAAAAACACATTAAATTACTAATTGAATATCCCAATAAAAACTTTTATTAGTTGAAAATAATGATTTTAATTTAATTTAACAATCTCACCGAGGTCAACATCCAATTAAAATTTCACATAAAATCATAAAACAATATTTAAAATTTATCACTACCTATTACTTCATGCCTCAGATAAAATTAAATGTGAAACCCATATTTCAAGATAAAAATAAGTTCACATTGAAAAAAAATTTCAAAACGCAAACAACCCAACTAACATGTGCATAACCATATAAAAAAGTGGATTTTAAAACTATTTTGAACCAATGGAATGACATCTATAAATTGAAAAGGTAAAAATCATAGGATTATAAACATCAAAAGTGATCCCCTACCAATAGAACTCTCTCTTCCATGATTTTTTTGGGAGTAACAAAACAATCAATAAGAGGCATGATTTCTAACCACCAATGGCCTTTATATAAAATGAAGAATCTAAATAACCAAGGTATCAAAGAAAAAAAAATTCAAAATAACTTTTGAAATAATATTTCAAAAATATTTGAAAATATCATTTGAAATATCAATATATTACATCAGTCTTTTCTCAAGACTTCAACCCATATCATAGAACCACCTATCTCAATAGTTAATTATATTTTTGTTAAACCATTTTCTACTTCAAATTTATCACACAACATTTCGGAAGTTGAAAACATTACAGTCTTTTCAGAAAAAATCATCAAAACACCTCTTTGAAATATCCCATCTGAAAGAAAACAAACTCAAAACAAATTCTAAAAATGTACCCTTTTATAATTTATTTTATTCAAAAAATTACAATTATTTTAAAGAAAATTATAATAGATTTATAATATATGTTTTAGAACACATATAATATTGTTTTTAAACCCCAATAAATTGGTTTTAAAAATGAGACAAACATTCAATTCAAAAAATGAATTTTCACATTTCAAAATAATGTTCCCAAAGTTAAAAACAAGAATGAAAGAAAACATCTCACAAAAACCCATATTTATGACACTAATATACATAAAAATACCCATTAAAACTCCTATATACGATACTACACAAATGAAAAACTCATTTGGATTCAATTCAGGATGAAGGGGTGGAAAAACCACAATTTCTAGATCGGAAAATATATTGGTCAAACTTTATCCTCATGGGTAGGTAAAACACATGCAAATCATGAAATAAGCACATTATGGTTTATAGAACCACATCTGAAGGTAAGCACATGATTTAACAGACCGTTCATACTAATAGTGTGACCCTGGTAAATTCACCGTTTCTCTTCCTATTCGTAAACCAATACACAAATTAAATATTAAAATAAATTGGGATAAAATAATAAAATAAATATTTCAAAAATTAATTATGAAAAACAATTTTGAACTCAATATAAAGGCTCAGTCTTGATACTCCCATGAAATATTCAGATTAAGTGCGTGAAGAGTTGGTCATGCCCCTTCCTACATACTCTGAACATGTCCTGATTATAATAATAGTCTACATGCAATAGAGATGCACCTAAAAAATAAAGATGTTTTCTTAAGAAAATATGAAACATTACAAGAAACCTAGATCTCAAATATTATTTTGTAATGAACCAACTCATGGAATCCATCCATCAGATTCATGAGTCGACTGTCCACAAAAATGAGTTGCAACACTAATACCCCCTCGATAACGAAAAGGATAATGTGTATCGAACAAAATATTTGGGGGATATTTATCGATAATAGAACCAATAAAATAAAATAAAATAAACAATGTATTATATTAAAACCACATGATATATTTAAATATATGTATTATATAATAAACAACCAATCATAGTTCGAAAACCATAAATGATTCTAAAACTGAATAATAAATAATGAAACCGATAAAAATTTCAAGCCAACCAGCTCTAAAAAATCTAGGTTCCAATGAACAAATCCATTTTATTATCATGACACCATCATCCTCTAGACAACACCAAATTCCAATGAAACATTGACCCAAATCAAATATCAAATTCAAAACCATGATGAACCAGAATCATACATGAAGACTACATACCCACCAAATTGATTATATAGGGTGTGAATTGTACATAGTTGGATACTATCATGAGTCAAATTCACTTATTCTAAAAAATAATCCATATATTATTGTTTATGAATAATAGAAAAAATAGGTTTTCATTATACTATACAGAATATAAGAAAAAAAATTGTTTATTCTTTTCTCCAAATAAAAACACTTGAATAACATGGTATAAAACGATTATATAAAAAGCATTCCAATTTAATGTTCTATAATTGTCTCTATATTACAATTCTTTTAAATAATAAAACCACACACGTTTTAAGTAATTTCAATAGCCTTGTCAACAATATTTCCACCATGAAACCCATTTCTACCTTCGACCATTAAAATACTGTACCAAACAAGAAAAATTTAAAATAAGAAAAAAGGTATAAATTATGAAAAAATCCATCAAAGGATTAAAAAAATGCATTAAAATGATTGAATAAAATGATTCCATATCACGAAAAAACCATAAAAGGGTAAACTCAACAAACAATATCTACGAGAAATAAATGTCTAAAGTGTATCCATTTATCCTTAACATTAATCCATTGTTCCATAGAGATTCAATATGGGTACCCATACAAAATATCCTAGGGGTCTTAGGTCGGTGATCATGGATCCTCAGTCGATGAATCCAACTGGGATTTGGTACACTAGGTCAGAGCATCGCAACCCCAGGTCACATGTCAACAAACATGAAGAATCATTAGATACATCCAATTGGGAATCCGAAAGACTCGATAGATCATCCTAACCCTAATGTCATATGCTGGAAAACATAGAGTATTAGTCCAAGAATCATTCCAAAACATAGAAAATCTTGTAAGAATATCCAGCCATTCAGATGGAACAAGATGTCCAACCCATGGGGTTCAAGATTTTCTACCTTCCCCCGAATAACTATAGTTCACCAAGGTTCTTCGAGCATTATTCTGGGCCACCAAAAACTAGGGAGTTGAGCATAAGTCTAACATCACAAAACCCTTAGTCACATTATAACTATCATAAAAAACATGCCAATTTTAAAAATACCATCAACAAGGTTAAACAATTAATAAAATCATTTTATAATTAAATTTAAAATCATTAAACCTATTGAATCCATTTTTTCTATCACATGGAGTGCAAAAAATGCCACTTCCACTTTTATAACTCAATATAAAATTAATATTTTCAAAAATATCAATGGATGATATCACCATCATTGATACCATGGATATCATAAACATCATCTAAAAATAATTGTTTTTTATAAAATAACAATCAAAATAACATTATAATTTCCAACTAGGCCTTCAATTATATCATATAAAATTGGAAATCACTTTTTAAAATAATTTATAATAAAAAAAATACAAAAGTAAGTCATAAAAAATTCCATGAACAACCAAATATCTCTAGGTACACACCATTTTTTAACATTATAAAATAAAAACACACTTTAAAACATGTAGTACTATTAAACACAAAATGTATCCCATATTTAAAACCCTATATGTCATAATACCAGAGTAATAAGTGAATTTCATAAAGGAAATCATCATAAGATTTTTTTTTCAAACTAGAACAAATCATAAAAATATATTTTTATCCATGTTCCATTGCACAATGTGATCAACCATTGTTTTGGAAAGTAAAAACCCACCCAATAATTAGAGACCACTAACAAATCTAAAAAAGCTAACATATACCTCAATAGTTAAATTTAAAATCACATTTAAAGAATTATGAAATCTTGGATCTCTTAAATAAAAGGTAATGAATTAGAATCACCTAGACCTGATTGATGAATAACATAAACATGAATATAATCTTCCATACATATACTCCTAATATGGATCAAAACCATTTGAAGGAAAACCACCACATTCTAACAGCCTTAGGTATGGAAAAAAGTAAATTATAGATAGAAGGGTTATAATAGAACAGAAAAATGGAAAAAATCCTAGGGGAAAAAAATTAATAATTCTTACGCTTTTGAACTAGTAAAGAATCGCCATTAATGAAGTCACCTTTGAGGAGATTTGGATAAGGAAACACCATTAGAGAAGGATATTACTATAATATCCCACGTAAACAAAGAATATGACACCTATCATATTTATTAGTATTGTATAATAAATATTTATTTTAAATTAATGGGGATACTATGATCGATGGAGTACCTGATACACAAAAATGGGTTTCTTTGAAAACATATGTTGCACACAATGTGGAGATATACCAAAATATATTATAAGAATATTATTAATTTAAATTGAAGTTAACGATGGGTTGTTTTATAAGAGGGAATGAATATAAATAAGTATAATATGATTATATATGTTTATTAAATGTTTATTACATTTATACAATAATTATTAGGGGCTTGAAATTTGAATGAATCCAATTTTATGCATAAATAGTCTAATATTCTTTAAATGGTCTATTTAATGGATTTTAATGGAGAACACTTTTTAAGACAAGTTTTTTCACTTTTATATGTTTTATTTTACCAAATAAAATACTTATTTATAATAGTAATATGAGAATTTACTTTGGGTAACTTTTTGGTATTTTTCTGATAATGTTATTTTTTAATGAATAGTGAAAAATAGAGTATTTTAATTCAAAAGTACCTTTTAATATAATTTATTTATATCCATATATTATCTTTTTAATTAGTTTTAAATTTTAATTATATTATATGTTTACCTTTTAATCCAATATTTTTCATTGGATGTAATTTCACTTTGAAATTGGACATAAACAAGTGTCAATATTTTGATAGTTATTATTTCTTAAAAACACGCTTTTTGTTTTAATAATGGGACTTAATTTTAAATCAATTTCTTCCACTTATGTGTTTTGAATAAAGATAAATGGATTCCATATTTGGAATCAGGAAGTCCAAAATATGTAAATAAGAAAATTTTATTTTGAGACATTATGAATATTTACTTCCATATATATTTTATTTTCCATGGTAAAAAGGTTAATCTTTTAAATATTGAAAAAATAAGATTATAATATTATTATATTACCCTAAAAACCCTCATTATCTTATTGGTTGATACACATACAACTAGGGGCATCCTTGGCTTGATATTGGGACTCCATGGAGCCACATGGTTGTGATAATGACACTTTATATTAATTAATTTAAAGTAATGACAACGACGACTTAAAAATATATATTTCAGTAAATAAATTTTTAAACGGGGTTATATAAGTTATATCATAGACTATAAATAAAAATTTGAAAGCTAAAAATATTTTATAAATCATGTTATTTGTTTTAAAAATGTTTTACATCAACTAAATAATCATATTTATGACAAAATAATGATGGATAGTTTACATCATTAATGAATAATTTAAATAAATAATATTATAAAAATTAATACAATATCACAAACTGATCCAATTATTATTAGATTATTTTATTTCAAACATGAGTAATAATTTCATAAACTATAATGAGTTTTTGTACTATTGAAAATAGAAATCATTATATAATAAAATAATATTTTCAAACATTCCTAAAGAGCCCATACCCCCCATATAAAAGGACACCACTTCAAACCCATTCCTCACACCCCTCAAGCCGGTTGGAACATCCCCCATCTACCCAATTAATCTCCCCACATCCGTCTCTTCATCCTAGATTCCTTACCTTAGGCATTAGGCCCTTCAAGTAAACCTTATTGTTCAAACCAAAAAAAAGAGATACTCGATTTTAAGGTCACAAATTCTCTTAAGTGATTTCTTTTATTTTACTTCTACAGCCACCTAAACTTTATTAATTAAATTATTTTATATAAAAATTGTATCCTCAATATTATAGGTTGTTTTTTTGGATGGATTCGATCTACACTTCTACACACCTATATCTAATAGATACTAACGTACTGTTTTTGTGGACGGAGAACTACACCATCATGAAATCATGATTGTTCAAATATCTCCAACCGCCTCTCATGGTAGCCATTGTGATTAAACTTTATTTATATAGGATATATATTATATTTATATTGAATATTTACTTCTATATTTATCATTTAATTCAAAGCATTATGGTTTCGATTGTGGGTAAATATGATAATTTCATTTGAGGAAGTGTAGACTATCGCCCATTCAAAGTGATATGACTAATTCATGACATATGTGGGACATATAAAGGATGGAGTTAATGAAATTATATATGATATTATAATGTATTTATAATATACCTCTGTATCATAAATTTTTTCAATCCATCAAAATATAAAATAGAAATGAAAGTAGAGTTCATGTATACCTACGACTTACCATCTCCATGAAAAATTCATTTTTCATTACATTAAAATAAAAATGACTTATGTTTGAATGTGGATGTGATATTTGTATTCCATTTTAGGGTTGTGGGTAAAATATTGACATTTCCTTTGCTGTTTATAATACAAATTTTGATATTATGTTTCAACCCTTTCATATGAGGAACGCAATAAACATCGTATGTTATGGGTGGAGCCCACTACAGCTCCTTGATTTATTTGTAAGTCTCATGAGGAAAAATAGTATTTTGGAACAAGGTCGTAACAAAATATTATTTGTAGTATTGGCTGGAGGCCTTGACTATGTGGTTATGATGTCTAATATTATGCATTCCATTATTATTAACTTATTAATTGATATTACATGTGATTATTAGACTCGTAGAATATCCAGGAGAATAAGTAAATAAAATTACTAGATTTATATTTTCCATATTATGTGTAAATTTATGTTTAATAAGAATTTTGTTTCTTATACATTGCCTTAAATGTTTATGCTTATTTATGAATCTTTTCACTAAATTGTTATCCTTATTTAGCATTTATGCTCATAACTTTCCATGTTTTATTTTTCTTATGATGTGAAGAAGTGTATATTGATAAACCTAAAGGGATAAGCTAAGGGATATGAGTGTGTTCAAAGGGGACACAATGTTTTTCTTCTTTATATCATGATGCAATGTAAAAATTATTTATCTATCTAGTACATCCAAGGCCACTAAACTAATCGGCCATTAAGGACATGATCTCTTGTGATCATTTCGATGATATGTAATAGTGCACCGATTTTGGGTAACTAGGTTCAGAGAGTTACAGTTAGTATCAGAGTAAGTTTAATATAATTATTATAATCTAGATTTATAAAAATACTGATTAGAGAACATTACACAATGATGTCCTCTGAGGATTAGTATAGAAGAACTTACTAGAATTCTGGTAATATAAAGAATTTGTGTATTTTACATGAAATACATACTAGTATGGATATGAGAAGATAGAGGCGTCTTTGGCAGAGATGTACCTATGGGTAAATACTGAAAACACTACATTGAGCTAGACTTAAATGAGAACTAGTGCATGACAATGGGCCTTGTTGTACTCTTGGTTATGACACTCCCAGTAGTATTCTTAGGATAATTCACCTTTTCATTACAAAATGATTTGATTTATTTTAATATAAGATGATAGTAAATAACGGTGGTTACTCATAAAGTGTTTTATATTGACCAGAATGTTTCATGGAATTATCTAAATTATTTTATGACTATTGTTACTCACACAATGATTTGTTGTTTTAGTCAATTTCTGGATTTCAAGGAAGTCATAGTAACATTCAACATGATATTCAAGATTAAAATGGTTGTGTAAATGTGAAATTAAATGGATTGTTGATAGAATTAAATGAAATTGTGTTCATGATGAATCTGTTTTCCAAAAATATGATCAAAAACATATAAATTTACCAACACCCAAACTCAAAAAGTAGAGAAATGCTGTAAATGAATAGAGCTCAAGCAGTGGAGACCATGGAGAAAACAAAGATAGATTTCCATCATGTATTAAATGCGGAAGAAGACACCTATTAATGTTTCTAAATGTAACAAATAAATTCTTTATGTGTAGGAAAGAAGGACATAAACAAAATAACTGCTGAGGAGAAATGAAGAGTACAATTGATGAAAATTAAAATGATCCCGAGAATCCATTTACAATCATTTTACATAATTTTAGGGGACCTAGGAATTACCCAAGCCAATGCCCTATTTTAAAGGATCACCTCTTTGTCTAGGAAGAACCTATGTTGAAATAAATGAATGGATATAGGTTTAAAATTATTAGTGCTCTTTATTGATGGGATTACATTGGAAGACATTTACCTTGTATGTGTATCCCTACAATTTGTTATTTCAAAATTCTTTACGAGGAAGAATTTTCTTTTCTTTTGTGATTATAGTTATAAATAACCCAATGGGTTTATATGATCCATGAATTTGATTAAATTACAAGTTATTAATTTTTGGGATAAAAATACGAGGTATGAGATAAATTTGTTTTCTTAAAATTTGTTTTGTTTATTTTGAGTTATTTATCTCATTTTGTGAATGTAATAAAATGTATTTTTTGAAAAAGGACTACACGCTGACCATGGGAAAACCCATCGCATCGGAAAAAGAAGCTGGAATCGAACACATAACCCAAGTGCTACTCAGATTTGTCCCCTACCACTGGACTACGTGATGTTCTTGGATAGTGTGACTAATTCTTTTAGTTAAATGATATTATTGATCAATATAAATTTGATTTGGGATCTAATGTTTTACTAAATGGATATCATTAGTGCATTAAAATGAAATAGTAATTATGTGATAACTGATATTCTATAAGGAATTCGCTCTGTTGGAAACACAATATGGGCAAGGAAAATAAAATACTATGGGATTTTATTTAAGGAGTAATGATTTATTTTTAACTATGTTTTTAGTGTCTATTTGTAGTGATTTGGTTCATTTATGGAAATGTCTAACCTATCATTGAGAATATGTGATTAGGTTATTTACATTTAACTATGTGACCTTAAGAGTAGTCGACGTTATTTAAAGATACAATTTAATGTGGAAGACTATGTAATCAAATTTTTCTAAGTTTTGGGTTTCAATCTCAGTTTTGATTATATTGAAGCATGTAAGGAAAATTGTATATTGGATGGTATTATTAGTACATTGGGTATTTTTTGTTCAATTTTGAAGATTAAGAGTAGTGTTACTTTTTATAAATGATCATCATTTTTAGGGATTACCTGATCTTATACTATGATTTTTGGTTTTGGTTGATTTCCAAATATTGTGGAAATATATAGTTCATATTTATTAGGTTTTGTGACACTCTAGAAATTGATTACATTTCTTTATGAGTGACCAAGTCATCTGGAATACTTTTCGTTTAGAGAATAGATAATTTTGTGGTAGGAATTTAGTAAAGGATGAATGTCTACATGACAATTACATATTTTTCTTATATTTTTAGTTTAGGTGATAAATAAATTCCTCATATTTAAGAATATTATCTTAAAACAATAACATTTTCCATTAATATTTCCTAATAAGGAATCAAAAAACATTCAACAAATCACATATTTGTGATTTTCTGGTGGTTAAGTTTCTTCTAATCATTTTTTAATCACTCTCCATCAGAACATGACACTTACTTTCTCCTCCATATCAATGTTTTCATGGAATCCTAATATTGGTTATCTCGGGTTACTTTTGTATATATCTTTTGTTCCATTAATGTGATTGTTTTATTTACTCTTTTTTGGATGTCGTACTTTCAATGAAGTTTCCAATCACAATTTTAAAATATCGAGGATGTGATTTCCAAAAGTGGGATGGATGTAACATCCTAGGTAAATAAAGAATATGAAAATTTTCATATTTATTAATACTTTTATATATAACATTAATTTTAAATTAAATGTATTGTATGATTGATGATGTACCTGATACGCAACAATGGGTTTCTTTTAAAACTTATGTCGCACACAATGTTAAGTTATACCAAAAAATAATATAATAATATTATTAATTTAAATTGTAGTTATTTTCAAGCCATTTTACTAAAGGTAATTTATTTAAATGAACTAAAATATGATTATATATTATTGTTAAATTTTTTTACATTTATCCAATAGATTTTAGAGGGTTAAACTAAGAATGAATCCAATTTTAAGCATACATACTCTAATATTTTTCAAAAGGTTGATTTACCACCATTTAATGGAAAACCCTTTATAAGTCTATTTTTTTACATTTATATGTTATATATGACATAATTAAATTCTTATTTAGAATAAGAACCTAAAAATTTACTTTGGGTAATTTTTATGTAGTTTTATGATAAAGTTCATTTTTTATTTAATAGTGAAAACTATAGTATTTTAATTCAAAACTGACTTTTAATAAAATTTGTTTATATGTATAGATTATATTTTTAAAAGGTTTTAAAGTTTAATTAGATTATATTTTTTACTATTTAATTCATTGTGGTCATTGGATGTAATTTTAATTTTATATTAGAAATAAACATTTGTCAATCTATTGATAGTAATTATTTTTTAAAGACACACCTTTTGTTTTGACAACATGAATTAATTTTATATTAATTTTTTCTACTTCTCTATTATGAATTTGGAGAAAAGGATCCCATATTTGGAATCAAGAGATCCATATTATTTAAAAAGGTAACTTCAATTTTTATTCATTATGAATATTTACTTTGGTAAATATTTGATTTAACATGGTTAAAAGGTAAATTTGGTAAAAAATGGTAAAAAAAATATTTTTATTATAATAATAAATTACCCTAACATGTTTTTTAATCTTATTGGTTGATACGTGTCTATCCAAGGGAATCCTTGGATCGATTTTGGGACCCCATAGAGCCACATGTGAGTGATTATGACACTTTATATTAATTAATTTAATGTAATGTCCTTGATGACTTTAACAAATATCTTTTAGTAAAACAATTTTTATATGGGGTTATATAAGTTATCTCTTCAAATATAAATTGTCATTTGAAAGTAAAAAATTTCCTAAATCATGGTATTTTTTTATAATTTTTAGACATGAAATAAATAAAAATATTTATGACACAACAATGATGTAGTGGTTACCTCATTAATGAATAATTTAAATAATTAAGATTTTAAAAATTAAAACAATGTTGAAAACTGATCCAATTCTTATTATATGATTTTATTTCGAATATCAGTAATCATAAATACTACTTTAAGATGTTTTGGATATTTAGAAACTGAATGTCATTATGTAATAATATAATATTATCAATCATTCCTAAAGAGACCCTCCTCCCACATATAAAAGGGAACCACTTAAATCCAATTCCTCACACCTCTCAAACTCCTTGGCTCGTCCAACCTCTGTCCAATTTAAAGGTAACATCTTTTCTTAAGTTATTTTTTTTTCATTTATTTTTCCAACACCCTAAACTCTATTTATTTATTTATTTTGTAGAAAAGACAGTAACTAAAATATACTAGGCTGTTTCTATGATAAGGATTCTAACTACACATCCACACACCTCCATCTAATAGAATTGAACATATTGTTTCTATAAATGACGAACTACTGCCTCACAAAATGATGATTGTTAAAATCTCTCCAACAAATTCTCAAGGAGGCCATTATAATAGAAATGTATTTATATGTGATATATATTATATTTATATTCTATTTTTTTCTTCAGTATTTATCTTTTATAACATACCTTTAAAGTTTCCATAATGGGTAAATACAATAATTTCATTTGAGGAAGTGCGGACTACCGCCCCCTCACAGTGACATGACTCAATCATTCCAAATGTGGGATGTATTATGGATAGAGTTAATGAAATTATATATGATATTATATTGGATTTATTATATATACATATGAACCATTAAATTTTCAATCCATTTTAATACAAAATCGAAAAGAAAGTAGTGTTTATGTGTACGTACGACTTGTCGTCTCTTTGAACGGTGCATTTCATTTCTTATATAAAAATGTAATGTACTATTAAAAATACATATATATACTAGATAAATATAATATATATGTTATTTAAGTCATGAATATTATTCTATATATAATATAAGTTTGACCAGATAGACAATTTGTAATTATAATGTGTTCACTTTTTTACTCAAGTTCCGAACATTGAAAAATTGTCCGATATAAACTAAAATAATATACAGATTGTTATAGAAAAAAATGGGATATAAAAGAACAATAAAACATTAAAAGGGGTCTTAATAAAGTATAAAATTAATTTAGTTATATTATTCATGAAGAATAAGGAACATATAAGACATGTCAGACTTGAGGTAAGGGGCTTCTTATCTCAATTTTAATTCTGTGAGTTTTCTATTATTCAACACTAATATATTGCATGTGGTTTTATTAATTACATTTGATATATAATATCATGATTGTTTTTATATTCATGGTATCTTGTGATTCATTTTGTGGTCATTAAATTTTGGTTATACGACTCGATAAGTTAAAACGTGGTATGTGGTTTTCATCTCACTTTTTATTCTCGTGAGATTCGTGCTATATTTTCTACTATATCTTATTGTGTTGTGTACATATGGAACATAATTGAATTATTTATGTAATATAATTTAATCTCAGGGCAATTATATCTTTATTGTATGATCCTTCCTTATTTTGGTGTATGTTTATTAAGTTACCAAATCGACAACAGAACCTTTCACCCTTCACTTTTTTTAAAGACTTATTTCTGTTTTGTATTTTAATTTTCATATTCTTATGTGGGGATATGTTCTCCTATATACTTATTGGTGTAAATTTTATTCCCATATGAGGAGATACCCTTTTCTCTCTAACCAACTCATTTTATTAATTTTAATGTGACACCGTTAGGCAATAGAATTTCTGTAAGAGAACTCTTTAACACAATTTCAATTATTTGGGTTAAGTTTATACTTCTTGATTATGTCATTATATGAATACATGTTAATTTATTCTAATTATATTCAATTAATATCCCTTTATAATGGGTGTATTATTATTTTTCACACATAATTATTTAATTTTTTTTTGTCTTTAATCTAAGGATATGATCATACAAAGGTACTTTTTTTCAATTTATATTCCAATGAGAATTTTTTGTTATTATACACCAATTCACTTATATATGGTGTATATAATTTCCTTTAACATATTATATCATGAATTTAAATATTCACATGATATTATAAACTTTGATTAATCTTATTCCTCAATTTTTTGTAATCATGTGTCTCTCATTTGGTAAGGAACTCTTTAACTAAAATATAATTTAAAATGTTTTAAATAATTATTCTTCTAAATATTTTTCATTAATTTCCCTATTTCTTAATGGGTTAATAGATTTATTTATTTAGACATGAATGTTTTAAAATTAATATTCCATATAAAATATTCAATGTTATTTAGGACACATTGATTAAAAAATATATTTTTAATAACTTCTTGATAAATAGTGATACTTTTAATGGTTTAAAAGAAAAGTGGATATTTCCATCAAATAGGTTTAGTTATTATTTTAATCTATGTAAATATGAATCATTATTCTAGATTGATGTTGATTTATTATACTAAAATCATCCATATTGTGTTGAATGAGTTATGTTTGACTGGGGAAATGCAATTTTTTTTACCATTCATGGTTTGTGGTTAAAATATTGACATTTAGTATACTAGTTATAATAAAAAGGTTTGAATTATGTTTCAACCTTTTCGTATGAAGAATGAATTGGATTTATTATGTTACACGTGGATCCTGCTATTGCTCCTCGATTCATAGGTAAGTATCATGCGTCATACTAGTGTCTTGGCACAAGGCCTTGAAAAAATCTTAATTGTATACATGGCACAAGACCTTGACATTGTGGTTATGATGTATAGATTGATTCATTCCATCATTATGAAATTAGAAATTGATATTTTATGTGATTATTAAAATATTAGAATATAAATGTTAATAATTAGATGGCATTATTTAATTTATAGTTTCATAATATGTAGAATGTAATGTTTAAAAGGCTTCTGTTTTTGTCTTATACATTTACAAAAATGTTTATTCTTATTTATGAATGTTTATACTATATTGTTATCCTTACTGAGCATCTAAACTCACCCCTTAACATGTTTTATTTTTCCCAGGATTTAAAGAAGTATATCATGATTATCCTACAGGGATAGTCTATAAGATATGAGTGTGTTCAAAGGGGACATAATATTGTTTTTCATTATTTCATGATGTAATGTAAACATATTTATATATCTAGTACTTCCAAGGATAGTAAACTAATCAGTCTTTCATGACATGATCTCTATTGATCATGACAATGATATGTAATAACCACTAACACTATGTAACTTGGGTCGGGGCGATACAACTAGGATATTGGAAATAGAGTGGGGGTGTCCATGGGAAGAAACCACACTTAAATTAAGATAAAGTGAATAAAACACCCCTATTAGAGTGGGAATCATGGTTATATCACATGGTTAATCAATCCATGAAAATACCCACTATCGGGAGTTGCACAGGATACACAGTAATGTTGCATGGTTAATCTAACCTTGCACAAACCAAGCAACATGTGAACACTTAGGTTTCATTGTTAAACAATCCATGTAGATTGACTCTTTAACCTAAAACAATTCATTTTAAATCCACCATTAGATCCTAAAATTACACAACCCTAATGGGATAAATATCCTAATAAATACCCCATATAAAATTGATAGTTGGGGTGTTAGATTAAAGGATTAGTATCATTAGAATCAAGGTTACAAAAATAACTGGTTCACGAGTTCCTACATCATCTCCCAATACGGTATTTATAAACAAATCATGTCTTATACATATAATACATAATACATGTCTTCACATCTTTGGGAATGGAAACATATGAAATGGTGTGTTAAATATTTTATTATGGGTTTAAAAGGGATATCTCAACATAAAATGAGCACAAAATTATGATAACATGAGTATGAAATTTACAAACCATACAATGAATATCATAAATAATAGACATGAGTCATGACATAAATCATGTTAGTTCATAAGAAAATAATCATAAAGTAATCAATGCACATAATCCCTAAGCGAAAAACATTTACATACAACCTAGATTTGGTCCATACACATAAGTCTATAAAATCTTATGTAAAGGATACCCACTAAGAAATTAATCACATATTAGGTTTGAGATAACAAACCATGTACCTACTTCATAATTTGGGAAACCTAACATGTTTTAACACATTGATATTCTAAGAAATATTATTTTTTCAAATTAATATTATTTCATCAATAACATTCATCACACACACAACAATGTTTGAATGCACCCTGATATACTATTAATATTATTACTCACACATGAAACTCTTATCTTTGTCATTAATCATGTTTGTATGAATAAGAAAGTCCTTATTTTTAAAATTAATTAAAAATGTCTTACATAAATAAAATACTTTTACAATTAATTTTATAAATTATTCAAAATGACTTCACATACTTCGAAAATGAATTTTTCCTGAAAATAAATATTATTTTATTTTATGAATGAATAATAAAATTATTTTTTTATAAATTTTATGATATTAATATAAAAAACTAACATAATATTTGAAATCAACATTTCATTAATAGAATTTGGTGATTTTATATTAACTTTCGGAATATATTTATTTTTCAATGAATAATGATGAATTTAGAAATTTATTAAAAACATCATTTTCGATCGAATAATTTATGATGTTATATATTTATTTATATGTTTTAAAAGTAATATTTCTTTATTATTATTAAAATTTATGCCATTAGATTCAATATATTTCTGATTTTTTATATTAAAACATTTTATACTTATGACAATTTCTCTTGGTAACTTCTTTGTCGTTGCATCTATGGGTTGTTTTTAAATTATCATTTTTCTACTTATGTGATTATAATTTAAAACAATTGATTAAAAATATTTAATAATAGTATCAATTTATCTATAAAAATTTCAATATGTATTTTATTCAAAATGAATAGTTATAATAGAGAAATATAATAAACATAGTTAAGGTTAGAATGGGCATACAAAGGGTTAAAATAATGAACTAATGGATATAAGAAACTACCTAATTGTATAATTACTATTATATAACCATATTTAAACATTAAATCATATAATTATTTATAATAATCCCTTTTTGAGCCCTGTAGAATTCGAAAAAATGTAGGCACACATTATTCTTTTAAAAAAATTCATGTGTTCTATCCCATAATCTAATGACCCGGCCCCATAAGGGACATTATTTTGTGAAAATCTTGTGATTGGAGGCATTCTAGAAGGTATCAATGGATTAATTCGAGAATTTTCTAATAATCCAGTTTGTTAATTTTTTTCAAACCACACTTTTGATCACCGAGTGGTTTCTCACCTAACGGTGGTTCACTAATCATTATCTCACCATTTTGTGGCTCACTGAGCAGTGTCTCCCTGAATTGTGATCACATTACTCACCTAACGGTGAGTTACTTCAATTTTTTTCAATTTATAGTTATCCCTAGTTTCTCTCAAATTTTACTATTTTTCCACCTTATGTATTATTTTATATAAATAGACTTTAAATCCTTGTTTGGGTGTTTGTAAAGGAGTTTAAAATATTAATAATTTTATATTTAATATCTTAATGATCAAGGGACATTGAAATAATCCTACCTCATGGTCTTAGACAAAATCTGAATGTAATGGCCTTAAACCTATTTCCCATTCCGTTGATATATAGTATTAATTTTTCTCAGGCTGATAGCATCTCTTATCTATTCTTTTGGTGAAAAGAAAACTTTTCTTCCCAGATAAGCTGTGTACCTATATTGTTCCCCACTATCATGTATTCCTTGCTGTTTTCGTTTTCTCTTACACCCCAGTTTTGGCGCATGGCGGAGTTTTGGTTGCATGATGTTCCATGTAGGGCTTTCCTTCATCCCTCTTAATTTTTCTATCATGTGGGGTGGTTGTTCTTTTATCCCAAGTGAATACATCTTAAACCATTTTAATGATTATAATAATAGATAATAAATGATGAGGGGTGGGAGTTAGATGATGAGGATCACATTGTTTTTTATGTTATCCCAGATCCATGTCATGTATCATGTTGGTTGTGTTATTATGAAAATCATGGTCATCATTGATCTTTTCTTGTGCACCCATTATACTTTATACTAATTAAAATTTTGAAATTATTGTAAGAATAAATTATTATTTATCATATACAGCTGGTTATATAAAATGTATGCCCTAAGTTAAACATGTGTTTTGATCACCCATGAATTATGTAAGTGTAATTAAACTACATTGTGTATCAAATCTATATACGCTCTTTTATTTTGGTGTGTCTATGTTCTCTGTATGATTTTTTGGATTTTGTGCCTTGTGTGGATTTTATGATGCTAGGTATAGTTATGGGTACATTGGTGGATAAAGGGGGTGGCTACGTGTGTAGGGTATCATATTATTTTATAGTGGGGCTATAATTTTGGTGGTGGATACTATGGGATTTTTGTTTAAGGTGATGTCGGAGGTGTGAAAGAATCTTTGGTTTAGATAATTATTTACATTAAAATGGATGGACTTCTTCTGTAGTGGGACTGCTTCTTGGTAGTGGTTGGGATGTGGGGCTGCATGTTTGAGATGTTTTGGGATTTTATGTTTTTGTGTGTTCAAGGTGTGGGGATATTGTGCAGCGGGGATTCTAGGTTTAGTTGTGAGAGTATGTATTAGGTGGGATAACATTGAAGAATGATGTTGGTAGTGTCAACATATGAATTGGGGTAAAATTGAGAAGAAGAACAAATTGGGTTACTAGATGGGAGTTTTTGTAGAGACCCGAAGCTTAACGTACATGAACATTACATTACTTTTGCGGAATACTTAGTAAATAAAAAAACACACACAAGGATCGTAATAGTTTAGTGTCTTTGGAAACTCGGAATGTAATCTTCTAATCGTGGTGAAAGATCTTCAATATCTCCCATAAAGATCTTCCCTTTTTTTTTACCTAAAACCTTTCTTTATATCCTAGGGAAAAGAAAACATAAAAGGGTGAGCTCAAATGCTCAGTAAGGGTAAACAAAAGAAAAATCAATCACATCATATTCATAAGAACATAACTTTTGGAAATCTTAACCTGCAAAAGAGAGCATAATTTCATAACATTGGATAAATCATAGTAGTGAAATGAAATACCAATAATCATAACTTAAAACATGAAACATTGTGGCATTCACACATAATCATATAGAATCATTTCTTGTTAGTCAAGACTCATTGCCAAGACTATCTTAGTGGACAAAGTCCCTTTCTGAACCGAGTCACCCTCGTTTCAGTCCTATTTCACTGAACCGGTATAACCTACCGTTCCAGCCATGTCCATCTCATGAGATATAAAATCTTTACCCAATGCATTGGAGGGAGATATAGGTCCCACCCATCTCATAATGATACCATTCTTATGTGTGCCACAAAATCATAAATCATACATCATTACATAACCCATGTAATAAAAATGGGATTCATAAAAAACATGATATCATAAAACAATTAATATAAGATAAAAGAATTCATAAAAATAATTCCATCACAACATAATCAAATCAATGTAATAATAGGGAAAGAAACAGATCCCTATATTATCTTAGATGGAAAATTATTTTGATAAAACACTTGAACTCCATTCTTGAGGAAAATATCCTCTCTACTTTAAAACCCCCTTTTCCTTTCTTAACATGTCATACAATTTTAAACTAAAAGAAGTTGATTAAAAATAAACCTGAAAACTTCTAAAAGAAGCTTCTTGTAAATAATGTTTTAAAAATCAATTCATGCCGTATAAGTTTAAAAAACATTCTTCGTACTTTTGTCGGAAAAGTCAAAAAGTACCTCGTACGAAAAACGACAAAAGATTCCTTTCATATATTTTACTAAAAACTCACCGAAGTGTAAAATTGAATATAAACTATTGTATAAGGATATAAATATTACATATTGAGGAAACATGGATTTGGATGATAAAATACACCCCAGTAAATACCAAAGTATAAACAATCTCGGATAAAAATTAGATTGTGATATTTTCCCTTACCTTAGATCTGATTTGCTTTGTACGAGCCCGAAGCTTCTGTATAATGGTTTAAATAATATTATTGACTTATTCCAGAATCTTACATACTGATATGATATCATATATGGTCATATTCTTAGCTTCTTATTAGTAATATTTCATTGTTACTTGTTACTCGGGTCTTTATTGCCTTTTGTTCTTATGCGTGTTTTGCCGAATAAATTCTTATTCTTATTTTAAGGTTATAGATACCTTATATACAAAATGGTATTAGTTTAACATATATCATATTTATTCATTCAATTCATTTTTATAATTACTATGTAATGATGATCATGTAGAACGAGTCGCATCACATCGTGGAGACGGTATTCCGTACGTACACACAAGCGATGGTATTGTTCCCATGATCGTGGAATTGTATTTAAGTGTATTTAAAATATTTCAGTATCAATATCACTTTATAATAATCATATATAGTTACTCATTACATCATTATACCCATCCTTGTAAGGTGATGGTGGAAAATAGATTACACCACGGCGTGGAGACGGTATTCCGTACGTACGCACGCGCGGTGATTTCATTTTTCCGTAGGATGGATAGAAGGTGAATTAGGGTTGTTTCATATTTATAATAACATATCAGTATGTATGTAATACTGATGTTATTACTTTATCATGAAACAACTAAAGAAGATGAAGTTGAAGAAGAAAGAAATTGAAAAGATTGGTAATGGATATTACCTCTTCTTTGAAACGCCTCTTTGAATCCTCCACTTAGGGAACTAAGATTGGTCTTTGAAGAAGACCAGGACCTCTAGGATTATTCTAGGGAAGTGGAGAAGGGATTTTGGCATGGGTTGGCCGAGCTTGAGGGCTCAAATTGGTGTGATGAGGAGGGGGAGGAGGTGCACTTTTATAAGGGAGGAGAGGGGCACCTTAGGAATATCTCAAAATATTATTTTATATTAAAGTCAAAATCGGTTTATAATGGTTCCAAAGGGTCTTATTTCGAAGGTAGAGTGGGTATGGGTCTAAATCCTATCAACATATAGGATTTAGACAAGTTTAGGTTATTATTTTAACCTTATCAATTAGATTTAACTCTAAGTTAACTAATTTAACTTTTACCATGAATTTTTGTTTTTTTTACACAATATGGTTAATACACACACTATAACATGCCAAACGAACCTCAAGTTGTTTATTGTTAATATATATATCCTTATATAAGTCATTTGGACGAACCTTAGATTTTTAGGAATTAAATAACAATTAATAATATAATATTTGTTTTAAAAACTAATTTATGTCAATTTTGACACTATTTGGTACATGATTTTTATGAAATTTTTAACAGAATGATAAGTTCAAACCAAGTTACTTAAATCAACAATAACATGTCATATTAACCTAGAAAATTATTTTAAGTCATAAAAAGTCTCAAATTACATTTATTTGGGCATTTATAACATCAATTATGTTAATATTTTCTTAAAAAGGTAATTACTGCATCATCGTTGTGTCATAAATAAATTAAATTATTTAAAGTATAAAAATTACAAATAAAATACCATTATGTATGAAATATTATTATATTTCTAATTAATATTTATAGTCGAAATTATAATATGTATAACCCTATATTAAAAATGATTTATTAAATAAACTTTGATTTTAACTCTTTTAACTCTTCTTTGAATTAAATAATAATAAATGTCCTAATCTAATCCAAGTGGGTCTAATGATAATATTTTACACTTAAGGTTGTTTTTGGTCGAGATACACTTGTCCAATAGGATTAGGACATGTGTTAGGGTAATATTAATATCATTTTTACCCTTAATTACCCTATTTACTTTTAACCGTGGTAAATAAAAGTAAAAAGTTACTATTCACCAAAAAATATTTTCATCTCATTGAACCAAATTTTACTTACTGACATCAACCGTGTCTCTTGGATTTTTGAAATTCCATTCACAGAAGCGGTAAAATTAAGATTTATGAAAAAATTAATTTTTTTAACTACCACTTAGTAGTTTCACTATTCATCAAAAATTGAAGTTTTTCAGAATAATGCAAAAATTTCACCCTAAACTATAATTGATATTCCGAATTCAAAATTGATTTCTATTTTACAAAATTCCCAACATATAAGTTACATTAATTAATTTTATAATTAATTTCCGCTGTCACAACAAATAACATGTTTTTAAGAGATAATACCTATCAAAAGATTAACACTTGTTTATGTCTGGTGTAAATGTGAAATTACATCCAATGACCAACATTATATTGAATTGTAAAAATATATTCTAAATATACTTTAAAACCACTCAAATTAATAATTTATCACTATTAATTATTTCGATTAAAAAATTTGTTTTTAATTAAAATTTAGTAATTTTCACTATTCATCAGAAAATAAAAGTTATCCGAAAAGTACCAAAATTTCACCCTAAGCTAATTTCGATATTATAAATCCATAAATGAATTCCATTTTGAAAAATAAAATTACAATATTTCAAAAAGTGGTTATTACTATTCATAACGGCTAGTTTTAATAATATTTTAATAGCGTATTGTTGTTTAGTGAAACTCGTTATTGCGTACTACACACGCTATCGAGGAAGGTCACAATTGCGTGTAATGCAAGGACAATCAAGGATACATGTTGTGCAAGCTCCTTTTGGTGTAGTGTACAACACAAGACATTAGTGAAATTAAAAAGAATATTTTTCATAAAATCTTGGGGTGTTACATTCTACCCCCCTTAAAATGAATTTCGCCCTCGAAATTCGTCGGGGATATAAATGGTTTACTATTTGAAAGTTTCTTTAATAGAAACCCACATCGTAAAAAGGAATACCAAAACCAATCTTTAAAAACGAATGTATGAAACGTAACGGTTACCCAAATAAACTAATCGTTGGGTTTCCACATAGGTAAAAATATGGATATGGAAGCGAAATCTAACCATCATGTTTTGATGGAGAGTGGTAGAGAACATGGCTATGGAAAAGCCAGAAATCACAGAGCCAGAAATTTGTGACGATCTTGGGTACCATCTGATTCATCAGATATAAGGGCACTAGGACAACATTTTTGGTTTTCAAGATCGCTTCCCTAAAGTTGAAGAGTTTGAATTAGAATAAATACTTACTTTATTTTAGTACAATCTCACTATTGTTCGTGCCTTGAACAATTTCTACTTAATCTCTTAAATAAATGAAGTTGAATTTGTTATTCGTGAAGTGTTAGCAGATCATGTGATAGAATGATGGGTCATTCCATCTGTCTCAAACAAAAGGTTAGCAAAAATTATATACATAAGTCGATCTATAGTGAGATTAATCATATATGGTTCCTAAAATGGACTTATACTTCATATATCATACTTATTAATATAATAAGACTAGTTTCTACTAAACAGGGACTTCCTGTAGGCCAGTGGTAGGCGATAAAGGCCAGTCGCACTTCGGTTGAGGGTTCGATTCCCACAGCTTTGTCCGAAGCGATGGGCTGTCGACCATCCTGTAGTTTGTCCCTTTTCTAAAACTATATTACTATAACATACCATCAATAATATCGAAAAAACTTCTATCCTTAAACAATACTAACTTATGTCCAACATAATCCATTTCAATCTTTAGGCTTATCCATAAAACTGCAGTCCACTCTCATAACATAGTGAAAATGATTACCAGAGATTTAATACCATCATTGATCCCCATATATCATAAGATATGTTTTGTTGGTCACATTCCAAACATTTAAAGTCCATAATCATGTACTCTCTTTAATACCCATTGAACCATACTGAAAACATGAATGCAGTTAAAAGTTAACACTTTCCACATACCTCAAAATTCTATATACTCAATCCATGATATCACTTAGTCCTTATATCAATCTTGAGCTCATGAATACTGTCAAATATTTCATTTTCTCATTTTCCCTTCATTATGCGCATATCATTCTTTTTCCAAAAATATCTCAATCACTTTCCATGGTTACTGGTACCATAAAATTATTGAAAACCACAATAGACCAATACATAAATATTCCAATATTCCACGATACTATATACAACAATATTTTGGAATCCCATTACATAAACACTTAATAATTCCACCACATCGTTGTCATATTCAACATCGCCAATAGTGATCACATGTGACATCCCTTTTTACTTTGCCTTAAGTGGTTGCTCATGTTGATCATCACTAACCCATGGATTAGGGCATTTATTGGCATAATGTCCCATCTCCTTGAACTTGAAACATTGAAGTGTTGGTGGTGCGTTCTCTGCATTGTTTGCTTTGTTCACATCATTAGAAACCCTTTTTCCATTACTTCGACACTCAGCTGCTCGATGACCTTCTTTTCCACACTTAAAACATGTTCTAGTCCCTTTAAGACAATCTCCACCATGCTTCTTTCCACACTTTGAGCATAAGGAAACATTCATTTTCTTTTCACCATTATTTTGAGATTTCTCCTTCAACTCCATCTTTTGTTTCTTTTCAAAACAATGAGATGGATATGTAACACCAACTTCCATTTCTACCTTCATAGCACAACGCACAATTTCTTCATAGCTACTGAGGTCTCGTATAGCTAATGCCCTTCGAAGACTTGGTTTTAAGCCACTAAAAAATCGATCAACTTTACTTTCAGGTTGGATGATAATGCCAGATGCATACCTTGCAAGTCTTGTAAAATTCTCATCGTATATACCAACAGATTCATCATCCTTCTGTTTCATCTCAAGAAACTCCTTTTCCATCTTCGTTCGATGAATACGAGGGAAGTACTTACTGAAAAACAAGTTCTGGAACTCGTCCCATTCCATGGAATCAATTTCATCTCGTTGCCTCATATTCTTGATAAGATTCCACCATTTATCAGCTTCACCTTCAAAACGATATACTGCTAAGATGACTTTATCATGTTCAGATCATTGAAGAACTGAAAATATCTTTTCAGTGGTACTGATCCATTGTTCAGCAACAAGTGGATCGGAAGACCCACTAAAAGAAGGTGGATGTTGCCTCATGAAGGACTCAATAGAATATTGTTCCCTTCTCTGCTCATTTGGATGTCCAGAATGATTTATAGCTTGTGTAAGTATTGCAATAAGATTTTGCACTCCTTCTCCAATAAAATTTGATTGTTCAAGAGGAAAATCATTTCATTTTCCATTGCATTGATCAACACGGTTCCTTCGGGTTCTAGCCATCGTCTAAAACCCAAAAAGAATAGTGTGAGAGGCAAAAATCATGCTAGGGAAAACAACATAATAAAGGGGGAGTACCTTCAATATCTAACATCTTAGGTTTAATTCTATGATCGTTAGCGTAATTCTAATACTATAACCTATACGTATACTTAACCTTAGGGACATCCCTAAACATTCCTTATAAATATCTCTAGGGATTTCACAAACGTTTCCGCATCCTAGTTTCCAAAGGTTGACTAAACCTTTCCTCTGATACCAACTGTAGAGACCCGAAGCTTAATGTACATGAACATTACATTACTTTTGCGGAATACTTAGTACATAAAAATACACACACACAAGGATCGTAATAGTTTAGTGTCATTGGAAACTCAGAACGTAATCTTCTAATCGTGGTGAAAGATCTTCAATATCTCCCATAAAGATCTTCCCTTTTTTTACCTAAAACCTTTATTTATATCCTAGGGAAGAGAAAACATAAAAGGGTGAGCTCAAATGCTCAGTAAGGGTAAACAAAAGAAAAATCAATCACATCATATTCATAAGAACATAACTTTTGGAAATCTTAACCTGCAAAAGAGAGCATAATTTAATAACATGGGATAAATCATAGTAGTGAAATGAAATCCCAAAAATCATAACATAAAACATGAAACTTTGTGGCATTCACACATAATCATATAGAATCATTTATTGTTAGTCAAGACTCATTGCCAAGACTATCTTAGTGGACAAAGTCCCTTTCTGAACCGAGTCACCCTTGTTTCAGTCCTGTTTCACTGAACCGGTATAACCTACCGTTTCAGCCATGTCTATCTCATGAGATATAAAATTTTTACCCAATGCATTGGAGGGAGATATAGGTCCCACCCATCTCATAATGATACCATTCTTATGTGTGCCACAAAATCATAAATCATACATCATTACATAACCCATGTAATAAAAATGGGATTTTTAAACAACATGATATCATAAAACAATTCATATAAGATAAAGGAATTCATAAAAATAATTCCATAACAACATAATCAAATCAATGTAATAATAGGGAAAGAAACATAACCCTATATTATCTTAGATGGAAAATTATTTTGATAAAACACTTGAACTCCATTCTTGAAGAAAATTTCCTTTCTACATTAAAACCCCCTTTCCCTTTTTAACATGTCATACAATTTTAAACTAAAAGAAGATGATTAAAAATAAACTTGAAAACGTGTAAAGGAATCTTCTTGGAAATAAAGTTTTAAAAATCAATTCATGCCGTATAAGTTTAAAAAACATTCTTCGTACTTTTGTCGGAAAAGTCAAAAAGAACCTCGTACGAAAAACGACAAAAGATTCCTTTCATATATTTTACTAAAAACTCACCGAAGTGTAAAATTGAATATAAAATATTGGATAAGGATATAAATATTACATATTTAGGAAAAATGGATGTGGATGATAAAATACACCCCAGTAAATACCAAAGTATAAACAATCTCGGATAAAAATGAGATTGTGATATTTTTCCTTACCTTAGGTCCGATTTTCTTTGTACGTGTCCGAAACTCCGGTATAATTGTTTAAATAATGTTATTGACTTATTCCAGAATCGTAAATACAGATATGATATCATATATGGTCATATTCTTAGCTTCTTATTAGAAATATTTCATTGTTACTTGTTACTCGGGTCTTTATTGCCTTTTGTACTTATGTGTGTTTTGCCGAATAAATTCTTATTCTTCTTTTAAGGTTATAGATACCTTATATCCATAATGGTATTAGTGTAACATATATCATATTTATTCATTAAATTCATTTATATAATTACTATGTAATGATGATCATGTAGAACGAGTCGCATCACATCCTGGAGACGGTATTCCGTACGTACGCACGAGCGATGATATTGTTCCCATGATCGTGGAATTGTATTTAAGTGTATTTATACTATTTCAGTATCAATATCACTTTATAATAATCATATATAGTTACTAATTACACCATTATACCCATCCTTGTATGGTGATGGTGGAAAATAGATTACACCACGGCATGGAGACGGTATTCCGTACGTACGCACGCGCGGTGATTTCATTTTTCCGTAGGATGGATAGAAGGTGAATTAGGATGTTTAATATTTATAATAACATATCAGTATGTATGTAATACTGATGTTATTACTTTATCATTAAACAACTAAATAAGAAGAAGTTGAAGAAGAAAGAAATTGAAAAGATTGGTAATGGATATTACCTCTTCTTTGAAACGCCTCTTTGAATCCTCCACTTAGGGAACTAAGATTGGTCTTTGAAGAAGACCAGGACCTCTAGGATTATTCTAGGGAAGTGGAGAAGGGATTTTGGCATGGGTTGTCCGATCTTGAGTGCTCAAATTGGTGTGATGAGGAGGGGGAGGAGGTGACTTTTTATAAGGGAGGAGAGGGGCACCTTAGGAATATCTCAAAATATTATTTTATATTAAAGTTGAAATCGGTTTATAATGGTTCCAAAGGGTCTTATTTAGAAGGTAGAGTGGGGATGGGTCGAAATCCTATCAACCAATAGGATTTAGACAAGTTTAGGTTATTATTTTAACCTTATCAATTAGATTTAACTCTAAGTTAACTAATTTAACTTTTACCGTGACTTTTTGTTTTCTTACACTATATGGTTAATACACTTACTATAACATGCCAAAATAACCCCAAGTTGTTTATTATTAATATATATATACTTATATAAATCATTTGGACGAAAATTATATTTTTAAGAATTAAATAACAATTAATAATATAATATTTGTTTTAAAAACTATTTTATGTCAATTTTGACACTATTTGGTACATGAATTTTATGAAATTTTTAACAGAATGATAAGTTCGAAACAAGTTACTCAAATCAACGATAACATGTCATAGTAACCTAGAAAATTAGTTTAAGTCATAAAAAGTCTCAAATTACATTTATTTGGGCATTTATAACATCAATTATGTTAATATTTTCTTAAAAAGGTAATTACTGCATCATCGTTGTGTCATAAATAAATTAAATTATTTAAAGTATAAAAATTACAAATTAAATACAATTATGTAGGAAATATTTTTAGATTTCTAATGAATATTTATAGTCGAAATTATATTATGTATATCCCTATATTAAAAATGTTTTAGTAAATAAACTTTGATTTTAACTCTTTTAACTCTTCGTTGAATTAAATAATAATAAATGTCCTAATCTAATCCAAGTGGGCCTAAATGATAATATTTTACACTTAAGGTTGTTTTTGGTCGAGATACACTTGTCCAATAGGATTAGGACATGTTTTATGGTAATATTAATATCATTTTTACTCTTAATTACCCTATTTACTTTTAACCGTGGTAAATAAAAGTAAAAAGTTACTATTCACCAAAAATTATTTTCATCTCATTGAACCACATTTTACTTACTAACATCAACCGTGTCTCTTGGATTTTTGAAATTCCATTCACAGAAGCGGTAAAATTAAGATTTATGAAAAAATTAATATTTTTAACTACCACTTCGTAGTTTCACTATTCATCAAAAATCGATGTTTTTCAGAAAAATGCCAAAATTTCACCCTAAGCTATAATTGATATTCCAAATTCAAAAATGATTTCTATTTTACAAAATTCCCAACATATAAGTTGCATTAATTAATTTTATAATTAATTTCCACTGTCACAACAAATAGCGTGTTTTTAAGAGATAATACCTATCAAAAGATAAACACTTGTTTATGTCTGGTGTAAATATGAAATTACATCCAATGACCAACATTATATTGAGTTGTAAAAATATATTCTAAATATACTTTAAAACCACTCAAATTAATAATTTATCACTATTAATTATTTCAATTAAAAAAGTTGTTTTTAATTAAAATTTAGTAATTTTCACTATTCATCGGAAAATAAAAGTAATCCGAAAAGTACCAAAATTTCACCATAAGATAATTTCGATATTATGAATCCAAAAATGAATTCCATTTTGAAAAATAAAATTACAAAATTTCAAAAAGTGGTTATTACTATTCATAACGGCTAGTTTTAATCTTATTTTAATAGCATATTGTTGTTTAGTGAAACTCGTTATTGCGTACTACACACGCTATCGAGGAAGGTCGCGATTGCGTGTAATGCAAGGCAAATCAAGGATGCGTGTTGTGCAAGCTCCTTTTGGTGTAGCGTACAACACAAGACATTAGTGAAATTAAAAAGAATATTTTTCACAAAATCTCGGGGTGCTACAATTTTGTTATGGGAAGTGATTACGAGATTTTGTCCTTCTAAGTAGGATTTTAAATGTGGTTCTTGTTAGTTTCATGAGTATAGATAAGATAAATAGATGCAAAAAATTGATATGGAGAATGATAAATTTTTAAATTAATTGGATGGTGGTATATTTCTACTTTTGGATGTGCGAGTAATTTTTTATGATATGTTCATGTTGGGGTAGCAGGAAAGGATATTTGTGTGGGCTTGTTCCTTGTTCAGAGACACATTGTTTGGGATGAGTGTTTGTTTAAATATATGTATTTACTAGTAATTCCTTCTGTTTTCTATATGCACCACTCGTGTGTTGAGCACCATGGGATGAACATCCCCATTTCTATGGAGGAGGATTTCATTTCCACCATCCCAATGGGAGGATGGATGGATTCTTATTAGCTCTTCTCTACTCCCTCGTCAAGGAATTTACCTCCCAGGACACTTTAACCAGGTTGTAATGGATTGAGGTTTGTTTATAGATCTAGAGTACTTTTTGTATGAGAAGTGTTTTGTTTCCTATGTACCTTCACGATAAGGCCCATGTGTTTTTAGGTAGGGTGTAGTATGTGTGAATCCTAGGTGTTTATGGAAATGATGTAATGTTGTTGTGGACTAGGTGTGTGTGGGTAGTATTCGAAAGTGGGGATTGAGGAAGAGTGCGGTAGCAACGCGACATTCACCATTAGAGATGATTAGTTATAAAGTGGAATGCGGTGAGGGGTACACAAATATCGATGTGTTTTTACATTAATGTACATATAATGCATTATTTGGTGAGTGTGCCTTGGTGTGGTTGGGGTGGATAGTATACATTGTTAGGTGTTTCTGAGTATCTATTGTTTTCTCATAAGTGAATTAGTATGCTTCTCCCAATTTTTTATGGGTGAATTTGGTTTTTTATAACTAAGTAAAGTTGTATTCTCAACCTATATATAAAATTTTTTTCATGTTTCAAGGGATATTATGGGGGCCATGCTAGTATATACTAGCTTTGACATTTGTGATAGTTTTTGTGTCACTTCTTTGTTTTATTTTGGTATTTACCTTGGATTGTTCTTGGTTATTTCAGCAGTTTGATGTTAAGAATTCATGTGGGATGAATTTTTGGTTACATTATATATATATATAGATATATATAATGGAATTTTTTGAGGTTGATACATTTTATATCCAAATATTGGTTTTTATAAAAGGGAAATGGCTCTCATTTTGTGAGATTTTCATACCCTTGGTGTTTGTCGCAAACCTGGGTCCAATTGGAGATTGGACTCAGGGGGGGTCATTATATATCATTAAACTTGAGGAAGAAATTTCTCAACACCTTATTAACCCATACCTTATTTTTAAGAAGGGGGGTTGTGATAGAATGGTATCACAGGTGATGGTTGAGAGAGAAGATGGAGCATGGAGTTAAGAATACTAACAATTAAATGTGTTGGTAGGGAAATAATGTTAGGTGATCTTGGTTCATTACATAGGCCATGGAAGACTAGTTAGGACGTATGATTTTAGGGCCCGCATGATATGATGCACGGACTCTGAGCCTATCGAACGACCAAGTGAGGCTACACTGATTATAGTGTAGAGACCCTATGTAAGGTACACGCATTTTTATAACTTCTGTTCTTGTATGAATTATGTATTTTTAGAAAATTATAATATTAAATGAGTTAAAATGAACCATAAATAATTTCCATAGTACTCAGGCTTAGGAGTTCTTAGATTACCTTTTTTCTATGGAACCCAGTCATTGTCCATGAGTGGCTTAGGTGGTGGAGGCACAATAGTCCAATCTTTCTGATATACATAGGGTTGATCTATTAAAGGAGGATGAATAGTTGTAGGAAATGATTCAAGTCTTCCATCGACAATCCCTAGGAAATTACGAGGGTAGAGTGTCAGACATGAAGACAGAAAGCAGGCTCGAGGAGATGAAGTTTGCCTTCAGCATGATCTATGAACTGATAGAGTATTGTGTTCCTCTAGAGGTGAGCCAGATAAGAAGTTTAATACATCACCGGTGGATTATTCACATCATGGAGAGGAATGTGATTTATTTTTTGTGGGCTGGAACGGAGAATAAGTTCCTGGTATAATTCATTTCTTCAACAATAAAGGCCATGAAATTGTAGGAGCTACTCTCCCATTATCAGGGGAGCATGTTGGAGATGAAGTCATGGATAATGTTCAAGGATCTCCAATATTTTTTACTATATCCTTTTCTGGATGATGTGTCTTGGGCGTGGCTCTTAGCGGTGGAACTCGAACCTTCTTTTTATTTTGTTGTTACTTTCTTAAACCTACTAACATACATTAAGGTATAGAATAAGGAAGTGGTAATAGAAAGGATTCACTTTCTAGGATATATGTTGTGAGACAGAAGACACCTAATTCCTTCAAAGGGGAAGGTATTCAGTAGCATGTCTCTTACATCAGGGCCTTCCTTGTGTCAACCAGTGGGGAGTCAATCCCTGCAGTTATAGTTATGACCCTATGGTCCAATTCCTTTTCCCATGGTCTTAGAGATAATGTTTTTTGTTTAAGATGGCCATGGGAACCTCCATGTATAGTGACGGACTCGATATTATTAAGGTGTAGGTGGGATGGTTTAGTTCCCACCTGAGAAATATTTTCCATCCAGGCCTTTCTAGTAGTAGTGATTGGGTGCCCTTATTTCCCCATCGGAATACTATATTAGAGGAGGTTAACCACATGTAAATCCTCAAGGAACTAATATAAGTAATTTTTCTAGAGGATGTCTACAAAATAGGGGAAGAGGAGATAGTATTGGTCAATTTCATGATGTAGAGGTAGATGTTGCAATGGGTATAGAGATAATTTGATATATGATCAGTTTTGTTAACACTCTTTCTGGTGTGTTGTTTGATTCAGGAGATTCACACTCCTTCATTTCACCCAATCTATCCCACACTGTGGTACTACACATAGTGATATGTTTTGTGCCCATGGTGTTGAGTACACTTGTTGGATGTTATACTAGAATGTTTGATTGTTGTAAGGGATGTATACTGATGGTGGGGCAGCATCAATCCCTTGGGGATCTCATCCTGTTATAAATGAAGAAATTCAATTTCATCATGGGAATTGACAGGTTTCTTTTGGGGAATTATATTATCGACTACTTCTAGAGAACTCCCTTTTTAGGTGTGAAAGTCTAGAATGAAGATTTTGTTGGCGAGTGGTGCTGTTAGGTGGGAAGTCAGCAAGTAAAGAATCTTCTATCATTTTTAGCTGATTTGTTAGTAGTATCTATAGATATGGAGATGGAAGGGACTCCCATGGTCATTGGGGATTTTTTAATTTTTTCCCATGAGGAAGTGGTGTCTCTACCCCCTCAACGTGATGTTGAGTTTTGGGATAGACTTGTTTTATGATGCTTCTCCAATTTTGATGGATCCTTATCAGATGGTTCCTTCTGAGCTATGGGATTTTCCGATTCAGATCAATGATCTAATGAGGACGAGATTTATTCATCCTAGTGTTTCACCGTGTGGTTCACCAACCTTGTTTTAGAATAAAGAGGATGGTGGTATAAGGGTGTGTTTAGACTACCATAGGTTGAATGATGTAAAAGTCAAGAACTGTTACCCCCTCTATTGGATAGATGATCTTTTTGACCAGCTGAGGAGAGCAAGTTATTTTTCTAGGATTGATTTATGGTTTGGATTCCACCTATTGAGGGTGAATTAGTGCTACATCATGAAGACTGCTTTCTAGTGTAGGTATGGGAACTTCTGGTTATAGTTATTTCATATGGTTCTACAAACATTCTAGCCATGTTCATGGGGCTTGTGAACTCTATTATTCATGATTTCCCAGACCAGTTCATTATCGTATTCATTTATGATATTCTGGACTACTCAAAGTCAAACGAGGAGCATACAAAGCATCTCAAGAATGTCTTAGTGATCCTTTGAAACTACCAGATCTACATGATGATTTCCATGTGCATGTTTTTGACAAAAGAGGTCAACTTATTTTGGCACATGGTGTCTTATCAAGTAATATTAGTGGACCATTAAGAGGTCAGGTAAATTGTTTCTTGGGAAGCACTAAAAAATGTGGAAAAGGATTGCAGTTTCCTAGGTTTGGTAGGATACTAATAATGAATTTTACCTAATTTTTCTCAGCTAGTAACTGCCTTGATTTCTTTGACCATAAAGGTAGAAGACATTTTGTAGAGTGAGCATAATGGATTAGTAATCCAATATATAATGGGAAGTTTGGTCATTCTCCATGGACTAGGTTTCCATATGAAGGGGTGATGTTCGAGGTGTTCTGTGATGCTTCACATTTTGGCATATGTTGCGATATGATGCATCAATTGGGGGTGTTCTTCTATAGGTATAGGAATTTATGTCCCGAAGAATGTATCTATTTCTCTCATGAGCTGGAACATGCGGCAGTCGTGTTTTTGTTGAAGTTTAGGTGTAATTACTTCATCAAGTAGTGTGTTTTGGTCTTCCCAGATCATAAGAGCTTGGAGAATATGTTTTCTTGAGATATTAGAACTTTCAAATGTTGATTTGGATAGTGTTTCTTCCAGATTATGATTTTGAGATCCTCTACACCATAGAAATGGAGAATTTTGTGGCCGATGCTTTGAGAATGATGTCACAAAAGGAAGTTGGTTGGCAATCATTGGATGTTAAGACAGCAATAGAGGAGTTGGATACCTTCCACATAGATGTGGTAAAAATATGGAGGTAAAGGTAGGATATTTAAAATGATATTATAGATATATGATAGGATGAAGTTGGAAGTGTATCAGTGGAGAGACTCAGAGGCAGAGGTGATGCATCATCACTTTACCCGAGGTGATGCTCTGAAAGGATGGGTGGAGGATGGTAAGAACAATATGTAGTTTCGTGGGAGCTATTATTTCTAGTGGAATTTCTAGATGATTTTGTCCATGAGTTTCAAAGATCAACCATAGAGGTACACCCAGGTGTTTCCAAGATGTAATGGGGCTTGAGGGAGAAGTTCTCATGGCCCAGGATAAAGCCATTTGTAGCGAAGTTTGTCGCAAGGTGCTAGGTGTGGCATCTAGTGAAGGCTATTACCTATGTTCCTGATAGTCTATTACAACCCTTAGTTGTTAATAAGTAGAATTATGATGATATCTCTATATATTTTGTCATATAATTACCCAGGGCTCAGGGTGGATATGATGGAATCTGGGTAGAAGTGGATCACTTGATAATATATTCCCACTTCCTATGGATAAAGGAGTCTAGGACAATGGAATCCTTAACAAAGAGTTATGTGGATGTGGTCTTCAGGTTTCATGGAGTTTAGAGATCTATTTTATCAAATCAGGATAAAAAAAATTTCATCGTGTGTCTTGAGGGCATTGAAACATTCCTTTGGTTCTCAGTTACGCCTCAACACTACTTTATACCCTCAAAAGTATCGTTAAATAGAGAGTACCATACAGAAATTAGAGGACATGTTACATGCACATGATCAAGACCATAGTGGGTCAGGGATGCGTCATTTTACCTTGACATAGTTCTCTTAAAATAATTGTTATGAGTCTTCCATTCGCATGTATCCGTTCAATGATTTATATGTATGATCTTTTCATTCACCCTTGTTTCAGATAGTAGATAGGGAGGGTGCTATTATATTTCTAGATGTAGTCTAGAGAACGAAATAGTAGGTGAAATGTTTCCATAAGATGTTTAAGGATGGAAAATACCGACACAAGTAATATGCTGATCAAAGGATAAGACCCTCTATGTTCTAGGTTGCATACAATGTATCCTAGATGGATTCCACTCAATGTGGGGTGAAGAGGACTGAATGATGGTGTATGTTTTCTCCCAGGATTATCAGACCATTTTAGGTGATGGAAGTGTTTGGAAGGTGGCATATTATATGGTATTTCCACAATAGTTAGGGAGGATCCATGACATCATTCATGTCTTCCATCATCATCATCATCATCACGATGACTCCGAGGTTAGTGTTTGGGGAATTTTGGCTATCTAGGATGATGTAATGTTTGTGGTGAGGCTATTATAATTCCAATATCAATAAGAAAAGGATTTGTGTTTATTGACCATTTTGTTGGTTCTTGTGCTGTGGAGGCATGGTGGCATGGAGGAGAGTACTTGGTAGTGAGAGGTGTATCTGCAAGCCCGGTACCTGGAGTTGTTTTTTTGATTGTGTTAAATGTTTTTATGTGATACTTGACCTTGTTTTCTATGATATTAGTTTTTTCCTTGTTATCTAATGTGTGAAGAGTCTTTACACGTGGCTAGGGGAGGACCTGATACATAATCGATAACCATTAATGTAGATGTGATTAAACCTAAGTAGGCAAGTGAGTGCCACCCAAAGAGAATAATATCATGGGAGGGAGCATGAAATTTCATAATACAAGTGTTAGTGATGTGTGAATTTTGTTGTTGTGTGGTTGTTTGGGGAAATAGATAATGGGGGGGGGTGTTCTTGGATCGTGAGGTTATCACTCCTGACTTTAAATAATACAATGTGGTTTATCCTTAAGAGTTCTTTATTGTGTGTTTTTTGTACCCCACATCATTCTAGGTTTTTTTTTGAATTCTGGAGGATGAGAATAGTTTATTAGGTATCTGATTTAATGAACAAGACTGCTATTACTTATTCCATTGTGAAAATCTAGTTTGTGGTGTGGGCTAGAAAATAATGGTGGCTTAATTAGAGAGTTTCCCATAAATCTAGTCTTCCAAAATGGTGGATCAATGAGTAATTTCTCACTAAATGGTGACATATAACGGTGTCTCAATGAATGATGGATCACCGAACAATGGTTCACTAAGTGGCATCTCACCAAATAGTGATATAGAATAGTGGCACACCCAATGATCGATCAACAGGAATTGTCTCACATAATGGTGACATAGAACAGTGGCTCCCTGAATAGTTACACTGAACTGTGGCTCACCAAATAGTGGATCATGAAGTGGTGTCTCATAGAACGGTGAAACCGTGACTCACCTAATGGTGAGTCACTTCCGAAAGTTTTCCAAATTTCATGTTTTCCCCAATGTCTCTGATATTTTATAGTGTCACCCCTCTTATGTTTTATTTGATGTAAATCGAGTTTAAATGCTTATTTGGAAATTTATAAAAGAGTTTAAATGGATATTAATTATATATTTAATATCCTAATTCTCTGAAGAATTTGAAATAATCCAACCTTGTGTTCTTTTCTGTTATCCGACTATAATGGCCATGAATCCATTTCTTATTATGTTGATACATGATCTGGATTTTTCAATGGCTGAGGATCTCTCTTGTCTTTTCTCTTAGTGTGTGATGAAATTTTATTCATAGAAAATCTAAGAGCATGAGTTTTCCCTCTATCTAGTATTCCTTGGAGTTTTCTACTACTTGTGCACCCCATGTTTTAGGGAAATTAGGATTTTGGTCACCTGTTGTTCCATGTAAGGATTTCATTCATATCTCTTTAATTGTGTGTCAAGTGGGTTGGGTGTAAAAATTAATCCATATGAATACAACTGAAACCATTTTAATGAATTAAATGAGAAATAATAAAAGAAGGGGTTTATAAGTGAGATATTCATGATCATTTTTTTATATGTTACCCGTGATCCATGTCATGATATTACTAGTTGAGTTCTTATGAAAATTATGGATGTTAGTTTTATTTGCCTATTAAAACCTGATACTCCATACATATTATTATTCATAAAGGACTGTAAGCATAAAATATTATAAACCATGTAAATCCTAGTAGATAAAATGGATTTCCATGGATTAATGTTGTGTTGTGATCAGCCATGAATTATGAAAGTAGAATTAATGAACATTGTCGATCAAATCTAAAATTGATATTCTATTTTTGTGTGGATGTGTGATGTGTATGGGTTTTGGGGGATTTTTCATTATGTGTGTTTTATGATGTTGGGTATGGTTTTGGGTTCATTGGTGGTTTAAGGGATGGACATGTGAGTGGGGTATGGTACATTATTGTAGTGGGGTTGCAGTTTTGGTGGTGGTTGTTGTGGGATTTATATATGAGGTGGTGTTTGATGTGTGATGGAATCCCAGGTTAATATATTGATTGATTGTGGAATGGATGGGCTTCTAGTACAATGGGACTACATCTGGGCAGTGGTTGGGTTGTTTGGATACATGTTTGGGCTATGTCAGGATTTCATGTTTATTGGTGTGCATGGTGTGGTGTTGTTATGTAGCCAGGATTCTGGCTTGGGTTGTATGTGTATTAATTAGGCTGGATAACATTGAATAATGATGTTTTTAGTGTCATGATGTTAATGGGTGTAAAAATTGGAGGAGGAATGATGTGGTTTACATGATGTTTATTTTGTAAGTAGAAGTGTTTAGTGGTTTTAAAATTTTAAGAATGGTTATAGAGATAGTTATTGTTAGTTTCCAATTTAGGGATGAGATAAATAGATGACTAAATTGTGAAATGTTGAATGAAAATTGTTTGAGGGTATAATTATCCTTATAGAGGAGATCATTATTCGTGGTGTTACATGCATGTTGGGGTAGAAACAAATGTAGTTAGTGTAGGATGGTTGGTTGTTTGGAAACCTCTAGTTTGGTTATAGTGTTTGTTTAGCTATATATATAAACTTGTAGTACTTTTGTTTTCTATACACGCCCCACTTGCGTTGAGAAACATGTGTCAAATAACACTATTATATAGGGGTGGGTTTCATTCCCAAAATCATGGACGAAGGTTGGGTGGCTGGTTAATGGGACATCTCTACTTCTTCTTTTAGGAATTTACAATCAAAGACTCTTTGAGGAGTCTGTAATAGAATGAGGTCTACAACCAGATCTACATTAATATTGGTAATATTAGTGGTTTGATTCCCAAGATTCTTTGGGATGACGCCCAACTTTTTTGGGAAGGGTGTGGTTTGTGTGAAGCGCAAGTGTCTAAATAAAGGATTTAATGTTGTTGTAGAGCAGGTGTGGGCAGACAGGTTGTAAAAATGATACTTGTGGAATATAGTGGTAGCGTCAGGACGTTCACCTATAGGGATGAGAATTTAACCATTGGGAAGTAGTTTGGGGAAACCAAATACCGATTATCTAATACATTGATTAACTTGACTTGTGTTATTTGGGAAGAATTCTATTGTGAGGATGGGGTGGATAATATTCTTTTTTAGGTTCTTTTGAGTTTATTTTGTTTTCTCATAGGGTAATTAGTATGATTCTCACACTTATGCATGTGGGACATTGGTTTTTCCCTACTCAGTATACATGTATTCTCACACTATGAATATAGTAATCTTTTCAGGTTTCAACGAAGATTACACGGACCATGTTGGATCCTACTATATCAGCTGTTTGGGATTGTTTATAAGGCCCCAGCAACAAACAGCACATAATATTGATTTTTAATCAAGAATTTACATTCATTAACATTGAGTATATTTTTAGTTTTATAGTGTTGCATAATTAGGCCATAACTATTACATATCAAATATTTCAATGTAGGCACTTAAACTCTATCAAAATTTTTTACAAAAATAATACTTCGTAAACAAAACAAGAATTATTTTCATGATAGAAATTTTCTTGAATTATTCATTTCTCTTACCCTTCATTATACCGTATAAAAAACATTTTGAGTACCTGGGTTGAGCATAAAAATATCATTAAGGGATATAAAATCAAGAAACAAAATAGAAAGGCATGAATAAATACAAATCAATGTGATCATACTTTTTATTTATACATCAAAATATCTTTAAAATACCTCATGAAATCATAATATTTATGAATAAATCATAGATATCATAAATCATAATGTCACATTGTGGAATCCATAACATACATACATTGTAGGTTTCATAGCCACATAATGAGTTACTTTTATGGTTACGTTTGGAATACCCATTATAGTATATTCCATAAATCTGTTAGGATAAACATTATCATTCACCATCTTCACGATAACCATTTAATTAGAAAGAAACCATAGGCTTACCCGACCACAATTTATCAAGGAAAACCCCGTATAAATAATAAATTCACACAAACCATAATATTACCATAACATATAAAACATATGAAATGTAATGAAAAAACTTCCACTTTGATATCCCAATATAAAATTTAAAGATAATGAAATATTAAATTCTTTCTCAAAAAAATTCAATACAAAAATAAAATAAAAGTGTATATTATAATTGTTTTCCATTTAAAAACAATACAGCTTGTTAAGGAATCTGAATATCAAACAATACTCGTAGTGGCATAAAGGTCATTGTCATCCTGTACATTAGAAAGAAACATTCCTTTTGTCATTTATTAAATCGTTTCTTTGAAAAAGATAAATTTTGAAATACATAGAATTAAATTAAAACATAATGTGTATAATTATTCACCATATAAATGAAGGTGGTGTATGACATCAAAATATTCTTCAATGAATGGAGATTAGGATGAAGTCCCTTACCAGGGATTTGACTTGTCTTGTTTGTTTTTTTATCTCCCTGAATAATAAATTTTATTAAATTTATAATTTCATTAGAACCTTTTCAATATTTATAATTCATTTTATATCTTTTATTACCATGATATAACAATCATATAATTATTCAAGTTCATATTGGACGTTTTGTCGATGATCAGTACTTATGTCAAAAATGAACTGATTATAATTAAAAATTATCTATGTTGTCAAGTGTACATTTTCTGTAGAATATTATTAATGACTAAAATGGAAAATATATATAGTATATAACTGAATTTATAATAGTATATATCATTGATAAATTATAAATTAATTGCAACACTTTTGGAGATGGTAGACCTTACGTACTCATGCACCCTACTTTGATTTATGTATCATATTAAAGGAATAAAAACTAAATAATACATAGGTATATTAAAATTAAATTATAATATCTATATTACTTATGTTAAATAAGTTTGTTAATTTTGTCCTTTATATGTTCCATGTATGGAATTAATGAGTCATATCACTTTGACGAGGCGGTAGTCCGCACTTCTTTAAATGAAATTATCGTATTTACACATTATGGAAAGAATAAAGGTATAATATACAGAAAATTTTGAGAATAATACACAAAATATAAATATATTTTATATTATATATAAATATAGTGCCAAAAAATGGACACCCTGAGAGGTGGTAGGGGACAATTGAACAATCATCGTTTCGTGATGCAGTTGTTCATCGTACACAGAAATAGTATGTTTGCATCCATTAGATTAATGTGTGTGTATGTGTAGACAGAATCCACATAATAAAAAAATCATACTATATTGAGGATACTGGTTTTGTTATGTAATCAACTAATAAGAAGACCATAGGTACTGAAGAAGGAAAATAACAGAAAAGATCACAAGAGAAGATGTTACATCAAAATTGGAAAACTTCTTTTGATTTGAGCCAAAAGGCATTCTTGAACTACCTTATTCCCAAGGTAAGGATTATAAATGGAATGGAAGAATGTTGGGAGCTTATTTAAACTGAACTTTTATGAGCCAAGTGGCTTAAGAGGTGTGAGTAAGTTGGTAGAGGTGGTGTCCTTTTATAAGAGGGATAAGGGGCACTTTAAGGGTGTCTTGAAATATTAATTTATTGTAAATTCAATTTTGAATAAAAAATTTTAAAACACTCATTTAAAAGGAATAGAAGATGATTTTGGTTAGAATAGCCATCATCCAATTATTTTTAGAAATGTTTTGAATATTTTGATATCCTTATCTTTTTTTAACCCTTATTTTACCAATTTTAATCTTATCGTGATATCCTATAATTTACACATTTTTTGTTATTATAATTAACATATCATGTCATACAACCCAAAAATGTCTTTTATGAATTATTTGGAATTATCATAACCATTTGACCGAATATTACTTTTTTATTAATTTAATATCATTTAATAAACTATTTTATATTTTAAAATATGAATTTTATCAATTTTGGGGACTATTCATACTTGACATTCATAAAAATTCATAACGCCATGATTCCTAAAAAAGATATTTACTCCAACATAATATGTCAATATCATCAATAAATATTCGAGGATGTCATCAAAATATTAAATTTATATTTATTTTAATACTTATAATATCATTTTTTTTGAATCATTTATTAATAAAGCAATCACGACAAAATTATTATGTCATAAAAAATTTATTTATTTAATATATATATTTTTTTAAATAAAATACCATGATAAATTAGTTCTTTAATCTCTCTAATGAATATTTATAGTCAAATAGATCAGTAATATAACCTTAAATTAATTTTTTTTGTAAAAAAATACATAATTACGTTATATTTTTTTTAAAATTAAATAAATTATTATAAAATGTAATTTTCCCTACCAAGTGGCCCTATGGGGTCCCAAAATTGTCCCAAGGATTCCCTCTATTGGAAATATCTCATTCAATATTAATAATACTCGTTTTAGGATAGTTATATGTTATTAAATTATTATTTTTTTACCTTTATTTACCAGATTTACCCTTTAACCATGATAAATAAAAATAATTACTAATGTGGAAATTTATAATGTCTAGAAATAAAAGGAACATGTTCCCAAAAGTTGGACCTTTTTATTCAAAATTGGGAATCAAATTTTCAAAATTAAAAACCCAAAATTTGTAATAATTATTTTAATATTAATTCTCATTTTCAAAACCAAAAAGTAGGTTTTAATATGTAAAACCTATCAAATGATTAACGTGGGTTTATGTCCAATTTGAATGTGAAATAAATCATAATGAATATAATTGTAATAAATTATAAAAAATTTATCTCATTAAACTTTTAAACTAATTAAAATGACAATATAACTCTAGAAATAAATTAGATGAAAGGCATTTTTTACATACAAATTGTCGTAAGATTCACTATTCAGTATAAAAATGAATCTTATCATAAAATTACAAAAAAAAATCTGATGTAAATTTTAATTTTTCATTATATAGAAAATTTTATAATTTCAAATTGAAAATATAAAAGTGATGAAAAACATGATTAAAAAATGGTTCTCCATCAAAAAGAGGTAAAATGACCTTTTAAAATATTAGATTATTTCATACCTAAAATCTGATTCATTCTTATTTTAAGCCTCTAATTTTTTTGTATAAATGTAAAAGAATTTAACAGAAATGTATTATTATAATGTAGTTAATTCTTTTCATTCCCTCGAATACAACAACAAGGCATTTACTACCATTTAAAATAAAAGTAATATTATATTATTTATTGGTATAACTCAATATTTTTGGCAATGAAAGATTTCAAATACTCCCATTTTTTCATGTTGTGAATGATATCATAAAAAATCCACTTTAATTCAAAAATAATACATTATTCATAAATATTAATAAAAAATGCGTTTTTCTACAAATACCTATGAAGTTACATCATTCACCTCTTTTGGAAATTGTGCACCCACAATTTTATTTACTCATCCAATAAGTGGTGGTTTTCTATCCCTCAGAGAATTTTCTTATTCTCATGTTGCATCTTCAACAATATGGTTTTCCACAAAACTTGTACATGATTAATTACCATATTCTTCATCACTTTATCTTTGTGGTCGTCAATCTGGACGGGATGTTCCTCATAAGAGTGATTATCTTTCAATTGAACTACCTTTTAACTCAAAACAAGAGATGGATCGAAAATATAAATTCTCAACATTGAAACATGAAAATAATTGTGTACTTTGGAAAAAATGGAGTAAAATCAACTCTATAGGAAATTGACCAAAAATTCACTAGGATTTCACAGGGTCCAATGAATCTCGGACTCAGTTGTCCCTTCTTACCAAAACACATCACACTTTTCCATGAGGCAACATTGAGAAAGATATAATCACCTCCCTCAAAAAAGATTCTTCTTCTATTTATCTGCATAACTCTTATGCCTTCTCTGATTGGCTCTCATGGGCCATTGAATCAACTGATCATTTTAAGCCATCAATTTTATTGAATTTTTCCCCATCATCTTTATTTCACACACTTCAACCCATAAATATGGATTTTTACACCTATAACCTTATAATGGTTAAAATGGTGCCATATGAATACTAGAATGTAAACAATTATTTTATGAAAACTCAACCAAAGAATGATGCTGGTCCCAATGTCCCTAATAATCCATTGAAAAAGCACGTACCATATCTTACACTGTCTGAATTGTTCATTTTGACTGCCTGTCTGATTGCAAATGAAAGGATGTAATAAAATTTAATTTTGTACCAACTGACATCTAAAGGAACATTCAAAAGATAGATGTTATCATGGGATCAAGATCAAATAAAATAGAGAGTTGAACTACATGTAACCCAAAAATCTATTTGATATACCATCAATAAATTTGATCAAGAGGCAGAATATCTCTAATCGGAAGAAAATGAGTAGATTTAGTCAATCGATCAACAAAAACACAAATTTCACTATTACCTTAAGATTTATTTGGTAATTACACTATGAAATCCAAGGAAACATTTTCCCATTTCTACTCTTACACTGGAAAAGGCTCTAGCTTCCCTTTTATTAACAATAACTTTGCATCAAACTATTGAAAAAACAATGATCTCAAGGTAAAATCTGTAATATCTCTTTTCATTACATCCCAACAGTAATACTAGTGAAGATCTCTGGACATCATAAAACTACCCGGATGAACTGATAATTGAGAACTATGAGATTCACATAATAACTCATTCTTCAATAGTGAATCACAAGGAACACACAATCTCTTTCCAATCCTCAAAACATGGTCTTTATCAATGTTAAATTCTGGTGACTTACCCTTCTTAAAAGATTATTTATTTTACTGCAACTCACTGTATTCTTTTTTCACTTTAATAATTTCATCTTATAGAGATGATTTCACTACTACCTAATAAAATAGAGGCATTACCAGCACAAAAAACATCCAATCCAAAACTGATCAAATCAATGAAAAAAGGATCTTGTTCAAAATGTATGATGGTAAATATAACATTACTATTTCTACTAAAATCATCAGCCACCTTAGTTTCCTTTCATAGATGGTATTGGATCGTGCAATCATAATCCTAGATGAATTTTTTCCATTTCCTATATCTCATGTTTAATTAAGTGAATATATACTAACAGCTTTTTTATTAGAATATATGTCACAATTTATTCTATAAAAGTGATGCCTCAAAATTTTTAATGAAAAAAATAGCAGCTAATTCAAAATCATCAGTATGGTAATTTAACCCATGAGTTTTAACTAACGTGAAGCATATGCAATTACATGATCTTTTTTATTTTGCACAAAACCAATTCCTTTCAAAAAAATCAACATAGATAAAAAATTGACCATTTATTAAAGGAGGTGCCAAAATTGGAGCATTCACCAATATTCTATTCAATTCCTGAAAACATTCATTACATTGTTTTTTCTAGAATAACTTAAATCCTTTTTTAGTTTTCATAGTCAGTGGGCTAGATAACGAAAAAATATTTTCAAAAATCCACCAGTAATATCCTTTTAAATTATGAAAACTAAAAACCTCAGTTATATTTGTAGGTATATGACATTCTTCAATAACTTTTTTTTAGCGAGAGCATTAGTCATGCCATATTTACAAACAATGTGACAATGTAATGAAATTTTTTTTAACCAAAACACACACATGATAAATATTCTCAATAGTTTCTTTTCCTTTTAATGTGTTCATGAATACCCTTAAATGACATTCGTGATCATTTTTACTTTTGTAATATAGAGATATATAATCAATAAACAAAAGAACATATTTATCCATGACTCATGGAATACTCTATTCATAAGATACATGAATACAACCAGTTCATTGGATAACCAAAATGGATGGATATATCGAGTACAAAATGTGGTCTTCAGAATGTCTTCTAACATTCCTTTTTTTAATGGTACAATGCCAATCATCAAAGAATACTGAGCTCCTTGGAGGTGATCAAAAAAATAATCGATATGAGGCAATGGATATTTGATCGTAATAATGATGTTATTCAAGGATCTATAATCAATGAAAAGTATCATTGAACCAAATTATTTTTAACAAATATGACAGGAGAACCCTATAATGACGTTCTTGGTCAACTGAAACCTATATCAAATAACTTCTAAAATTCAATATTTAACTCTTAATGATAAATTTGATCCATTCAATAAGTGTGTTTTAAAATATTCTTAGTATCAAGAACTATATCAATACTAAATTCAACCTCTCGAACATTTATTATACTATGAAACTCATCAAGAAGAACATGAAGATACTCATTGACCACTGGAAGATCATTAATCTGAAAAGTTATTTTGTTTTCAACAATATTTGCAAGGTAACATTGAATTACTTATTTCATTAGGTTCCCATCTTCCAGATATTTCATTTAATGTAAGGGTTCAATCTTGTACAAAAATAGAAATTCTTTCTGAAAAGAATCCCCTTTAGCTCTATAGTCAATCATATCATGATGAACTAAATGTTAACCCATACCCAAAATAATATCAATCTACATTGGAGGAAATAAGGAGGGTTGTAGGTAGATTATTTTCATACAAAAGGTTAAAAAGGTTCTTATTATATATTTTTGTCTCAACATTTCCCCTATGTGTTTTTATCACATGTTTAGGATTCATATCATGTGATGTAATTTTTGATTTACTAGAAAATTTCTTAGAAAGAAGAATTGTGTAGACCCATAATCAAACAACACATTGGAGTAATCTGAATAAACAAACAATGTACCTGATACTACATCATTTTATGGCCAAACATCTGTTGAATTAGTCACAAAGGATTTCACCACTCTTTTTTTCATGTAATCTAGATTCTTTCCATCATTTGAGTTGTTCACTAGACAATCATTTGCATAATGATCAATTTAATTTCACGTAATTTTTTTATGATTGTAAATAAGAATTTATCTTACCACTACCCTGATCTTTTTTAGTACAATTACGAGCCTTATGTCCCATTTTACCAAATGAAATGAAGTTACAGGAATTCAAAGGGCATTCCCTATTATGCTTTTTACCACAATTTTCACAAACTGGAAACTTATGTTTCTTACCATCATACATTTTTGAATAGGTTACCCCTTTCATTTTCATCCTCCACCTCTTATTATATTGTTTGTTTAACAACACCTGATTATTGAAAATATCCATTTCCACGTTCTCCACAAATCAAAAAGGGTTTTCATAACTTTTGAACAGACAAGATACTATTTCCCTTCAGTATATTTTCTTTAATCCTGAGTTAAAAAGATTTATTTTACTATCAGGATCCTGTATGAAATTTGGAGAAAAACATTCCAGTCCAATGAATTTTTCATCACTAGTAGCCATTGAGTCATCCTCCTGCATCAATTCCATGAATTGTATTTCCATCCTATGTAGAACTGTCTAAGGAAAATATTTGTTAAGAAACATACATTTGAATGAATCCCAATAAAGAGCATAAATATCCTGACTATCCTCGACACATTTAACCATCAAACACCCTTGATTGGCTTCACCTTCAAAACAGTAAACCAAAAGACTAATAATTGATGTTATGAAAAATCTAGTATATCGAAACAATTTTCTAGTGAATTAATCTACGCTTCACCTAGGATAGTGTCATATAATCCTACGAATGATGGGGGATTTTGACTCATGAAATGATCCACTACTTACATATATCATTGTGGTCGATCCATATTATCTTGAGCGTGGATAGAACCACATTTTTAGCCTGAATAAACTGTTCCATCACTACAATAAACTATTCAGTTTCGATTCAGTCCATCTCTGTTTGATAATTTGGTAGGTTGTTTTCCCTCTGATGTCGTTTCTTCATAGACGCCATGTTTCCTATGCATAAAACCATTATGAACATAGGCATATCCTAGACCAATCAACATAATAATATTCAATTTCTATATCATTTCAGTCATACCATATTTTAAAAATAATTTATAGATATTCTATTAACAATATCCTAACTCCTAATGTCATAAAAAAACATTGATACAAACTATAAGGACACATTGTTAAACATTTCATAATCATTATTTTTTATCATGAATTTCCATTATTTCACATTCAGGACCTTTACATGTATATAGAATTTGAGAATTAGGGCATTACAATTAATTCTCAAATAGTTCAAATTAGACACTTCTTCTCTATAAATTTTTTTCATGAGAATAAAACTCCTTAAATAAAACTATAATTATATTCATGATATAAATCATGTTGAATTATTCATTTCTATTACCATTCCTCATACCCTATGGAAAAAATTCAAAAACATTGTTTGTGTATAAAAATATCGTTATGGGATATAAAATTAGGAATAAAAATCATAATCCATGAAAAATACAAATAAATTCAATCATACTTTTCAATCATAAAACATAAGAACTTTAACATTCCTCATGAAATTGTAATATTTATGAATAACTCATTGAAATCATAAATCGTAATGATGACTTTTGGAATCCCTAACATTACTAAATTTTAGTTTTTATAGCCATATACGGAGTAACCTTCATTGTTACGTTTATAATACCCAACAATGTATACTCACAAAATCTATTCAGAGAAACATTATCATTAACCTCTGTCATGTTAAATTATTAATTGGTGGTCAATCTTAGGTTCACCCACCCTTAGTTTATCATGTAACAACAATAAACATAAGGAATTCCCAAGAACAAAAACATAATCTTAACACATTAAAAACAAGCATAAATGAAAAGATAAAACTTCCACATTGCAATCACTATATACCATTACAAGATACTAAAATATTCAATGTTTTCCCAAAACCATTTTCAATAAAAAATTACGTAGAAAGTATATATGGTATTTATTCTTTTTTTAAATTTTTTTCCTTCTTATGGAATCCAAATATCATATAATGTTCATGGTAGCAGAATGGTCATTTTCCTCGGGTATGTTAAAAAGAAACATTCCTTTAATCATTCAGTATAATGATTCATAGAAAAATATTCCTTATGAAATTCAATTTACAAAATTATGAAAAGGGTGTTATTATACAACGTATAAAAGAATCAGGTGATTAACATCAAAATGTTCCCCAATGAAAAGAGATTGAGATGAAGTCCCTTATCTTGAGTCACACATGTATAGTTCATTATTTATCTCCTGAAATAATAACATAAGTAGTTTTATACTTTCTTAATAACCTTTTAGGTTTTTTATTGCATGAATATCATTTATTACCTTGAAATACATTCATGTAATTATTCATGTTCATATCGGTCGTGTTGACGATGTTTAGTACTTGTGCAAAAAACGGTCATTTTATAATAAAAAATTATCCATGTGGTCAAAAGTCAATTATATCTAGAATATTATTCATGATTTGAAATATCATATATATCCAGTATATATATTTATTTATAATATTTAATAACATTTGGAGATAATAAATGAAATGGACTGTTCTTGGAGATGGTAGATTGTACATACGAATTAACACTACTTGTATTTATTTGTCATATTAAATGAATAAAAACTAAATTATACATAGGTATATTATAATTCCATTATAATAGATTTCATATATATGTTATATAATTTTATTAATTCCATCTTTTAAATGATCAATGTATGGAATGAACGAGTCATATCACATTTAGAGGACTATAGTCCACACTTTCACAAATTAAATAATCGTATTTAATCATAATTGAAAGGATAATGGTACAACATAAATAAAAAATAGAGACTCAAATAGACAATATAAATATAATATTTTTTATATATGAATAAAATTCCACCATAATGGCCATTATGAGTGGTGGTAGGGTAAACTTAAACAATCATCATTTCATGAGTCAATACTTCTCCGTATACCTGATCAATATGTTCGTATCCATTAGATGGAGGTGTGTATATGTTTAGATAGAATCCTTATCATAAAATCATCCTAATATGTTTACGATACTGGTTTTGTTATGTAATCATAAAATAAGAAGATAATTGTGTGTATAGATGGAAAATTAATGAATGGAACTTGAGAGAAAAAGCATCCTCTAAATCAGGTAAATTCTTTTAATTTGAGCCAATAGGCATTCACGAATTTCCTTCTTCCCAAGGTAATGCTTCTTGTAGTAATGGAGGGATGTTGAGATATTATTCGAGTAGAATTTGGATGAGGAAAGGTGATTAATATATGGTAATATGTCATAATATTAGGTGGCCTTTTATAAGAGGTAGGAGAGGCACTTTAAAAATGCCAGAACCAACCCAGGTTGACCCTGAACCGGTCACCCGAGCCTGTCCGCCACATGTCCCGAGGGGCATTCCCGATCCCCCCGGGATTGAAAACAGTGTCAAGATTCAAAGTATACATGAGGGAATGATTTAGGCCCATGAGATAAAACCAGGTACGGATAAAGACTAAAACTAAAAACTAAAATTGGCAGTGGAAAGAAAATAAATCTGGGCATACCTCTATGTGACCATCAAGGTCAACACCAAACCAAACACAAGACTTGCTATAGGACGAGTAGTCACTAAAGAAAAACCTGAAGAAAAGGTGAACCTACAACTGAAAATCTAAAAGATTGGAATGAGCACAAAAATGATCAGTAGGAATGCCAAAGTAAACCACTAAATCAAAGTATTTCCTTTCCTCAAAAAATCCCTTAACCCAAGATTGAAATACAACTATAAAAAAAGGGTTTTCACATTTTAATATAAATGAAATGATTTTCCCATTTGAAAATCCAACGCACACTATAAGTCACGTTCAAAACCATTTTCTGTTTTTGTAAACAAACCCAAATACAGATGATACCATGTCTGTGATAAAAAGAAACAGGAAAATATTACAGGCTGAAAATAAAGCAGTGAAGTAGAAAGTAAACAAGTAATACAAGTTGAAACCATGGGTGATCCTGAACATCCCTAGACAAACCCTGGACGCACTAAGTTTAGAACCACCTATCGGCGTATATTGAAGCCCCATAGTCTATATCTCACTGATCTCCCTCGTGAAAAAATCAGCAGAAAATCCCACCTGGCCTCTCAATCAACCAGAGGGAACCAACCCGTCTAATCGGGGTTGGTGAGAAATCGTCACTCGATAATCTATAATATTCCCATGAACCCATGGTGTTTATGTCACTCTATAAGTATGAGGCCCTCGCACACGTGACTCATCTCACTGCACATGCCTACCCCAATCACGGAAACCAATATACGATTACCCCTAAGGGATATCCCTCCTATAAAGGTGCCCCATATTTATATATATAATTTTCATATCACATGAAGGTACCAAATGAGCTACCATACCAGTTAATATTTGAACCATTTCATAAAATGTTTCATGTTGCAAATCGGGCAGACACATTTTTCAAACCAAAATCCTTTCCAGAAACCAACACAATTCACGAAATAATTAAGTTTCACAAAGTCACCATTTGATTTTTTAACCAAACCCTAGCCCAAATCCATTTCAAAACAACCAACAAAAATTTATTCTCCTTAGTGTTCGTGCACTAATTTTTTTTACCCAAAATACACTTACCAAAGAAACAAATTATCACCCTAGAAACATACGCACACCAAAAACTTTTCTTAAGCATGTTTCGCACCTCGTCCATAATTTAATAAAACATTTAAACAATTTATAAAATGATTTCAAACAGCAAAAAAATGGTTTCAACTAAAAATACACCTGATTCATATAAAATTACATAGACTCAAATAAGAGACCACTTGAAAACCCTTTTTTTATTGAAGAAGTTATAAAAATTTAAAACAAAACACCTTAATAAATCGAAATCACTCAAGTAGTAAATTAACCCAAATTGCATCCAATTTGCAGCAACACATGCATAATCAAAGAATCGCACCAAAATATAATTTTGACACATTAAATAGAATTATAAACATATCAATGAATTAAATTTGGGGGTATTATAAAGTAGTGAATCAATTAAAATAAATAATTTGAAGGATGAAACTGTCAAAGAATGCATCAGAATTGATAAACCAAGATTCACCTACCTCAACCCAAGTGCAGACGCAATGCCACTATAATGGAAGGATGAACTGAGCCTCGTGGTCCCTTCACCCACCCGCACCACTAAGAAAAACAAACAGGCACAAACACGACATTTAGGAATTAATAAAATTGCATAAAATAATCAAGAATAGTTGAACTAAAATATACGTAGTATCAGGAGAGGAGAGGGCTACTGACGACGGGAACTGAGGCTACACCGCAGCAAGGCAAGAGAAGAAATGGCAAAGTGGAGGCCGACATAGCAAAGAGGAGGCCGACACAGCAATGCGATGGCACTGCTCAAGGGGTTCGGGCCGTGCCAGAACAAATGCTGGACATTAGAGGGGGCTCGGGTCCGCCAGAATCACACCGGATAGGAGGTCGGCTGGGTGAGGCCAAGGGCAGGGGTTTGGACGGCACGTAGGGGAGAAGCCATGTGGGGGGGGGGGGCGAGGTGGGTGTCGGTCGGGTGTAGTAGGGGGCGCGGGGCTCAGACGATGCACATGGGAGGAGATAGAGGGTCGGGAGGGGTGGTCGGATGGGGTGCAGTATGGATTGCCGACGGGGAGCCATGGAGAATGATAGGAGTGGGGCTTGGCGCAGTGGGGTGAGGTGGGGAGGTGGGAGACGGGGTGAGGCGGGGAGGCAAAATCCGGGATGAGGTGGGGAGGCAAGAGCCGGGGAGAGGTAGGGAGGCAGGAGCCGGCGACGAGCACTTGTGGGGACCTATAGGGCACGATACGGGGAGGGAGGTAGGGAGTGTTGCGGAAAGGGGAAAGGGAAAGTGGGGGGGGGGTGCCGCCGGGTAGAACTAGAGTTGAGAATATTTTTTTAATGAAAATTAAAATTAAAATAATATAAATAATAAAACCCAACATAAAATTAAAAAAATAGCAATGATAAAGATAATAATAATAAAAATTGACAATAATAAAAATAATAATAATTTTAATCATCGTTCTTAAAAAACTATAACAATAATAGTAAGAAAATAATAATAAAAAGCACCACACTTGGGTGAGTTGCGTATCTACCACCAACTGTGTGGTGGCTGTGCATGGGTCTTAAACCAAAAAAACATTAAATGTCAAAAATCATTGACCTGTGTTCAACCCGCACCACAAGGAGGTTAACCAAATCCCTGAAATAACAAAATAAAAATAAATTAAAACTTCCGGGTGTGACAATTCTCCACACCATAGACACTTTCTTCCCCCAGAAAGTCACCTGACTGAACAATAGATTGAACAAGAGTCCATGCCCGACTAAAACTGAAAGGAACCACACCACAAAAGAATGGGAGAACACGAGGGGGTTCTCCCTACCATAATATTTCAACTAATATGGAAATTTAACACTCAAAAATACCACCCTGGGAAGGGGGCCGACACAGGAGATCACAACCATTTAAACCAATTCTTATAGCACGATTAAAACAAAACCTCCGTCGAGACATTGAACCCTCGACCAAATCCAACAACCATCAATACTAGGGGAAACCCACGAAAAGACATAACCCAGAAATCGAGTCAAAAACATGACCCATTGAAATCCATGAAACATAACCACATTTGACAAGCATAGCTAAACCAAGGTCAACCCCATGTATGGTCAAACACACTTTTATGAAAGAAACAAGATTCAAAAAATCACGTCCATACAAACAAGACTGCTTGGATTATAATAGAACAATTCCATCATAACTTTATGGAAAAACGATGCACTTACAGCAATGATAAAACATTAATAGAAGAAAAACTAATATGAAAATATTTCTATGTGCTCTACCATCAACATGGAACACCAATCATGGACCAAGGCTTCAGACCCCTGGGAACTCCTGACAGTGCGTGAGCTTTACCCCAAGGCCTATGGATGGGGCTCTGATTGCCGAAGCATCTCCTGCCTCACAGTCAGACACTAAAATATCTCAGTCACAACATCTTCTTCAGGTGACGCTTTCTGAAAAACTTCTCTATATCAACCAGACATCCACAATGATGGCATGTCATCGGAGGGATTTGACATGATGACTTCACGTGCCCGGACCGGCCACACTAGTGGCACACCACTGAACGATCCAACGAATTAGAGGTTAGAACCACTGCAGAGGAATCTTTAAGAACAAGTTCCTCTAGCACATCCAGCTCGCTAGATGGGGAACCTTCATGAGTAATTGGATATGCTAGATTGCTAAGCACTTGTGCTCCGGAGGCAAGATCAGCTAATAACGCTTCATCCACCAACTTCTCCAAATGATGTTCTTTATAAAGGAGGACCCTCTCCTTGATCTCTGGGTGAAGACCCCCAATCAAGAGAGAAGTTTTCATCAAATCATGTGATGATACCTCTGGAGAAAAGGGCACAAGCTCCTTGAAATGGTTAATATATGTCTTCATCGTTCGTTGGCATTATTGAATATGCATGTGTTCTTCCGATTTCTTCATCTTTACTTCTTCAGGAATAAACCAACGGATGAAGACGAATTTAAATAAATCCCATGTCAAGCCAAATCACACTGATGGCAGGGCAACCAACTCCCATTTGCCCAGAGCCGGACCTTCAAACAGTCCCAAAACATCATGCTCTTTGACAGCTTTAGGAGTTCCCAAAACCATGAAGAAACGCTCGACCCATTCAAGCCATTACACTATCTCTAATAGACTCCAATCACCATGAAAGAAAGGCAACGTCCGAGAAAGAACAAAAACTGGCCATGACACATCAAAACTCTGGGGATCTTTCTCGGTGAGATTCTCTAGATAACATAAAAACACAAAGCCAAAAACCAGCATCCAATCAAATCTTAATCAAAAGGACAATCACATACCATCACTGACTCGCATGCCAAAAATCCACTTTTTGAAAATCACCATTTCATTTCAATTTCAAAACCACCTTATTTCCAGGATACCTTCCAAACACAAAACCCACATTCTAAAACAACAACCAATTTCCAAAATAATTTCTTCTTAACAAAAATCATTTTAGAAGGACATGGTCAAAACTTTGGTTTTAAATAAACACCCATAACTTCTCATGATTCGTCGCATGTGTGTCCATCCATTCCACTCACATCATTCACAAACAAGTGCCTCTCATGCACTTTTCACACAAACCTGCACACATGAGATCATTCATAAGGAATACCAAGGGTCTCACCCAAACCATTTCCTGACCAAAACTAAACGACTTCCAAACATTGAAACAAAAACACCGTCAATTTCAAAACTCACTATACCAATTTAAAACATTTTTGGAGAAAACATTTTTTTTCAAAATTACACTTACCCCAACAGAAACCAAGATAACGTCCAAATTGCATCCAACTAGAGGAGTGATGGACTAGTAGTCATGTTTAATTCGACGTCATGGTAGTGGGTCATGCCCCAAGTAAGCATTAAAAACTAGGAGGGATTTTGAACCATGTACTCGGAATCCACATGGGTCACTACTCCATGTGAAATCATGATGTGGACTAGTTTTCCTCTGTTGTCATCCCTCAATCCAAAACAAAGGCAAAAGATTCAAGTCTCGGACCACCCCTGGTAACTCGAGGTTCAGAACGATCAAGGGTTCACGATGCCCATCTCGTACCTACCTCTTGATTCCCGACAGTCCTAATCTCTAACTACCAAACACTTCAAATAAAAAGGGTCAACCTCCTATGATACCATTTTTCCATGAACCATCCCATGTTGACCCTGAACTGGTAACCTGAGCTGGTCCGCGACATGTCTCGAGGGGCGTTCTTGATCCGCCCAAGATGGAAACTACTGCCAAGCATCAATGTATTCATGAGGGAACGATTTAATCCCATGTGATAAAACCAGGAACAGATAAAGACTAAAACTAAAAACTAAAACTGGCAGCGGAAAGAAAATAAATCCGGACATACCTCTATGTAACTTTCAAGGTCACCACCAAACAAAAGACAAGACTTTCTCCAGCATGAGAAAATCACTAAAGAAAAAAATGATGAAAAGCTGAAACTGCAACTAAAAATGTAAAAGATAGGCATGAGCACAAAAATGATCAGTAGGGATGATAAAGTAAACCACTGAATCCATGTATTTCCTTTCCTCAAAGAAACCCTTAACACAAGTTTGAAATACGTCTATAAAAATAGGTTTTTCACATTTTAAAATAAATGAAATGCTTTTCCCATTTTAAATTCCAACACAAACTGTAAGTCAATTTCAAAACCATTTTCTGTTTTTATCAACAAAACCAAATACAGATGATACCATGGTTGTGCTAAAAAGAAACAGGTAAACAGTACATGCAAAAATAAATCAGTGAAGCAGGAAGTAAACAAGTAATACAAATTGAAACCATGGGCGATCATGAACATCCCTAGAAAACACCTGGGCACACTTGGTTTGGAATGACCTATTGGTGTATTGTGAAGCCCCATAGTCTATAACTCCCTGATCGCCCTTGCAACAAAATCAGCGGAAAGTCCCACCTGGCCTCTCAATCTACCAGAGGGCACCAACCCATCTAATCGGGGCTGGTGAGAAATCATCACTAGATAATCTATAAGATGCCCATGAAACCATGGTGTTTATGTCATTGTGTAGGTAGAGGCCCTCTCGCGCGTGACTCATCTCACTGCACTTGCCACCCCCAATTACGGACACCAATATACGATAACCCCTAAGGGATATCCCTCCAATAAAGGTGCACCATATTTGTATACATACTTTTCATATCACACAAAGGTGCAAACTGAGCCGCCATACCAGTTAATATTTGAACCATTTCATAAAAATTTTCAAGTTCCCAATCGGGCATACACATTTGTTAAACCACAATCATTTCAAGAAACCAACACAATTCATGAAATAATGAAGTTTCACAATGTCACCATTTGATTTCTAAACAGACCCTAACCCAAATCCATTTTAAAACAACCAACCAAAATATATGCTCTTTAAAGTTCTCACACTAAATAAAATTTACCCAAAATAAACTTACCAAAGACACCACTTATCACCCTAGAAACATACGCACACCAAGAACCTTTCTTAAAAATGTTTCACACCTCGTTCATAATATAATAGAACTTTTAAACTATTTTTAAAATGATTTCAAATAGAACAAAAATTATTTAAACTAAAAATACACTTGATTCATATAAAATTATATAGACTCAAACAAGGGACCAATTAGAAACCCTTTTTCTTTTATTTAATAAGTTATTAAATTTTAAATTAACAGACCTTAATAATACGAAATCAATCAAATATCACATTAACCCAAATTGAATCTGATTTTCCCCAACACGTGCATAATCAATGAATCGCACCAAAATATAATTTTGACACATTCAATAGAATTATAAACACAGCAATGAATTAAATACGGGTGTTTTATAAAACTATGAATCAATCGAAATAAATAATTTTAAGGATGCAAGTGTCAAAGAATTCATCAGAATGGATAAACCAGGATTCACCTACCTCCACCCAAGTGCAGACGCAATGCCACTATAATGGAAGGATGAACTGAGAATTGCGGTCCCTTCACACACCTGCGCCACCAAGAAAAAAAGCATTCAAAAACACGACATTTAAGAATTAATCAATTTACATAAAAACATCGAAAATAATTCAACTAAAATATAACAAGGACAAGAAGAGGAGAGGGAAACTGGCGAGGGGAACCGCGACCACAGCACAGCAAGGCAAGGGACAGAACGACAAAGTAGAGGCCAGCATAGTAAAGCGAAGGCTGGCGCAGCAATGAAGAGGCACTGCACAGGGGGTTTGGGCCGCGCCAGAAGAAACGCTGGGTAGAGGAGGGGGATCGGGTCCACCACAAGAACACCGAACACGAGGTTGGATGGGTGAGGCTGAGGGTAGGGGTTTTTACGGTGCGCCAGGGAGAAGCCATGTAGGGGGGAGTGGCAGAGGCTGATTGGGCGTAGCAGGGGGCATGAGGCTCGGACGACGCACAGGGGAGGAGCTAGAGGGTCGGGAGAGGTGGTCATACGGGGTGCAGCATAGAGATCCGGTGGGGAGCTGTGGAGAAGGATAGGAGGGGGGCTGGGCGTGGCGGGGTGAGGAGGGGAGACGGGAGCTGGGGTGAGGTGGGGAGGCGGAAGTCGGGGCGAGGCAGGAGCTGGGGCGAGGCGGGGAGGCTGGAGCCGGCGGCGAGGACCTTCGGGGACCTGCAGGGTGTGATGCGGGGAGGGAGGCTGGGAGTGTCGTGGAAATTGGAAAGGGAATGTGTGGGGGGGGGGGGGGGGTGGCGCCAAGTAGAATTAGGGTTGAGTATATATATATTTTAATAATAATAATAATAATAATAATAAAAGAAATAATAAAACCCAATATAAAATTAATAAAAATAGCAATGATAAAGATAATAATAAAAAAATTGACAATAATAAAAATAATATTAATTTTAATCATTGTTCTTAAAAAATATTACAATAATTGTAATAAAATAATAAGAAAATGCACGACACCTGGGCGAGTTGCGTTGCTACCGCCAACTATGTGGTGGCCGCACATGGGTCTGAAACCAAAAAAAATATCAAATGTCAAAAATCATTGACCTATGTTCAACCCACACCACAACGAGGTTAACCAAAGCCCTGAAATAACAAAATAAAAATAAATTGAAACATCGGGGGTGTGACAAAAAATGACTAGATATAATAATTTATTATAAATTTAATTTTGATTAAAATTGGTCGACAACCCATTTAATTTTAAGATATGATGATTTTGGTTTTTATAATAGTATTTCAATAAATTTTTTTTATTTTCTTAATATTTTTTATCTTTATCATTTTGGTTTAACCCTTATTTTACCCTTTTTAATCATATAATGATATCATGTTATTTACATATTGTGGGTTAATATAATTACTATATATTGTGAAACGTCACAAAAAAGACTTTTATGACATATTTTGACTTATATTAACTATTTTAATGAATATTAAAATTTTATGAATCTAACATAATTTAATAAACTCTTTTATATTTTAAATATTGAATTATGTCAATTTTGGACACTATTCATACATGACTTTTTTAATAATTCATAACAACATGATTTCTAATAATGATTAAAATTAATTGAAATATAATATATAATTATCATCCAAGAAATTATTGAATGTAATAAAAATATTCAAATTACATTTATTTTAATATTTATTATACAATTTAATATAATCCTTTATTAATGAAGTAATAACTGCCTCATAATTGTGTCATAAATAAAGTTATTTGTTTAATCTATAAAAATTTGAAATAAAATACAATGATAAAATAATTTTTTTTAACTACTTAATCAATATTTATTGTCGGAGAGATCACCTATATAAACCAATATTAATTTTTTTAGAAAAAGATACATGTTTATGTTGTATTTCTCATTAAATTAAATTAAATCTAATAAAATGTAATTTTCATACCATAGTTTCTCCATGAGGTCCGAAAATCGACCAAAGGATGCCCATTATTGGAAATATCTCATCCAATAGGATTAAGAAACATTTTAGGGTTGTTTTATAATATTAAATTATTATTTTTCTACCCTTATTTTCATATTTACCCATTGACCATGGTAAATAAAAATAATCCGTGAACTTACTATTCATAATATCAAAAAAATAGAAGGTACATATTCAAACCATTTGGATATTATGATTCCGAATATGGAATATTTTTTGCAAATTCAAAATTTATAATTTTCATAATTTTATTTTATACTATTTCAAATTTTCAAAACCAAAAATGATGTTTTTGTAGAAGTAAAATCTATAAAAAGATTCACATGTGTTTATATCCAATTTAATAGTCATATTACTTCTAATTAATATAATTAGATTAAATGATAAAAACATAATCCAATTAAAATTTAAGACAAATTAAAATAACTATCTTATTGTATAAATATATAAGATTAAATTACAGTGGTGACATAAAAATGTTGTATTTTTCACTATTCATTAAAATTGAAATTTAATTGAAATTTTTAAAAAAAATTCTAAGGAAAATTTTTATGATCCATATATATATATAAGAAGTTTATTTTTTGAAATAGAACATATTAGTGTAAAAAAACTGGCCTTTAAAAGGGTTCTCTGTCGAAAGGCGGAAAACCGACCTTTTAAAAATATTAGAGTATTCCCTTCTTAAAATCTGATTCCTTCATATTTTAACACTCTAAATTTTATTTGTTAAATGTAAACACATTTAACAAACATGTATAATCATATTTTAGTTAGTTCTATTCTTTCCCTGAAATACAATGACTATGCGTTGACTACCATTTAAAATAATAGTAATAATATATTATTTTTCCATATTACTCAAAGTTGTGTGGAACGTAAGATATTTAAGAAACTCATTTTTGTGTATTGAGTATGGTATCTAAAAAATAAACCCATTTAATATAAAAAATATGTCTCATATAAGAATATTAATATAAATGAAAAAGAATTATTTTAAAAATACATGCGATCTTATATGGTTGATGTGTCACTGCATTGTGTTTTTTGGTACTTAACTTGGAGTTTTATTTGCATTTTCAGCAATTTTACTTTAATCATGTATATAGGATGAATTTTGTTATCTTTATATATATATTTCTTGGAGTTTTTCAGGGTGATATATCTAATCTCTTGATAATGTTTATTATAAAAATAGAAATTCATCCAATTTAGTTAGATTTCCATACCCTTCATGTCGGTCGCCACACCAGGGATGATTTGAGGTTGGAATTAGGGGTCATTATATCTGCATTCTCTTAAAGAAGAAATGCCTCAACACCATTCTAACCCAACTCTCATCTTGATGATGGCTTGTCGTGACACCCCAACTTATTAAAGGAGGCACAATCTACACTGTTATTCACATATCCAAATCCATATGGATAGGTCAATACCTAGAAAATTTGATTTTTTAATCCCCAATCCACATTGTAGAGTCCGTTTTTATATTTAGGAACCATCATATTGTTTATTTTGGTGCAAGAATAAAGATGTTCTCTGAAGAAAAGGTTTGATTCATCACCCAAGGTGTCTATTATGTTTATCCTTCAACCTCCTCCAAATATACTCCAAATATGACAAAAAATTAACACTAGTATTTTAAAAAAACTAATATATCATTATGTTTATTTAATAATCCAAATCAATTTCCACATCTATGAAATGGCAAATAACCATCATTCATGCGTACGAAGTACTTTCATCTCGCAGACTCTTGTCATTCATTTTCTATCCCTGCATTACATGTACAAATATAATGATCAATTTAACATATTTAGATTATTTTAAGTAAACATAAAAACTATTATAATTATAATATGACCTATAACTTCTTATAAACCAATCTGTTGTAAGATGATATACTCGCTTGTTCATTCATGTGCTGCACCATCTTCACCAAGAGACGTGAAATATATTTAATTGTTTTTTATATATGTTGTAATAAGAATATATTTAAAAAATATATATGAAATATATTATATAATACTTATTTTTCAATGTGGAAATATTATTTACCTTTATTTTTAACCATCCATTAAAATGTGGAAACAATGTTCAACCATAAGTTTTAGCCTACCCCCTCCTAGAATGGTGTAAATTATTTTCCAATTTGTAATATTTGAGGATAAATTTAACAAATTTATAATGAAGATTTATGAGATTTATATCATGTTTAAAATTATTGAGATAATTTATTTATTATCTATGATCAATGGATGAAACATAAAATCCAAATCATATTGAATAAATAAGTATTTATTACCCGAAACAAAGATTTTAATAAAGAATTATTAATAAAATAGTGATAACATTCTAAAACATAGTGATATATTAAATGATATATATAATTATTTATTTTTAGTAGAGTTAAAATATAAATATTTTAATTAAATATGAGGTCCTAAAACAAAAATAAGATAAAATCAGACCTTAGGTAAGAGATTCTTATCTCACAATAACATCCATGAGATATATGACTTATTCACCACTTATTTATTTTATCTGCTGTTTAGAAGAATAATTCAATATTTTATTTAGATAATTTTCTTATCATTCTGGTATCTATTTTCTCATTTATCTAAATCCATTCATGAGTCATATAATTAAAGCGTTAAAAAAGTGGTGCGGTTTTATTTTACAATCAGAATGCATATCACAATTATTTATGATTAAGTTTCCGATGATGAAAGTTGATAATATACGTTTAAGTAAACTGTTTAAATTTTTAATCCTCTAATTATTTAATAAGAATAAATTTTTTTATTTCTCATTCCCCCCCTCTAATTACTCAATATTCACATATAATGTTTTTAAGTAAAATAAACATTTATTTTATACATGATCAAGAATCATTCTCTTTGATATAATTGTTTTATAATTATATTTTGGAAAATGGTTTTACATCAAACAACTGATTTATTTCAATCATGTTTCCCATATTACCTTTTTCGATAATTTTTCTGAATGGATCTAATTTTAATTTTCTGAATTTGGTAAATTTTTAACTTTTTAAAATAGTGAAAAAAGAATGTCTTTTAAATTATATGAAATGTATGGAATTTCCCACCATCATGAACAATCATTATTTTGAATAATACATTAAAATTTTATTTGTTTAATTATACATAAAATCATATTCCTAATACTCATGAAATGTTATTTTTTAAAAATCATTTTCCAATAAAAATGTCACTTTCTATATGAATTTTTTTAATGAATTTTTTTTTCTATTTGAATTGAACATTAAAAACAACCCATTTTTTTTAAATTTCATTATGGATATGAAATATCAATACCATTATTACTATTTATTTTGATAGTGTCTAATCAGTTTCAATCGAGAAGGTATTGAGATTTTGTATTCATTTTTTCCAATTCTGACAATAATTGACTTCAGTGTAATGTCGATTATGTGGTATTGATTGTTCTCATGATGACTGAATTGGACATATTATGTGACTGGTGGGGACCATAATTATTTATCCTCTTGATATATTGGTTTGTCTTGTGAGATAATCTACCAAGGATATTTGGATAATTCCCTATCCATTAATGTAATATATATAAGGCTGATTCCTTGAAATTATGTTTTTATTGTAAGAAATTTCTCATTCTATCATTATGAAATCAGTTATTGATTTCCATGGGATTATTTTTCTTATTGTAACATCTAAGGATAATTTCCTTTCTCATTTGATCGTTTATATGGAATTATATTAACATCATTCATTATTTCCATATTATTTATGACATATTAACTTCTACATTATGTGTACCCAGAAAGAGTTTATGATCACACCACTAGTAACATTGTGACTGAATTACCACATGTTGTATGCCCATGACAGTCAGTCACATGACCTTTAGAATGCCTTCCCATATACTAGAGGATGTAAACTAGTTGTAATGTTCAAATCTAGATCATAGGGAGACTATTCCCTCTTTAGAAAAGTAGCACAATAGTAGAAATAAATAATGTAATCATTATTATATAAGGATAATATGAATAATAATATTATCACAATATGAAAAAAGTTAGAATATGAAAAAAATAAAAATTAGATATTACTTTCCAAAAATATGTTTAATGTGTCAAATTGAGAAACAATATAAAGACATGATCACACTCCAAAGAAGGTCCAGTCACCGTGTTGGGTTCTTTCATCCATGCTCCATCCTGATGAGGCCGTTTAACATGGGAAACTTTTTCTTATCAAATACTAAAAAACTGAAGTCTATTTGTGTAAATATCACGCATCCTGAGAAGGGTGGTAGTAAAAAATACTAGTAAAACACCAATGTACTCTAATACAATATCCAATTAATGAAAATGTATGATGTTGCATAAATAATATATCACATTTCATAAGTATATTGTTTTCAAAATTTCAATTATTCTTTTTCAAACCACATTAACCCCATGGGTTCTTTTAGACACCCAGAAAATCAATACATGCTTTGACCTATGATGGAGTTTGAGTAATATCCCATGCATATCATTTATCATTTAACTTGAAATATATATCGGCTAATTGGATACATAGTTCAATGACAACTAACGGGCATATAACATTGTCTCTAACACCCTGTAGTTATTTTGAGCTTCAGTCCCAATCCCATGACACATTAATCCCATTTCTATTTGGAGCTCTATATAATATCCCACACACACACACAGACATATATATATATTCTCATATGGGTATTTGGAGCACAATTCCATGTCCCACAACTTGTTTTTCATATATGTATATTTTCAGCATCATGTTTTGTCCCACACTCATTTATCACTATGGGATTATGTAGCATCAATCCATTTTTCACAAAAGAATATCACATATATCACACATAAATAAAATATATCATATTATTCATGTTTAATCCTCAAAACCGATTTTTATTAACATTTTAATTCATTCAATACATTTACAATTTAAAAAATAATCATGGTTCGTCAATTTAATCACAATGAATAATTTAAAAAAAACACCATAAATTCATTTATCCACATTTAAAGATATAATTTATTAATTACTTCATAAATTAATTAATTGAACATGAAAAATACCTCTATCAAATTAAATAATTTTCTGCTTAATTGTTCCATAACAATTCACTACATCAATAAAACCATTAATAAAACAATTCCCAAATCCATTAATTAATCAGTTGATCGAATTAATAAATTATATTCACATGTTTCCATTTATAAAAATTCAATATAAATTGTACAATTATAAACACATAATAAAAATCATTTCATTCGTGATTGAATAATGGACCAACTACCACATCATTTTTATTCTACATGCCAATATAAATCTCCAATTCAAGGAGGACCAATGAATATCCCAATAATGAATGAGATATATATTATAAACCTACATGCATGATCAATATAATCAAGATAAAGAAACACCTAGTTTTAAACTCACCAAAAAGGGGGAAACATTAATTTTCTACCCAAATTGGGAGATGAGAGGGAGGGAAAACTAATCATCAAGAAACCGAATTCTCGAAAAGTTGTGGATTCATCAATCCGACCTATGAATCTATAATAACAGAGGTTATAAGTCCATGAAATCCATCATGGAACGTCTAATTATTTGATAAAAGATTTTAGGGTTTATCTAGATCATTATGGGATATAATATGGATGTCATGGAAATTTGTTTTTAATTATTAATGGAGGAATAAGTACCATACACATGGTTTCATACTTAGGGGACCTGTTTACCACTAACTATGCACCCTCACCACGATCCTCACCCAAGGGTGTCACGTGGTTTCTACCAATAGAGGGAATGACTTTCTAAATTATGTTCCAACCATGAAAATCTATTCAATTTGGGTTTTCATAGTTTTTGGGGATTTACGAATAATTTTTAAAAATGAGCCAAGAGGGTTGTACCCCGATCTCTTCCCAAATTATTCAATTTATACCAACAAACCCTAATTTAAAACCCAAACAGTATATTCTCATTAGATGGATAATTATTATCTATGAATGTAGTCATGGAATCATTAGTAAGGGTCAAGATCATAAAATCTTACCACCTTATAAAAACATGTCCTCTTATTGTACTCCCATGAATCTCTATGATTCCATGGTAAAAGGATAAGGCCACTAAGATCACCTGTATTTTTATTTCTCCATTATTTAATCCTTAGCATGACCATTTTAAGACTATACATGAACTATCTTCAAAATCTTTCCCCACAAAAATTATAATAGATACCCAACACATGTATCGTATGATTTTCAAAGGATGCATCAGTGAAAAGATCAGCATCATCCTAATCAATCACATAATAAAGTTTGAAGTGATTACATGAATGTTGTGACACATGAAAAACATCATGAATATTTCTATACCTTCACAGAAGAGCTAATAAGTACGCCACAAACTCAATCCTCTCTACAACCTCAAATAGTGCAACAAACATGGGTGTCAAATCTCAATTTCTTCCATTATTTTGATGACCAAATCTAGGTGACTCCCTAAGGAACAAAATATCACCAATTCTAATCTCTTGGTGTCATTGATGTCCTTCAACATATGAATTCTGTATACACTAATCCATATGCTTAAGCTTCTGAATTAGCTAAACATGTTCTGATATATACAGCATGAGACTAAATCCAATATACTATGTCTCACCTCCATCAATCCATCTGGTAGGTTCTCTATTTGGCATATGAAAAAGAGAATCATGTGGTTCCATTTGTATAGTTTCCTGATTAATTTGTTTACAATAAAACGCAATGAGTTCTATGTGATTTTTATATGACCCACTATATTTAGAACAACATGCTCGTATCATATCCTAAAGAACCTATGTAGTACATTCTGACTGCTCATATATCATTGGGTGAAACCTATACTCAATAAAACATTTGTACGAAGATCCTTATATATGATTTGTAAGAAGAACAATGTAATACATGATTCAAGTTCATACATAACAAACTTAAGCACTCTGTGTAGTGTGAAAATCTCTCGAATCTACTATTTCTCCCATCTAATCCACTGTGAATGTCTCCCATAATAGTATGAAATATTTTACCTTTGTCAACTAGTCCACGACCACCAAAATAACATCATTCAAAAAAAGATTTCTTGGGGTACCCACCAAAAATTAAATGATATCCTCATACCAATTCCATTCATGAATGTAAAATGGCATTATTAATCCTCTTGGTCATTGAAGCTCATCTTTCACCTATTGATAATTTTAGATTATGTCACAAACCCGGTTGTATCCTTTTTCATTCCGTAATACAAAACTAGTATTAAAGTTATTTGTACATTGTTGTCACCCCTAGATTCATCTCCCATTTAAAGGAATGATACTCACACATTGGATCATCCCGTACATCAGTAGGTATAATAATCAGATTCCTAACATGGATAATCTCATCATCAACAATGCTACAATTGGAAGGAGACACCCCATAATTAATGCTTTACTTAATGGAAAAATATTATGAGCCCTCGTTTTCTTTGTCTCTAATCAAGCTCAAAAATTATTACTCCACTAAAACTAATTGGAGAGTCATATAATCTTAAATCACATAAACATAAAAATTATCATATATTATTTTCATCATCTTCCAATCAATACAAGAATTGTGTAATTACAATGTTAGTGTTTTCTTTCATAAAAAATAAAAAAACTATTCAATTTTGTTTCATTTATTATAGTTAAAAATAAAAAGAGGTCATATACTCAATCCAACTCAACTATCATTGATTCATGTTTTGATGAAAACAGATATACAAAAAGTTATTTTGGTCAATATACATAGTAAACATCCTTCCCAATAGATAATTACACCATCCCTTAGAAGAATAATATATTGATGAAAAATCGAGTTCATATATATAGTAGTTTCATTCTTTTGGAATTAACTGACATGACCCATACAATAATACTCGACATCCCTACATGAACATTGATCGAATCCTTATCCCAAACAAGTTAGAAACACTATATACACCAAACCCAGCTTGGGTAGGGTAAATATGATTATCGTTTTCAAATGATTCATTAGCTACTTGATGGAATTATCAGTGATCTATACCATTCATAATTTATTTTATTATTATTCCCGCATATAATAGGGGCTTCCATTCCTGAAATATACTGAATAAGCATTCAATAACAACCCACTAACCCTAGAAAACTGCAGATATAGAAAATAATCATGGTTTTCTCCCAAGAAACTATGGATGCCATATTATACTAGTCCACAAAGACAGAAAAATTGGATATTATAAGACAAAGTAAATGTTCTATATCAACCCATAATTGACAAATAAAGATATTTTCATTAGGAAATTCAATATTAGTGAACTCATGATGATTTCAAGATGTTGGACATGATAATTTGAGCCTTGGAGTACAATATGATTTCATCCAAAAACACAACCACAATTGACCATGGAATGGGTGGAAGATTTTGTTCATTTTGACTATAAACACTAACGGTGCATTCATTAGTCAAAATGGAATTACAGGAAACTCATAAAGCCAAGTTGATTCTAAAAAAAGCGTGAGGTATTTTTGATGGTATTACTCTCAACTTATGATACCTTGATATCATGATTATCATAGAGAAGACAAAAGTTCCCCAAAACTAGTCAAAATGAGCATCGATATGTTTAATATGATACTTGTTATTCACATTCATCCATTTCAAGTTACATTAATCATAAAAAAAGTGTATATTCTCATCAACAGACTTAGAAAATATATTTGGAGAACCCCCAACTTGATTTGATTAGATTCATAAACCCATTAACTATCAATTGTTCCATTTTAGTCATTAACTCTTGATGCACTATTGATTCCATTATGTATGGAAGAATATAAAATGGGACAACCCCATGATGAGATCAATTATAAATTCCACATATCTCTCAAGTGGTATCCTTTAGAATTCATTAGGAAATGCATCCTGAAACTGGTCCACTATGGGTTGAAATACATCTTTCTTTACACCTCCTTAATCTTGAAATAAACTAGAAACATACATGGAATGCTCTACTAATTTATGATATATTGGCCCTTATTTTCATATTTGGCTATCCATGTTTCGATGGTAATTATATTTTTTACCCATAGGATACATAAACATAAATCTCAATTAGTAATAATATATGTTGTCTTGATAATCTAAAAACCACCCTATACCCATAATTGGGCCACAATATGACACACCAAGGATGTAAATATCCAAACTAAATAAATACTCCCCAAACATGAGAGAACACTCCTCGAATAAATAGATGACACTCGACCATATTCCCAATAGTGTTTTTATCATCATAATCCCACACATGAATTCCACCACCTGGCTCAAACAATTCAAAATTGATATGGATATAAAATAATGAGAGGATCCATGATCAAATAAGAGACTATCTAGAATATAATCTACCATAGTCATATTTATAATTATTGATGATACCACAACACTATCCACAATTGAATGCTGAATAACATAAAACAATCCTGACTCCATTCCTTATCATTCAGTCTGTGTCCTTGGTGTTACACCACTATATTGGGTAGGGAACACTTTCTGAGAAGCATGAACACCACTACTTATGCCATCGTGGACATTAGGATGCCATTTTCTACACTTATATGTCATAGAAGATCCACTTCCCGCACTCTTTTCCTACCTTGCTACTCCATCATTACCCATCTATCATGGGTTCCTATAGAATCTCTATAAATTCTCCTTACATCTATATGATCAACAGTCTAAACTAGTTGGGGATATTGTCCGTGATAGTGGCATGACCTACTGTACTGGTGTCAAGGAACTCGAGTAATATCATTAGTAACTAATCTGTCCCAATGGAAACTCCTCCTTCCCATATTCTAGTAAAAAATCTAATAATAATGGTTCCTAACTTTGGAGGACGTACCTCATTATTGTTCGGTAAGAAATAAAATATACTCCATTGGAAGCTTCGTTATGGTTCACATAATCCCTTAAGGCAATTATATGAACTCAAAATCCCTCTTTTATCTCAGGGTATTTGAATAAATTTTCTCATGGATATTCTCCAAAAACTATTTCCATACCATTCCCTCATCCGGTCAAGTATGATACTGAACATCCCACTAGTGCATCTATAATTGTCATAACATTTAAGAAACTAACTTTACACCCTTATTAGTAGGAGTCTCTATATGGTCATGTATAGTTTGGTTATACTCAAGTACGAACATAGGTACTTCATATCGACCATCTATAGTGAATGTCAATGGCTTCTATAGATGTTACTCATGTCATATCAGACATACTATTCACCAACATCCCAGGTGATCATTTCATAAATAAAATGAAACATGAAATATTTTCATGGAACTATTCTCTCAAATCATCATCTGACACTATCAAGGAATTAGGGCCACAGCTAGAGGATAATTTCCAACCATATCATCATATCATTCACTAAAAAAATGTTCTCTTGGAAAAATATCTATAAAATTAAAAACAGACATCATAGGGAAGAACCTCAAAATTTACACATTTATGTAATAGGGATTGAAATGAATCTAAAACAAGATGTTTCCCAAAAACACAATTCAAAATAAAAAATTAGGCACTATCACTAAACATATCCATACTACATCTAAGTAATGGTTAATAAGGTTAAATGAATTCTAATTATTCAAATTTCATTAGAAACCCACTTATTAACATTTTAAATCTTTTTGAAATTTTATGTTAATATTAATAACCATTTTCAATTAAAATATAGAAGAATGTAAAAAAATCAATTTTATCAACTTTCACAAATCTGGTTTTTCCCGTTTCATTCTATAATGGTGCATTGCATTTAATAATCCAACATTAGTAGAATGATATAAGCATACTCAACTATAATTCAATAAATATCCATGAGTCAAATTAAATAAAATCATCTAAAAAATAGTAACATCACACATGAAGTGAATCCCTAAAGGTGATATATAATTAATTTCAAAAAAACATTTAAATAATAATAATACCACCATGGGTACATAGAGTTTAACCATGTACATGGCTTAACTACTCCCATTCATGATCACTTAAGAAAATAACAACTCACCCTATTGTAACATCTACAATTCAAAAAATGCAGGAGGAAATAAAATAAAGAAAACAACTCTAATACCATTTTGTAATGTCCCAACCTGAGTATCAGACACTGGATCCCTAATCTAGTCAGTTACATAACCACAAGTGCTCCTCCTTATACACCAAAGGAATTCATGTAGTAGTGATGGAATACTATCAATTATGAATTTAATCTTCCCACTTGATCAATGTGGAATAACAATGGAAATAAGTAATTATAATTAAATGATATAACAATAAATAGTTTAATACTTGTATCAAAAGATTAAAAATCCTGAATAAAACATAAAAAACTAAACATTAGATATTCCTATGAAAAATAAATGTCATGTATCCAATGAATATCCAAAATAAAGAAAAAATAACGCTCCCTAGGGGGTCCTGACATCATATCAGGTTCCCTCATCCATGCATTATCCTGACACTACCATCTAACATGGGGATATTTTCATTATCCTATATATTAAGCATGATTTCTATTCACGTGCCAATCAGTTACCCTATGTAGGTTGTGATTAAAACTTATAATTCCACCAACAATGATGTCTAAAATAATATCTAGTCAATAATATATTATGAAGTTGTGTAAATAGTGAATCAGAGTGCATAAGTTAAAAATATCAAATTTTCAATTAATCATTATTTAACCACAACAATCACATGGTTCCTATGGACAAATTAAACACTCATTATCTTCTTGATCTGATTATAGAGTCTAAACCATATCAAAATAATGTGGTTGTCATTTATCATTTCAATTTTGATATATAATGACCAATATGAACTATATTCCAATGCCAACTCATGGTCATAGAACATCATGCTTAACACCCTCTGCATATTTGGAGCATTAGTCCCAGTCTAATGACTCAATAGTCACATGGATATTATGAGCATTGGTCCCTATTCAAGACTCGACATGTCATATAGGTGATTAGATCATCATTCCCTATCCTATAACTCATTTATCAAATTTTGGTATTTTAGGAATCCGTCTATCTCTGACACTCATTTACCATTATGGGATTTTGACACACCACCCCATTTCCCATATAAGAATATCACATAAATCAAGCATAAATCACATATATCACATCATTAGAGGTTAATAAACCTTAAAATTTTTTATAAATATGTCAAATCAAGGAATACCATTTAAATTATCACAAAAAACATGATTATTCAATTTAATGAAATGGAAGAATATTATCAAAACACAATTAATTTATTTATCAAAATATGAAATATATAGCCCCTTAATTAACTCTACAATTAATTATTCCAATTTCCAATATCCCTATATCACATTAAATTTCTCACCAAATAATTATTCCACATCAATTTACAAATTTTATAACCCCATTAATAAATCAATTCAATAATCCATTAAGAAATTAATTAAAAAATAATTAATTCAATTTCCAGGATATTAAAATCTTTTATGCTCATTTTCATTCATAGTTTGCGTGGTTTCCCGTAACTGTTATCCCTAATAGTGTGCCTCAAACATGGGTGTCTCACTATTATTTCAAATATTGTTAATGATTTTCAAAAAATTATACTAGCCATGAAAATCCCCTTTAGTTTGTTTTGCATAATTTTATAGGATGTGTGTATGGTTTTGGGAAACTGTGTGTCAACCATGCACAAATCATTCACTTTTACTTTTCCTTATGAAATTATTTAATTTGACACAAATCACTACATGGTAAACCCCAAATAATATATAATCCAAATAAGGAAAATTAGTACCTATAAATACCCTTGATACATTCTTAGAGAAGGTCATAATCATGCAGGTCATTCTTAAGATTCTTTTCCCCAGATGATGATATGTGTATTATGATTGATATGAATGTTTATTGTATAGGAAATGATGATGAAATCGAGTAATATACAGTATAAAATTTTATTAATTTCATAAGTATTTTAAAATTATATTATTAATATAGTTTTCTAATTATACTAAAATATTTAGACATTTGTGACGCAATCAATTATATCTAACAATAATGTAATAGGATGACTGTAACATCCCTGTTCCTGAAGCCTCCTATAGCTGCCCCATACCCAGTCGGTCAAATGGCCTCAAGCACCGTTCCCCAAATGCCAGAGGCTGCCAACTAGTAGTGAGGGACTTGGGTTTGAGTGTGCAGAAACTATGCCCTCATTGGTAGGGTACACAGTAGAAGTAAAAACATACATACAAGAGCGGATGTAGTAATAATATCATACAAAAATAAATAGCAGAAGATTTATAGAATAAACTGGAGCCCATATATATAATGATGCATGATATATATGTATAAGAAAGAAGAGAAAAAAATCACAATGATAAAATACTATAATAAACCAAGTACAATATAAAAATAGTAATAAGATCTATAGCGTCACAAGACTAAGCCTAGTCTCGTGCTCTCAAGATCTACAGCATGTCAAGTACCTTATGTGGAAGGGGGCTTGCCCTTGTCTATACCTGCAATAATATAATCTTTTTGGGCCCAAAAGCATGACCCAAACAGGGTGTGAGACTAAATAACAGAAGGCAAACAGCACAAGATTTATTCATAATAGTCAAAGAGTGTATGGAAGATAAAGGTACATGAAATAGTAAAGAGGAAAGTATATAACAATAAACAATCCACGATTTCAATATCTAGCAACAACAAACCAAGAAGATAAAAACATAAAGGTAACCCTAAGGGATGTACCCAAATCCTATCCCCTCTTGTCCTACCTAGAAACGCAAGCAAGCAGATAACACAATGGTTACCCTATGGGAAGTACCCACAAACTATCCCCTCTTGTTATAACTAAAAATTAAAAGAAAACCTCTCAGAAATACACTCAGTCTAACCCCTATGGTTTTGCTTATGCATAAACTCTATGAGGAATCCCTTGCTGTCAATTATCCTTTCAGTCTCGTATCATAACACAAGGTGTTCTAGGGAAGCACTTACATCACAATCCCCCTGTGGCCCATGTCAAGGAACTATATAAACTCTGAGGATGCACTCAACGTAAATTCCCCATGTGGTCATGCATCATAAAATTATAAAGACACTCTGGAGAATCCCTCAACGTCTATTTTCCCTATGGTCTATACAGTAGGTTCTCATAGCCCAGTGTAAGTCAAGCTGGTGTAGCAGCGCGTATCAGCCAAGGTAAACCTTAAGAACTACTTGTATAGAATTCTATAGGATAATAACAAACAGGATAATAGTCACACCATCCTAAAATACTAGGAATGAGAAATTAAACAACTAACTATCAGGGAAACTAGACCCAAAGTTCAAAACATGATAAACATGAATCAGAAAACACATCACAAGCACATCAATTCAACCTATTCACAATACATTATCACTTACTCAAAAATAAAAGCATAGCAGGTAAACAATATGTCTAAAATGATAAACATTCAATACCCCATTCATGGGTATTGGGAAATTTTCTACATTAAACTAAATGAATTTCAATAGAAAGGCACAAAACACCTACCTTGATGTTAGTAAGTCGTTATATGTGATGCTCGAGGCTTGAATCACCTAAGAACGCCGATGAACTACAAAAACGTCTAAAACATTCAATAGAGAATAAAATGAGAAAGAGGAGGAACCATGAAATGACGCTCAAGAAGATGAGAATGAAAACCGAGGCGATCCCAATGCAATTGACGGTGGTCGAATCATAGATCTAACAGAGGCTTGGGGTATTAGATAGATACTGTGGCCCCATATTTTCTGTCAGACTAACAAGGCCTAGTAGAAGGGTGTTATGTGCATCAGATGTGACCCCATGGATATTAATGGAAAAAAGAAATAAAGTACACAGTGTGTACTTTTAAATTACACGGTGTGTAATGTCCATTCCTATACCCTACATTTTTCGTCCTCCAGGTCGCCCACACATGGTCGTGTGCATGGCTGCTACATGGTGAGCACACATCGTGTACTTCCAAAATTTCACAGAATTCTTCTTTTTCACAAAAAATGACCTAGAAAGGACAACATACCTAAAAAGATGATCAAGGTTATTAAAAACTTCTCCCCTTAATAAAATTCATCCCCGAATTTCCCTAGCGCGATGTAGAAGAAGAAACTCCAAACAACTCTAGCCACTGGGCTCTAACATCGGCCTCCCTCTCCTAATTCTCATCATGTACTCTCTTGTGCTACCATGGAACACATAGCAGAGGAATATAATGACCACATTTAACCTTTGTATTGTGATCAAGAATCAGGATATGATGCTTCTTGAATGACGCATCCACTTTGAGCTCAAACACCACAGGTTGAAAGACATGAGACTGGTCGGAAAAGTAACGTTGGAGCTGAGAAATGTGAAAAACATCATGTATATCCCAATAACTCTAAGGAAAATACAACCGATAGGTAATCGGCCTAACTCTATCTAAGACCTCAAACAGACCGACGTACCTCGGAGAATGTTTACCCTATCTTCTAGTCTTATTTTGTCCTAGCCTCGGTGTGACACGCAAGAAAACCTAATCCCCAACATCAAACTCCAGAGGTTGTCTCTGCTGATCAACATAAGACTTCTAAAGAGACTGTGCAATATCCACGCTCTTCCAAATTAACACTCTCTCTTCTGTGGTCTCCTAAACAGGACGAAGTCCAAGTAAAGCTAGCTCTCCTGCCTCCAGCCTATATAAGGTTGATCATCATGGCCTACCATACAATGCCTCATAAGGTTCCATTTGAATAGTTTCTTGAAAAATATTGTTGTAGGAAAAGTCCACAAGAGGTATATTCCTCTATCAAGAACCTCCAAAATATAGGATGCATGCTCGGAGCATGTCCTCAAGAAACTAAATCATATGATTGGACTTGCCATCTATCTAAGGGTGGTATGCAGCATTAAAATGTACCTGTGTACCCAATTCCTTCTGAAGGCCCAACCAAACCCGAGAAGTAAAACGTGCATCCCTATCTGAAACAATGGAGTGTGGAACTTCATGAAGATGTATAATCACTTGGATGTACAACTGCCCACCTCATCAATACTGAAGGTTTCCTTGATTGCAAAGAAGTGAGCGACCTTCAGGAGTCTGTTAATGACAACCCAAACTACGCCATTCCCTCATGGTGACCTCGGAAAACCGGTCACGAAGTCCATTGTGATGTCATTCCACTTCCACTCGAGAATGTGTAACTGCTATAGAAGCACTGCTGGCCGTTGATGCTCCGCCTTCTCCTGCTAACAAGTGGAACTCCTCATGATGAAACCAGAAACATCCCTCTTCATAACTGGACACAAATATTAATGGTGTCGATCATGATACATCTTGGTGAACCAAGATGAACTGGCCAAATGCATGAATGAAAGCCCTGCATCAGCTCCTCATGTATATCTATTGGCACCCATATACGCCCTTAGAAATGCAAGATATCATCCTCGCCTATGGTCCATCCAAAAATTTGGTCCTCTCCTGACATGCATTCCCTTATGACTAGGCCTTCCGAATCAGATTGCTACCTCATTGGAACCTGATCAAGAAGAGTAGAGGTTATAGTTACAAATGATAGAAAAGGATGTGCCTATTTTTCATGCAAATCTAAATGCATCTCATAGAAAAGATCCATAAGGTGACACTCATCACTGGCCACCTGGACTACATGTATCTGAGTTCTGATTATCAATGCATCAGCCACTATGTTTCCCTACACAGGCGTGTAGGCAAGCTCAAAATCAAAGGACTATAGGTACTCGACCCACCATCACCATCTTAAATTCAGATCACATAGAGTGAAGATGTACTTGAGACATCGTTGGTCGTTGAAAACTACAAAATTAACTCCCCAAAGATAATGTCTCCAATAGTGTATGGCATTAAAAACTACTTCTAACTCGAGATCATGCATCGGGTTCTTCCTCTCATGTGGTCTCAACTGCCGAGACCCGTACGCAACAACTCCTTCCCCCCTGCATAAGCACAACTCCTTGACTGATACATGAAGCATCACAATACAAATATTATCTCTAAACCAGCTCTAGAAAGACTAGTATCGATGTAGAAGTCATCCTTCCATTAAGCTACTTAAAGGGTGACTCGTAAGAATCTGACCACAAAAACATTACACCCTTCATAGTCTGACTCGTCAGTGGTGCTGCTAAGTGAGGAAAGTCATGTATGAAATGTATGTAGCATCCATCTAGCACCATAAAACTCTCCACCTCAATAACGTTCTTTGGATGCTCCCAGGAGACTACTTCTCTCACATTCACTGGGTCTACTGACACTCTTGTCTTTGAGTTTACATCACCCATGAAGTGAATGTAATCCATCAAAAAGTGAAATTTTGAGAGCTTACTATATAACTAATGCTCTCTTAGTGTTATAAAAACGATCTCATGATGGGTGTCATGGTTGTGTCAAGTGTGAGAGTACACAATGATATTGTCCACAAACACCACCACGCCGAAATCCAAGTATGGTTGGAACACTTGGTTCATCAGTTCCAGGAAGACTGCAGGCGCGTTCATGAGACCGAATGGCATAATCATATACTCGTATAGACCATAAATGCTCCAAAAGGATGTAAGAGGTATATCAGATGGTATAACGTGAAACTGATGATAACCCGACCACAAGAAAATCTTTGAGAATACATGGGCTCCTGGAAGCTGATCACAGAGATCATGAATCCTTGGTAAATGATATTGGTTATTGACAGTCAACTGTTTCAACTTCTGATAATCCACAAAATGCATGAGGGTACCGTCTTCCTTCTTCACAAATAGGACATGTGAACCCCAAGGAGAAGTACTGGGTTAGATGAAACCACCTGCCTGCAACTCCTCCAACTGCTTCATGAGATCCTACAACTCTTGTGTATCCATCCTATAAGGAGGAATGGACACTGGTGCTGCTCCTGGCACATGATAAATAGAAAATTCTACCTCAACCACCAGAGGAAAAAATGAAAAGTCATCTGGAGAGACGTCCATAAAATTATCCACCACTAATGAAAATTCTAACTTAGAAGTTACCTGATCATCCAGATGTAAACTATAATTCTGGGATGTAACTCTGATAACCCCTGAAGTTATGGACCTTCTCTACTCTCCTGGACATCCCACTCACCATTATGAAGAAACGATATTCCATCTGGTGATGTTATACTCACAATGAAGTGATAGTAGTCGATGATTTCCTGGAAGGTAACTAGACAGTGCATTCCGAGAAGGACATCATAGCCAGTCATCTATAGAAAATAGAGTTGCCATAAAAAGTGACACCCACCCAACCACTAGAGGGCACCACTAACACTGATGCACACTCGTCGTTCTAGTCCACAACGGAGTGTCTAGTGTTACAATATTAGCAGAAGAAATGATGCAGAGCCCAAGGATCTCCACAACCACAACAGATATAAAGCTAAGGGAAGTCCTTGTATTGAAAAGTGCAGAAGTTAAAACTGAGGTAACTAAGATCATATCTCAAACTATAGAAGGTACATCATCCTGTTCCTGATAGGTCTACTCCACTGCAATGGTCTGGCTTGCTCCATGACCCTGTGACCCTACCTGAACCCTTTGTGTTGATCCAATCTACTATCGCTGAAAGACTGGTGACTGAAAACCACGACCACGACCTCCACCTCAGCCTAAATGATAAGAAGTACTCTAGTTCCCAAACTGGTGAGAAACCAATGGTGCTGCTCCCAAACACAGAGTCATATAAGAACCCTTGTCACTAGCATCTGGCTAGAAGATCTGACTGAAGCACTGACATTGACCCAACTTGCTACATGATCGGCACTCCACTGGGTCTCCTAGACTCTGTGGCCCCATATGACTTCTCTTCCCACTCTGTTAGCACACAACCTAGCAACCATAGGAAGTTTCTCGCCTCCTTGGACCACCGTGCAAAGACTTCTTGCGGTGCTTCTTACTGTCAGTAGGAGGGATGCTAACTCCAGACGCAGAGCTGCCCTGGATCACAACCCAGGAATCCCTCAAATTGTGCTATGTTATCAGTAAATGGTTGATTGTAGAAGTTACATAAGTCAACCGGAAGATGTCCACCTGTGATTGGATTTCGTGCCTCAGACCATCCTTGAATTTCCTTGCCATGAATAACTGATCATATCCTAAAATTGGTGGGAAGAGCTACAGCTCAGTAAAACTGGAGGAATACCCAATAACAGAAAGAGTAACATGCTCTAGACACACAAACTATCAATCTCGATTGACCCTCAAGGTTTTGAGATAGATGTACTCATAGAAGATGTGCTGAATCTCATCCCATGCCATAACATGCTGGAGTCCCTCCTGTTAGATGACATCCCACCACCTCTTGGCGGAGTCCTGAAGAATATATATAGCAAGCTTTCCCCTTCTCTCTGGATAAGTCTCCAGATGCTCAAATATCATAATCATGGTTTCTAGAAATGACTCTACAGCCTAGGGTCCTCCATCCCCTGAGAAAGTGGGAGCATGTTGCTGCGGGAAGACCTGCGTCAAATTAGCCATCGACGGGGCATGAGGGGATGCCCCCAAAAATTTCTGCATCATCCTCAAAATGCCTTCCCTAATCTCTGCATCAGCACCAGTGTCTGTTATGATGGATGGTGCCAAGGCTGGAACAATATGAGGATCTACTAGAAGTCCCTGATTGCCCATGTCTAGTGTCTGATCATCGCCTAGAAACTGGCGCATAACCAGAGGACGTCTCTGTGGCATGAATATGCAATGTAGTTCACTCCTTAGAACAAGATTATCATGGACTAAAACACGAAGCACGTGAAGGGAATATGAGAAATAAGGAATTCATATTTTACAAAACATGAATACTTGGACTATACAACTTCCACACAATGTGTTCCCTTAAGTCATTTACATAGCCATGTACCTCTTCCAAAACTGGTCCTGTAACACCCGAAACACACGACGTGTTGTCTTAACACACTGTGTGTACTTGAATCCTTTTCCCCTACCAGAGTCCTTCTACACGGTTAACCCACATGGATTTTCCAAGACAATACTAAACAATGTGTTAACTATAGACACGATGTGTACTAGAAATGCTTCACCTGGCCGATGTTGTTAGTGAAACGGCATGCCACCCATCTTACACTACATGACATGTTCTAGATGGACATGACATGTATGTGAAAGGGTAACACTGACCCGTGTTGTTGGTGACATGACCGAGTACTTCGGTCAGACAACATGGATTGTTCAATCCTGAAAAGGTGTGCATAGCTAAACGTTTATTTTTCCATGTTGTTAGTTACGCGGAAAGACACAGGGTCAACACCACACGGCGTGTTCGACCGGTACACAGTGTGTTCCCACCAGACATTCCACATCCCGTGTTTCTTCCCACATGACCTAGGACACAATTAGAGACTACACGACATGTACATAGAGTACACGACATGTATATAAGAAAAAATGTTTCATCTTAAAAAGATTAACACATATCATGTAGTCAAAACTACACGGTGTGTCTTCTGGGCTTTTCTAGACAGTAAACCTTAGAAACTACTTTGGAAACTAGAAAAACACTGAATCAAACATTGAAAGTGCCAAATTATGATATGTGAGGGCCTATTCTCCCATCGAATCAAAGCTTGGCAGCTTATACAAGTTATAAACAACGTAAACAAGGAAATTATTCACCAATGTCAGGTCCATGAAGGCCCATGACACATCAAGAACCAAATATTGGCGTTCATTCAGACAAGTCCTTACATAATAAATACCCTATAAAAGAACATATATTTTATAAAGGAAACTATCAATACACTATACATATTCTACAAAACATCTATCATCACAAAATACAATTTCTAATGCACCCTAGATGGAATGGAAAAAATGCATGACATGTGATTTTTTGTAAGTTCCTATATGATGCATGAGATGGTATAACATCATCTAATGGGGTTACAATATATATAGAACCTCAATAACATAAATAGTATCCAAAAAAACATGTGAGTCACCTAATGGTGAATTTCATGGCAATCATAAAATTGAAAAACCAGAAAACATAATTAACATGGAAGATTAGATTTTCCCTGTACAGGGGTTAGCTACTCTTTGGCACAGTTTATTACTAATTACAAATTCCATCTTATTCTTGAATAAAGGCTCCAATTAGTATGCCATGAGAAAATAATTCATATGATACCACTTTGTAATGTACCAGTTCCTAGAGCCACCCAGAGGTGCCCAGTTCCCGGTTGGTCACATGGCCTCAAGCACATTTCACCGAACACTAGAGGCTTCCGACTAGCCGTGAGGGCCCTGGGTGTGATAATGGGGAAACAATTCCCTCATTAGTAGAGTACACAGTGGAAGTAAAAAAATACAAACAAGAGAGGAATCAGTAATAATATCATAGAAAAATAAATAGCAGAATACTGATAGAATAATCTAGATCACATATTTATAATGATGCATGATACATATGTCTAGAAAAGCAGTGAATCAAACAACAATGCTGAAATACAGTTCTAATCCAAGTAAAAATGAAAAACAGAAATAAGCTCTACAGCATCACAAGCCTAAGCTTGGTCCCATGCTCTCCAGTTCCACATCTTGTCAAGTACCTAAAGTAGAAGGGCGCTTGCCCTTGTCTATACCTGGAACAATATATTCTTTTTGGGATAAATAGAATGGCCCCAAAAGGGTGTGAGACTAAATTCTAGTAGGAAACCACCACGAGATCTATACCTAACAATCATAGAGTATATAGCAAGTAAAAGTGAGAAAACATTAAAATGAAAGTACTCAATAGTAAACAATCCACTGTTTCAATATCAAGCAACAACTAACCGTGCAGATAAACAGATACAGGTAACCCTCTGGGATGTTCCCGTAGCCTATCCTCTCTGGACCTACCTAGAAACACAAGCATGCTGCTAACACAATGGAAACCCTCTGGGAAGTACCCATAGCCTATCCCCTTAGGTCCTACCTAACATTTAAAAGAAACCCTTTGGGTAAAACACTTAGTCTAATCCCCCTGGTTCACCTTAAGCATAGACTCTCTGAGGAAGCACTCGGTTTCAATTCCCCCTATAGTCTCATATCATAACTAAAGGCACTCTAGGGAACCACTTACGTCACATTCCCTCTGTGGCCTACTTTTAAGAACTACCTAAACTCTTAGGAAGAACTAAATGTCAATTCCCCATGTGGTCTCGCATCAGAAAATTATAAATACACTCTAGATAATCCCTCAACATCCGTTCTCCTTATGGTTTATACACTAGGTTCTCAAGGCCATGTGTAAGTCAAGTATGTGTATGTGCGCATATCGGCCAAGGTAAACATCCAGAACTACGTGACTAGAATTCTGTAGTATATCAGTGTAACAAGACAACAATGACACCATCCTACAATACTGGGCATGGGAATGTAAACATTCGCCTATCTGGAAAACTAGTCCCAAATGCCAAAACATGCAAAAAATTCATTGGAAAACACATTCAAAGCATAATAATTCACCGTATTCACAATAAATTATTATCTAATCAAGAATTCAAGAATATAAAGAAAAAATTAGGTCTAAAATGACAAATGCACAACACACCATTCATGGGTATCAGGACATTTTGCACATAAAACTCAAGGAAATTCAACATAGAGGAACAAAGCACCTACCTAAAAATTAAGAGATCCCTATATGTGAACCTTGATGCTTAAATAACCTTAGAATTCCAAATATCTATGAAATCATCTATAACTTTGAACGAAGGATAACTTGAGAATGAAGAGGAATCTGGAAAGAAGGATCATACAGAAGAGAGAGCATACAAAAGCGATCCCAATGCAATCGACGACGGTCTAATCGGAGATCGAACGGAGGCTCGGGGCTCGGAGAAGAAACATGGTTGTATGGTTTCTCTCGAATGAATGAGACCTAGAAGTAGGGTATTTTTCTGTCATACACAACCCCGATGTTTTTAATGATAAAAATAATGTACACGACGTGTACTTTTGAAGTACATGGTGTGTACATGCTGTTTTCATAACCAGCATTAGGCGGCCTCCATGTCACCCCCACATGGCCCTGTGCAGGGCCGCTACATGGCCAACACAAGGCTACCCGAGGTAACCAAGTACACGACGTGTACTAATAAAGTACATGGAGTGTACTTCCAAAATTTCAAAAAATTCCACTTTTTCTAAAAAATGACCAGAAAAGGAAAACATACCAGAAAAGACGATCTGGGTTTTTACACTGGCCACTGATTCTAGAATAATAGGTTCATGGTATTTATAAATAGTATTAGAGAATGTTTTTTTATAAACCATAGATCGTGATTTTGAAAAACATATATTATAAAAAATCATATGATTTACTTAGAGGATATGTATGGAATAACATCACAATGTTTTCATGTGGAAGTGATTATTTGGATTTTCAACACAATTAATTTTTTTTGATAATACAAATGGATGTCGATAACACATATTTTTACCAAGGGATAATGGCTCTGAAAAATAAATAGTTATATTTGACGTTATTGTCACCCGATGACTAATACTGGTCCATACTAAACACCTATTTTGAAACTCCTAAGGGGTATTTTTTTTTCTAATTATCATTTTCTTTAGTAACCATTATGAATTTTTTGAAAATATTTCAATTATTTTATATCATTCCCAATGAAATATTTTTTATGATTTTGATATTAAATAGGCATGTATTTTAAACTATACGTCAACTGTCTCCCATGTTTTGGGATTTAACACTGTTTTTTCAAAATTTTAGGATCTAATATTTTTAATTCCATTATTAAAATAAAATGTATGTTGGATAGAATTGGTATTATATCAATTCACATACTCCAAGATCTAATTTTCATCATTCAGAAATAATAAAGATAGAGTCAGAAATATAGCTGCAACTGATCAAATATAACTATATTAGAGAAGATGAATTAGGATGTGACTGATATCCATTACCATATGAAGTATCCAAATGATCTGAAATGTTTTGAAACAATGATAGGAAACATTATGTGAAAAAACCCCATCAGTCATTGGGACGAAAAATCCATTTATAGTAAAAAATTGGACATGTTCCATAGAAAATATTTCAATTTCCCTAGCATGTAATGAAATGGATAATTTTTTAATATATGTTTAGCATGAATTAGGTGATACAAATCAATAGTGGTAATTGATTAAAAACACTAATGATGAGGTGGAAATATCTATAATATAATTGATTTATTTTATTGAACATGCATTGGAAAAATATTTTCCTTGAGAACAATGAAAGGATATTGAAAGAAAATTATTGATTCAAATAAAAAAATAAGAGGTAAAAAAATTTATGTTGGAAGATACCCATATGAGGTCAATAAGGAATATATTGGAAAACATACATAATCTAAAGTGAATGATCAAAAATTTCCTGATGGGATTAATCAAAGCCTTCAAAGGGAACTGATTGCTTATTCATTCACATCATATGAGGATATAATATCATATACATTTAATAAATGGAAATAATTCAGAAAGACGTTTGGATTTGATGAAAATAATGAGAATAAGAGGATGAAAAGGTAAAAAATGTATAATGGGAAGCATAAAATTGTGAGTTTCCCAATATGTGATACATTTATTAATAAATAACTTAGTATATACATAAAAGGGAAATGATTTTTCTTCCAATAAATAAAAAAGATCTTTATTCACATTAATGAAAGGGTAAAAATATATCCCTTAAATTATAGTATAATAATGTTAATGATATGGGGAAAATACCAAACAATTCCACATATATAAATTTAATAGAACACAAATTATGAAAATAGTAGAAGTTTATTAATTATGGATTACTAAAGGTGATGTGGAAGTTCACAATGACGTGTTTGAAAGTAAAGATTTTCATCCACTGTGGATATGAAATTGCTTTATTTTAATATGATTATACTAACCCTTTTCTTTCTAAATATTTTTATAATGTTACAACATCACCATACTAATAATGTAATTTTTAGTTAGTATTGAATGTCCCTAATTATATTAGGATCACATCTCATGTCTATGACTCCTAACTAATTTATTTTGTTTGTTATTTGAATCATGAAAAAAAAATTATTCTCTCATTGGGGTAATTTTATGATATCCTATTAATGTATTGGCATTGTATATATAAACCCCACCTCAATTACTGATGAATGGTAGTACTCTTTGATATTTAGAGGTATCCATTAAAATATTTTACTTTGAAATAAATATAAACATCCAATAGAAATAAAATTAACTATATAGGTCTTCATTCTATTAAAAAAGACTTCTTATCATATTTGGTAATGAAAAATATTAATATCAAATATATGTCAGTTGTGTAGGAGTTTTTATATCATGTTTTAGAGGATTTTACAAGTCTTCCACCAAATGAAGAAGTAATGATTTCAATTAATCTTTAACCTAGTTCAACAACTATTTTAAATAGTCTATATAGACTGGAATTTATTTTGTTGTAGGAATTGAAGAATAAAGACCAATATATTAATGAAAGGGGCTCATTATGACATGCGACTTACTATAGGATACATAAGTTCATTTTTAGGAAGAAAAAAATTCGACATGAATTTGATAAATTGTTCATAAACTAATAGGATAAATATCATGATCAAGTATCATATACCCCAAATTATTAATTATTTGATAAATTATCATTATCCAATAATATTTCAAAAATTTATCTTTGATTTTTTTACTAATAGTTGATTTAAAAATAATGGTGAACAAAGGAAACCATACATAAATTTTATGGACAAGATGAATTTATTTTCATGCTATTTGGTATTACAAATTCCCTTTATATCATATGAGATTTTATGAATACAAACATTAGATATTATGTTATTCACATTATGGTAGTCTTTATAGTTGAAATTAGGATATATTTAATGTTATCTGAGGTATTAAAGGATCATATAATAATAATATTCAATAACTGGAGGAAGTGATACCTAAATAAAAATGTTGCCTCTCTTGAATTTTGGAATTGAAAGGATTAATTATTGGGTCATATAATATCTTTTTATACCATATATGTCTATCCTTCAAAGATGATTGTTATTATGAAATGAACCGAACTAACTAAAATTGTTGAGATATGTAGATTTATTAGATTTTCTAGATATTATTGGTGTTTATTGAGAATCTATCATGGTATTGTAATACACTCAACAAGTTCTCTATAAAGGTATTCACATTATTTTGGAATGATTAATGTGAGGAAACTATCAAGAAATTAAAGTGATATTAATTTCACACACCAATTTATACATCAACCTACGATGTTGAGGTGTCTGTAATCAATATTGATGCATCAATGAATATATTGGGATTCATTATCATGTAGACGGATATGGTGATATCTTATGCCTCATATAAATTGAAATTTATGAGAAACATTACCCATCCTATAATTTAGAGCCAGGTGTGGTAACTATTGAATTAATGACTTTAGGAAATTATCTTTATGGAGATATTATATATATATATATATTAATCATGTCTTTTTCACGTATATATTAATTCAAAAAAAGAGATAAAATTTTTCTAGAATAGATTGTTGGAGCTAATAAAATATTATGGTTACTCAATACATTTCCACCAGAAGAAGGTGAACAAGGTGGGTAAGGCTCTATGTCACAGGGACCATGATAGTTTATATATGACAATAGTTATCGAAGACCCCACATTTCATGATTTTCTATAAACACATATTGAAATTGTGAATGATGTGGAAGAATATTTTATTTATAAAATGACTATTTAATAATAAATCCATGTTGGGATAAATGTGATGTAGAAGTTTGATAAGGAACTATATAATAAAGAGATAAATATATCTTTGTTTAACATTTATAGTGATGGATTGTTATGGTGTATAAACTGTTTTTGTGTCTTTTCATTACAATTTCTAATGATAGAGATGTTGAATAAGGCTCATAGTTTATTATTCTCAATTCATCTTGGTTATATGAAGAAATATGGATATTTAGAATTTTATTTATGGTTTGGTGGAATGAGGGTAGATATAACATAGTTTACATCTTCACGGTTTGTATGCATGAAATTTGAGGTGGTGAAAGAAAAAACTAAAGGGATAATTAAATTATTACACATTTTAGAATTAAAATGGTAAAACACCACCATGAAATACTTCATCAGATTTGTGAGAAGTATTCTAATACATAACATTTCATAGGTTGTAGTTAATCTCTATAGAATGTATGAACATTTAATGGTAATCATAGAAGACTTCTATCCAGATCAACATTCCAAAATATACATTTCGAGATTTCATAATGATTCATAGATTACTATATTCAATGGAATATAATTGAGATCCATGGGTTAACTCAATGTTGTTGAAAAAACTTTGACATGTTATTAATATTTATAATATTTTAAACATGGAATATCCTTTTTATATATCTATTTATTAAGAATGAACAATTAAAACCATTGAGTATATGTTGATCTCTTGATCTATGGATCTTATATTTGTTGGTATTATCACATTCCACTAGTATAGTTTTCTTGCATCCATAAGTTTTAAATGAGAATTTAGATGACTCTTTATGAATCTATCTATGTAATGAAGTGTAGAACTTAAAATATTTTGTATGGATGTTGGATAGAGAATTCTATTATGTCTAGATTTAGATTATAAAATTACATATAATGAGGGATCTATTCCAGAATACATTATGTCAGTTCCATGTTGAAAAAAAATCAATGAAATTGGTCGATTAGATATATAGTTTGATTTTAATGATAAGTTGTTTCTATGAATGTATCCATAGATGAAGTTTATTAAATTCATGAGGAAAGTAAATTTGAGACCTATGTATATTTTACCCTTAAAACATCCAGAATGAGTCAAGACAGTTTCTTTTTGTTCACTGCTTCCACTAAACATACCATAAGATCATTATTTTCTCCACATTTCTCTAATGGGGAAGTACACGTTTGACCATTCACATATACTGAACCCAGAGTTCAAAGCATTTGAGAATGGTATTTCTTATATAGAGAAATGGGTGGAAATTATTAACCTTAGAGAGGGTGTTCAATGAAATAAGAACATTAACATTATAATTTATTTTGGAGAATCCTCCAATTTTACGAATCTTTAGGGGGGTTGATGATGTGATGAAGCATAAGTATCATTGGAATCAAATTCATGTTTACTTTTTATATTAAAACATTATATACATATAATAATATTCTCTTCAAAAATCTGATTTTTTGTTACTTCTATGAGTATGGTTTTATATAAAAATTTTATACTTCTATAAATATACTTATTTAAATAGGAATTTTAAATTTGGAATAAATAAATTAGTATTATGTAATATGAAAAACTTATATATTACTCTAAATTAATAGTTAAAAATTTAAAATTAATTTCCTCAGTTAATATTAAAATGTGTTTACCTGAGGATAACAAAATATAATGTTTAAATTTATCAAAAAAACGTACATAATTACTATTAGAATGATATATTTTGTTCGTACCAAATCTAGGGTTCTATATTGATCCATTTTTATCTTTCTGGCATGTGATAAATGTTGTTAAAGTATACTCTTTTCAAAACATAGAAGCATGTCCACTCCCCCATATATAAATGGCATCCCCTCTCCCCCCTCACACAATTATCTCCGTTTGGATTAGAAAATATTGTTCTAAAAAAATTCTATAATCCCATTCCCAAATTTTACATTATTTTTTTAGAAAATCCTCCTAATGGAGGACATTGATGATAATATAAACAGTTTGATGGAAGAAGTGGTATCGTCCTTAACCATGAATTTTTATTTTATTGATTCTTATAAATCCATCAGATAATCTTAAAATATGTATGACTAATTACATGTGTATCTTAAATATGAATATATTTTAGTATATTAATTTCATAACATAAATCCATTTCTGCGTCCAAAAAATGGTTAATGAAACTATCGATCTTGTGTATGTCAAACTACTACATCATAAACTGATGTTTGTTTTCATCAGTGTATTAAAAATATTTATATAATAAATGATATAAATTATTTATGATATTTTTGAAATTAATATACTTCTAGAATATTGTATCACATATACCTTCATACCTTCCAATCAGTTGGAAAATTATAACATTACTCATGTGTCTGTGCGAAACACCGCTTATATGAAGATTTGTGGATCATTTTTATTTTTCAGTTATTCATAGATGTTAATTATGAAAATTTAAATGAATATATATTATTTATAATATATAAAGAATATATGTTGATGCTAAAATTTCATTTTCCGTTCTTTCATTCCATCCATTAAAAATTGAAAAGTGTGTTTAAGGAAACGTATGACAAATATCTCCATGAAGAGTGTAATTCATCTTCCCATATATAACATTTATTTATACAAAAAAATAGATATATAATGAATATATATAGGATATATATGAATGTTTAAAATTTATTATATTATTGAACCATTATCTATGTACATATACTGAAACAGCCATACTAAAACATAAAGTAAATAAAGATGTTATTACATGAAATTTAGATTTTAACTTTGAGTTGTTAATAAAAAATGGAAAAAAATTTATATGAATATAATAAATGTTATGATATATCTGATTTTGGATTTGGAATTGATTTATAAAAAGACTGTATTTATTATATCATAATTTATATGAAATTTGAATAAAATCAAACCTATTGTAATGGTATCTCCAATCACATTTTCTTCAGTGATATGTATTACATAATGACGAAATATTCTTTTTGTGTGGTCTATCAAATTTCTCATGGATATATTTTATCATTACTATTTTTATATTCATGGTATTCATAGCTTAATTTATATTATTTACTTCATAGTGTTGATGATTCAAATTATTCCAAAGTTTCATATGTTTATTTTAAAATATCATTTTTTTCATGATTATTTATGACATTGATTAAATATTATTATCTACACATTGAGAAATTATATAATTTTTTTACCCCATATTCATTTTAGGATAATAAATCTGTTCCATTTAATTTAATCTCTCTATGTACAAATGATTCCAAAATAATATTTTTAAGGTAAATAAAATTTTATTTTCGACTCAGTTGATAATTTCTATTTTATTTTAGTTCTTTCTAAAATTATTTTCAAATAATGTTTTACAATTACTTAAATTATTTGTTAAATAAGTGTTATGTTGTGTTTAAATTTTTATGAAATGTTTTTAAAGGAACCTTATTATTATTATTTTAAATGAGGTGCTTTTAAACCTTATTACAATAATGTGAAAAAAAATATTTTTTTATATAAATAAAACTTAAATAATTATCCACCACCATGAATAAAAATTGTTTGGAATATTCCATTAAAAATATAAAATGTAACCTTTATTTATTTTTTTTATAATTATATTCTATAAATTTTTATATATTCTATAAAATTATTTTCAATGTGATAAAATCATATTCCTTAAGAATTTATGAAGTGACATTATTTTGGTATTAATATTCATCGACGACAACAACACTTATTTTTCTTAACCTCCATTTAGGGTGTGAGGTAATGATAAAACCCATATTATTTATTTGTAGAGTTTATTATCAGTTTTACTATGTAATGTATTGATATTTTGTATGATAGTACTTTAAATATGGATATATATTGATTTTAGGGAATGTTGAATAAGTCGTTTTGATTATTCATATGATGAGTGCATTTGACATAATAAGTGTAACATCGCCCAATTTTCAATGAGGAATGTCATGTTAGATAGAATTAATGACCTGAAACATAAAAAAAAAGATTATATAACACCAAGCGGCTTTACGATATATTTATTTTTGAATTAATTCAATCTCTTTGATAGATTGTGATGGGAACAATACTAGGTTTAAATGAAATGAAAAACTCTATTAAAATATCAGTAATTAAACACGACCTTTATAACCTATACCTTTTAATTGTGGGTATGAATATTAAAAGATATAAAATGAAAATTATATTCATTAATAATATATAACATAAATGTAATGGTTATCAATTCACTAGAAATAAAATAAGAATCCTTTGAACAGAAATGAAATGTTTTCTATAAAATGTATTATTTGAAAAGCATAGTCATGATTTTTAGAAATAATTTAATATTAATTGGAAAGTTTTTTAAAATATTTGTGATAAAATAAAAATCAATTTTTAAATTCAAATGAATAAATTATCTTTTGATGAAATTTTTATAATTTTTTAAAAGATTACTTTTATGATGAATTGTGAAACATATGAATGATTAATGAATAATATATATTTTATTAAATAAATGACAAGGTTAAATTTCATATTAACTTGTTTTTAAAGATAAAATAGTAAAACTATAATTCATTTATACTAATTGAGGTTATATTAATGAATTTTATATTTTATTTTTATATTGAAAACATTTATACATTTGAAAATTGTTTCTTTTGAATGATGATTTTTCATCGCATCTGCAGGATTAATTGGAAATAGATTTTTATAAATTAAATAAATTTAATTTATAAAAATGAGTTATAGATTTGTATTTATAATAATTTATATTTCATATTTTATTAAATTTATTTATTTAAAATAATTAATTTTGAAAAAATAAAGAATAATTAATGAGGTTATGGTAAAAATGGGATTAGTGATAGGAATAAAAAAAATTATAAACATTAAAAACGATCCAAAACATTTCTAATTATTTGTCGGTAATATTTAGACCACATATAATACTAATTTTTATAATGACCTTTTTGAGTATTTTTCATGATAGAAGTGGTTATATATTTAACCTTTCAAAAATTCATAGTCTATCATACCCCATTTAAGAATAGACACCCCATATTCCGTCGTATGAGCACTTCCGATACCGTTTTGTTAGGAAAATATCATCTAACATATATTACATAATTAAACCAACATATAGTAGACCTTGATGTTTATTTAGAACCCCCTCATAATAAGGATATATTAATAAACTTAATGATGATATTAGAAGATGAGGTAAAATACCTAAACTTGCGTACTATTTTAGATATTCTTACATTTTATTCAAAATTATCTAAAAATATACTAATAGAATAACCCTATTATCCCATAAAGAGTGATATTTTATTATTTTAATTGAATAATCCATATCTATATAGTCTTAGATCAAATGGTAAAAAATGGTTGATCGTCTGATGATCTACTAGCAAGTGAACCGATGAAAATTCATTTCAATACCCGCCTTTCAAGACCAGAAATAATTATGTATTTATAATATTTATGTGATATTTTTGACATAATTATAAAAATATAATTATTATATCACATATATATTTTTTACATACATCTCTAAAGGGGATATAATAATGTCGCTCGTATGTACAGCATATTATTGACTCACGAAGGGAGGTAATTTGTTTTCAGATGAAAAATATCAATTATGATATTAAGGATAAATATAATTAATATATGTGGTATTTATGATCTATAAATAATTTTATAAATATAATATAACATCTTAAATTATACATTTCAATCCATCGGAAAATAATAATGTCGCTCGTGCGTATATGTGTACTACAACCTCCATGTATCTATATAAAATGTTTTTAATTTAATATTTAAATTTATTGAAATATGAAATAAATATATTAATATAAATTATAGATATGAAATATTAATCAGTATATAAAATTGAATTTTTATTTTATTTTCTGTTATTACGTCTATTGAGAAATATTGGAAGCAATGTTGATATGTACATATGACCAACCATCTCCAAAAATGATTTAATCCAGTTTTTAACTCTAACATTTATAGAATACTATAATTTCATACATAATTACATATATATGAATTTAAAATAATTGATTGAATTATAGAGATCATGGAACTACAATCATTCTAAAATATATAAGTGACATATCCAAAACATTCATGAAAAATAACAATTATAAACCAAAATAGTGATTTCAATAAAGAGATGTCAATAAACTGTCATTGAAAGTATATATGTAAATCATATATGGAATTAAATATTTGAGTATGTTTGAATAATATTTTTATAGTAAACAAATGTTTATTTTATTGCTGGTTCTAAATAGTTTGATGGAAATTAGATCTATGGTATTTGTTTATCATCTCACATTTACATTTGTGAGACATACACCATATTCAAAACATATTACTTTCTATGGTGTTTGTACTTCTTATTTTTATGTTCTATATAATGAATCTATTTCACTTCATAGTACTTACTTTTTCGTTTTTTTATTTCTTTCATAGGGATTACGATTTAGAAGTAACCTAATGGGTAAGAGATTTATGTTCCAATATAATTTTATTTGGGATGATTTATACATGAATGTAAATTAAAGGAAATTATTTCATCATTAAATAAAAAACAATAATTTTATTATCTAACAATTATTCATGATTTTTTAAATTAATACTACCAATTTCCTCTATATGGTATTTAAATTGAGTGTAATTTTCTTAATAAAAACATTATTTATCTCACTCTTTTGTTGTAAATAATTTTTCATCAATAATTATGTTACTAAAAATATTTTAAAAAACAACCAAAACATTATCCCAATAAATTACAATAACATTTATACCAATTTTTTATTTGTATGAAATTTTTAACTAAATATCTATTTAATTTCCCAAATAAGACTCCAAATAAAATAACTCAACATGTGAATGGAATCTTAGTATTTACATGTAGGACATAGAAAAAACATTACCATGTCATGAAAACATAATGAAATAATGATTATATTATAAATTTCAAAGTTAATTTATAAATAAAATGAGTTTCCAAATATTTTTTGAACATATATTTTTAAAAATATTTTAACATTTAAAAGGTTATTTTCATTTAAAATATTTAAATGACATTTTAGGGTATTTTTATTCATAAATTAAATTAATAATATTTTGTACATATTATTTACTACGAATATATTGTATTGATACAATCTTTATAAAATTTTGAGATGGTTTTTGAATAGTTTATCCGATTATGTAATATTTTATAACTTTTCACCATATTACATTGGATTGTTCAGGATTATTATTATTTAGTAGGTTAAAAAACGAAATTTTTTATGATAGATTTTAAATTAAAATGTGTATGTTGATTATGAATCAAATATTTTATATAAAGAATGAATTTAAATTTTAATAGATAGGTGGGGGCAGAAATTAATAACCCCATGGTTGCATATGTAGGTATAATGAGAAAAATTAGTTGGCTAAATTAAATGGGTGTCTTCCAATAGTTTTAAATTGTCTTGTGAAATGTATGGATATAATATTTTAGATGTCAAATATCATCAACTCCCTAATTATGAGATCATATAGCGATAAATAGATGATTATTTAATTAATTTAAATATCTCTGTATATGTTTTTTAATGTTACTATATATGGCCTCATTTTCTCAACATTAATTCATTCAATATTATTCGCAATATATTATTTAAATCATGTATCAATTATTTATCTTTCTATAATGATTATTATTATTTATTCATGATATATTCCACTTTATGAATAACTTTCCTAAGAATAATATCTCACCCCATTCTTATGTAATATTTTCCTTAGGATACTAGAAAGTATTTTTTGTTTTATATTCATGGATATGGTAATGGGAAATATGGAATTCTAAAATAAAACACATTTTTTGTATTATATGTCTTCAACTTCAATATCAATTTAATTTATGTATCTATTTTTTCAAGGCAACTAAACTATTCAGTCCTTCATGATACATATCCTTATATCTTATGTATATATAATAATATGGATAGTATATTTCAGAAACTATGGTCATGGTAATTATAGTGAGTATAATAGGATGTTTAGTAGAAATCTTTGGAAATAAATTTGATAAAAAAATATATTAGGGACTATGAACCTATGAATTATTTTAGTGATATATATTATTATAGGAAAATATATTACAATTTTTTACGGTATATAATATACGTGTTTTTTACTATACATCCCTCGTTCAATACTCTATGTGGACATGGTTCTGGAATAGATGTAACTAGGTGTAATAACGTAGAAAAAAGCATGTTGTTATTGAACTGAGCATTACCTGGCATATTAAAATGGGCCTTATTGTGCTCCTGGTTTGACAGTCATAGGGTATATTCTCTTTCTAATTAACATTTAATTTAAAAACCATCACGAATGACATGAATAGATGATAATCATGAATATCAATGTATAATAATATGGTGTCATTGATTGAATAAAATATTTCATGATTTAGATAACCAATAGCAGATTATTCATGACTTTGTTATGTCCCATAATTATTAGTGTTTCTCAAACTATTCTTTCTTGTTTAGTCTATGGGTGAAATTAGATGTTTCATGGTTAATTTTGATTATGAAAAAAATGTAGTGAATAAAATCCAAATGGGAAGATGAATATGGTAATAAATATTGTGATTATTCCTAATGTTTTATCATGATATATTTTTAACAAATTTCACCATAACCAAATCTCAAACTCACTAGTAAAGATAAGGATGATTTCTATTAAGTTACATAATAGAGGACACCATAGAGTAAATATAGATCAACTTATTTCTTCTCAAAAATATGTAATTAGACACTGATTAGAGTGTCACAAAAGAGTAATAAAATGTTTTACATGTGGAAACGGAGGATATAAAGACTATTTTATATGTGAAAAATTTTGTAGTTTAGTTAACATATTAGATTAGAATATTTTTCTCTCTAATGTATTTTTGATGGGTAAATATTATACATGTAAAAAATATAGATGTTATGAAAATCTTTATCGTAAAGGGAATGATCATGAATATAGTTTGTGAGGTTGTATGTGTTATGGTTATACTATTTAAATTGTATTAAATACAAATTATATATTAAATGATGGAGGTAATAAGGAATAATATGATTAATTTAGGAAAATTATTTATGTATGATGTGGAATGATTAATTTAATCGTTTTTGTACAAAATAATTATATCATATGATATTTTTATAAATAATATTATTATTATAAGAATTATAAAATGTAAATGGGTTGTAAAACAATAGTTTTTAATTATAAATTTGAGAGTATATGTTTAATGTTACCAATGAATATTAAAATTGTTATAATGTAATGATGAACTACTTGGAAGGCAAATGATTAAGGGAGGATAACAGTTAATATTTTATATTGGTTGAGATAACAATGAGAATTATATTGTTATGGGATATTATTTTATACCATAAAATTGGTTATTTTTTTCATGGGTTATATTAATGATCTAGACATTAATACATGTTTATAAATATTGAATATATATTTAATAATATGAATATTTATTTTTTAAGAGGGTATATTCTTAGAATGCTTTTATGGGGATCACTGTATTTTAATATTTGGGATGTTATAATAATATAAAATATAATTTTTTTTGGGAAACATAATGATGATTTATTGACCTTCCTTTTAAATTTTTTAATGATAAGTTTTCTCACAAATATTTTATAAGACTAACTATTTATGAAATAAGCTGAATTTAGTGAGTTACTATTAAGATAATAGATATTGATTTATTATATTAGATATATTTTTATAAATAAAATTTGTATTAAATATATGAGGAATATCATTTCACATTTTATTGATATTTTCACCCATTAGATGTCAATATCAGTGCTTTAGTCATAAACAAATTCATCTTAGATGCCCATTTATTAGAGTAAGAAATAATGTAAAACAAAAGGATGAAATTATAATCAGGAAGATAATATGTATGTATATTTATATCACTAACATTGATGATGGGATAAAAATTTCTCATAATTAAGAATAGAATCATTAAACAAAAATGTTGTAAGCTTATTTTTATATGTGATGAATAAAATGACATTATAAATCATTACAGATTTATGTTTTTTGGATCCAAAAAATAAAATTGGTCATTAAATTTCTTGTGATCAGTTACCTCTAAAACTCTCTAATTGTTTACGCTTCTCTTCTGTTTCCATATCAACACTTACCACCAATGTATTCCTACATCAAAACATAGTAATGGGTAATTCTTGTTGTCCATTTAACTTATCCTTATCCCATATAAATATAATTTGATTTAAAAATTTTAATGATGTTTATATTAATAAAATATATTTCCAAATTTCATGACCATGGTTTCTAAAATTAATGTTAAATTATATGGGCATAATTTATTTAACATGGTAAAATTAAATACCTTGAGATTTTCAAAGATGACAATAATGTTCAACAAATGATATGAAATGAAAAAAAAATATTTTAATATAATGTTACATAATAAAAATTTATGATATAGTTATTTTTAAAGGGATTAATTCTCATTAATATCATTTAAAGTACACAAAACTAGATTTAAAAAATGTGATAATATACTGAAATATTATTATTTAAAATGATCATTATAATGTAGTCATTTGTTTATGGGAATTGATAGAATGAAATAAATTATGAAAATTGTATACTTATATCATATATAAAATAAATTCCTTCATTATATATTGATTATTCAAAAATAAAGAACCATTTGAAATAATAAGAAATCTTTTTTGAAAAAATAAATTTTCCTTGATGGAAATTTAACCATGATTTATGTACATAGTTTTAAATTCTTTTTTAAAATATTATGAAAATTAAATTTAGACAAAATAAGAATCATTTTTTAAATATAATAATAAAAATTATATTTGAGTGAATTTTTGATAATTTTACAAAGAGATTAGTTTTTTCATGAATAGTTGAGATACATTTATTCTTGAATAGACCTAAGGACTTTATGTTTAATTTACTTTTGAAAATACCCCTTTTATTTATTGAAGGAGAACCCTTACATTATATTGAATGTAGAAATTGTGACATTACATGACCCAAAGGTCTTAATGGAATACATTACAGATTGGGACTACATGAAACTGTCCCTCCCCAGCATCTGCATTGTGATTATCTCTCCACATTAGAATGGTTGGTTAGCTAGATTTCTTCTGCATGGATTCATAGCCCTGCTTCAAATGGAAAATTACATACACTACCATTTTTTGAAATCTTATAACTCATTTTTAGTGAATGTGTCTTCTCTAAATCTTATATTGATGAATGTTCCTTGTAGAATTTTTCTGGTTTTCATTTATACAACAGGTGTCCTGAAGGCCATAAGGTTTCTTGAAGGCCTAAAGGTGGCTCAAAAGCCTTACTGAACAGAATTCCTAGGTGTCCAGAAGGATTTACGGACTCAAAGCCAAAACCGGTGGCCCGAAGGTAAATTGTTTTGGCTGCTGTAGTACCAAACAATACACTTTATAGTGATATCTATATTAACCTAGAAAGACTCCTCCATCCAGATTCGAACATGGGTCTCTAGAATTCACTTGAAGTGTCATCACATATTGGCTTGAGGCTCATGTGAAATAGTGGAAATACTAATTTTTAAAGAAAAAATCATTTTATTATATTATTGTCAAGATTTAGTTAAAAATAATATTTTTCATTTGAAATATTTTAAATTATATGAATCATTATCTAAATTACGTAATTTGAATAAATTGAAAAATTAATTTTTTGTATTAAAAAATTATATATTTATGAAAATTACCTCTTTGGAAAATCTCAATGGCATCAAATTTGTGGTATTAGTTGAAAATTAAATTCTACTAGTTATTTGAATTGAATTTGTAAAAATGTATTATATATTTAGAATAAGATTAATTTATATTATTCATAAGGTAATGTTATTTTTTTCCAAAGAGAATAGTGAAAATCGTATAAATTGAATACTATGGTGAATGAAAAAATGGGTTTAATATAAGGTGAAAATAAAAAGATAAGTAATAAAAATGACCAAAAAAACAATTTAAATCTATTTTATGGTTGTAATTAAACTAAATATGATCTATGGATTGTGCATGCGGTAATTTTTAAGCTTTTGGAATGATAAAAACATGGGTATCACTTTATCTGTTAAAAAATTCTACATGTTCTCTCTCATTCACATATAAAAAGAAACCCATTTCACGTCCTCTCCACCAATAGAGAAAACAATTTTACAGTTGAAACCTACACAAATAAGTTAATTAATTTACTCCCTACATTATATATTACATTATATTATTACTAATCCCTAATAATAAATCTTTTGGTATAATCCAAAAGGGGATATCCAAATAAGAGGTAAAATTCGTAAAAGTAGTTCATTGAATAATTACTTATTCTAACCCATTAATAGAAAAATAAACTATGGTAAAAAAATTTAAAAATACAATATATAATGATATGTTACAATGTTAACAAAATAACCCATATCGTTATCAAGTTTCATCAAATTAGAAATGAAATTTTTGATCATGTGTATGTCAAAATACTACATCACAAACTGATGTAATTCATTTTCCATAAACATAAATAATAATAGATAAAATTATTAATTATACATATTTATATTATATTTATTAAATTATTATACTTTTGGAATATTTACATCACATATAAATTCTTACACACCATTCTATGAGGGATATGATAGCTTCTATCATGTGTACGACATACTTCCTCTTCATGAAGAGATATGATTCTGTTTTCACACTCAAATTAAATAGATTGTAATAAGGAAAATTTTAGCGAGTATATGTGATATTAATGAACTAAAAATACTTATATTAATATAATATTCCATATTAATTCTTACCTTTATATCCATTGGATGAAAACAACGCCACTCATGTGTATGTGTAGACTACCATCTCCACAGAGCCATGTGAATTGAAATTAATTTTATTTTTACAAGGATGGTTGCATGGTTGGATTTGATTAATATAATGATATAAAAGAAGTAATTATTATACATTAATTTTTAATTAATATTTAATTTTTTTCCAAGTTTCATGAATAAATAGAATCAACATGAAAATGTACGTATGACCTTCCATATCCATGAATGGTGTTATCCATTTTATATGTTTAAAACTTATAGAATTATATAATTACATATATAATAAATCTATAATATATTTAATTTAATTTTTACATTTTTTAGATGATGGAACCATGGATTAATTATAAGGATTGAGTGTGCAGAACAAAAAAAGACATTAAAAAGAATGTTGTTATCACTTGAAATAGTAATTTTTAACAAATTAATGTTAATAAATGGGTAATAAAAGAATTAAAGTAATTTATATATTTAATCAAATTTATTATTATGTTTCCATAATATTTTTTAATAAACACATATTTAATTGATATTTTTTTCACCATGTATAAAGGAAATCATATTTAAATTAAGGCTTCCTCATCTCGCTTTTATATTATTGACACACACACACAAGATAAATCAATTATTATTTTTTATAAAGTATATAATACTAATTTTGAAATGTTATATCATTAATATATTAAAATTCATGGTATTTAATGTTTCATTGGTTGTCATTCCTTTTATAGGGGTTATGATTCAAAAGTTAACAATGGGGTAAGAGTTTTATGTTTAATTCTTAATTTAATCAGGATTATGTATACATCAATAATATTGAAGGAAATTATTTCATAATTTAGTCATAAAACAAATTAATTTTGGAAAAATCCTGTCAATTATAAGGTTTTAAAGTAAAAGTAAAAATTTTAAAATAGTTTTCACTAAAAATTGTTGGGAAAATATTTTTATGAAAATACAACATTATTTATTACTTCAGCCGCAAATCCTTTATCTTTCAAAACAATATTTTTTTAAAATTATTCCAAAAAATGTTTTTAATATTATCCAAATGATATATTGATTGTATTTTTACCTATATTAATATTTAAATAATGTTTTTTTAAATGAAACTTCTTGTGATTTCCTCATATAGCATTATAGGGTTTTAATGGTGAATCTGAATGAAACCATAGTTCTTAAATGTAAAACATATACAGAATTTACAACAACCATTATTACCAAATGGATATAATTGTAAATGAAAATATAAAAACATTATTTCTGAATATATTTTTTTCCATATTATTTTGTGACCATTTTATATAAAAACAATCAATGTAAAAATGTTATTTTCGAAAAAAAATTAATTAATTTTATAGGGAATATATATATTCAATATGGATATAAAAAATTTAATGTAATTATCATATAATAGGGATAAGTTTAATTAATACCATACATATTATTTCTCAAGATGGTTGATGATCTATTTGGTTGGGGATGTAAATTTCTATTACCATTCACAATATTTCTCTGGATGGTTTATTATTATGTATATTGATTTGGGTATGTATTAAAAATGATTATGTTGGTTTTTCAATAAATATGTAAATTTTGATTATGTTTCACCGCATATATAAAAGGAATGAATTGTAATTATTTTGTAATATGTGGGTCCCAAAATTATATATCCCCATGAATCATAGATAGTTCTCATGAGACAAATTAGTTGGAAAAAAATGAATGGGTGTTCACCCAATATTTTAAACATTCTTATGAAATGTAATCATTATATGTTTTAGATGAAAAATATTATACATTTTATCATTATGAGATCATTCATTGTTGTACATTTTAATATTTTGTTAACCAGAATAATTATGGACAAGTCTTCCACGTGTGATTCTGTGTATGGATTTATTTTTTCATCATTTTTTCATGCCATATTATAGTAAAGTTATTTTTAAAATGGAATTTGTTTCTATTATTTATCATCTATATTGATTAAGCTTATTAATTAATCATTATTTATTATTTATGAATTCTATTACTAAAAATCTATGCACAACACTTTCTTATGTTTTATTTTCACTAGGATACAAATATACGTTTTGTTATTAATAAGTAGGGACATCCTAAAGGGAAACATTGGATTGTCAATGAAAACACATTGTTAATTTTATGTTTTAAATTTAATTTGAATTACATGTATATTCATCACATTCCAAGACTACTAGACTAGTATGTTTATCATAAAACAATTAATTTTTTATTATTATAATGTAATAAATTAACCACAAACTCTCGAATAATGGGTTCTGGGTATTTACATGCAGTGTCTAGTGGGGACCAAAATTATATATCCCCATGATACTTTTGTAGGTCCTCTCATGTTTGGATTATTTGGTATTTAGAAAAGGCCATTTCCATTTAAATAATATGTCTTAGAATAAGGCCTTGATAATAAATTTATAATGTCCTACATTTTTAATTTCAATCATTATAGAATCAATTATCGTAACCCTTGTGAATATTTAATATGATATGAAATCTAGTGAGAAGTTTCTATCTATTTTTATTATTTTTACCGAATTATTGGATCATCATTTATTTTATTTCCATATTATTAATATTATATTATCTTCTAATATATGAATACCTTTACTAAGAATATGACTTATATAATTTTTTATGTTTTCCCCAAGATTCCAATACTTTTATTGTGACTGATATAAAACATTATTATACAAGAAATAATGATGAAAGATATTAAATTTTATGTTCATATTTAATGGTTAAAAATTTGATTTGATATTAAAGTATATATATAGTTTTCAAATATTAGTACACTTTTCAATATTTTGGAATGTAATCACTTATATATATAGAAAATTTGATAATGTAACCACCAAATATGAGATATTGGGGTCAGTATATTTTTATTTCTACCATCTTTTGGGGTTCCTAAAATATCTCTTTTACCCACTTTTTGGTTTTGGGATAACTTCATAATAACATTATTTAGGGAATGGGATATTTTACTATGTAACCGTAGAGCTCAATGAATGTTAATCATCTCCCAATTAATTAGATGGATATATAACTCTATTCCCACCCACCACATATTTAAAATTATTTATATATAAATATGTTCAAAAAATTCATTAATTATTTTGCAACACTATTAAATTAAATATATTTCATAAATAATTCCGCATTGCATAACCCACAAGAATAAAAACAGTTTCATAAACATTTGACATCACACTAATATCAAATGGATGGATATAATTGGTATTTCATCATTAGATTATATACCTATTAGATAATAATTTAAATAAATCTATGTATTTATTATTGAATAAAAGTCTCGTTAAAAGATAATTATTTTTTTCAGGAAAATACTCAATCCACAATGTAAATCACTTTTCCAAATCTAATTTTTTTTAAAATATAATATAAATAAATTTATTTTAATATAACCATGTAATGTTGTAATGTAAGTATAAAATTATTATATATTCGGGATTATATGAAATAAATCTAATGGATAATACATTAAAACACAAATCCCCTTCCAATTTTTAGTGAAACATCAAAAGAACATCATTCAGAGAATGAAACAAATATTTTTTGACCTTATTTTAAAACTAAAAAAATATGTAAATATGAATTTAAAATATAAATTAAAAATATTGAAAAATTTCTATAATTTTTTTAGAAAACATGGACATGGATGAGAAATGATTCTGAACCGATGAACCAACTAATATAGGTTTTCCATAAAGAGGAACCTCTTTTATATTTTAGTATTAAAGAGTGTAAAATAAATGTGAATTATTATTGTATATAAATAAACTATATAGATTAAAAGAAAGTTATAATTATGAGTTATATCATAATATTTCGAAAATGTAAGAAAAATCATAAACAATCATGACAAACAATGTGATTAGAACATAAAACCCATACAACATGTGTATCTATTATATTGTAAGAAAAATAAATTATTAAATCAATATTGATACATATATCCCATAATTTTTAGTTTAATTATAATCAAATAAAATCATGTGTAGTATATAAAGCATAAGGAAGAAACAAAATATTAAGATGACATGTTTCCCATAGAAATAAAAGTGTGTTGAAAATCACTTTCATTTTATCATGAATTTATCCATACATATTATATATTCTGGTAAAATATATATTTCTTTTCTATAAAATTATTATATAAATAAACTCAAAAAATATATAAATCTATATGGTTTACTAATAATGATTTATCACTAGGCTTTTAATAATCCATTGTCAAAATCACTGCTTTGGAATAAAACTACATTGTTTTTCATGTCAGTTTTGAATTGGTATTATTTTTACCTGTACTTGTATTATTAGAATATAATATCATAATTTTAGTGATAATATAAATATCATATATATTCATTATATAAATAATTTTAATCATCAATAAAAGATAGAGATATAAACAACAGTTAAACTGTTTCTAGAGATGGAAGTTCGTCTGTAATCATGAACTCTATTTTAATTTTCTTGATAGATAGAACAAAAAATTATATGAATTGATTTAATATTACATAAATAATATTTATTTAAAATAAATCTCATATATTTATTAAATATATCCATTATACAATCCATGTAAAAATAAAGTAATAAACGTATGACATCAATTTATAGAGGAGGTGGTCCACATGTTTGAATGAATGATTTTAAAATTTTCGAATGGATTGGATGGTAAGAAGGTAGATTAAATATTATAATGAAATTATTATATATATATTTCCTATGTACCATATAAAACTGTTAAATCAAAAATCATATTGATCCTTGAGATTCAGTGATGGAAAACTAATTACATTAGTACTTGAGGTGGTAGTATGTTGTACAGTTGGTCGAAACATTCATTTCCCATTTGATGGAAGAGGAGATTGATATAGTCTTTGAAACTAAAATTAGGTAATATATATTTTAGATATGTATTTATTTTATTACATCATCATAGTAAATGATGATATAAATGGGGTGGAATAATAAATAAAATGAAAATGCCTGTTTCAGAACTATACCTCCACTTTAGAGAACCTATTTAGGTTTATAAACAAAGGCCTCATCAGATGGGTTTATAACAAATATGGAATATATGATGTGTAGATGTAATTATGGAATTTATTTTAGTATGTATTTTATAAATAAAATGTTTTTAAAAGTGTGATGTGGAGATGAGAGGGTGTTTCCTTTTATAATTGTAATGCGTGGCACATTGGTAATTTTTCAGTGTTTTTCAATAAATCCATGTCACTTTCTTGGTAAAAAGACTCCAAAATGACTCCATATATTAACTTAAATGATATATGTTCTAAATAAATAGGTTAAAATTTAATATTACAAGAATTTAGTCTGTATTTACTTTATTTATAAGTTCAACCCCCAGTAAACTCGTTTTAACCATACGTGCAATAATTTTTTAAATATTTTTTATATTAATAATGACAAAAAAATAAGTTCATCATATTAAATAATATTAATTTTTATTATTTAAAATATGGAATTATTTTTATCAAATTAAATTCAATTAATCAGTAGTTAATTATAAATAAAACCCATATGCACGACAGAAATATAGGTTATTGAAGTAAAAATATTTCATAAGTATAAAAGGTTTTTATTCAAAAATTAAACATATAATTGATTAAACTAGACTAAATTATATTAATAATAATATTATTTGTACTAATTTTATAGTTAATTATTATTTAAAAAATATAACTTGTAAAAATCATAAATGAAACTAATTTTTTGAAAAAATAACTTTTTTTATTATTAACTTCGAAATTTATCCTTTTAGAATGTTTTATGAAATTTAATATAAGATAATATAGACATTTTTATTTCAAAAAATATGTTCTTATTTCCATATAAATTTACAATAGTTCAATAAGTAATTTCTTAATTATTTTATTAAAATTAACATTTATACTCATTTGTTTCGAGATAATGGATTTATGAAGCATATAAATACATTACTAAAAATGAAGTAATTATTTATCAATATGTTTTCCCTATCTAAAACCTATATACAAAATTTTTAAAATTTGATTATTCATATTTGAATCGATGGTTTTATTGAAATTTTTATAATGGTTATGTTTAAATAATGATATTAATATAATATTACAGTTGGTTAGAAATTTTTGTGCCGTGTCACATATCCTATCAAATATATTAAATTTATTTGAAAAAAATATATTCAATAAATATGTGTATTAAATTATAATACATTTAAAAGTTTTCACCGTAAAAAAATTTGTCAAATTGATATAATAGAATGATGATACACCTTCATCGTCATATCCTTAGAGTCCCATGTAGCTTCTTGAAATTTGTGGATTCTCCATCAAATATTGTCCTTATGAGAAGAAATTTGTTCAAACATTAACTCCACGATCCAAATTATAAAAATTTTATTCCTCAAAAGACATAACTTTATCCAGTAGAATGAACTCTATGATTAACACAGGTTAAAAATCAATTATGTACATAATAAAGAGTTAATAATGTAAAATGTTTTGAACTTGTCAGAGGTTCATTGGAAGCAGTAAGAAATATGGTTTCATCCCTATTCAATCAAATATTCAAATGTGGAAATTATAATTTGTATCAAATTTATTTAATTTCAATATAACATAAACCTCATCCATTGAAGAATTTCTAGAAAAATAGTCCCACTAAAATTAAATTCTAGATCACATAAATGATTATCAAATTTAACATTTTAGTTTACTGTATTCTTCCTAGATGTGCTAAAAATTAGATCTGAAAATATCATTCATCTCGTAATCTAACATAGGTCCTAATTTATTTAATTCCCAATATTTATCTCAGCATGATGAATTTGGACACATCATTCCCTAGAGTGCTTCATAATAATCCATCTAAATGGATGAGTGAAAGAAAATTTTCTAAAAAATGACTCTATGATGGTGTTGTCCCCATCCTCCATTAAAATAAATAAAATAAGTTTTCAACAAATATTATTTGGCTTTAATGGTTCTATCATATTGAAATTATTAATGAGGGTGATAATAACTACTGAAAATAAATTCTATATCTGGAAAATATTGAAGGATTCAGCAAAACAATGAGGTAAATAATAGATCATGATATGATTTAATAGAATGTGTTACTCTGTAAAACATCACCACTTCCTTTATTTATATTATTTGTAGTTGATCGAAAAATAAATAACCTTTGAAAATAATGAAGTGTTCTGACTTCATATGGAGATTAGATAAAACCCAAATAAATTGTCCCCTTCAGATGTTTTGGGTTTTCCAACAAAAATATCAATGGTTTTTTTCCCATTTATATTTTTTTATTCATAAATGTGGACACATACCCTTAAAAATCATCTCTTATCCCTAAAATTATTATACACCATGAATTTGTATACAAATTTTTAATGTAAATCATCCTTCAATTTGACCAAAAATACTCTTTTAGACCACGGAATATCTTTTTTAAATCCATGATGAATATATAGGGAGGAACTATTGGATTCCAATAAATGATTATTATTTAAATACGGTATGGAAGGAAGACATAATATGTCCCCAAACCTTAAAATTCCATTCAAATCATAGATAAAATAAGAATGATTTATTAGCATCTACAATAGATCTACATTTTCCATTATTTCCTTTTTAATATTTAAATGGATATTTTGTTTCATTTATGGTTTCTAGATCCTTCCATTTAATATATATATATATATATATATTATCTTTTTTGATAATCATCAAAGATAATCTAAAATGATCATGTTTACCCAAAGCATCATCTATATTATTTATTTCTCAGGGTTGAAATGTATTAGGCATTCATAGTAATTATTTACTCAAAACCATATTCTCTAGTATATATTCAAATATTTCAATGTATATATTTTCTGTACATTTTACAATTTTTATATTATAAAAACATTCTCAATAAATATAATTCATTTATATCATTAAATCTAAAACTACCATATCTTACTCTAAATCATGAGTTGAGTAATGTTTCTCATGAACCATAAATTGTAATGAGACTAAGAAATTAGTATACTATAATACATGGGGATGCATCCAAGAACCTAATTTAATGAATATATATATATTATAAACCCTTCTCAATTATAGAGTAATTTAATAATATGTTCACAAAATAACATTTAGATTATTTTTTTGAAGTGTTCTTAAAATTAATCCATCAAAATGAACATGAATCCCATTGTAGTTAACAAGATGACTGTATTATATTATCATGATAAATTTTACACAATGTTCAAAAAATATCCATCCAAACCAAGAAAACTATTGATATCATTCATAGAGGTTTTTATAGCAAAAAACAATACACTACATATAATATGTAACCACTAATGTACCCTATATTCAAATAATATGACCCAAAAATAATCCATTATTAACTAAAGGTAACTCATTGTAAATTTTTTAAAAAAATTATCCTTCATTTGGGTATTATCATATTTTGAAAGTGATTTTCATTCCCTTTCCTACTCCACAATGAAATATGAATACAATCTACAATGAAAAAAATGAATCGATCAAGGTAGTTAATACAGACTATTAATCAAATCCATGATGATAACATGATAATTAGTAAGATCTAATGGAACCACTATCTTCTCATTGTGAAAATACCTTGTGAAAAATGATGTCGTATGTATATGCTTCATATTGAACCCCAATTAATGATACCCAAATAATGTACTCGTCTTGGAAAAGTACTGAATCAACATAGTTGATCGAACTTGTCATCAAAACAGGGTAGAGATATTTGTATTGACTGTGAAATTTTTTACTTCTAAATATTCAATGAAAATTATCACTGGTTCATATAATTGGATTAAAATAGTAATATGTGCACTCCAAGGTGACACACTTGGCTAAATAAATTAATTTTCCTAATTCTATTGGTGTTTATTCATAAATTTCTACAATTAAATCCTTACCATTCTAGATGGAGTAATAAAAATAGGTGTAGAACCAGGTATGTATTCTATTGAAATATAAACATTATTATTTGGAATCATATGTGAAGACCTGTTTCTGAGGGAGTAGTGGGTCTCCACAACATAAATGAAGCAATTCATGGCATACAAGGCTTACTGGTATGGGTTATTATTTGTTGGAGAATCCTTCTAGGAATAATTTTTTAGGATGTGATATAGTATGAAATAGGGGACAACCAGTGGTCATGATTCTAGCCCTTCATTCTTGGCAAAATGCATGGCCTCCAACCTCGAGGTTCTCTCTGGTTCTTCCAAGTGGAAAATCTGAAACGGAGAGGCACACTTTTAAAAGGTGAACTAGGTAGGGGTGATGTTGGAATATCCTAGTGGTCCTAACCTAGAGATCGCTTTCAAGGAATCTGCAGGCATCTTTGCTTCCCTCGGCCAGTCCTGACTCTCGAGAAGGTTAAGGTTTATGAAAACATTGTGTTTAATGATGAAGTAGATAATTGATTCTTCACATGATCCTCTTTGGAAAAGATTTTCATGAAATAATACTTGGTCCTTGTGTATCAGGAGAGACCTAGTGACAAGTACTCATCCATAGTTTGGTGTATGGGGATCACATTTTTTTTGAATATTCTCTCTTGGCTTATAAAGAACATGGAATAACCAACAGTTGAAAATGTTCAACGAAAGGTGATTCCCATAGCATCACGATGCCTTTGCTACGAGAATCTGCATTATAAAACCACACATCACCTATTCTTTTAATGTATCTTGGTCTATTTTCAGTTGTCTTTAATTTCACCCCATCCACATATTGATAACAATCATCCCTCGCATCAGGGATTATTGGGATCGAGGTTTCATGGAGTTGATTGGAGGGATACAGAGTGCATAGTTTGAGTTGTTGTCTTCACTTCATTATACTGGACGATATGGGAGGCATGCAATCATCGTAGGCTGGGAAACCGAAGATTGCATTTTTTCTCCAGATGCGATTTAAATATACAATTTTTGGAATTGTATCATTGCATAAATAGAATCAACTCTCGACTATTTCATGCATCATATTTAACAAACCTCTTTCACCTTTTAGGAAGGAGGGTCTCTTGATTATGTGGACTCCACTTCTAGGTGGCATGAATCTAAATGTGGATTGTTCCCTCCTGGGTGTTGATGAGGGGTGGAGGCATTCTTCAAGATTCAAGGGGCTCTATTCTTTAGGGGTTCAATGAATTCTACATTCCATGATCTTCATCAGGTGAGGAAGTTAAGGCTCTTTTATCAGGAATAACAATCTGTAGATAATATGGTTTTGAGTTTGCGGAATGTGAGTCCAATTCTGAGGTTCTAAAGAGATCTATATAGTGGGGACATGATGTACCATGGAATATGGTGTATTTGTTTCATACTTTCTTGGTCGGGAATATCTTTATTCAGAAATTACATCAAATTTGGAGAGAATCCAGCTTTGTAGTGGACTTGTTGGCTTGGATGGTAAGAGCGACCGAACAACTGATCATATATGATAGCTTAGGATCACTCCCACATGAATTTAAGATGGATAAAAAAGGGGATAAAATTGGATTAAATCACTTTGGACCCCCTTGATGGGTCACAAATTACTATTCCCTTGGTCACTTCATTTATAATAAATTGAAATTTTAGTCAATCAATAGTGATAAATACCAATTAAATAGATTGTATTTCCATTGGATGTTCATATTTATCATCAAACTAAAATATATTCATAGTTTTCTTCTAGAATATCAAACATAAAATCCCTTAATCATCAACTAATGTTGTGTTTCTATAGGGAAATAAAATTCATGCTTATGATAATAACAATAATTCAATGATTGGTTGAATAACTTGATTTGTACGAAGCACATGCAAAATAACGTCAACTGGAGAAGAAACAGAGAATTGAATTTGATCATTGAAAAAGTTGGTGTTTTTAATTATAATTTACAATATATTCAGAATGATATTATTGATATACACATATAAAATAATTTAGAAACAAAATATTCATTATATTCAGAGTCAATTAACACAAATTCAATTATAGAGTTGATGGTAAGTGTTAAATTCAACATTTCCTTGTCGTAATCCTCACTATAAATAGTGATCACCTATAAGTTACCATTTTTTGGATAAATATAATTCTAAAATTGTTCCTCATAAATAAAATTTTAATTTCATAATAGTTTTTCTTTATTAATAAACTCATTAAATTTGAAACACTAGAGTGTGGTTGGTGGATTCTATAGTGTATTACCACTTCATGTATTATTATGAAGCATCATCCTATCAATTAAAATTGTTTCTTATTGATGAATTTATATTACATATATGAATATAATATAACATTGTGTTTATTAAAATTTACACCATCACTCTTTTTAGACAGGGATTATAACAAAAAACTCATATTATTCTCTCAATAGTTTTTAGTGTTTCTTCTAAATTACATCTTCTTTTTCTTATCAAAATCTCCAGATTTATGGCCTAATGAAATATCTATTTATATTTTGATATCACATAGAATAATATATTCATATATAATTATGTCCCAAATCGGTAGCACTTTTTAGAGACTAGATTTCATGAAAATGAATAATTTACCAATAATATATTGTGGAAAAATTATTATAACATATGCATAACATGAATTATTATACACTTATCCTCAAAGGGACCACAAAATTCATCATCCTTATTCATTGGATCAAGGAATTACTCATCCATTTTTAGAAAATTTATATTTTAAAATAACTTATTGAAATATTAACTTTTAAACTCATCACACTCCAGGTGTCAATTTATTTTGATTTCCCCACAATCATTAAAAAATTCCATCATTGATCAAATTTTCCAACTAAATGGTAGAGAACCAATATAAAATAGTAATGATCCTAAAATTGAGGAAGGAAAAAATATTTTTCAATTGTAGTAATCCACTTATCAAAATCTAGTTGATTAGTAGATCAATTAATATTGGTAAAAAATACCTCATAAAGTAAACAACAAAATTTAATTTTTATCCTATGTTCATATAACAGTTCAATATCATTCATAGCATCAAAAATTCGTGTGAGATATTATAGGATATTTCATTCCTTATGAAATAAAATTTCAAATAGTATGTGTAAAATAAAAATAAATTCTATCATATTAAATATTTAGTTTTTCCCATCATCTTCCAACTACTATAAAAAATAAAAATTACATTGTGAGAAACAATAATCATATTGGAGAAAACATAGTCACAGAAAATCAATTATTAGATGTCTAAATCGTGAAACATTATTCTGTATATATATCACCATTGGGTTAAACATGGTTATTATTGGTAATCATCTATTAAAATAATTCATGATTATTTATATTGAGTTTATGAATTTACAAAACATATCCCCTGAGACTAAAAAATAATATGTTTATGAATGATCGTTGTCATACAGTAAGTGATGATCAAGTCAAATCCAACTGAACCATTTTTAAGTTATTATCCCGGTATAATTTTTCATGATCCACATCCTCTTGAATTCTCCATAAAAGGATTTAATTTCTTATGAAACACTTTTTATCATTTACACCTAAAATATCTGATATTTTACTTTACATGAAGTTATTCATGGATATAACCCCATGGTTATATCAAATGATTTATCATCCAAATTCTAGTGGATTAAAAAATATCATCTGATAATAACAATAGTGGGCCATGCATTATATAAAAACATATTACATCTTAATATAATAATATTAAATCTATTTGAGATAAGCGAGATTGATTATGATAATGTAATAATGCGTTTAGAAAATAGGAGAAATAAAAAACTCGTGTATGAGTGAAATACATCAAACCCTATTATTTTCATTATAACTAGAACACATAATAGTCAAATCTAATATAATATTGTTTTTCACAACCTGGGGATCAAAAAAAATAGAAACGGTGATCTTAGATGCTGAGTAAGTGAAAATAATGATGATTTTTTCACAACATAAGAAAATGTTTATGAAAACCTGGTGATGAAATTTTAAAACCTTTCCCATTATATCTGTAACACCCTAATATTTTATGAAAAATATTCTTTTAATTTCATTGATGTCTTCTATTATACACCACACCAAGTTTAGATTTTACTATACGCAACACTGTATTAGCTTGCAGCATACGCAACGTTATTCTTGGATCGTGTTACACATAATTTCAAGTTCGTTTTATAATAGTCATTCTACGCAACATTGAGTGTGTTTATATATATATATATATATATTCAATGTATAAATAAAATATATTTGGATTCTATTATACGAAACAACGAAGTATTCTTGCACAAAATGCAACCCTGACTTGGCTTTCATTACACGCAATCACGACCTTCCTCGATAGCCTGTGTTGTACTCAATACCGGGTTTTACTAAACAATGAAATCTTTTTATAATATTATTATTTACTAGCCGTTATGAATAGTATTAACTAAAATTTTAAGTTTTCTAACATTATTATTCATCTTATACATTTTATAGAACGTTTTATGAGAACAAAATAAATGATTCGGGTAAAATAATTATTTTTTCAAAAAAGGCAGTTTTACCGCCTTTTAATGGAGAACCCACATTATATCTAGTTTTTGACAATTTTATAAGTTCAATTTGACAAAATAAAATTCTTCTTTAGAATCAAGATATAAAAATTTACTTTGGATAAATTTTTCATATTATTCTGATAACATTCATATTTTAATGAATAGTAAAAACACGCTATATTATAAATAAAAAAAAACTTTTTTCGTCGTAATACATTATGTGGTTATATAATAATATTGAATGGTTTCAAAGTATAAATAGAATATATTTTTTCCATTTAATATAATGTATGTCATTATCCTTGATTTTAAATTGAATTCGTAGGATAAATAAATTCAATCTTTGGCAATGTTTTAACTTTTAAAACCTGTTTGCTTAACAATAGGATTAATTTAAAATTAATTACTGCAAATTCTGTGTATTGAATTTTGAAAAATTAATTCCATATTTTAAATCAGTGGGTCCAAATTATGTTAATAGGTTACTTTTATTTTTTTGATATTATGAATAGTAACTACGGTAATTTTTTTTATTTACTACGGCTAAAGGTAAATAGGGTAAATCAAGGTTAATTGAATATTATATTAATTCCAAATTACCTTGAAACTTGTCCTAACCTTATTTGATAAGTAGTGTCCGACCATGGGCATCCTTGGGTCGATTTTGGGACCTCATGGAGCCACTTATGAAAGACAATGACACATTAGATTAATTAATTTAATGTAAAGACAAAATTGACTTTAACAAAACTCTTTTAGTAATTAATTTTTATAAGGGGTTATATAAGTTAAATTTTCGTCAATAAATATTATTTGAAAAGCCCAAAATATTCCCTAAATCATGGTATTTGTTTCATAATTTTTAGATATCAAATGAATTAAATTATTTATGACACAATAATGATGTAGTGTTTAACTCATTAATAAAAGATTTAAATAAATAAGATTAAAATGATTAAAATATCATCCAAAACCTATCCAATTACTATTGTATGATTTTATTTCGAATATGAGTCATCTTATCTTCAGCATTTATGTGTTCTTGACCGCTTGAAACCGAAGATAAGTTTATAATAAAATAATGTTTTCACACATTCCTAAAGAGCCCCTCCACTCCCTTATAAAAAGAGACCACTTCTATGCAATTCCTCACACCTCTCAAGCCTTTTGGCTCATCCAAACTCTGCCCAACTAATCTCCCTACATCCCTATCCTCCCCCTTTAAGCCTTACATTAGGCATAAGACTCTCAAAGAAGTCCTTTTGGTTCAATCCAAAGGAAGTTACCAAAATTAAAGGTAACATATTCTCTTAAGATGTTTTCTTTTATTCTACTTCTCCAACCCCTAAACTATTTTTAATCCTTTCATTTGTAACAACACCAATATCCTAAATATACTAGGATGTTGCTATGAGAAGGATTCAAACTAAACTTACACACACATCCATCTAATGGATGAAGAACATAATGTTTCGGTGATGGCAAACTAACGCCTCACGAAACAATGATTGTTCAATTTTATCCTACCGCCTTTCATGGTGGCCATTATGATGGCACTGTATTTATATATAATATATATTATGTTTATTATTTACTTATTATTATTTACTACCTAAATATATCAAGCCTTTACAGTTTCTATAGTCGGTAAATACGATAATCTCATTTGAGGAAGTGCGGACTATCGCCCCTCAAAGTGATGTGATTCGTTAATACCTTATGTGGGATGTATAAAGGATGTGGTTAATGATATTATATAGGATATTACCCTGGAATTATAATGTACCTATGTATCATTATGTTTTTATTCCATTAAAAAAAGAAATATAAATGAAAGTAGCATTCATGCGTACGTACGGCTTACCGTCTCCATGAACAGTGTGTTTCATTTCCTACCTCCATATGTTATGTTATATTATAAATGCTTGTATATGCTGGATATATAATGAATATATAGGATATATAAAACATGATTTACATTTTTTAAGTAAGTAAATCATGATATAAGTAATAATAACATCAAGAGCAACAAGTCCAAACATGTACGATAAATAAGATAATTTTACCCAAAACGTTGCTTTAACATGTGATTTACAAACGAACGGGTAATATAAAGTCATAAGTGAACCATATATGTTATCATAACAATGATTATGATTATGGAATAATTCAATGACATTATTTAAATCGTTATACAGGAGGTTCGGACACTTACGAAGCAAATCAGACCTAAGGTAAGGGAAATCTCACAATCTCATTTTTATCCAAGATTGTTTATACTTTGGTATTTACTGGGGTGTATTTTATCATCCACATCCATGTTTCCTCAATATGTAATATTATTTCCATCCATATACAATTGTTTAAATCCAATTTTACCCTTTGGTGAGTTTTTAGTAAAAGATATGAAAGGAATCTTTTGTCATTTGTTTTCATACGAGGTACTTTTTGACTTTTCCGACAAAAGTACGAGAAGAGTGTTTTTTTAACTTATACGGAATGAATGTATTTTTAAAACATTATTTCCAAGAAGCTTCCTCTACAATTTTTCATGTTTATTTTTATTCAAATTCGTTTAGTTTAGAAATGTATGACATGTTAAGAATGGAAAAGTGTTTTTGAAGCAGAAAGGATATTTTCCTCAAGAATGGAGATCAAGTGTTTTATCAAAATTATTTTCCATATAAGATAATATAGGGTTCTATTTCTATCCCTATTATTAAATGGATTTGATTATGTTTTGTTGGAAATATTTTTATGAATTCCTTTATCTTATATGAATTGTTTTATGATGTCATGATGTTTAAGATTCCCATTTTTATTACATGGATTTTGCAATGATGTATGATTTATGATTTTGTGGCACACATAAGAATGGTATCATTATGATATGGGTGGGACCTATATCTACCTCCAATGAATTGGGTAAAGATTTTATATCTCATGAGATATACATGGCTGAAACGGTAGGTTATACTGGTTCAGTGAAACAGGACTGAAACGAAGAATGAACTCGGTTCAGAAATGGACTTTGTCCACTAAGATAGTCTTGGTAATGAGTCTTGACTAACAAGAAATGATTCTATATGATTATGTGTGTATTCCACCATGTTTCATGTTTTATGTTATGATTATTGGGATTCCATTTCACTACTATGAGTTATCCCATGTTATGAAATTATCCTCTCTTTTACAGGTTAAGATTTCCAAAAGATATGTTCTTATGAATATTATGTGATTGATATTTCTTTTGTTTACCCTTACTGAGCATTTGAGCTCACCCTTTTATGTATTCATTTCCCCAGGATATAAAGAAATGTTTTAGGTAAGAAAAAAAAGGGTTGATCTTTATGGGAGATGTTGAAGATCTTTCACCATGATTAGAAGATTACGTTCTGAGTTTCCAAAGACAATAAACTATTACGGTCCTTGTGTGTGTGTTTTTGTTATGTACTATGTATTACGCAAAATTAATGTAATGTCCATGTACATCAGGCTTCGGGTCTCTACAGTTGGTAACAGAGGAAAGGTTTAGTCAACCTTTGGAAACTAGGATGCGAGAACTTTAGTAAGATCCCTAGAGATATTTATAAGGTATGTCTAGGGATGTCCCTAAGGTTAAGTATATGTGTAGGTTGTAGTACTAGAATTACTGTAACCCAAAATGTTAGATATTGAAGTTACTCCCCCTTTATTATATTTTTTTCCCTAGAATTATTTTTGCCTCTCACACTATTATTTTTGGGTTTTAGACGATGGCTGGAACACGAAGGAACCGTGTTGATCAATGTAATGGACAATGCAATGTTGTCCTCCTGAAAAAAAAATGTTATGGGAGATGGAGTGAAAAATATTATTTCTATACTTATACAAGCTATGAATCATTCTGGAATTCCAAATGAGCAGAGAAGGGAACAATATTCTCTTGAGTCATTCATGAGGCAACGTCCACCTTCTTTCAGTGGGTCTTCTGATCCACTTGTTGCTGAACAATGGATTAGTACCACTGAAAAGATTTTTTCAGTTCATCAATGTTCTGAACATGATAAAGTCATCTTAGCATTATATTGTTTGGAAGGTGATGCTGATCAATGGTGGAATCTTTGCAAGAATACGAGGCCAAGAGATGAAATTGAGTTCATGGAATGGGACGAGTTCATGAACTTATTTTTCAATAAGTTCTTCTCTCGTATTCTTCGAACAAAGATGTAGATGGAGTTTCTTGAACTAAAGCAAAAGGATGATGAATCTGTTGGTATATACGAAGCGAAGTTTACAAGGCTTGCAAGGTATGCATCTGGATTTATCATCCAACTTGAAGGTAAAGTTGATCGATTCTTCAGTGGCTTAAAACGAAATCTTCGAAGGGAATTAGCTATGAGAGACTTCAGTAGCTATGAAGAAATTGTGTGTTGTGCTATCAAGGTATAAATGGAAGTTGGCGTTAATTATCCATCTCATAGATTTGACAAGAAACGAAAGATGGAGTTCAAGGAGAAATCTCAGAATAATGGTGAAAAGAAGATGAATGTTTCCTTATGCTCAAAGTGTGGAAAGAAGCATGGTGGAGATTGTCTCAAAAGAACAAGTAAATGTTTCAAATGTGGAATAGAAGGTCATCGGGCATTTGAATGCCTCAATGATGGGATGAAGATTTCTAATGATGCAAACAAAGGAAGGGATACACAGAATGAACCTACTACACTTCAATTCTTCAAGTGCAAGGGAATGGGGCATTGTGATAATAAATGCCATAATCCAAGGGTTAGTGATGATTGACATGCGCAACAACTTAAGGCAAAGGACAAAGGAAAGTCACATGCGATCACCATTGGCGATGTTGAATATGACAACGATGTGGTGGAATAATTAAGTGTTTATGTAATGGGAATCTAGAATAATGTTGTATATAGTATCGTGGAATATTTGAATATTTATGTATTGGTCTATTGTGGTTTTCAATGGTACTGGTAACCATATAATGTGATTGAGATATTTTTGGAAAAAAAGATGATATGCGTATAATGAAAGGAAAATGAGAAAATGAAATGTTTGACTGTATTCATGAGCTCATGACTTATATAAGGAGAAGGTTATATCATGGTTTGAGTATATAGAATTTTTGGATTTTGGTATGTGGAAAAGAGTTAACTTTTGACTGCATTCATGTTTACACTATGGTTCAATAAATGGGAATTCATTATTCATTAGAATACATGATTAAGGTATTAAAATGTTTGTAATTTGACCAACAAGATATATCTTATGATATATGGGGGATAAATGATGACATTCATGTGATTGTTATGTAATCATTTTCGTTATACTATGATCTTTGACTGAAGTATTTTAGATAAGCCTAAATATTGGAATGGATTATGTTGGACATAAGTTAGTATTGTTTATGGATAAAACTTTTTTTCGATATTATGAATGGGATGATATAGTAATATAGTTTTAGAAAAAGGACAACCTGCAGGATGGGCGATAGCCCATCGTGTCGGAAAAGGCTGTGAGAATCGAACCCACAACCGAAGTACGACTGGACTTTATCGCCTACCACTGGCCTACATGAAGTCCCTGGTTAGTAGAAAGTAGTTTTATTTTATTAAGCAGTATGATAAATAATGTATACGTCCATTTTTGAAACCATATACGATTAATCTCACCATAAGATGGACTTATAACTTTTGCTAACCTTTTGTTTGAAACAGATGGAATGACCCATCATTCTATCACATGATCTACTAATGCTTCACGAATAACAAATTCAACATCATTTCATTATGATATGAAGTGGAAATTGTTCAATTCACGAACAATAGTGGTATTGTACCAAAATCATGTAAGTATTTCTTTTAATTCATCAACTTTAGGGAAATGATCTTAAAAACCAAAAATGTTGTCCTAGTGCTCTTATATCTGATGAACTAGTTGGTACCCTAGATCATCACAAATTTATGGCTTTGTGATTGTTGGCTTTTTCATAGCCATGTTCTCTACCACTCTCCATCAGAACTTGATGGTTAGATTTTTCTTCCATATCCATATTTTCACCTATGTTCTCCTATGTGGAAACCCAGTGATGAGTTAATTTGGGTAACTGTTACATTTCATACATTAGTTTTTAAAGCCATGTTTTGTTATTCCTTTTTACGATGTGGGTTTCTATTAAAGAAATTTTCAAGTAGTAAACCATTTATAACCCCGACGAATTTCGAGGGTGAAATTCATTTTAAGGGGTGTAGAATGTTACACCCTAAGATTTTATGAAAAATATTCTTTTAATTTCATTGATGTATTCTATTATACAGCACACCAAGTTTAGCTTTTACTATATGCAACACCGTATTAGCTTGCAGTATACGCAACGCTATTCTTGGATCGTGTTACAAACAATTTCAAGTTCATTTTATAATAGTCATTCTACGCAACATTGAGTGTCATATATATATATATATAAATATTCAATGTATAAATGAAATATGGTTGGATTCTGTTATACAAAACAATGATGTATTCTTGCACAACACGCAACCCTGACTTGGCATGTATTACACGCAATTGCAACCTTCCTCGATAGCGTGTGTTGTACGCAATACCGGGTTTTACTAAACAAGAATATATTATTATAATATTATTATGAACTAGCCATTATGAATAGTATTAACTAATATTTGAATTTTATAACATTATTATTCATCTTATACATTTTCTAGAACGTGTTAAGAGAACAAAATAATTTTTTCGGGTAAAATAATTATTTTTTCAAAAAACGCAGTTTTACTGCCTTAATGGCGCAACCACATTAAATCTAGTTTTTGACATGCTTATAAGTTTAATTTGAAAAAATAAAATTCTTCTTTATAATCAAGATAAAAAATTTAGTCTGGATAAATTTTTCATATTATTCTGATAACATTCATATTTTAATGAATAGTAAAAACAGGCTATATTTTAATTAAAAACAACTTTTTTCATCGTAATAAATTATCTAGTTAAATAATAATATTGAATGGTTTCAAAGTATAAATAGAATATATTTTTACCATTTAATATAATTTATGTCATTAGCCTTGATTTTACATTGAATTCGTAGGTTAAATAAATTCAATCTTTGGCAATGTTTTAACTTTTAAAACCTGTTTGCTTAACAACGGGATTAATTTTAAATTAATTACTGCAACTTCTGTGTTTTGAATTTTGAAAAATAGATTCCATATTTGGAATCAGTGGGTCCAAATTATGTTAATATGTTACTTTAATTTTTTTTTGATATTATGAATAGTAACTACGTTATTTTTTTTATTTACTACGGTTATAGGTAAATAGAGAAATAAAAGGTTAAAAGAATATTATAATAATTCAAAATTACCTTTACACTTGTCCTGACCATATTGGATGAGTAGTGGCCGACCATTGGCATCCTTGGGTCGATTTCGGGACCCCATGGAGCCACTTATTAAAGACAATGACACATTAGATTAATTAATTTAACGTAAAGACAAAATTGACTTTAACAGAACTCTTTTAGTAATTAATTTTTATAAGGGGTTATATAAGTTATAGTTTAGACTATAAATATTCGTTGAAAATATAAAAAGATTCCCTACATCATGGTATATTTTTCATAATTTGTAGACATCAAATGAATTAAATTATTTATGACACTATAATGATGTAGTGTTTAACTCATTAATAAATGATTTAAATAAATAAGATTAAAATGATTAAAATTTCATCCAAAACCTGTCAAATTTCTATTGGATGATTTTAATTAGAATATGAGTCATCTTATCTTCGGCAGTAATGTGTTTTAGACCACTTGAAACTGACGATTATTTTATAATAAAATAATATTTTCACACTTTCTTAAAGAGCCCCTCCATTCCCTTATAAAAGGAGACCACTTATATCAAATTCCTCACACATCTCAAGCCTTTTGGCTCGTCCAGACTCTTCAAAAATAAGCTCCCTACATCCCTATTTTCCCCCTTGAAGCCTTACATTAGGCAGAAGACTCCCCAAGAAGTCCTTTTGGTTCAAACCAAAGGAAGATACCAAAATTAAATGTAACAGTTTCTCTTAAGTTGTTTTCTTTTATTCTTCTTCTCCAACCCCTAAACTCTTTTTAATACTTAATTTTGTAACAAAAAATATATACTAAATATACTAGGATGTTATTATGAGAATGATTCAAACTACACTTACACACACCTCAATCTAATGGATGAAGAACATAATGTTTCTGTGATGGAAAACTAACGCCTCACGAAACGATGATTGTTCGATTTTCTCCTACCGCCTCTCATGGGGGCCATTATGATGGAATTGTATTTATATATAATATATATTATGTTTATGATTTACTTATTCATATTTACTGCCTAATTATATCAAGCCGTTACAGTTTCCATAGTCGGTAAATACGATAATCTCATTTGAGGAAGTGCCGACTACCGTCCCCTCAAAGTGATGTGATTCGTTAATACTTTATGTGGGATGTATAAAGGATGTGGTTAATGATATTATATATGATATTATACTAGAATTATAATATACCTGTGTATCATTATGTTTTAATTCCATTAAAATAAGAAATTGAAATGAATGTAGCGTTCATGCGTACGTACGGCTTACCGTCTCCATGAACAATGCGTTTCATTTCTAACCTCCATATGTTATGTACTATTATAAATGCTTGTATATGATGGATATATAATAAATTTATATGATATATAAAACATGATTTACATTTTGGGAGTAATTAAATCATTATATAAGTAATAATAACATCAAGAACAACAAGTCCAAACATGTACGATAAATAAGATAATTTTTCCCAAAACGTTGCTTTAACATGGGATTTACAAAAGAACGGGTAATATAAAGTCATAAGTGAACCATATATGATATAATAACAATGATTATGATTCTGTAATAAGTCAATGACATTATTTAAATCATTATACAGGAGGTTCAGACACTTACGAAGCAAATCGGACCTAAGGTAAGGGAAATCTTACAATCTCATTTTTATCCAAGATTGTTTATACTTTGGTATTTACTGGGGTGTATTTTATCATCCAAATCAATGTTTCCTCAATATGTAATATTATTTCCATCCATATAAAATTGTTTAAATTTAATTTTACCCTTTGGTGAGTTTTTAGTAAAAGATATGATAGGAATCTTTTGTCATTTTTTTCATACGATGTACTTTTTGACATTTCTGACAAAAGTACGAGAAGAGTGTTTTTTAACTTATACGGAATGAATGTATTTTTAATACATTATTTCCAAGAAGCTTCCTTTAAAAGTTTTCACGTTTATTTTTATTCAATTTTTTTTAGTTTATAATTGTAGGACATGTTAAGAAAGGAAAAGTGTTTTGGAAGTAGAAAGGATATTTTCCTCAAGAATGGAGTTCAAGTTTTTTATCAAAATTATTTTCCATATAAGATAATATAGGGTTCTATTTTTATCCCTATTATTAAATGGATTTGATTATGTTGTGTTGGAAATATTTTTATGAATTCCTTTATCTTATATGAATTGTTTTATGATGTCATGATGTTTAAGATTCCCATTTTTATTACATGGGTTATGCAATGATGTATGATTTATGATTTTGTGTCACACATAAGAATTGTATCATTATGAGATGGGTGGGACCTATATCTCCCTCCAATGAATTGGGTAAATATTATATATCTCATGAGATAAAAATGGATGAAACAGTAGGTTATACCGGTTCAGTGAAACAGGACTGAAACGAGGAATGAACTCTGTTCAGAAATGGACTTTTTTTACTAATATAGTCGTGGAAATGAGTCTTGACTAATAAGAAATGATTCTCTATGATTATGTGTGTATGCCACCAAGTTTAATGTTTTATGTTATGATTATTGGGATTCCATTTCACTACTATGTGTTATCCCATGTTGTGAAATTATGCTCTCTTTTGCAAGTTATGATTTCCAAAAGATATGTTCTTATGAATATGATGTGATTAATATTTCTTTTGTTTACCCTTACTGAGAATTTGAGCACACCCTTTTATGTTTTCATTTCCCTAGGATATAAAGAAAGGTTTTAGGTAAGAATAAAACGGGAAGATCTTTATGGGATATGTTGAAGATCTTTCACTGTGATTAGAAGATTACGTTCCGTGTTTCCAAAGACACTAAACTATTATGGTCCTTGTGTGTGTGTTTTTGTTATGTACTAAGTATTCCGTAAAAGTAATGTAATGTCCATGTACGTCAGGCTTCGGGTCTCTATAATATTAGTGATTATAAAACTGATTAATAACACAAGTTATGGTAGTCTATCAGATAAGAACTATAAAGTAATCATATAACATAATCCATGAGAGCCTATCTTTTGTATAAGACATAGATTTTTAGTATAAACAGAACCATTGAAAATATTATTTTCAGTATACCCACCAATATATTCATAAAATGTTATAAATGGGAAAACAATCCATGTAAAAACATTATTCATTTATAACCTCTTCTATACCCACTTTTACGATTGGGAAAACCTCTCTATAACCTCTTTTAGACTTGGGATAACAAAATATTTACAATATTTTTTTCTTTGGATAACCTACAATGTACCCTTTAAGATCATACGATATTAATAAATAACTAATTAATTTGATATATAATTTTGGGCCCACTTATAACATAGTGAAAATCATAAATATGGATGACAAAAAAGTCTTTAATTTATCATAACCCTTAAAAAATTATTATTTTTCAGAAATAATTCATCATTCCAAAACCCATGGGAATGAAATGAGTATAATAAAAATAATTAAACATATTAATAAATTAAACAAAGAAAAAATATGGATGGTATCATGGAAAAATATCCCCAGTAGAGTATAATTATAATAAAGGGTTATTTTCATTGATAAATAGGTATATAAATAAATGATAATTAAAAAAATTCCAAATTAAAATACACTTTATAGTTGTAAAAGGAACACTTTTTTAAAATAAATATTTCTAAAATGAGAATTAAAACATTTTATTTTAAAAGAAATTTTGGAAAATATAATTACTTTTTTAAATCATGGATTTGTTATGAATTTCTAAAATACCATTCATTTTGTACATTTGAAAACAATAATTCATTTTATATTTTTTTTAAAATAAAAATTACCTCATTTAGAAAATGAAAAGAACATTATATTTATGTTTTTTTAAATAAAATAAATGGTAAAAATAAAATTATAAAAAATTGGTGAATATAAAAAAACAATATTTAAAACACATTTATAATACATAGAAATACTATATAAAGTATTTTTGACTGAAGAAACAAATAATTCCAGTTTTCCTTAAAAATATTATTTTGGTGTAATTTTGTTATTTAAGAGTATAAAATGAAATGAAAACTTTTAGAAGTTATAAATAAAATTAATAGATTAATTATCATGATATTTTGAGAGGTATATCAATATTTTTCATCATAAGAAGCATAATCATAAAAAATCACGATAAATAATGTGATGGTAACATAAAACTGTAATCACATTGGTACATTTTGAATTAATATCTCAATGAGAGAAATAATCTTTGATGGATATTTATATCAAGGATATTTTTTGAGAATAAGAATAAATGAAATTCATGTTAAGAATATATTCTACAATAAAGAAACAAATGGCTAATAAGTCATGAGTCCAAGAGAAATAAATGTGAGATAAAATTCCATTACTTCAAGATTCAGATTTACTCATACATGTTTGAATGTTATATATAATAAATATTGTGCTTTTATAAATATATTAATAAAAAATATTCATATATATTATGCCTTATATTATTTACTAAAATCTCTTTAACAAACATTTGTTAACAATTTTGTTTTTAAAATCTTTTTTTGGTAATAAATGCGTTATTTCCTTGTATGATTTAGTTTAATTGTTCTGGACATTGAAATTTTATTATGGTTTAATAATATCATTAGTATTAAATATTATGTAAATATAATATATATTAGTTGTATACATATTTATAGTTATCATTATTTTATGGATATTGGAAATGAAATTACACTATTTATGGAGATTGGAGGTTGTATGTACAAATGAACACGGTTTCCAACATCTCAAAAAATGAGAAATATTATAAGTATATATTAATTAAAAATTATAAAATAATTATTATATGATAAATATAATATATATTCATTTAATATAAACATTCTACCAACTGTGTAGAAATAACTTGAGAAAAAATATTACATATCTTTGTGGAGGTGTTAGACCACACATACACACAATAAATGATAATGTTTTCCAAGTGAATGGACGATAAAAAGGTTATTGAGATATTATAATAATAGAAGTATATTTTTTCATAAAAATATTTTAAATATTTTAAATACAAAATTATATCCAACAAAAATAATCAGTGATAAAAAACAAATTACATTGTTTCAGAGGGTAGTATATCACCATATAATTGATCGATAGTTTCATTTCCCAATTTATGGAAGAGGAAATGTATGTATGTTACTACTATATCATAATATATTCATTATAAATGGTATATAATGATTTTATTATATCAAAAAAATTTATATTATTTGAAAAAGGATGGATAATAAATAAAATGAAAACACATGTTTAATAACCTTACCAGTACATCAAATAACATGTCTATGATTATATATAAATATTTTTTAAGAGTGTTTAATAGTCAATAGAATGCATATAAGATATGGATAGAGAATTTATTTATTTATTTTTCTAGTTCGTATCTTTTCTAAAAGGATTTTGAATTTTTTGGGAGGAGATGGGGTTCCCTTTTATTATTTAGGTGAGTGAAACACTTGTTATTTTTTAATGTTTTTAAACAATTCCATGGCACGATTTTGAAAAAGAGGCTCCAGAATGGATCATTATAGAAAAAAATAAAATTAAAAGGAAAAATATTTATATTAAATTGGGATTTAAAATGTTTTTATGTCATTATAATCCTTATGATTTGAGTTCTACAATCCTGATTAACCAGGTTTACCATAAACATAACAACAAATGTTTGCTATTTTGAATCATTAATATAAAAAAATATTTTAATATTCATATATAATATTATTTACTCACATTGAGAATAGAGAATCCATTTTCCAAATTCAATACACTTAAGAGACATAATTGTTTTAAACTAATATAACATTCATAATGAAAAGTGGTTTCATAAATTAATTTTTTCATTAGTATAAATTGTTTTTATATAAAAAATTTATATTAAATTTTTTCTAATAAATAACATTGGATTAATAATATTATTTTTAAAATATTATTATTATTAATCCAAACTAAAAAAACTGAAACATATAAATTATTTAAATGAATCCCACATGGTAAGTAAAAATGTTTATTTTTTACCTATTATGGAAAATTTAATTTCCATAAAATATTTATAAAAAATAAACATAAAATAATAATTGAAATTTAATTTCAAAAAATTAGGTTATATTTTTAATATTAAATTTATAAATGTTGGTAAAAAAAAATTTATATAATTTTCACAATATATAATTAAAATTACTTTTAGGGAAAACTGTATTTTTGATGAATATAATTAATTTACAAAAAATTAATTAATTATTTATCTATATAATTCCATTATTTTAAATAATTGTAGATAATATAGAAAATATGGTTATTCTTATTCATACCTCGATGTTTAATTTCTAGTTTATTATACACATGTCTAAATATTAATATTAATATTATATCATGATTGGAAAAATTTGAGTGTTGTGAGTGACCGATGCTTGCAATGAAATTAAATTTACATGAAATGAAAAATTTATTAATATGTCATGGTGTTACAGTATCATAATAGTTCCAAAACAATAATCAATAAATAGAATAATAACTCGGATTTCAAAAATGATAGAAGGATAGACTAAAAATATTTTGTAGAGAGTTTATATATAGGTTAACATCTTATTAACTAATGTTGTTCAATTATCATTTAATTTTCCACAAAAGTAGTAAAAAATATCCTTTAGACAGTCTACATAAGTTTAGTTATTAATAACATAAAATAGTGTATTTTGAGGAGGAGTATATAATAGAGTATCCTCTTTGGTTTCACCGACCCTTCTCAACTATCAACATGTGAGACATCCTTGAATCTAAACTCAATTAATCAAAAATTATTCATTGAGTAGTAATCATTATTAATTACACATATTGATAATCCATTTTTTAAATATTAAATTATTTATCATGTATTAAAATTTAATAAATAATTTTTTGAGAGAAATAATATTTTATTCAAGGATAGACATTACACGAACTTGTACATACATAGGAATGACATGAATGATCTCATGGACGATCGATTGGGTAGTATTATTATGGCATGAAAGGAGTGAAGCATAAGATCTCTCCAAAATAGAATTGATAAATGGGAATGCATGGACAACATCCATAGTTCTCATGGAATTATGGATTCCTTTTATGGTTGATATTTCATTAGCACAGAACATTTTTTCCCTTCACATAGATGATCCTTTCATTACACAGCCACATTGTATAGAGACAAATTTGACAATTCCTATATAATCATATTTAAAGAATCATATGGTTGAATGATTTAATGTTCTTTATATGAAATAAAAAATTATTCTCTAGAAAAATCTATTTATATGAGTGGATTCTTGATATGAACATAAAATAAATTCATAAATTGGGATAATTTGTGTTCTCAATGCATGATCAATTGATAATTCAAGTGGTTGATTGTCTTGAGAGATCAATATATGGAAATTACAAATTTGTGATAGATTTCATTCACATAGTTGTTTTAACACATAATAAAATTTAATATTCAAATTATTGATGGTGAACATCATGGTCACTTTCTTATTCTTATAGTCGATCTTTTATTGAAGATATATACTCACTATTATAGTGGTATTTTTATAATGGATGATTTGATAATCATATGGACAAATATTGGTCTTATATAAGATGATTCTATATTTATATAATTTTCTAGAAATACAATTTTCCATCAAATAACATAGAATAAATCTTTACTCAAATAAGCATTATTTGAAATAATTAAGATAGAGTTACTAAAATATGACAAAAATATATGCCTTTTTTAATAACAAATCATGGAAGGGAAATAATTAAAGATTGTTTTAATATAAAAAAATATATAATAGATTATAATTTTTCTTAAAATTGATCGGTACTAAAAGAGTATAAAAATATTACCTATTTTTTTTACTTCCCATATTTTATTATCAAAATGATAAGCTGAAAAATAAAATAGAATACAACATAAAAATAATAATAAAGATAATTCACTATTAATTCAGTTCATTTGTTTAATAAGTAATTCAAAAATAACCATATTAGATATCCAAATGTGAATCTATAACATAATTATCTTCATGAATTGAATATAGCATAATGGGTTAATAATCTTTTTCTATAGAAGTTGAATATTATAGTTTAGGTATATGACAAGGACGAAAAAACGATAACTATACAACATATCTTGAGATTTTAGGAAACATTTGATAGGTAATGTTCAAAAAGATCATTTGGTCTAGGTAGGAAAATTTTCAAAATTATAGATAAAATGGATAGAACCATGTAATTTTACATCCAATGAAATGAATCCATAAGTAGTGTAATACCACTGAATAATTGAGATCCATTATTCATAAACAAAAATAATTTACCAATCTATTTATAAATATTTTTAAGTGAATATCCGTCACCTTGAACATCTATAAATGAAATTTAAAATTTTTAGAAGGAGGAGGCATTTGAAGGTCACATGATGATGATTGAATCCTAATAATAAAATTAGATACATTTAAAATTATGGTCATATAATAATCCATAACCCATTTTATATCCTTTATGTATTTTGTTACTTACTTTCCATCACTTATGGCTACCTCAATATTCATAGAAGTATGGTTTTTAAAAATACCATGTATAATTTATTTGGGTTCATGAATATTCATCTAAAATATAATTAATATAATATTATAAAATCTATCAAACAATAGCATAATGAATCTATGAAGAGACAAGAGGTGTAGCTAGAGTATGAGTATGAACATCTCTCGATTATTTAGAAGAGGAATCAAAAGGGAAAAATTAGAACACATTTTATGATGACATAGTGAATAATAAAATACCATATCATAAAAATCTAATAGAATAAATCCAATATAGCATAAAAAAATTAATATTAATTTTCATGAATACTGACATGGTTTTGTAATTATGGAAGGAGAAGCTGAATAACTATTGTCACACCCATATAAATTCTTTCTTTATAAGAATTTTGGAAATTAGAGAAAAGATTAAAAGAGAGTTCATATAGTATATTATTAAATGTTACTTGAAATTTATTCACTTTCTCCTATGTAATATTGGAATGGAGTAGATATTGTGAACTGAATAGATCTAAACTAGATGTTTCACAAGCATATTGACTAGTAACCACTATAGTAATGATTAATAATGAATTACTTACTTCTAAAACTATAATATTAAGAGTATTTTATTGATAGACAATTGAAATAAAAGATGGAGTAATTATCATTCTTTCAAAATCAATATAATCTAATAAGGAACATTATTGAATGTGAAGAAATAAATTCTATCACATCATTGTGGACTTACCATATCAAGATGATCATCATCCCCAATATCGGTTAATTAAGAGTTAATGTAGAAACTTCCACGAAGAGAAGAACCTGGAAATTTATCTCCCTGAGGATGTAACATGCATTTCATTTCCCTTAGAGTTAATACAATGTTTATAATAATATGAAATTCATAAAAGGTTCTAGAAACATATAGAAAATATTGGGCCATGCATTATTCAAAATCATGAATATCATAATTTGAATCTAATTCCTCATAAAAATGTATCAGAGAATGATAAGAGTAAAAAAGATCATAATTATTCATTTTTATACCATTTAATAGAAGTGACATAAAGGATTATAATGTTCTATCAAATATAACATGATCATAGGTTCTACATTTATAAATAGTAATGGAATGATTCAACTTCACAACCATTATTTAAAGCACCAAGAAATTTATAACTAGAAGCAGAAAGATGCATAAATTTAACAGGAAAATTTGTTTTTGGTTTTGCAAGAACTATTATTTTTGGGTTATGGGTCAAAAATAATTCTTTTATGAGACTAAAGAGTGTTAGGGTTGCTATACCATGATAATTACAAACAAAAAATAACATCTATTAAAACCTATTTCTAGAGAAATATCTCCCCTTTTTCTTCTTATGACCACTCGAGCCCTTATTCCTCTTAGATCTTCTGAGCTTTGAAGAGGTTGTTGGAGGTGTCTTCATGTCCTGTTTTCCCATAGTAGATGCAGACAAAATGTTAGCATCCCCTGAGTTATTAACATCCTTGATAATATCAGGTCATCTAAAAGGCCCAGGTGTGATGTTATGATCATCATGTCGGTCATCTGTTAAGCCCATGTTCGGAGGAACAGTAGGACACATGGGAATGGAATGTATGCCTACAGTCCTGGAAACCTCAGTGGGTGAGTCCATATTGGTATAATCATTTGAAATTTAACTCAAAGAAGATACTCTATCGGAAGTTCTCAAAACAGAGACTAGCTGTGAGCTCACTGTTACCCTGTGATCAATAAAAGGTACTAGAATAGTAGAAAAAACTATACTAGGACTGTTAATTAAAAGATAATGTGTATGATGTGGTTCTTTTAGGATAGCATCCAGAGAAACATCATTTCTGACCAGAGAAGCATGTGGAGCCACTGAACCATTTGCATCTAGATGGACATCATGATTGGGAACATCCATCTGATGTGGCTCCTAGGAATGGTCATCCTTTACAGGGAGTGGGTGATCAATCATTTCAATCATCAATGCCACAGAGGTATCATGCGAGGATAAATCCAGAGGCTGTCTAAATACTTATAAAAAAATCTATTCGATATATACCATAATTCTAAGATCAATATCTACGTTCTCTTCCTCCTCGACCTGATCAAACCTGGTGACACCCGAGCTCTCTCCTGGGAAATTAGAACGCTTGACCCATACTTCTGAAGGTTTTTTGGTATGTTCATGAATAGTAGTAGGCACATGTTTTCTCTCCTTCTTATGATTGCCCTTGGTCTACCCATATTCAGATGGTTTCATAACCTAACACTCCACGACTTGAATCTTTAGTAAGGAATGACAAAAGGTCTTGCAGAACTCATAATATGGGGGAATTTATTCGTATTCCACTAGGATCTCAGTTCTAAAATCGTTTTGTTGAAGGAAATGATCTCTGGATGTTTGGATGCGATGTCCACTTCAATCATAACCCTCACATATATTCCAATTATAGCATTCAGAGTACGCCGATAAATCTCAAGTGGTGTACCTATGCAAGAGGCGATGTCATTGATAATTTTCAGATGCCAAAAGTACAAATTGATACTATGTAGTCGCACCCATATCTGAACCATAGAATTCGAAGAAGTGTTCAGAATGATTGCATAATAACATTTGGTGTGTCGAAAAACTCTAGGTTTTAACTGTCGATTTCCAAACCTCCAAACTAGATCTTGTTCATCTTGAGAATTGAGAAGCATATGAAAGTATCTCGTCCTGATTTGAACTAGCTTCTAGTTAAAGAATCCCTGACAAGAGCAATCCACGACTTGAGCTCTAGGTTGGACCAAGGCTTTCATCCTTTATGAGAGGATATGCAAAGAATGAGTGAATATTTTCAAAGATGTGGCCATTGTTGAAGGGCTTTAGGGTATGCTATCACAATGAACGTTACTTCTTCTAGTTTCTTACAAAGGGGGGCTCTCATCGCAGCACAATTACCAGGATTAGTTCCTTTAAGTTCTCCAATAAAATAAATCCCCTTCGGCCATGACACCGGGGGAAATTCTTCATTTTTATATTTTTTTTAATTCCACAGTCACTATCTCCCATTCAGGATTGAAGCCTACCATAGAGGAGATAAAAATGAGAACATACAACCTAATAGCGATTGGAGAATGAGAAAAACCCTATATTTTGTGGTGGAACAGTCATAGGCACTGAGAGCACTCATCACGTCCCCCCATTTAGTCTAAATATATGAAATATAGATTTTAAGAGTCACAAGGGGATTTAATAGGTTTTACATGTTTACTAAAAACATAAAATTGGGAGGTTTGTAAATCATTTTGGCAGAATTTTCTGACCCATGACATGTTATATAAATTCTTACAATAGTGACCAGATGCGAATGGTTTCAGATTCCTTGAATTTTACAATACTAGTTTCCAAGATTATTTCTAATAAGATTCATTCATGGATCTAAAAACCCCCAATGACCCAAAAAATATATGAATAATTATGGGTATGACTTGTAAATACTCCATACATTATGGTTTCATACCAACAAAACATAGTAACTATAATTATATTAGAGAATAGGATTCATGGATCATCAAACCATGTTGGGGGATGGGGTGGTGGGAATTATTAAATAATTTCAGAATAAATTATTTATTTAGATCATTTAGGTGAATTAGTCACAATTTCGAATACGAAACAGGTAACCAGTGATTTTAGTAATTGATTACTTGCATATAATGATGTGAATATATGTACATGTCATAGGTATACCATCAACCAAAAAATAAATATATATCAGTGTTTTATATTTGTTTTAATTATTTTATAATTTAGGTTATCCATATTATTACATATTATTATATAGTTATACTCATCCATGGATCACAATTTTTGAAACCACACAACATGGTAGTCTAAATTCATTCACTCTCCAAGTAGGTGGTATGTTTTTAGGGTATCATTATTAGGGCCCAGAATGAGATTACAATATATTCCAATGAAATTAATCTTAACCTATGTATTGTTGTTCCACTTAATTTGACATATCAATCTTTTTAGGGTATTTTGTAATTGGTAGATCCATGTAGTTTAGCACCCTTTGATAATGAATGGTTGGTGTGAAATCTATGAATGAGCTCCCATTCTAGTTAACCATTTATATAATATTTCATAATGATATTAGGTTAGAATCATGATGAATATGTCCATGTGATGATTTGTTTCTACATGGATATACCCTAATGAGAAAAATTTTATGTGTCTTGTATGGAATGTTGACCTCCCCATGGGGTAATCAATGTATTACGAATAAAGCCTGATAGTCAGACGATCCATGGGGAATATGACTCATGTAGAGGTTAATGGAAGGATATTTGTAATTGGTTTTATCCTCAAACATGTATATAATGTATCCCATTGAAACCTGAATCATTGACCATATAGTTCAAGTGACACTATTTAGGGTTATGTGATATAACTATAACATATAGTTTAAAATCACGAGGTAAAGAAATTTTAATGTAGTTTAAAATATTTCAATGGGAAAATTGGATACATAATTTGACCTCATATTACAAGGATATATATATCATAAATGGGGATACAATAGTGGATTAATATGAGATTAAACATATGGGGTTGTCCTTAGATTCTTCATTGGGGGGATAGATATGTGATGGAAATTTATATATAGAAGAGCCTTACACCAAAAAAGGTGGAACAAAATAAAGGAACTATCATCATTATTAGAAAATAATCGTCATAGATATATAATCTTATATAATATAAATAATACATAGTAGATGACAAACACAATTCATGTGATCATAATTAGTATTTTCCCTAATGTATAGGGAGGAATTCATAGAGTGGCTGAATTACACATCTACTGATGGATAAGAAAAGATGATCATACCCATAGGAAATATGGATCAATGAGCTATAAATTGAGGATCTCACATATATAATAATTTCTTTATTGATGTATAGGGGACCAATGCTATTAAATATATATTTTATCATCATCCATGAGGTATATATTTTTTTATATGTATAAGAAATAACTAATACCTGGTATTAATATTTAGTGTATACCAGTAATTTTATTCCTATATATCCTGTAAAACATGGAATTAAAATCATTTTAGTTGAAATGTTTTGATGTTTACCATCAGAATCCAATGTAATTAACCATGTACTATGAAATCATTTGGTGAGGATCTGGATTTCATTAATGGATATAAAAATGCAGAAGTTGAATATTTTATGAAATACATTATGGTATCCCGAGAAAATATGTCAACATAGTAATAAAAAATATAAAAATATTTATTCAGGAATTAGGTTATTAGATATGGGGCTCGAGCCATTGAATGGAATTTTTTGTATCCTTTTTTAAAATAGGAATAAGAGTTCAAATTGTTCATATGTGATTTATTTTTAGGATTATGCCTAATCCATCAATTAAAATTTTATCATAGAACACTTTTGGGAAAAGAATTGTAGTTAAACTGTTGGGAAATATTTCCCTTTGAATTTAAAATTTTAGGACATACACTAATTTTGGTGACCATAAAGGATATAACCCCATGAAGGGAATATAGGTAAATAATGATTTAGGAGGTCTAGGTGACACTATTAATGATGTAGGGCCCATATTATTTATGGGGTAATTAGGTGAACACCTAAAGGTCATGAACACTTATGGTAAGGTAAAGGAATAAGGGTGATGTGATTTCTTAAAAAAGTAGTTTATGTGATCACATGTGAATTATTGGGTGATGTGATAAGGAGAAATGATATCATAATAGAAAATTTATAATGTGATCACTTGGTAATGGATGAATATTATAATCAAAACTTGGGTACATGGTCAGGTGGAAAAGTATATCATCATAGTTAATGTGATTGATATATTTCTACCCCTTTTTTCAATTTACTATGCACCAAAGATACTAAATAAATTTTCAATGTGGATAATTCTATTTATCTCTACTTATTTTCCACATATATGTCCATTTATCATCAATGAATCTAATTATATCAACATATTAATTTGTTTTGAATGGAAGCTGATGGTTTTTATCTATGGTGAATTACTACTTCTATTCCACCACATAATGTTAGAACACAGTGTACATTTGTTAGAGTTAGTGGAAGAAACCCACATATGCAAACAACAAATTTTTAAACTCATGTATCTAAGAATTAATGATATTAATCTCATTTATAGTACATCAAATGATCATGAGTGACCACTGTGGGTTTTATCATCAATAGCCTCTCCTAAGGTTAGTTGTGAGAAATTTCTAACATAATGAGATAACATATATTGGGTGTCTAACAGGAATATAAATGATCATAAACCCATCCTTCATGGAGGTCCTTTAGAGAAAATATCATTAAGATGATGGGTTTAGGTTATCACATAACCAAGGAAGTGGAACAAGATTATATGAAGGTTACATAATTACACAAACCAATAATATACTGATTAATATGACTTGTGATCTTGGAATTATACATTTTCTTTTATTATGTTTTAAAATGTTACTAATACATTGAGTGTTTCTTAACACATCTTATTAGGTTGGTTGATTTTTTCGGTGTCATGAAATCCCCCCCCCCCTACATAGTAATGATGTAAGAACTAAGAAGAAGGGGGAACAAATTTCATAGTTAGTGGATGAATAAGTCTATGTCCATTGGTTTCATACATGAATCCTGAACTTATTAGTTTTTGTTTGTGTTATACTAAACCATATATATAAATAGGTGGATTAGGGTCTTACTATATGCATTGAATTCTATTCTATAGAGCTCTACTAATTTTCTAGTACCACATTTCCTAAAACCCATTACATAAGTGACTCTATTAGCTCTTTTTCATAACCAACATCGAATAATAGAATATCATAAATTTGTGTGCATGATTTTAACACATTATAAAATTAATAATTTTTTATTATCACACATCCTCCATATATTTATATTACCACCCAATTGCCTTATCTCTATGTATTTGGTTGAGGTTGTAGGGATCTTGTGATCATGTGACCCATATGTAGGCCCACAATCACATGAATTCATATATGTCATGTGATCTCTTCAAATTAAAACTCCTAATTCACACTTGAACTAAATCATATATTGTATAAATAAATATAACATCAATGTTGTAAATTGGAGATAATGTGACATGATAAATATCTATTTCTATAGTGTAAAGGATAACCAAAATGATGTTGTTCAATCTTCTCAAAATCATCATAGCATTTTGATTAGGTGAATCATTTATAGAATTTATTGGCCCACTGACTACCTATGTATGGGTTTATAATTTTTAACTATGCAAAAATCCTACCACCTTTAAGAGGGGACCTACATCATTATTTGATCATCAAGATTCCAACATATAACAAAAATACCTTTTTTATGATATTCAATCCATCTATGAGGAGGAACTATCTTATGGATAAGTTATGAGGCATGTTTTGATGGATATAAAAGGGGTCTAGAAAGATTATATGCCTATCACTCATCTATAAATATAGAAAATGTATAGATATGAATCATATCAGAATTCATGTGGCAATGAAATTGAGACATTATATCATGTGACTACTTTAGTATGGATCAATGGTGGCCATTCTTGGTGTAGCCCACTGACACAAAAGTATCTACCGAATTGAAGAAAATAGAAATTTATGTGGTTGAATGTTTTTCAATGGCTCATTACTATAACATAAATTCTTATGAAGGGATTTATTTTTCAGTGGATATTTGATACACTAATATATCTACAGATTCATGGATAAGATACTAAATTTATTTAGGATGTTGTGTGAAATATTGTTTCATCGATCATAATAGATATATGTGATCAATTTAGCCCCTCATTGAAATGAAATGAAACTAAATAGACCCCTGATAGTGTGTTTTTATATTATTAACATTGATAAAGAAGTCCTTTGTAAGGATCTATATATCATGCATTATATATTATTTTAGAAATGGGATGTATTATTTTTGAACGAAACATGGCATGAATAATTTGATTCCTATCCCAAGGATTTTAAATCATATTAATATCGTGTGGAGGGGGGAAAATAGAGAAAAATTGTAGAATTAATGCTTAATATGTAGGGATAGAAATCCACATCACAGGACAAGCACCTTGGTTAATTGTAATGTATTCATTTTATGTTCTTCAATGGGTACATATTCCTCATTTTTGAGAATTTGGGGAAATAGTGATGACCTTTTGATAATGAAAAATATTTAAAGTGGAATATGGAATATTTTTTCCATTCATACACAGTCAAATATACAGTGTCAAATTTCATCAAATTTCATTTGGAAGGTCCTCTTACAGGATTTAGAAAACCTTCTAAGCCTTATGTGGATGGAAGATATGTCATACGAGTTGATTTCTGTTTATTAAAACCCAATTTGTTCATAGATCTATGTTGAATTCAATTGACCAGAACATTTGTGAGGTCCGACATATTACCCTAAAGATTTAAATATATATATATTTATTTTATTTTGATTATGAAAACACCTTTATCCCCCTATTTCCAATTGAATGTTATTTAAATGTATCACATGCGTATATGTACGAATTACTCTCTGCACATAGAGATAGACATCATTTTACATCACCATATTTAATATATGATTTTCAAGTTGCATATAATTTTTATTTGTTTAATATTATAAATATTTATAATAATTTAATTATAATATCACATATACCATATTACCCACCAATATGTTGGAAAATGATAATGTCACTCATATATACATGTGGAATACCACCTCAATGTGGAAATGTGATTTGTTTTTCATTTCCATTTATTTGGTATGGAGAAATGATTCCATGATTCAATATATGATATTTATTACATAATAAATATTTAATTTTGGTGAATTATTATTTAATTTTCATTATTTTCATTCATTGATAAATTAAATAATCACTCATACTTATGTACGACCTATCATCTACATGAATTGTGTAATTCATTTGTTGATTTATAAATTTAATAGTTGAAACAATTACAAATATAATGAATTTTTATTGTATTTATATCATGCTTATAATTTTGGAGATAATGGTATAATTATCAAATTATATTTAAAATAATTACAAAAAAAAATTATTATGAGAAAACTAAATAGTTAACAACCTAAAATAATGATTTTATTAAGTGATTATTGTTAAATTCGTGATGAACATTAATCAATGGATAATTTATGATATTATATATATGTATATAAATATTTTATATAAATATAATAATGATAAATTTAATATAAATGAGGATTGAGAAAATTTAATGCATTTGTAACATGAAATAAGGGTTTTCTGTTACAATCTCATTGTTTATCGAGATTGGTTATGATTTTTTATGATTAAATGTTATTATATAACTATAAGGAAATAATGAATTTTATTTTACTCTATTTATTTCAATATAATACTTTTTTTCCAATCATTTTAATCACTTTATGAACTCAATATACAAAAATAATTTTTTATGGAAAATGATATCTAATTCTCTTTGTTCAGAAATCATTTTACATACTTGAACATGTTTTCAAAAAATATAATAAACAATGTTCTTAATTTTATTTGATGATTTTATAATGACTTTTTTAGCATTTCTAATATTATAAAAAATATTCTAAAAGTAATATAATTTTTATTTTTCCAAATGATTCACTTCATGAAATTATTCCAAAAGTGATAAATGAATGATTTATTTTAACTCATACACTATGAATATATTTTCAATAAATTATGAATTGTAAATGATTTAAATATTCATTTTTCTATTTCAAATTTTATTTTCAATAAATTTTTCCCTTAATATTTGAGAAGATATATTAATTTAATAAAGCAATTTGAATATGAAAATTTTATTTTTTTCCATGAAAATTTCATATATATCTTTTAAAAGTATTTTTATTTTTATTACATCATTTTTTTACTTATGATTTATGGTGGATATGCTACAATGATAACAAAAATTTTCATTCTTTAAATGGCTAATTATTATGATGATTTCATGATGGTTCTATGAAACTTGATTATTTTCCATGAGTTAATTATATTAGGAAAAATTTTCCCCATGTGTTATGTTATGATGAAGTGATGAAACGTTTATGATTTCCATCACCATTTAATCATTTATAATATGATGAATATATTAAAATCTTTTATAATTCCAATATATTATTTTTATTTTTTAATGGGTTGGACCAAATTATATATATCTCTAATTAATTTGGTAAAGATAAATATATATTATGATTAACTAGAAAAAAAACATAGGGAGCATAGTTATGTAAGAGTCTCTATAATATATAATAGTATGTGGAGTGAACCTTAATTACATAAAAGTATTATAGAGTAAACCAAATCAATTATGATAGTTTTTTATAATCAATTAATACTATGTAAATGATTTTCTATACTTATATTTATGTCCCATATTTATGTATTATGCTAATATTATGACATAGTGGCTTAGGATTTTGGATTACATTATGAAACATTTCTTATTAACTGCAAATATTTTTTCGAAGAATCAATATTATGATATATGATATTCAAGATATGGTTTTCAAATGATATGTTTTTGGTATCCTACATTTTTTGTACAATTATATTTAAGATATCACTGATATCTCCATTGCATGATGTTACTAAGAATCTAATTCCACTCTTATTTATATTTACTTTTTTAGGTTATGAATAATGATATTAAGTATTATATTTCTAAGAATGCTAATTTTTTGAATAACATAGTGGGATATGGTGTGATTCATATATGAACTATTTGTTTATGTGTCCAATATTCCAATGATTATAGACCTATAAATTTATGAATTAATTCATTGTGTTTTGAAATGAATATTAATTTAATAAAATGTAATATCTATGTATGAAATTTTTGGGTCACTAAAATATTAATATTTTATCGACATCAAAATAATATCAAAACACCAATTTGAAAATAAAAACCCATTTTAATATTATTTTACTGATGAAATTCTTAAAACAACGACATCAAAAAATAAATCCTTTATAAGTTCAATTTTTTTAATATAAACTCTTTTAACAATATATGGTTCCCTTTATCTCACCTAAAAACACGGGGTTTAATAATGAAAATGAATAATCATTGTTTACCCTGTTCAAAAGGGTGTTTGGAAAAAAATTCTACATAAATTTATATTCTTCACAAGAATAAAAATTTCAAATGTTATAGATAAAATCCTTATTAGTAAAAACCCATCATTCACGTTCAAGTCGTTATTAAAATAAAATTTAACCACATTAACATCCACAATCCACTATGGAAAATTCCCTTAATAAGAAATTCAATAATATCAGATACCATTAGAATCAATATGAGTGTAGGGGAAGAAGAACAATAAATATAGAGGATAAAATTTATTATGCATGGGTTATATTCAGTGGATTATAATCAATGAAATATTAACATCCTTGGTTATAGAAAACATCTGTAAAACCAACACTCAGTTTACCAAACTCTGCATACTGACCAAATAACATAGTTTCATTCTCCAGTTGTTCATATAAATCTCAAAAAAGTCCTCAAAATCACCGATACACTCAACTGAGATCATTTCATCATAAAAATAAATCAAAATATATAAATAATATTTAAATATTAATTAAAAATCAAGGGTCAATCCCAATAAACTCTTTAAATCATGATGTTTGGGGCAATGAAGTGCTGGAAAATCATGTTACAACACCCTCTCCATGAGTACTAATTAAGATCCCAGTATCCAACCTATAAAACAACATCCCAAATAATAATATGATGTGATCTAATACCAATTCCTCACACACCGACACAGGTCATCCATCACTTGACGAATTGAACTGGTCCCTGACCTTCCTGTGGAATTTTTGTAATCACCTCAGGATGTAAATCTATTATAGTGTATCATAATAAACTCATATGGAATAATTTTACCATTGAAAATAAAAAAATTTCACTAATAAAACATCCACATCATATTAAGAAAAAATATATATATGAAAAAAATTGATACATCAAAATAATAATTAATGAATAACCCATAAAAAATAATTTGGTACATAAATTGTTAAATATTATTTCCATTATGAAAATAAGGCTTAAGAAGAATATAATAAAAATAAAATACTAAAAAACCTCTATTTGTAATCTTAATTTGTTTTATGGTCATATAAAACAAACCAATTTATTCGTCCTTCAACATCCATATCCCATCTTAGTGAACTCCAAAATTAGGGAACCTAAATAAATAATTATTTGTATTATATAATTTATTGGTTGTTGTAGGTTCTGAATGAAATCAAACTTATTAGTTACGTACAATATTTTTTTTGAATTCATAAAATATATAATCTATTTGGTAATAGATTTAAAGCATTAGTAAAAATATTTTTTAGGTCCACAAGTATAAAAACTATATTTTAGTCATTTCATTAATGAAATATTATTTTACTTAAATGAATATATTCATTTCAAATTAAATTTAATTGTCCATTAGCCCATTTTATAAAATATCTCTACCATCATATAAAATTAAAATGGGTGGTTAGAAAAAAAAATTTCTTAAAAAAATAAATTAATAAAAGATGATACTTTGTTAAAAATGATGTAATAAATAAAAAAACATTATATCCTCATTTTAAACACTTTACAAATAAAAATTATAAAATTAAAATCATATATCTTTTCAAATCCACATTCCAACCGATTTGGAATATCCAATGGTAAAGGGAATAAAACCCCCACCCAAACAAGAGCAATCACAAATGAAACAAATAATAAAAAATCATACAAAAGATGCCAAAAAATAATTTTTACATAGTCTAATAAACATCAAGAGATTTAAATGGGAAAAAATTTCTTTAATCTTTCAGGAAATAAAATAATCGATATTATTGTTAGTGGGGACCTCATAAAAGTCTAGTACAATAGTCTATACCAGATACCTGATCCCTAGGATAACACTTCTGAATCTATTTCAACCCCATTATTCACATCAAACTAACTAATGATAAACAAATGGATTGTACCATGCAACTACATTTCATATTAAACAATTCCATTAGATTTCATTGTATATTATACATGGTCAAGTATACAAGCACACTCGATATAGTATCCCACTATTCGTAGCCATATAACACTCCAAACTATGGACTTCACTTATATAAACCACTACATAGTTTATATGTAAGTACATTAAATATATAAAATTGTGGATGAAAATTACATGCATCAATATATCAATAAAATAAATCACAGCACACCCACCACACCATAAGAATCAATATCCCTTTCATATTTCATTTATAACAAATGAAATTTTAAATTTCCCCAATGTGGTATAATTCATGTTTTGTAATAAAAAACACCCCCTCCGAAGTTATAATGTTACATGTGGGATTACGAGGGTCTAAGAGTCATACATACACCATTTCAAGAAACAACTATTGTATTAAATATCCATTTATCAAAAGTCACTGAAAACAAATTTTCATATTGATAAAATTAAGTATCCACCTAAGAAATTATTTAATATCATTTTCATAAATAAAATTTAGAAAGCATCATAAAAAATAACTACCATTGAACCATTTGGAATAATCATTTCAATAAAAAACACATTATCCATTGAAATCCCATAAACATGACGAAAATAATAATTTCCAATATAAATCATAACTTAAATGGGGTACATGGGGTTCTATCATTCCACACTCTATTTAAAAGTGTTTTTTAGACTGTTTCAGTACACATGAAATTCTAACTCCTCACATGAATTACCATTAAAAACATTTAATGATAAAAACCCCATATCCCACTTCATTTAAATCCAAAAATAGTGTCAAATCAATAATACACCATATTTAATTTAAATGTATACATCTAAATAGTAAAAAACACTGAAAAATTATTGAACCAAATTATATTAAAATTTAAAAATTGTGTTAGGTGTAACACCACCATTAACACATTAAAAAAATTGACCAATCCAATAAAAAGTTATTTATATTAAAAAATTAAGCATTTTAAACTATAATGAAACAAAGGAGTGTAAATTTATGAAATATCTATCATCATACATAGTTCAATTAAAAAAATCAAACATCAATTTATACAATAGTGAATTAATAAAACATGTTAATAGTTCTCAAGGAAGTGTTAACATTAAATCCCCATGAATAAAACTCCCACAACTAATATATTGTGTTCAGTTGCACTTAAGTTTCTTAGGGAAGTGTGATACCAAAGGAAAATGGATATAGAAGGAGAGATAAGTAAAACATAGTTATTAACCCAGAGGGATTCATCAATTAATGCGTGTCTAAAAGCATGAAAATAAATATGAAATAATGGAGGAGCCTATAAGGGTGTGCATATGGGTTGGATAAACGAGAATAATGATTGAGTTATCCCTTATGGGTTTTTTTAAAAAAAGTTCAATTTAGAATATTAATTTCATGCGAATTAATGAAACAAGCATGGTCGGGTCTAATGGTTTAGAAAATAATTCTCTAAACATGTGGTCAAAACTACCTAAGAAAAAACCTTTGTGTGGTTTTTCTATAGAAATGTACATAAATAATATACTCATATCCTAAACATAATAAATTAATCTTCTAAAAAACATACCCATATATTATTATTTTTTGCATGGGTTTCCCATCAATATGCAAGAATAATCTAAAAAATATAATTGATGGTAAGAACCTCATAGTTACTACTATGAGTCCTATCAAATATGCACAACTGATCCATGAAAAACTGTTAATGCCTGAAAATTTCTAGAAGCATCACCATATAACAAAATCACCCAGTTAAATTTAAATAATGCACCATAAACCATGCATATAATAAAAAATAATGAACATAAATATCAATTTTAAAACCATAATAGATTTAAATTTCCCTAAAAAATATTATTATAACAAACTCCACAATGACATGGGGTATTACATTATCTATTGTGAAATTATTTTTCCAATATGCCATTGACAACAAGGACAACTAACAAAAAAATACCCCCTTATCTAAAAATTGATCTTCATTCTCAGGGATGTGTTTTTTCAATCATCATTAATCATAATTTTAGAATTGGGGTTTTTCTATTTTCCCATCCACTTATTTACAACATGAATAGAATGATTTCTATTCTTTATTTCATTATCAAGTTATAAATGCTAATAAAAGAGTTTAGGGAGATAATTCTCTATTTTTTTCATTTTATAATTTGTAATTAATCCAGAGAGTCTATAAGGGAGTGAGGATGAAATGATATTGGTACATTTTTATCCACTCCGCCAAAACTGTGAAATTCTTGACACATAGTGAAAGCAATGATTCTGATTTTATTATATCCATAAAGTGAACCCTCTCTAATTTTCTCATAAATATTTCATTTCATATTTCAATCCATTCCTTTATAGATCTCTCTTGATAAATATCATGATGATGTATTGGAATGATATAGGAATTTAATTTTTTGGGGGACCTCATGATTTTTATATACATGATTGAAATCAATAACAATTGAATATTTAGAATATTATTCATCTATTTTGCATAGATAAGTAAATCCTCATTACATTCCAAGTTATTATGTGGATTAGATATTGGGTATTTTAACTCATAGATCTTTATTTCATGGAATAAATCAATTTGATATAAACAAAATAATTCCTTTAAGATGTTTTCCATATATATATTTTATTTTCTATAATTGATCATATAGTCTATGTTATTGATTGAATTTTTAATTTAATTTAATAATATACAAGAATATTATTACTAAATTAATTTATTATCAATTATTTGAGATGAATGATATTTAATTTAATTATTAGACCGTTATTATATTATCATGTCATAATGTCTTTCAATAATTGGTTCTGAAATTCATTTCATGTAAATATTATAGTGGTGATGATCCAACTTTCCATTCTTATAACCGTACAATGTCCATGTATATTAAAAGAATTTATTGAATTTTATGGAATTCTCAACTAAAATCTTTCAACACTATGATCCATTGAGTGGACTCGACAATGATGAAATCCTGGCATTATTTTTGTCCTTACTCACCTAAAAAATATATTTCACTAAAAATGGTTGTTAAATTGATACTACCATGGTTATGTCAGCCCACCATCATTGTTTATACTTCATAATAATTTATTTAACCCCCAGAAAAGGCCCAAAAATATAAATTATGATTCCATATTAAGTCATACTTTGGAAGGATTGTCGCCTAAATATTACCATGAGGTATTTTTTTATTATATGGAAATCATTATTTTTAATCAATTTAAATTTCTTTTTAATATTTATTAGAATTTACCATTGCAGTTATCTATGTTTTGATAAAACATTGATGCATAATTCATTTATTTTATTTCAACTTATAATGGTGATATGTAATTAATATCATCTTCAAGTCTGGATAAAGAATCTTTAAAATAATATATTATACCATGATGTTAATGGACTAAATTATATAGAATGTTCATTATTCTTATGTGATAGTTTCTAATCAAGTTGTAAATTAACAAACCATTAACCCTAGAAGAAAATAACTATGAGCTACTAGTGTGTCATGTTGCAGCATTCCGCTACAATCTTGTATGTCACCCTAGATTATTTTACCTCAAACCAATATTGAACTACATTTAATATATTGGGATCATCATCCTTATATATTATTTATCACACAATGTTGAGTGGAAATAGTTAATTTTTATAGGATTTATATAAAATAAATTTTGATATTTTATTCCATTACATAATAAGTGGATGGTTTGACTTAACTAAAGAAAATTTATTCCAATTATAATATATAAACAAAAATAAAATAAATAAATTAAAAATAAAATAAAATCTATACAATGGTCATTAATACTCATTAACATCCAAACATACAATGAGTATGCATTAAATAAATTATAACAAATTTTAATCATCTTCTTTTCTATTAAACATACATGAATTAATTAATTTTACTAATTAATTAATTAATCTCAATTAACACATATGTCTCAATTGAGAATCACAACCATTTAGTTTTTAAAAAAATTCATTTATTTAATTTAATATTAATCAAATGCATAAGCATGCAATAAGAGGAATCTTGATGAATACCTATTCAAAATAATCATAATGGTACTTTTCAATGACATTTTACTCAAATAAAATATATATTATATGAAATTTAGACACTTACATTGTGTTCACATTCAATAAATGATACCTTGATGCATGTATATTACATAGAATGTAATTCTATTGGTACATGTGATGTACAATATTTGTATGGTCCATACATAGTATTTAAATTAAAATTTTATGATTTATTTATTCATATATATTCATATATGTAATATATATTACATACTGTGTAATATAAATTAATGAATCAATGAATTTTTTTGATTATGTTTAATAGATAAGTTAATTACTTTTCAATTTTCCTCAAAAATAGGTCGGATAACTATGTGTAGACGCCTGCTTCTCTCCAAGTGTGTTTCCTTGAAATGTGTAACTAAAACAAACCTATGGAGAGTGTATATATGTAGATTATCGAAATTTATGAGTTAAATTACATTTAAGTCCAATGAAACACCGTGTATACTCCAATTTTCATCGATTATAGTCACACAAGTCAACAATTAATACATTATACATCTTTGACACTTTTTTTCTATGAAAACATGAATATTACATGATGTACAATCTAAAAAATGATGTTCCACTATGGTCTTGTAAACATGCGAGGTTTTAATTAAAATTATTATAATTCAATGCATGATGATTTAAAATATATTCTAGGTTTTTTGTTCATTTTACATGGGTACATTGAATGTCCCTTTGGCATACATTCCGTGTTATAACATGCTATTTCAGAAGATTCATTCTCACTTTTAGATGGGTACCCCAACTATTCATCATTTTAATTTTACATTTCATTAATTTTATATGTTATAATTAATTATTATAAGAATATATCTAAAACATTTACGTTATATAAATATTTTTCTGAAATAAGAAACTAATTTTAAATATGTATAATCATAATATATTATCAAATTATTAAAAATCAATAATTAATAATTTTAACAGCACTAGAAGCGTCTATATGTGGTAGATGGTCATATTGGTTCACAAAGAACATGTATTTTATTTATTAATATCCATAGATATTGTGAGGTATACATGATAATGGATTTTCTAGACCAATGTATTAAATCAAAGACTAATTGGCATAGATAAATAAAAAAAGTAGAGAATATATTATTCATGTTAAAATAAATATAAATTTATATTAATTCAATTACTCTATCATGGGAATTCATTCTCTGTAAGATAGGTTGTTCATCCAATCAATTATTGGTTCACCATTTCTTTATGAATTGTATCCAAGAGAAAAATATCCCTAATAGTGTCCCGCACATGCTCATTTGATCTTGATGTTTCGATGATGGGACTCTATGTGATAGTGAATTAGTACCAATCATACTGTATCCCTCCCTTTAATCATTACGATAATTCTTTTAATTTGGAAGTACCCTCACTGGGTCACTCCATCTTGAAAGAAAGGAGGAATAATCTCACTTATTTCGTTCTTGAGATAAACCCTAGAGATGTTCTGGGTGGATACAAATATCTAAGGAGTAAAGGAGAGGATTTATAGAAAACAAAATTATGATGCTCTCAAATATTCATCATAATGTATATATAGATCCAATGCTAGAGTATATTATGAATTAATTCCAAATAATTCATTAATCATATATTAGTCCAATATATAACACATTCCATGAATAATAATAACATTATTATTTTGTCTTAGGATATTAAGTAACTCACGTAATGATAAATATTATTTTATAGAATGGTAAATAGATATGTATCATCAGAACGAAATCACAATCCTCCAGTCTTACTCTACGTTAATTCAATTATAGAATTATTATTTTCAAATAAACATTATTAATTAATTAAAAAAATAAATATTTTATAATGAAATATTTGTATTAATATTTTCCACAAATAAATACTTAAAAATATTATTCCGCCTACTACAGAATAATATTTGTTCTAATAATTAAATTCCAATACAATTTAATTGAGATGAATTGAATCAAAAAGGGTTTTACCATACATGATCCATTATAAATGGCATTAGGATTCTTTGGATGATGTCTAATGCCTATATATTGCTACCCCAAGATATACCAAAAAAATAATTTAATCATTCAATAATTAAAACCACATACAATGAAATGTTGTGTAATATAACAATTTTTTTGATATCTCATCATGATTCTCACATAGACATGTCATCAACCCATATTATTGGTACATTGTTCATTGAAATCATGAAAGGAACTCATCATTAAATAATGATAATGAAACTTAATGTGATTTATTCATTTAAATTAATGGGATTTGAATCAAATTATATATTAGTTGAAGAGAAATATAATTATTTGACTCCTTTAATAAAAAAATATCTCTCCTGACATACCCAATGTATAAAAATACTGAATGTCAATCATGTGAGTTCACAGACTACCAACTCCATAAAGAATAATTTTTTGGTTTTTCGTATAGATTTTCAATATCTAACAAGATATCAAAAAATAGGGTTCAATGTAATAAAAAATAAATAAATAATACATCATCATTATTATGTAATAATTATATTCTGTCAAGATAAAAACCTTATTTACCAACCTCACCCAATGATTTAATTTCTGTTCATGTTTTGGATGGTTTAACCTTCTACATGAATAAATGCATTAAAAATATTTTGATTGAGACAAACCGAACCTATATAGTTGTATGTTAAATATTTAATAAGAAATATATGAATGTTTTTGTATCTATTAATGATATATAATTCTTTTTCTATCATTAAAATATAATATTTGATTGCTAAGAATACCAGAATAATCCAACACGACCTTAATTTTCACTCAAAAAATGGGAAACAAATAAAATAAAAAATAACATATGATGATAAATGTTACATGTTAAATTATATAATTAACAATATTATACATTATGAGATATCTATTAAACAAAATATTATTATTTGTAATGGTAAGTGGATGAATATAATATTTTGGAATAATATAAGGATTTGTATACAATGTTCCATTATAGAGATAGATTATATTTTATACACATAACTTATTTTCAAATGATATTTATAAATTCAAGTGTATATGAAATATGAATTTTTTATCTTTATTCATGGGATTTTAGATTCAATTTTTTCGTGACCCCTCATTCAAAAAATTCCCCTCCTAGGATGTAAATGATGAAATGTAGATAATGATCCCCGAGTATTGGATCCATTATGCCCCTGGTTGGCGACAACACCAAGGGTATGAAAATCTCAAAATATTCAAGGAATTACCCTTTTTATTAGAAAATGATTAGGATATAATATGAATCAATCATAATGAAACATCAAGACATACAATGAAGAAAATCAAAATTCATGCCACATGAATGTCTAAAATATAACAAATACAAATACAAAATTCATTAATGTAAATACCATACATAAAGATAAATAGTGGCAACACAACTATCATGATTCGAACTAGTAGGGTCCAGCATGGTCTATTTAATTATCCAGGAAACCTAAAAAGAGTTTCATTTACGTAGTGTGGGAATAGTATATAATCAATAAGAAAGAAAAAGACTCTCACAAACTTGTGAAGAAGGAATACTAATCCACTTGTGTGAAAAAAACCCAAAAATAACATAAGTAGGTATACTAACCATCCAAACCTCACAAAGGTAGGCTCATCATATAATGCAAGTCATGTAGTATTATATAATGGACATAAATGATAGGGAACCCCAAACCACATTTCAATTATCGGCAGCTTTCACACTCTAACAGAAACCAACATGGCTTTCCAACCATTTCTGAACTTACCACATCCTAACCCAACCATATCCAACTACACCTCACAACTACATCATTTTCATAGACAACTAGGCCTCACAATTGAATCCCAATAGAAGACACATGGGCTCACTACCCCACCACTTATCATCTTTAAGAAACATTGGAAATCAAAACACACCACATCTAAAAGACACCTCGGAAGGAACAACTCACTCGTGCACACATGGGTCCCATAAACCACAACTAGCCTAACGAATCATGGTATATCATAGTAAAAAAGAACGACCAGGGAAGTGAAGGTTTCCAACCATCCATCCTACCACCATTATGATAAGGAAAGACACCATCCCCCATGACGATGAGGGTGTTCGACACATAGTTCTAAACATGGGGGGTCATATAGATATCACCACAATATACAATGTATGTATATATAGTGTTAACAAATCATGCCCAACCTACGGGATTTACAATTAGAACTAGTAAAATCACAAAAAATCTCTGATAGTAAATCTATATTCATTTATTAGTATCATCAATGGCCACACCAGATAATGATAAAATTAAGACACTTTACAAAGATTCTTTGCATAACACACATTCAATTCATTATTTATCTTTAACCATAGTTGACCACACAACCTATTGTTTAAAATTCCATTAGAAAAATCCATCTAATGAACCAAACCATCTCCTGTGATCGCAACATTTTTAATAATTCTATTATACCATCATTTCCTACAACACTGTTAAGCAATACAGAAACCAAGGAACATGTTGTGCAATAACCTCTCCTTTAACACCCATTCATATTAAACCATTATACAACCCCTAAACACAAGGTGAAGCTTTCTACGTGCTACATATAGAGAAACTCCTAGAGTATTTAATATACAAACCAATAATATCATCATTATTAAAATCATCCTACACAATCATTTATCTTAATAGAGAAAACCACCAACTCATAACCCCACCCACCAACACGTCTCATTACAACCATTTTGAAAATCTCTTCTTCACAACCACACCACTCCCAACACAACCACACTGTAAAACCACATCCATGTAACTACCCAAAAACAAAAACCATAAAAAACCAAAAATCACAACCATTAAAAAACTATTTTAGTTTTAACATTGGGATATTATTCAAATTACACATCATATATTTAGGATGAGATCAATGAATTCATAAATTTAATTAACTGAATATTTGTGGTTAATTAGTTTCGTATAAATATATGTTCAACATAAAACCAACAACATTAAATCACAAGACAAATCTTGTGCACAAAAAAATGACCCTAAATATCCATGATTTTTAATGGGTTGTTAGGCTATACCAATCAAAATATCAAAATGGAATAATGAATAGAATGAACAAGAATCACATTTCACATTTCCTTGTATATTAATCACATGTAGATTTGACTATCATTATTTATTGGTATCCAACCCTCTTTATAAAGGAAAAACATTCATACGCCCACCTAGCAAGATACACAATTGGGAGAGATAATGGAAATCCAACATGGAAGAAGAGGAAATCTTCACTTACAAATTGCACAAATACAAGGGAGAGTATATTTAGTAAAAAAATAGTGGATTCCAATCCTAAAGACACATACCGTTAAAATTACACCTATCAGAATAAGTACTTCGGTAAACATATACCAAGGAAAATTAAGAAAGAAGATAAGGGAGAATGGTATCTCATACAGGGATAGATATAAAAAAAGAATTTGTTTATTTATTGTTTTAATTTTCAATTAATGTTGGATCTGGTCAATATAAAACCTTTCGAATAAGTAAAATCCCCATAACACTAAATAATATAATATATGTTATATATGTTTTGAATCGACCTCAAATTCATTCAAATATGTTTTTAAAGTCGCTTTATGTCAATAGAGATGTCAAAAGGGAAAAAACACGAGCTTGAAACACTTTTGACACAACACTGCTGGGAGGGGAACTCTTTTATAAGGCCCCACTCATGATTAACCATTAGTTGAGGCACTAGTCAAAGATGCCTCTTTTATTACTCACCCATTGGTGAGGTACCACTCAACGAGGCACCTCCCACGGTAACTAATCAGGGATGCACCGCTCCATGAGGCACCGCTAGAGAGTCCCCATTCGGGAGCTACCATCAGGAAAAAACTATTCAAGGATTCAACACCAGCTAGAGACATCCATTGAATGACCTCTAGTGAGGGATCAATAGAATGTGTGACACCAACGAGTCATCACCTAGGTGAGACACCCCCAGAATGTGATCACCATTGTGACATCATCATAGTGAAACCGTTAAAGTGACACCACTAGGGTGACAACATCAGGGGAACATCTATAGTTTCACACCATCAGGGTGACACCGTTATCATGATGCACTATTTGAAAAGATTTAAAATAATGAATTTCACTTGGTTATGAAATGAGTCACCTTGATCTCCCAAAATACCTCAAATAAAAAATTCTCAAAATTGAATTGACTAGAGGGGTCCAAGCCATTTCCTCGTATTCCTCTGAAATTATTATCTCCATCGAGAATTCAAAAATAAACCTAGATAAAAAAGGGTTATGAATAACCACCCTATGATATTCCCCTAAAGGATCTTGCTACTCATAAAACACCACTAAAAATCAAACACATCAACATACAACGACAAATCATCTTGTGTTGTTCAAAAGCTGGAGTGTCAACGTACACATCCAAGAATGCCACCTATAACATATTTTAACCCAAATAACTGCATGAAACACCAAAAAAGTAGAACAAAAACACTAACCAAACAATCATAGCTAGTAATTATATCATTCATGTCATTATATTATCCACTCTAGAAGAACTACTCCCCCACATGGGTTTAATAGATTCAGAATTAATGAATCATGATTATGAATCATGTTCTCCCACTTTCACACATCATGAAATTTTCAGACAACTCAACACACATAACATACCAAAGGAAAATAACACATATAATATAAAATAAGGTTCATGTATAACCTTATATAAATAACTGAACAAGGTAAAAATAAAAACAACTTTGAGTAACAGGAATGCAACTAGTCTATTTCTCCAGTGTACTCTCCTAATGGACTCCACGCATCCACATCACATAAATTAATGGAATGGTTCATCTATACAACACCCTCTCCTAATGATCCTAAATCTCTATGGGCTCTCCAAAAATATCATGTCAACCTCGATGTCCATATCTCCCCAGTCAATGGAAAAATATTTATCAAAAAAAATATAAATAAAGGTAAGAGAAATAGAATATGTTGTGGATCATATAAAACTGCGGAGGAAGTGCCAACTTATATCCCACCTCACCATCTCTCCCTAACACCATAATGGGACCATAAAACATTTCAGAATGTTTACTCCCTCTACCAAAACTCTACTGTCCACATTATGTGGATAGCTTCAAGAACATGGGGTCCCCACTTATAACAATAAAGACCTCCCCATACAGTCGACACAAGTCTTTGGGAAGTCCTATGATTCTTTGATCATGTCTCTAACAAGACGAACCTTCTATGTCATTCCATGCACCACATCTGGTACAAGAAAATGTACCTCCCTAACCTCTGACCAACATAATATAGAATGACTTGGGCTTTTAGGTAATTCCTCTAATGGGGCCATGATAATGGAAGGGTGATAGCTACTATTATATGTGAACATCACCAAGGATAGGTTTTTTACCAAATACCTACAATATTACATGATGCATGCCCACAATATAACATCTCGTGTCTGGATAGACCACTCTAGATTCCAATATTTCTATGGGTGGAAAGGAGTGCTGATGAGAAATTGGGGACCAAAATCATACTACCGTACTCACCATAATCTTGAGTTAAAACTAACTTCATAATATGATAAAATGGTCCAATCAACCCCATTCTACTACACCACCTTTTTCACATTCCTTTTGGCCAAGTAATCCACTACACCAGACTTCATGATCAATATGAATTGGGAAAATTTATTTAACAGATCCCCTATAACCGAGATATCATCATAGCCTCCATAAGACCTATATATCCCTATAAATATATAGATTGTTATTTAATCCCATTTCCACTAAGGAACATCCAAGGGGTATAAAAAAGGTACATATTGTTCGACATTCTCTTACTTGCGAACCAAGCACTTCTCTACAAACTCTGCCACGTCTCGTTTCATCACTGGACACCAAAAATATATTTTCATCAATGGTAAATCATGGAAACTCATGGATTCACCCTTAATGGTGAGATATGAAACTCAGGAAGGACTACATTGTGTGTTGTTACTAGAAAAAATAACATCCCATTAATCATTATGTGGTTCCTATCATCCTCTACCAACCCCTCTAGAGCATCATCATAGAAAACATGATCATGAATCATCTCTTTCTCTGAGTATCCCCATTGAGACTCCTCCACCTAATGTTTCTGAAAATACATAACCTTCCATTAATATGATCATCCTCTACCACCATCCTCCCTCATATGTAATTTCATGGATACAAACTTCTCTATTTCTCTTGAAGCATCTGCAAACTCTTGGAAAACCTCCCTCTTCGACATCTAGCTAAATTCATTAGAAACCACATTTCCCTTTCCTGAGGTGTAGGACATTTCCCTATCATAGTTTTTAAGAAAAAACATGCAAATTCTCTGTTATAGATATATATTTTGTTGGGAAAAGATATAACATAAGATATTTTGATCTATGAAGACCACAAAATTCTCTCCAATGAGGTTATTTCGCCACAACATCAAAGTGTACACTACTGATGAGAACTATAGACATTGGCATTGTAATTACGATCATTGGGATGTTACTTACTCGGCTCATAAAGTAACAATTTTCATTACTAAATCATCACACATCACAAATCCTAGATGGTAAACATCACAAAACACCACAGTTATCAACCCTTCCTCTAGAAATCGGAGAAATGGAGAACTGAAAACCCTTTACTTCAGGTAATGGAACTATAACTAGCAAAGACCACTTCAAAAAAATAGGTTTCCTTCATATTTAATGATGTTAATGGGGATGAAAATTGAGATAAATTGTGAAAAAATATCTGATAATAGTCAGCAAGGACAAGGATAAAATTAACATATTCCACATTTTATTGTGATGGACCAGAAACAACTACTTTATCATTTAGTAGGTCTACAATGAAACCCTTACGAGACAACGCATGCCTATGTAAATTCACCTATTGTGTCTATAAATTATACATGGACAACATTCTATAGAGATGGTGGAATTGAAGGACTTGTAGGACTATCATGAGATGCTCAATATGTTAATCCCTTGAATTAGTGTAGATCAGGATATCATTGATGAACATGAGGATGAACCGGTCCAGGAACTCATCGAAAACAGTCTAAATAAGTTCAATGATCATAGATGTTGCATATGTAACACCGAACAGTATAACGATAGTCCAAATGTTCTCATACATATATCTAAAAGTAGTATTCAGTAGATCACCCTCCATCACCCTTAGCTATTGATATCTACACTGCCGATCGATATTAAAAATTCATCTTTCCCCTATCATCAGGGCTAAAAAATCGTCTATCATTGGACGAGGGTAACTATTATTTATCTTCACCTGATTCAACCTTCGATAGACTATACACAACATCCGAACCAAATTGACCTTCTTTGAAAACAACACTTGAGCACCCTATGGTGACAGATTATGCTCGATAAATCACTTCTTGATAAGATCATATATCTGAATACACACTCTAGCAACATAGAAGCATTCCATTGTTAGAGACCATAAAAATTGGGCACTTATTGGGTTTCAGTACTATCTCAATCTCAACATCATGTTGAGGGGGTAGAATGACAAAATATTAGGGGGAATCATATTGAAACTCCCCCATAACTCTTAGAACCTCTAACATCTCTCCATCCACAAATTCTACTAAAATATCATATAACAAGGAAAAAAGGGTCTCCGTACACCAATATCCCACCTGATAACCCCACTCACCAATAATAACCAAATGATGAACATCTGTATTTGAAAACATTACTCTCCCAAATAATTAGTCGATAACAATATTTACAGAATAAAACTAGTTAATGAAGATTATGACATCATATGGCTGTGTTTGCAACATGACTACATCCCCATGGTATTATTGAGAGACTGTCATCAATCATCAACTCTGAAAAAAATAAAAAAAGATTGCATTTCGTTGAAATGGAATACTCGACAATAGAGTAATGTTATACCACTCAATGTCTAGACCCCAAACATATGACATAGGAGGTTTCGAAAAGAAGTTTGAATATATTAAATCAAACAAATCCCGAGAAAGTGTACTATAAAATTGATCATACATCTAATGAATTGTTGTCATGTCAGAATGGCTACATCAGTTATGTTCAACTGACCACATGTTGATCCATTACCCCTCTACTGATTACCACCTCCAGAACCATGCTTGGGTCATAGTACCAAAGTATATGGGGATTCCTGAGGTTGCACTCAAACTTCTTTGTCTTCCCTTAGTGTAGAAAAATCTTGTTGTCCCTACTACTGAAACTATCTCCTCAGTAACTATGGATGAGGATGATACAGAGACAATCATTGTCTAAAAAAATTCTTGGGGATCCTCTGAGAATTTATTTCCAATATGGATACGAACTGAAAAAAATAAAAACATTGGTACCATTTTCACAGGAAACGAATGAGGGATATATGGTCAAAAAGGAAGTTGTTGAGGTAGCCACCCAACTTTTCAGAACCTTGAAGGTCCTAGAACATAAGATCTACCTATAGTTACCCTACCTCTCTATGAACCATGATTGATCACATCTCAAGCTAATCCTCATTAGGAGTTCATCTTCTCAGTCACCTTCTCTTAATCTAGAATACCTAGATATGATAGAATTGTAAATGGAGTAACATCAGACTAGATAAATGGATATAGTGCCTCCTCAATAACCCTCGCAAGAGACTCATCATCTAGAAATAGATCATGTAAAAAATAAACGGTTTCCTAGAAAAAGATCCAAAGTTTATGTAATGACATAATCCCTTGTAGGAGGGAGAGTATTTTATGCCTATTCTGTGCCTTCATATTCAACAATAGGAACTCTGCTTGGAATTCGGTCTCAAATTCGATCAAAAAAACTTCTTCTTCCTTTATAACCCCTAGAAAATAATTCCACTAGTAATGTGCAATACCTCTCTTTTAGAAGACCACCAAGGGAACCCGATACTATACTAGTGCCCTGATCGAACTGAAGGCGACCTTCAGCTCCTCAATCTAGATTTCCATCTCCATGTCTGACACACTACCATTGTATATTCCCAAATCATGGTGCTATAAATAATGAAACATCTTCTGCATGTGGTTGTCCTCTTCAACTGGATCGGCCCTATGTAAATAAACTAGATTAGCAAGACATAACTCCACTTCTTGTGCCACAAATGGAAGATTTGTGGGATCAATAACTGAAAATTAATGAATGATTTCATAATTCCAAGTAGTATAGAATTTTACATCAGATTGATTTATATGTTATTAAAAAAATTATGTTGTTCATTTCAAAATTCCCAAAACAACCCAGTTGAAACAAGAACACAATTTAATATGATGCATGAATCTATCCTAGTTATCTACCCTGAATATTTCATAGCTTCACATGGTAATTAGGTATACATAGAGTCCTTGTATCGGATCATGGGGGCTATAAAATCACATTTCATTGCTACTCTTCCTTGGAATATCTCACGCCCAATGGTCACCTAACATTGTTTCCCTATGAACCCATGAATACCTCAATGTGGATAACCCCAAGCTGCATATTATCTCTCATAAATCACCTATGATACCATTTTTCATGACCCCACTCCCACCTATGATGCCCCTCTTAGGCTGGAAATAAAGAAATGAAGATAATGACCCGCGAGTGTCACCACTAGTAGGCATTGGGTTAGAAATTGCACAAGGGGTTTATAAATCTTACAATATGGGAGGAATTACCAAATGTTTTTGAAACATGATTATGAGATATGATAAATCATCCATAATGAAACTTCCGACCATACAACAAAAAAACAAAAATGCATTCCCCAATCATGTGTAAAAAACTAATACAAATACAAATGTTTCTAAAGTAAATACCAAAAATAAATCTATGAAATGACATAACTATTGTCATGATCTGAGCTAGTAGGTTCCAACATGGTCTACATAATCCTCATGGAAAACTGAATGCACTTTGATATAAGTTGGGTGATCATAGAAGTATACTTATTTAGAGGAATAATGTATCTCATCCACATGTGAAAGAGGTACACAAATGGATCCATGAGAAAATGACATTACAATACAAAACGTACGCAGGTATGCTAACCATCCCAATGTCACAATGTTATTCTCACCAAATATATCAATTCATGTAGTATAATATTATGCACATCGATGATAGGGTACCCCACACATCTTTCCCCATGATTATTTTCCCTCCCACCACAACAACAAAAATCATGGTGCTCCCACCTCTTTTAAACATACCACATCATAACCTTCACATAGACAGTGAGGCCTTACGATCACATCACTCCCATAGAAACATGGGACCCACAACTGCATCATGCCAGTAGAATATTGAGCCTCATAACCACATCAAGCCCATAGAAACAAAGGCCTCACAACCGCAGTGTGTCTCATCCTTAAGACACGAGGTAAATCAAAACCCACCTCATTTTGAAGACACATCGTAAAATATAATTTTCCAGCACACAAATGGTTTCTACAAGCCAAAAACTGCATAATAAATATTAGACCATCAATATTTGGAAGTAGTATGGAAGAGTGTGTGGCAAATCCTCCATCCTCCCACCTATATTTTTGGGAAATACACCCTCCCTCGGGATGATGGGGTTGTTCATCTTATAGTTCTCAACTAGTGTGTGGTGCTTATTGAAATCACAAGAACATATAGTGTAATTATAAATTGTATCATGTTCATAATCCAAACATATGGGATTCACAAAAATAACTGGACAACTAAAAAAACCAGAATTACTTCAAATTCATTATTCATTTATTTTTATTAGTAACAGTCACATCAGATGTTGGTAATTTGAAGAAGCTTCAGAAATATTCTTCGCTAAACACCCAAAAATTTAATTATACAGAATTAAATATAGTTAACCACCCAACCAATCATTTATTGATCCATTAAAAAACTTCATACCATTAATCAAATGAACTCATGTCACATCAACATTTTTATGTTTTCTTTTCTTCCACCACTACCCTAGAGACAATTAAAAAAATCATAATCCAAAGATCACATCATTCCACTACCTCTCTCTTTAACAACAATTCATGGAAAACCACTCTCCAATACCTAAACTCTGGGAAAGTATTCATACATTATCCATATGGAAAAAACCTTGTTAAATTATCCATACAATCAACTACAATAATCATTCTACCATTTAATCATGCCAATTCCGGAAACTAAATTGAGAGAACCCCTAACTCATATCCTCACCCAGTAGAACATCTCATTAGATCAATTTTTAGCATCGCTACTACCCACCCACACAACAACAGTCACATCCCCACCGTACACCACATCAATCTACTTCCCCACACACAAATCACACATCAAACCAGACATCATAACCATAAATTAGTGATTTAGGTTTCAACAAGGGCATATTATTTAAATATTACATTATAAATTGAGGTTGTGGTTATAGAATCCAAAAGATTTTTTTTATCAGTTTAATTTAATGAATATAAATGGTTTATAGATTTCATATAAATAGACATTCTATAGAAAACCAACAACGAGAATTCACAAGCTATCATTGGTGCACAAAAAGGGACCCCTAATGATCATAATTTTAAGTGGGTAGTTTGAAAAAATAGATAAAACGTTAAAAAGGGAATGAAGAACAACATGAACATAAAACACTTTTCCTAGGCCATGGTATATTAATCCATTGAAGATTCAATTATATTTATTAACTATAATTCAGAGATAATTCAAAGGGAAAAACATTTATACACCCACCCAGCATGATACACAATTGAGAGAGTTGAATTATAATGTTCCTAGAAGAAGATGCGATATAAACATCATTATTGCACCGAGATAGGGGAATAAATGTGATGTAGGAAAACACTAGGGGGAATGACCCAAAATCCAGAATCTGATCGCACTACTCCTATGGGAAGAATAAATTTGTGCTCCACATACCATGTGAAAACTAGATGTAAGAACAATGACGAAGGGTATATTATCCTGGGAAATATCTAAACAAAGCATTGGTTTAGGTATGTTTTTTATATAATTTTAATGGAGGATCTCAACAAGTTAGTGCATTTTGTTGGAGTAAAATACCCCATGGGAACTTATTTATTTCTGATATTTGTTATGGGATTTCAATTGGACTCAAATACTTTAAATATGTGAATAAATTTATTTTATGTATTTGGAGACATCATATGTGAAAAAGATATATTTGGAAGTACTGTTACGAGACACCATCAAGTGAGGCACTATTCAAAGATTCACTACTCTCGGGTCACCATTGGGTGAGGAATAGTTCAATGAGGAACCACTCACTAGTCACTATTAGGATTGGCATCGCAAAATAAGGCACTGCTCACTATTCACCATTTTGTGAGGCACCACTCAATGATGTAGTGCTCGCATGTCAACATTCATGAGCAACCATTAGCTGAGACACCATTTGGTGAGTGACCACCAACGAGTCACGGCTAGTGTGAGCCACAATTAGAAAATGACCTCTATAGATGCATGTCCAAGGTGACACCATTAGTGTGACACTACTAGGGTGTCACCATCTGGCTGAAACCAGCATGGTGATGATCTTATAGTGATACCGCGGGTCTGAGACTGCGTTGGAATGCATAGAAAATTGGGAATTCTGAGAAGTGATGAAAGGAGATACCTTGATCTCCAAGAACACCTCAAACACAAGATTCTCTAGTAGGAATTGAATAGAGAGGTTTGATCCAATACAAATTTTGTTTTAAATCACGTTTAAAGGGTTTGTAATTATAATTTTTTCTATATTAAAAGGTTATTCATTTCAAATTTTTATCATTGAGACACGTATTATATTATTCACATAATTCCATTTTTGTTCTCCCTTTATGTTCAATATTATATATTTTATAATGAATTAATTTTTTCATGGAAATTTAATTTAAAATTGAATCTAACTATTTCATGATTATTTTATTCAAATACTCCACATTATTATATAATTTATTTTTTATGGTCCTCCATTATCAGGTCATAATAACTCTTTTAAAAACAACCAAGATTAAAATATTATAAGATATGATGATTTTATGGTGTATTTAAGCTAACCATTTTCATAAATGAAAATTTTCTCTCTAATGTATTCTTCCTTAAAGATTTTATTTTTTTATCAATATTCATTTATGTTTAAAAAAATCAAAGTTATCTTAAAAGAGTTTCTTCCATATCAATGTTTTTACATCTCAAAAATTTTGTCCTCAATTTTTTTTGGAAAAATAATATGTAATATTTTTAATGTTTCTAAAAATTTTCATTTCTGTTTTCCAATGGGAATTTTTACATTATTTTTAATGATGCAGGTTTTAAATAAGGTTAACTCAAAATGTGACAAAGTTATATTTTCCTTTCAGAATTAATGGTTTTAAAACCCATTGAAAATTTTCATTTGATAAAACAATTTATATATTAAAAGTATCCAACATAAATTAATCAATTTAATTTTATTGTTTCCCAATAATTGTTTTCCTTTTTAAGGAAAATTTATGCATTTTTTATTTCTGTCTTATTAAATATTTTATAAAATATATATTCTACCAATATTTCTAAATTACATTAAATTTTTTTTCCGATGTTTATATAAATAAATATTTTTTAAAAAATAAATATTTTCCATGTTTTTAAAATCATGTTTTTTTAAAAAAATTTGTCTTTTAAAATGGTGTATTAATAAATACTCTTTTAAAATTAAATATTTTCAATGAATTATCATTTAAATTTTTTTAGAAATATCATATTTTAATGTATATTTTTTCAAACTAATTGTAATAATTTTTTAATAATTATTTCTTTTCCATAAGAAAATGTTTTTGAATGTAATAATTACTTGAATGTTTCAAAATGTTCTGTTGGATTTTTTTTAATTATTTTTCCCCCCATTTATTTACCATAAAAAATTTAATTTTTATGATCATATATATATTCTTATTATTTGATTTATTTTTGAAAATTGGATTTTTTATATTCTATGAATTTTATCTTTACAATTTGGGATTATTTTGAGTGGATTAAGAAACTCATTCTCGTTCCATGTGTTCTTTATAAGATAATTAATGGTTGATTTTTTATGGATCCCATATATATGGTTGATCATGGGTGTGATATTATATCACCCTCCAATAAATCAGCTCAGGTTTATATCTCATTATATTAATAGGGTACACAAAACTATTTTCCCAATACAAAGCGTTTCATGAGAGGATTTATACCGGAAAAAATGGTATACATGAGGGTTTATCCCAAGCCATAATTTTATGTGAGATGATTTATCCTGAGAAAAATTGAATTATATATTATTTATCCCAATCCAGATGGTTAAATGATAGTTTTTATCCCAAGCCCAAGGGTACATGGGAAGAGTCTCCAAAGACCAAAAGGTACATGTGTGGTTTCATGAAGCTAGTTATAAGATGAATGTTTTCATCAGTATCCTCAAATCATAGTTTATATTCATATTTTTATCCCAAATTATTATATATTGATGAAAATACTATGATTATTCTCAATTATTCAAGGTTAATGTATTGTGATTATACAAAATGATTACTATGGAATATGTTTGTTCATTTGAGATTACATGTCCATTGATCTTGAATTATCGAAAACATTGATTGGTATAAAATATTTTTACTTTCAATGATATCCTCTTACCAAGTCTTCTCATATTCAAATTATATACACTTGGATTACATGTTAACATATTAACCATTAATGTTTGTTTGATTTCCCAAATATATATTGTTTTTATTTATCATTGGTAATTATGATATTATATTTTTTGGAAAGTCTAGTTGGGACCCATGAGGTGTTCTATTATAGAAAAAATATTATAGATCGAGATTCTTATATGGCCAATCTCTAAGACACAAAACAAATATGACCTCAGGTTGGGGTAATATTTTTGTCATCAAATAATAAAATCATGGTATCGATGAATTATTTATGTTTGTTTATTTGAGGCCTTAATTGGTGATATTAGAAGAATACTTTAGATATTTCTAGAGAGTGAATTGAGTATTTTTTATATATGTTAATAATGAAAATAGTAAAAACTTGAAGATAATCCAAAAATTACATGAACATCATTATGTCTTGGTAATGTAGATATTAGGTTCGTTTTCCATGAAATTTCATCCTTGCCTATATACTATTATGTGTACATTGTTTTGGAACATATATACCTATTAAAAAACCATACAATGAGTTAGTATAGTATATCAAAATTTAATTTCTGGTGAATGTTGAATGTCCCATATCTAAGTGTCCAACTGGAAACAATTAGTTGAAATGCAATTGTTAATTCAAGTATTAATCATGAATCATTATGAGGGATTTGAGGATTATTGTACCTAGTATAGTTCTAGGTCATAGTGATAATATTTACATTGATAAACTCAATAGAGTTATAGGTTTGTCTAATTATTCCATAGTATAAAATGAATTTGTCAATGAGGATGGCATATTTTTACAAATGATTTAATATCCATGTTTCAGATGTCATATAAAATCATTTAGTTAATTGTTTTGGTTAATACATGATCATGAAAAAAGAATCTACGAATGGTACATAACAAAAACCATGTATTCCTTATTACCTAATAATGGATCAAACATTAATGGTTTAATCTTAGTATATTAATAGTGTTAATGAAAAATGTGTTTTATAATAACATCTATGATAAAGATGATTTTTTTTTATTTAGAATTTTAAACCATTATTTTATTAGATAATTCCATTAGTGAATTAAAATTTTTATGTTACATTGATAAATTATAATGTTATTGAGGTTAAAATAAATTGTCACCCACATGGACATGTAGAATCTTATTAATTCTAGAAGAAAAAGATTAATCATCTACAAGCAAAATTATATATAAAATATATGAAGTAAAAACAATTATTACTATCCCTATGATATATCCCATTCATCACCTAAATACATTCAAACTATTTTCTTGAACAATTATTCGCAATCCTCTAGCCACCAAAAACCTATGATCGGTATATATTTATATGGTAACTAAGTGTCATGGATACATGAGTACGGTGTGAGTAAATATCTATAGGGAATCTCCAACATGGTCCTGTTAATATCTAGAAAAAAGGGGGTGTATATTGGTTACATGAAGATATAAATAAATAAATATAACAAAAGTTTAAATAACATAATCATCATCGATCCTCAGGTTCAAATGTAACACCTATGATTGAATATAGCTACATATGACAGTTCAATAATGTCCTTAATCATGTTATATAGTCATTACAACCAACATAAAGCCTATGTATGACCCCCCTCGAGAAACTCCAAGGAAATCAGGTTGTATCAAGCATCATCACCAATTCGTAGGAGGTGGTCCAATGAAATCAACGTTAATTAGGCATAGTGAAGATCCATTTAATGTATGCCTTTTAAATATAATATAATAATACATAATTTATATCCCTAGATTGTGATACTAGGTGATCAATATTCATCATACATAAATCCAATCACTATGAGGTAATCTAAGGAAATCAATATCCGTGAGATATAAAAATAATCCCCATGTTGTAATCATAGGAGATCAATAGTAATCATTTGTAAATTCCTAACCCCAAGAGTTAATATTATGAATTTTATAATCGTAGACATAGAGTACATATCCATGGAGAACATTGAAGTCATCCCAAGTGTGTAAATATGTCAGAAATGGAAGTATATATCTACAATAATGACTAATTTTTTCTTCTCATTAGGGGTATCATTTTTGACTACCCATCTCAAAAAATAGAGACCAGCCGCTCATGTGAATTTTTTATCATCACCAATAAAAAACTATAATTCTCACCACATTTAACTAGGTTTATGGTGGCACTCAGAATAATCACTAGCCATTACCTGCATGAACATTCATGAGGTAGGTCACAACATTATTGCACTGACCAAGACCCCAATGTTGAACCACAAATTAAGCCCCTAAAATGTTCCAATTAATCAAAGTACCATATCTTGGGTCAAAATCCTTCACACAATGGTTACTAAATACATTGAATCATTGTGGTCATCACATATCCTCATTGACCTCATATAAAATCTTATATCGATATCAATTAATGGAAATGTCTTCAAGAGCAACAATATTCCATGATACCATTGATATACCCATGGTTCACCAACGTAGTTAATAACTTATAATTTGGGGATGAACACTAACTCTATGTATATCATGATTAGCCTATATAATTTAATGAATCATACATTTATTTAATGGACCACTCAATCCTTGATGTCTTTTCACAGTTATATATCTACTCATAGAGAACCATGGAACCAATAGTAAAAGATTTTATATTCTTTTCATTCATTCATGTTGTCAACCCAATGGTTTAGTAAATCATCAAAAAAATTAATAATCACTCTAATTTCTATCTATGATCAATAAAATAAATCCCATTTAGAAATTAATATAATGAAAATTAGAAATTTTTTCATACATGAATTTTATTTCAAATAAAATTATTCCATTAAAAATCAGTCAATTAAAATTAGAGAGATAAAACATATAACATAGAATAATAAACATGTTTAATACTATATTGTTCTATTTAAATGAACACATAATTCAATATATATTTATTCCCTTTAATGTATCTTATAATACCTCACCTAATCTCATCTAAGTGTAATAAAATATCTCCCAACCATATAAGGATCAGGTAACCTTCTCCCAACAAAATGGTGACCCACATCATAAAAATGTCCCTTTTATTAATCATTAAACACCACATCTCAAACTAAATCTACAAAAAAATGGTAATATATTTTTAGATATATTCTTGGGATGTGCTCTCACTAATCCATAATGAAGCCCAATACAAACATATTATTCAAGCACGATTCAATGGAATAAAAAATCCCTTGAAATTGTGATGAAATAAATATAAAATCACAAATGAACATGGAGGAATCAAGATAAAAAAGAATCTGTCGGGGGTGTTGCCCCGTTCATATGAGGGAGAAGAATTGGGCTATCGGGATTTAAATGATTTGTTGGAAAATACTAAAATTTCCCCCTTACCAAATATTTGTAGAATCCATGATTTGGATATATGTTTTACCAAATAACGCACCAACAATGATGAAGAAATTCACCCTGAAAATACACATCACATAGTTTGGATTAATGGGTTACCAATGATTGTGCCAACAATATAAAACTTCTCAGAAAATGAAGCACAAAATTTTCATAGGTATTGTGGATGCATGAAACATGACTATAAAAACTTAATTCATTCAAATTTTATTGAAATACACATGTTCACACTTAACCATGCAAAAATTGTAGATGTTAAATTACAATTTATAAACTGAATTAGAAACCTCATCATTTTTAGGTTTCTACACATTTTCCCATAAAACGATCTCACTCGACTATCCATTTTAGAATATCCTAATAAATATATGAAATTTAACTAGAAAAATTTGAGAGTCATCTAAGAAGACGAGGAACCTAGAAAACCGTTATCTTTATCTATAAATATCCAATTGATGTTCTCCATCTTTTAGAAGTATCTTCATAATCGTTTTTCATAAAATTAATATCTTATGAATCTAAAAAAAAATTGGAATTAAACACATGTTATTTCATGGGGTTTTAAAACATTCCTACCATATAATATTTAATTCACAAGAATACCTAATTATATTTCTTTGTAAATATATATTTATCCTAACTATTAATTAGTTATCAAATTGCTGCATTCTGTATTTGAATGAAAAATATGCTCCCTCAATGCACCTATAAAATTGGTGTCACATCCTAGGTAATTATAAAATTATACCTTTTAATATTTATTAATATTTATGAATTAAATAGTAATTTTAATTTTAAATGGACTCAATGTTTGATAGTGTACCTATCCCACAATAATGTTTTTCACTGAAATCTTACGTTAAACACAAGAATACGTTATTTAGAAAAAAATTATTATTAATATTATTATTTTAAGTTGTAGTAATTTCATAATAATCATAATGGATGGAATAAATGATGTTAAAAATATTATAAAAATATGATTCAAACTTGTTTATATAATGATTAATTGGGAAGAATTTTTTTAAAAATGTAAAAAACCAATTGAATATAAGAAATTTTTTTTTTAGAAAAAAATTTGAATGGAAATAAATAACTTTATAGTAAAATAATATCATTATTTATGGATTTTATTAATGAAATATATATATTTTAATTTTTAATTTTAATTTTTAAAATTACTCTTATATTTTTTCTAGACATGATATACGAACAAGTTACTTTTTGGATAAATGAAGTATTTTTATAAAAGTAATGTTTTACCATATTTTATTGGAGAAACCATTTTAAATATGGGTCTGACACTTTAATATGAATTATTTGAAAAAAATATTATTTTTCTTTGTAATAAGGACACAAAAATTTACTTTTAATTAATTTTTGTATTTTAATGAGAAAATTAATTATTAATTAATAGTTAAAAGCACTGTAATTTAATTCAAAAGTTAATTTTCGAATATTTTATTTATAAAGTAATTTTTGTCTTTTAAATTGTTTTAATGTGTAATACGATTATTTTTTTTATAATTTAATATAATTTAGTTCATTGGAAGAAATTTCATATTGAAATCGAATAGAAAAACAATATTAACATTTAAATATTTTACTTAAAAAAACTCATTTTCTCATTCTGAAAAGGTGATTAATTTTAAATTTAATTTTTACCCATATATTAAATTAATATTTAGACAACTAACATAATTTTATATAATAACTATGAAAAATATGTCCTATAGGATCTACATAATTTTTTGTAAATAGTATCCTAAATAATTTATTAACTATAGTTAATTGGTAAATTTGGTAAATAAATGAAAAGAATATATTAAAATAATATAATATAACCCTAAAATACGTACTAATATTATTTAATGAGTTATAGATGACCATGAAAAAAATTAGGATGAAATCATTACATTTCGAGGCCACATGGGTTTGATTTTGACATTAATAACATTTTATTTAAGTTTAAAATAAAAATATCATAAACCTGACTCTTGTTACTATTTTTATTATGGTGTCATATACGTGATACGATTGACTATAAATATTAATTATGAATATAAAAATATTACCTATATAAATTTAATTTATTTAAAATTTTTTAGAGATAAATAATTTACTTTAATTAGGACATAATGATGAAACAATGATAGATTTATTAAAGGAAGAATCAAATAATGGATTATGATAATGTTAATTGGAATATAATATGAAATTTTTTATGCCATAAAATAATTTTATAAGATATTATGACATTTTATAAGTTTATTAAATGGTTTTATCAAGTTTATCTCTTTATTTTTATTTTATATAAATATAATAATATGAATAATGTCAAAATTGATATAATTGATATTTTATAAATATAAGAAATTACCGAACTATTTAAAAATGATAAAAATATTTGAAAGACTAAAAGTATAAATTATAAAGTCGAATAGTTCATAATTAGTCAAATTATGGGAATTTTACCAAATATAATTAAACTTTTTATCCACTTAATATCTAAACTTTTGCCACCACAACTATAATTAAAATAGAAACTTTAAGGGTAAAACAAATATATAATGAATAAAAAAACACAATACATGACTAAAAATTCTATTATGAGAGTATTTCTAACAATCCTCATTTTAACTTCGACATGACTAATGTTAGAGTCTCTTGGACTAAAAAATAATTTATATTAATTTAATACTTTAAGAGTTTCTTATGGTACCACCTCCCCTATCCTATAAAAAAACCATTCCATCTCTAATAATAACTCTTAATTAACTCTTGTATTTATCCAAGATCTACCATAATTCATTTATATTATCCCTACCCACATACTTGAGCCCTTAATATAGGCATATAAAACTTCTATGATCTGTTAAGTTGTTCTTCAAAGGCGATCAAACGAATGAGATGTATCATTTTGTTTAAGTATTCCAATTTTCATATTCCTTCCACATACATAAAATGATCTTATATGAATATTAAAATGAAAAAATTATACTTAATATAATTATATGTTAATTTTTCAATATCATCACATAAATCGATTTCCACATCTATTAAATAGAAATGGAATTAATCATTCATGCTTATGTGTAATCGATCACCTCCAAGAACATATTAAATTTGTTTTCCATAGGCATCTATCATGACTGATTATAATAATGAAATCAATATTATTATGGGATATTAATAACATATTAATCATTATAATTTAAAAATATATCAATTACATTCTTACTTTCAAGCGCATGAAAATGTAAATGTTGCTTGTGCGTACATCTGAACTATCCCCTTCATAGATTTATGTGACTCATTTTTAATCATAATATTACTTACATGATATATATAAGAATATATAAGTAATTATTTTTAGAATAAATAAATTATTATTACTTTGGAATGATAAAATAATAATTACCTTATTTCCATAGTGATCAATGAAAAATAAAAAATGTTACTCAGGCATTTGTACAAAGTCATTCAATCTAAATCATTTTTTCAATTCAAAGTATATATATAAGTATATATATAAGTGGGTTTTATGATATATAAGTATATATAAGTATATATATAAGTGGGTTTTAATATATATATATGTATATATATAAGTGGGTTTTATGATATAAGTATATATTAGCATATATATATAAGTATATAATAATTATATGATATATAAATATATATATATGTGGATTTTATGTATATCTAAATCATTATTTGAATTAAAAGTCCTTCTATCTATGTGAACCAAATGATGATGAAATCAGGAGGAAAGAATGATCATGATATAATGTTCATTGTTTTGGGAATAGTTTTATTAAATCATTTGAAGGAGAAATAAAATTGAAATATGTCAATATATATATAAGACATCATGAATTAGGATATCGACGTAGTTATGTGTTAGGATGCACATGATAGGTATAATACAACATTTATGGTTAAATAATGTTATGATGATTATGAGAATTTTACCTCACATGTGGAGTATTTTATAGGAATGATATAGTTTTAGAAAAAGGACAACCCGATGGACGGCTGAGAACCCATCGTGTTTGTAATGGTTGTGTGGATAAAACCCACAATTGGAGGGAGAATATGTTGCCTCACCTACCACTAGCATACTGAATGTACCAAGTTAGTATGGCCTCAACTTTTTAGTTAAACGAATTGATCATAATAATAATTTCATTTTGTAAAATTATGATTTATCAAATATATATCCTCAGTTGTGGAAATTGAATTGGTGATTGATTGATAAATGATATTTTGGATGATTTTCACTAATTTTAGAACCCTATATACTGATGGAAAATATTAAAATGTGGGATTATATTCAAGGTGTAATGGTTGAAAATTATTTTGGGAGAACCATTTTTCTCATTATGGACTCATAGGTAATTAGGTTATTTATGCAAATGATTAACCTATATCCATGGATATGTGATTAGGTTAATATATTATTGGAATGATAAATTAATAGTTATATATTTTGTTTGATGAAAAATGTTAAAATTTATCTTGGATGACTATCTGATCATTTTATATTGATTTTTGGGTTTTATTCGTAGTTTAAATTATTTTGTTAATTTATATGGATAGTTATTTTATAATGGTCTATTTGGATCGTTGGGCATAACTGTGAATTTTGGAGATTAAAAGTAGTCTTTATTCTTATAATATATTATTATTTTGGGGAATTATCTTATATATTCCTAAACATGCTGCTTTCTGTTAATTATCTAACAAATTAGAAATGGATAGTTAATCTTTTGAAAATTATGTGATGATATAAATGCTGATTCAACTTTAATACTCATTACATGGAGAAAAATAATTTTGTGGTTTAAATTAATTAAAGGATAGAACAATACTTATCATGAAAGTATGTTTCTCAATATTATTAGTCTATGTAGTAAAAAAATTCCAAAACATTATGAAAAGAATACTAAATTTTTTAAAAAAATTGTGTTACTATTACTACTACATAATCAAAGACCATTTTCCCCATCACAAGTTTGCAATTTTCTAATTTTTAGGTTTCTTTGGCTCATTTTTTCTATTACTCCCCATCATAACATGATAGTATGATTTTACTCCACATCCATGTGTTCATACATAGAATACTAGTATGTGTTATCTTGGATTATCTTTTATCTTTTCTTTTGTAATTTTAAAGTTGAAGCTTAATTGACTCTATTTCTAATGTGGGATTATTATGATATAATTTTTAAAATAGAAACCATAGTTACCGAGACAAAATTTGACATTCTAAGGATGTTATTTCCAAATGTGTGGAATGTTATAAAATTCTAGGAAATTAGAGAATAATGCATATTCATACCTATTCATATTTATTATTTTTTATTAATTTTATAGTAATTTTACGTAAATAGTGATGCTATTTCTGATTGTGTACTCAATATGGAACAATGAGTTTCTCTGAAATATTATGTTCCACATGAGACTATGTTATCCGAAAAAGTAATATATTATTAAAACTATTATTTCAAGATGGAGTTATCTAAGAGTTTTTAGAACAGAAATAATGAATGTTATTAACTAAATTATAAATATAGGGTAAACACTTGTTTCTATAATTATTCATTGGTAGTAAATTAATTAGAATCGTAAATAAAAACTAGTTGAATATAAATATTGGGTTTTACTAATACAAAAATTTAAATGAAAATTAATTTTATTATAAAATAATAAAACATTCATTATTTATTTAATAAAGAAATATTTAATTAATATGATAAGTTTAATGTTTAAAATATATCATATAAGTTTTCTACACATGATATATGATCTAATACAATTTTTCTGAGAAAATAATTTTTTCTAAATTTCTATTTTACAGCTTTTTGAGGGAGAAAACATTTTCAATATAATTTTGAATCTACTATTGGTTATATTTTAGAAAATAAAGTAGTTATTTTGAATTAGTACAAAAAGATTTAATTTGGATGTATTTTTGAATTTTTATGATAAAATTCATTTTATATGAATAGTGAAAAACAATGCATTTTAATTCAAAAATTATATTTTCATCTATTATATTTATATATTTATGTTATCAATTTAATTGGTTTTAATGTGTTATTTTTTTATGTTCGTATCATTTATTATAATTCAGTTTATTTGAATCAATTTAATATTGAAATTGAATAGAAAAACTATGTATATTTTTGAGCATCTTACTTAAAAAATACATGTTTTTTCACTCTGACAACTACATTAACATTAAATTAAATTTTTTTCCACCTTTTTGAATTGAATTTTCAAAAAAACTATCATATATGATTGTAATATTTTTTGAACAATGTGGTTTAATAGGATAAAATTAATATTTGGTGGATAGTAACATTAGTATTTCATTTCTCATGGTTAAAGGGTAAAAAAGGTAAATAAGGGAAAAATAATATTATAATAATATAAAACTCCCCTAACACTTGTAATAGTACTATTAGATGAGGGGTGGTCTACCAATATAATACATGGGTGTAAATGTTGGACTTTTTAATCCACCAGGGTGTGATTATGAGTTAAATAAATTTTTTTTAACGTAAAAAATATATCATAAACACACATTTTGTTACTAATTTTTTTTTGAATATATTTCTTATATAAGTGATCTCACAGAAAATAATTGAAAATTGGATATATAAAGTGAATATCTATATCATGGTAATTTATTAATAATTTTTTTGGAAAAAAATCATAAAATATAGTTATGACACAATGACGACAAGTGATTCGATTATGATAATATTATTTTTTACATTAAATAAACATTAATTAAGTTTATAATCATACCTAGGTGAATATGGAATTATATAGGTATAAGTTTTTTTTGTTGATGTTATCCCAATATTTTTATTTTATTTAAATTCAATAAAATGTATAATGTCAAAATTTACATAATTGATATTTCAGAAACATATTAATTTATTAATATTTTTGGGAAATCCTAAAAATTGTTTAAAATTTAAATGTGTATATACGAAGGCATAAATATCTATTATGATTCCAATTATGGGTAATTTTTCGTATATAATTAATATTTATTGCATTTTAATATTTTTAATAGTGTTGTAACATTTAAAATTAAAACATGAAATTTCAGTGTAAATAGAACAGAAAAGGATTAAAATAGACTCAATAATTGTCTAAAAATTATTGGATGATAGTATTTCTAACTATCATCATATTCTATACAACAAAATTCATGTTGAATTGATTGTTATTTATAAATTAATATATATTAATTTAATATTTTAATAGTTTCCAAGGGTGTCCCTCCCCTCTCCTATGAAATGTTTCCCACTAATCAGTATTACTCACAATATAAAAACCATTTTGATCATCCAAGAACAACCCAAAATAATTCCTATAATCCCTCTACTAATTTGTTGGGGCTCATTTTTGGAAAAAACCCCTTATTAGAGGTATTAAGCTGTTCTTAAAAGGTGACTAACCGAATAAGATGTATCATTTGCATTATGTGTTTCTATTTTAATTATTCCTCCATTTACATAAAATATTATTTTTACAAGATGAAATAATAACTCAAGTATCCTAAATATAAAAAGATTATAATGTATTAATATCATCACCAAAATCCATATACATATTCATTGAATGGGTAAGGAATTAATCAATCATGCATACATGTGAAGCATCACCTGATCGAACCGATCTAATTTGTTTTCCATATCCATCTTTCATACCTGGTTATAATAATGGAATAAATTTTAATTTCTGATATTAATAAAATATTATTAATTACAATATAATAATATAACAATTCAATTAAAAATATAAATTCCCATAAAAATGATTATGTCGTTCATGCATTTGTGTGAACTATAACCTCCATGAAGCGATGTGACTCCTTTTTATTCATTATATAAATTGTATGCTATATATACGTATATTTAATTAATAATTATAATTATAAATAAATTATTATTATTCTACAAATATAATATAATAATTATCTTATTTAAAAAATTATCAATGAATAATGGAAAATGTTACTCATGTGTACGTACAACCTACAATCTCCATGATTATAACATTGTTCATTTTTTATTCCATAAATAAATGGATTGATTTAAAAGTTATAATTTATGGATAAAATTAGTTATTATGTCATGAATTTTATTCTGGAATTATGGAAATATGACCACATGGACTGATGGAATCATTACAATAACATTTTTGAGTCAAGTACATAATATCATCCCAACATCTGATTTGAACATATATAATTTTGTAATTATTTTTCCATGTTAATAAGTGATATAAAAGTAATAATATACCTGAAAAATTTTCCCAAACATGTATAAATTTATCTATCTATATTATTTCATATTACAAATATTGTAAATGATGACTTAGACTCAAGGTAATAAAATTTTGAAATCAAAACCATGTTTTAATATTTTGATAATTTATTCCTATAAATCATTATATTTCATGTTTACGTTCTCAAAATGGTTTTGATGATTTATTTATATGGACATAAAATTTAAAAAAAATTAAATCCTTTCAAAAAAATTATTTTGGTATGGGACACTTAGATTTATAAATATTCTTTTTAAAGGTATTAATTGGGTTTTAAAAACGGATTGATTATTTCAAAAACTACGAATGTTTTATTATCATATTTGTCACAAATGGAATTTAAAACTTTGATGCCAATATCATGTTATTGAAATTTGATTTATATGTTCATCATTTTATTTTAAAATAATGTTTTTTATTTATGTGTGTGCATCTTGTAATTATGAAATTTGATTTCCAAGTGGAAATGTAATTTTTTCCTTTATTCTTGTTTTATGTGTTATGATTAGGTTGTGGTTATTAGGAATTATTTAAGTATAAAATTCGTTTCATGATAATCCAAGGGTGGGTGAGGCTACGATAGCGCTCAAATGAATTGGGAAATAAGGAAAAATTATATTTTAGGGTTTCTATTAGGATATTTAATGAATATACATTGACAAGTATTACAAATGGATCCCGGAAGGTTACCCACTATGTATTTTGGAGCGACAATTTATGTATGATATGGATGCCAAAATTTTCCATTATTATTTATGATATCTATTAGCCTTTAAGGAAGTTATTTATTTCACTTGGTATCTTAAGGAGGATATGTTTTATTGGTGAAAAGTATTATATCATGGGTTTATAATTATAAATGGAATAATTTTATCTTTCCTTAAAATACCTCTCTTAGTGAGATTTCTGTTCATGTACAATGTTGTTAAAATGTTTCCAAGGGGTACATGGATGGGTAAGAGAAAGTATACTGTCAATATTAATGAAATTAATATTTTTATCAATAAAAATAAATCATGTATTATAATAAAGAGTTTTATTTTGTGAGAAAATATATAGTGAGTAAAAGTATATACATTGTAATATTTTTAAATTTTGTATAATAGTAATATGAATTTTCTACAAAAATTAAACATGAAAAGATTCCAAATGATAATGAATTTAAATTTAAATTATCCAAAATAATAGTCATAAAATGTTAGGGTATTTTAAAAGTATAGTTGATTAAATGTTTCAACTAAAAATTAGTCAATTTTTTTATAAAATGAATTACTTATTGGATGTTTATAAATTAAATGTTATACAAGATTATATTATAAAATTCGTTCTTTACAAACACCCATATTTCCTACATTGTACAAGGTGTATTTTTACCAATGAAAAAATTGATTTTGTAGAATCTCTAATTTTTTTAATGAATGGACCTTCTCTCTATGTGAATTAAATGATAATGAATCTAAGCGTACATCATGATCACGATATAATGATCATTATTATGAGATTTATTTTTTTTAAATCCGTAAGATGTTATGTAGAAAAGTAGTATTTCAATATATATAAGACTACATGAATTAAGATGTTGTAGTCATTATGAGTTAGGATGAAAATGAGAGGTATAATACATCCATCAAGGTTAAAACATGTTATGGTTATTTTTGAGTATTTTATCCCATGTTAGGAGTATTTTATATGAATTTTATAGCATTAGAAAAAGGAAAACCCATAAGATGGGTGACAACCCTTCACGTCCAACAAGGCTATGGTGATCAAACCCACAACCAAATGTCTATAAGGGTTCATCACCTACCACTTGACTATGTTATATCCCTAGTTAGTATGACTTCATTTTTTATGTTAAAATAGTTAATGGAATAAGAATAAGTTGATTTTCCTAAAATATGTTTTATCAAATAGATACCCTTGGTATTAGAAAATGATTTGGGTATTGAGTGATAAATGTTATTAGGAAAGAAATTTATTATTTTGGGAACCCTGTATGCCTATGGAAAATAGAATACTGTGTGATTAATTTTAATAGTATTTGTTGAATTTTATTTTCAAAGAATCTATGTTTTATTGTGGAATAATGTATAATTAGGTTATTTATAAAAATGTATGACCTATATTGGAGAATATGTGATAGATTAAATATTTTTTGGTATGAGACATTAATAGAAATGTATGTTTTTTGTAGAAAAATTTTAACATTTATCTTTGTAGACTATGTGATCAAATACTTCTGAATTTTGGGTTTCAATATATGTTTGGATTATGTTGGGGAACATTAAGGATAGTTATATTTTTAATTGTATATTTGTATCTCTGGGTATTACAGTAAATTTGTAGATATAAATAGCTTTCATTATTCTAATAAAGGATTATTATTTTTGGGGAATTACTTTATCGTATACTAACCATATTGGTTTGGGTTAATGTTTTAAGACAAAAGAAATGGATAGTTAATATTTTTTGAATCGTGTGATTATATAAAAGTTGATTCATCTTTAATAAAAATTATTTGGAGAAAAATATGAGTTTATTGTGGAAATTACTTAAAGGATGAAACTCTACATTTCATTTATGTATGGTATCATATGTTCTTAGTCAAGAAAATATTATAATTTTACAATGTTATGAAAAGGGTCATAAATTAAAAAGAAATTTGTTTACTTTCTATACTATGAAATAGAAGACAATTTAACCCATCACATGTTTCTTGTTTTCTGATTTTTATCATTCCCCTGATCAAGTTATATATCACACTCCTTAAGAACATTACGGTTAGGTGTTATTACATATCCATGATTTAATACATGGAATACCAGTTTGTGTTATCTCAAGAGATCATTGTACATCACATTCATTCTTTTAATATGGATTTTTATTGGATGATTTTCTTGGTGAGGAATTTAAATGAGGTAATTTTGAAAATTGAAACCTTAGGTAGAGAACCGAAATATAAAATTATGAGAGCGCAATTTTCAAAAGGGGAGAAGGTTAAAACAAAATATGTAATTATATATTAATAAATTTTTCTATTTATTAATATTTAAAAATTAAATGGTAATTTTAAATTAAAATGAATGTTATGTTATATATTGTATCTGACATGCAATGATGTGTTTATCATATATCAAACATTGCACATAAGACTAAGTTATAACAAAAAATAATATATTATTAATCTTATTGCTTTACGTTGTAGTTATTGTATTACTATTAGAATTTGGGGAATGAACAATATTCATTGAATTATAGAAATATGCTTTATTTATTTTTTTATAATTATTTATTTTTTAGGTAAAATATAATAAATGTAAATAAAAACCAATTGAATAAAACATATGTGTTTTTCTGAAAAAATCTCTTTAATTACAAATAAGCGAGTTTATAAAATCATAAAATCAGTATTTACGGATTTTATTAATGAAATATTTATATTTTATATTTAATTTAAAGTATAAAATTCATATTTTATGTTTAATATACATTCTTTAATAAAAATACAATTTTTGTGCATTTAACAATGATTTTTCTACAAATACAATTTTTCTAACTTTTGATGGTGAACCAATTTTTAACCTAATTTGGAAACTATTATAGTATCAATATAACAGAATAAAATTCTTCTTCGGAAGCGAGACACCAAAATTTACTTTGGTTGATTTTTTTATTTTTAAATGAAAATTCGTTTTCTAATGAATAGTGAAAAAAACGAATTTTAATTCCAATGTTCTTTTCATATTATATGTATTTATATAGTTATATTGTAATTATAAACTATTTTAAAGAATAGTTATGTTAATTATATATCATTTAATCTAATTTAGATCATTGGTAGAAATTTTATATTGAAATTGAAAAGAAAAACATAGTGAATGTTTGAATGTTTTACAAAAAATAATTCTTTTTCTCATTCTGAAAACAAGAATCATTTATATTTAATTTTTCCACTTTATTGAATTGAATTTTCAAAAATGGAATTCATTGTTCTAATAATTATGAAATATTTTGTGCAATAGGATCAAAATAATCACATGTGAATAGTAATTTTAAAACTTTATTTACCATGGTAAATCGTTTATATTAGTGTAAAATTAATTTTATGATAATATAAAACTACAATAACAGTTGAACTATTATTATTGTATTAGTTATGGAAAACCCAAAAAAATATCTGATCTTAAATTTTGTCTTTTTGAAGCCACATGTGTGTGATTATGACATTAATAACATTTTATTTAAAGTAAACATAAACATATCAGAAGCCTCCCTCTCATCACTAAAACAATTTTAATATGGAAATATATAACTGATATCTTCAACTATAAATATTAAATGGATATAAAAAATATTATCTGCATCATTGTAATTTATTTATAATTTATATGAAATAAATTAATTAATTTATATATGAAACAATGATGATACAATAATAGACTTATTAGTGGAAGAATCAAATAAATAATACTAATAACATTAAAATAAATATAAATTGAGATATTTAATATAATAAAATAATTTTATAAGTGATTATGAAATGTTACATGACTATTAAATGCGTTTTTTGAGGTTATCTCTATGTTTGGATTTTATTTAAATTTAATAAAATGAATTGTGACATAATTGACATAATTGATATTTTATAAAAATAATATTTTATTAAATTATTTAGAAACAAAAAAACAACATTTAAAATTTCATATTGGATATAATAATGTCCCAATGTTCTAAAAGTTTCAATTATTTGGAATTGACCCCATATATGAAAACATTATAGCCTTTTAATTTTTAAAATTTTGTTAAGACAATTAAAATTAAAATAGATACTTTAAGGTTAAACCAAAGAATTACAGCTTAAAAAAACTCAATACATGACTAAAACTGATTGGATGAGATTATTTCGAACGATCCTCATCTTATATTTTACGTAACTCATGTTGGATTCATTTTTATTAAAATATTAATTTATATTAATTTAATATTATAAGAGTTTCCATGGGTGATCCCTCTCCTATAAAAAGGTACACATTCTTTTATAATACTCAAACATAAAGAACATTGTTTTTTTCAATATCTACCCAAAAATGTACCTAGTACCACTACCAAAATTTATAAACCATTATTTTAGGCAGAACAACATTCTTTTTGGTGTTAAGGTGTTCTTTAAAGGTGACCAACGGGAGAAGTGGTATTGTTTTCATTAAGTATTTCTATTTTATTTCATCATCATATTCATTAAAATATTATTTTTCCAAGATGATATAATATCTAAAGAATCCTCAATAAAAATTGATGTTATTATATTAATATCATCACCAAAATCGATCTTCATTTGCATTAAATGTGAAAGGAATTAATTGTTTCTATGTACTTTTGACCAATCTCTTCTATGAACTAATATAATTATTTTTCCAAATCTATCTATGATGAATGGTTAAAATATTTTAATTAATTTTTTTATTTATATTTTTGAAATATTAGTCATTATATGAAATAATATATCTATTATTTTCTTACTTTCTTTTCACATTAAAATGACAATGTTGTTCGTCTGTACGTGTACACTATCACCTCCATAGAGTGATTTGACTCTTTTTTGTTTATTATATCCCTTGAATTATATATACAGTTATAATTTAATGATTATTATGATTATAAATATTTAATTTTAATTCTGTAATTATAATATAATAATAAAATTATTTTCTAAATGATTAATTAAAAATGAAAATTGTTACTCATGCGTACGTATGGCCTATTATCCCCATGATTACAACGTTTTACATTTTTCATATCATAAATGAATGGTCAAATTTCAAAATTATAATTGATGTATAAATATATTTATTATCAATTGAATTTTATCATAGTTAGTATGGAATTTTAACTATTTGGATTATTGAAATAGATCTGGGTTTATTTTTGACTCATGTACCGAATATCGAATGAATATCCAATATGAACATAAATAATTATTTAATACACATAAAATGGAAATAATTGATATAAAAGTAATAATAAACATGAAAAAGGTTCTCAATATATTATAAATGATCCTAATTATATTATTCAGGATTATAATTATTTTATGTTACGATTCCTACTCAAGGAAGGGGTCTTTTTAACTCTAAACAAAATTTTAATATTTTGATTTTTTATTCTAGTAAATATTTATATTTTTTCTCAATGTATTCAAAATTATTTTAAGGATTTATTTATAAGGATATGAATTTTGTAAAATATTAACTAATTTTAATTGTTTCATATTTTTATGGGAAACTTTGATTTAAAAAAAATATTTTTACATTTTTTAATTATCTTTTAAAATAGATTAATTATTTCATAAACTCAGAATGTTTGTTTACATATATTCGATGAATGGAATATATCAAATTCATATACCTATCATTTATTTATTATTACATTATATTTTTACTATTTTATCTTAAAATTATTCATTTTTATTTATGAGTGAGAGACTTTTAATAATGAAATGTGATTTTAAAGTTGAAATGTTATCATTCATTTATGCTTGTCATATGTGTAATGAGAATTTTATGGTTCCTAGGAAATGATTATGTATATCAGTGGTTCAATAATAAACCAGGGGAGGGTGATCTTATTACTTCAATATAATGGATTGGGAATAGAAATGGATTTAAACAGTAGGGTTTCGCCATAAATTTCTAGGGAATATATCATGATGGGTATTCCAAATGTAACAATGAAGGTTACACCTTATGTATCAATGAATAATATAATGAATGTAATATATGGATGCCTCATGTTACAATTATGATTTAATATTTCTGATTGTTTCTAGTTATGTTTATGATTTCATGAGGTATGTTAAATAGCTTATGTTTTAAGGGTGAAAAGTATGATTTCATGGGTTTATAAGTATTAATAGATTAATATTTTATTTACTTGTCTTATTGCGCATAATTGTTTTTGTGATCATACAAAGGTTGGGTAAGAGAAATTTGGATGTCATGATGAAAGATAATAATATTTTTATCATGAAAAAGAGATCATGTTTTATTTTAATTAGTTTTACTTTTTGAAAAATATTTATAATGAGTGGAATTGTCTAGTCTGTAAAATTATGTGTTGTTATGAAATAATTATGTATTAACCCAATAAATCACTAAAACTATAAATAACCACAAAGATAATTAATTTAAATTATTTTATTAACTGAAGATTCTATAATGATTAATATTGGGGCCTTATATTCGGGTCACACTATTCATCATTAACAATTCCATTTCCATCAACAATAACAAAAAAATACTAGATGGTTATCACACACAACCATTTGTCCTACGCCACCTTTGTGCCATTAATCTATTAATTCATATTCATAATACACTACCCACTACAAGAATCTTCCAATAAGAGTAAAATATATGACACAATTTTCCATTAAAAAATAATAGCCTAGAAAACACAATTCTATGGATTACAATGAAATTATTAGCATTATTTATATCTCATTACACACCATTACATATAAATGAATTGTTCGAACAGCCTCTTATTTAATATAACAAAAAATATTAGTCACACTCATCAATGTTCTATCAAATTCGTCCAATGATCATTATTAAATTCCCAGAATACATCACAATAGCATCAAAACACCCACACTAAATTCCCAAGACTACACTTAATGTAATTACCGAATTGCATCATTGACCAAAAAACTAGTCATCACGTACTAAACCGTTACACCCAAAAAACAGCTTTTCATCTCACTTAGATCATAACAAACCATCCCATGCCCAATCAAAACATAAACTATCCATCCAACATCTCATATGGAATCCTATTCTGATATATTCTATAGAAGAAGATATAATTGGATTCATCTTCCCACTAAAAGCCAAAAACAACTTTTACCATCCAATAATTGGTCGCATGTATCAATGAATCTACCCACATGATCTACATGACTCCATGTTACATGATCTACCCATTACTATGCATAATGACTATATGTAAAAATATTACGCATTTATAATCATCAATGTGAAATATTAGAAAACTCTAATAAATGGATGATGGAACGACATCCATGACACCTGTAAAAAATTATACCCTAATGAGAGTTAAACCCTATATGGTCAATGAATAACTCAATGCTATACGGTTTCAATTATAATACTCAATGGGTACAACTTCCATGGTATTACCATTACTTCTCCATGATAATACATGACAAGGCACACACATGGGTTAACCAAACAACAGTAACTGATCCATCTATAATGTCACTGATCACATCAAATGTAAAATTACCATCTCAAAAAAGATTCATGATTTAATTCCAACGAAATTATATCAAAATGATCAGGCCCAATCCTTATATGGGTTCTTACTAATCCATAATTCAGAGATACCATTTACAAACAACATATATTACCTTGATCTAACTGATACCCAACATTGATTCACTCCCATACAAATCAATCACATAATCCAACTCACACTACCCTAAGTAATTTGTAGTTAATTAATGGTTCAGGTTCTTAAAAAAATACCATTCTCCATACATTTCATCCTCATCCATCTAGAAGTAGCATCAATGATCCTCTTTAAAATCGAACATTTTGCCAATGTAATTGCCAACCCATGATCTCTCACCATGCGATCATCGTTTCAAAATTAAAATTGATCACCCATGATTTACATATCCTATATACAACTATATAAAATAAAAACCTTTAATTAAATTTTTATCCATGTCTAAAATTACTAAGGCTATGAATCTTACCGATCCTACCCTTCGAATAATAATTTGGTTCTAATCAACCTCCATTTCACTACATCCTCACTGAAAATGATGTGTTTAAATATTTATACTATATATATGTTATCACCTACAATCGTATAATCCCAGTACCAAATTTTACACCCATACATACTCATAAAAAGTCCCTCATATACCTAGGATAAATCCTCACTAATGTTACACCAATAAACATCTTCTTAAGTAATCCCCAATGAAAAAATCAACAACATCCCAAGACACATCAAATAGAACATGGCTGTGTCACTAAAAACACATCATATCTCAAATAGTTCATAGTTTAAATGGAATGAACTATTACATCATTTCATCATCAAAATTAATCATTCACTAAAAAAATTATATAATTTAGAAATTTTGTATCCATGTATTTAAAAAGATATTCCCATTTAAATGTTGTTTTTAGAAATGTAGGAAGTCATTGATTATTTCAATTCAAGTAATTTTTTATGAAAATTCTCCTATTTAACAATTTTAAATTTTCCAAAAAAAATTTATCCTTTGTAATTGTAATAATAGAAATGTTTTTAAACACACATGGATAATTTTAATGTTAGTGAAATTTGTATAAAAACATTACTATTTTAGTTCTATTTCGTATCCCATTTATATCAGAAGACTCATGAGTAGGAAAGCCTCCTCCCAGAAAAGCGTTATATATAAAAAAGTAAATACATCAAAAGAGGAGAAACATGGGGTCAACAAAGACGCGTGTACATTGCACCACACACATCAGCATCAATCAAACCACAATAGATGATTGGTACAACAAACGACCAAATAGAGAAAACATCCTCAATCGCACGCTTGTATAGAGCATCAATAACCTAATTTCCCTCTCTATAAACATGAGTGAAAACAAAAAACAACTGCTACACAAGCTTGAGACAATGATACCATGCCGAAAGCATCTTCCGAGGGAAATTTTGTGAATGATTTTTAAGAATTTCAACCACCAGAGTTGAGTGAGGCTCCATCCATAAGGTCATCCAACCATGAAAAGAAGATACCGAACAGCCTTGATCGTAGCCTATAACTCCGCCTCTGTAACCATGTCATTTCCTAAAAATTGATGAAAACATCTTTTAACAAAACCACTATATGTGCGGAAAACACCACCACATACCGAAGGCCCCGGTGTACATGAAGCCGCTCCATTCACATTAACATTCAGACACCGAGAGATTTGGGGAATGCATCAGATATGTTTCATCAAAATTGGTTTCTTAAATCTACCAGAAACACCCAAAGTGTGCAAGAAAACCAGATCATAAAGATCATTTCACATGACTCCATTTCAATCACATACAGAAGCAAATAACACAAGTATGAATCTCTTGAATACCAACAGAAATTGGTATAATTTTTTTGTCAAATACAAGACCATTCTAGGCCTGCCAGACAAAAGAAAAAACCACTGAGACAACAGAGATGGGTAGTGGTTTCACCTGAGAACTGCAATCAGCTCGATAAATAGAGTCCCTAAGCTGTTCAAAACCCTCCATGTTCAGATGGAATCCAAAAAAACACTGAAAATAATCCCATAACCCTGATGCAGAGCTTCAAGATATAAACAAATGATCAAGAGTATAATCATTAGTGAGACAACAGAAACAAACAGGTGCAAGAGAAAATCCAGCATGTTGTATCATCCATTGTAGAGGTAATCTACACTTCCAAATCCTCCATATAAAACAAATATTGAGCTGAAGGGATATAGGCAGCCTGAAACATAATCAACCAAGAGAGAGCCATCTAAGGTAAAATGCACACGAATCGATAATTCTCCTTAGTGTTGAAGGTTCAAGTAACACTGGGAAACCGTATTAAAGTATCCACCATAGAATACTGATAACAGCCCAACTCAATTTTCAAGGAATCAGAAAGAAAAACATGAGCCATGACATTATTATGGAATTTAGAAATTGAGAGATCTTTCAAATCAAAAGGAATTGCAGTATGTTCAATAGTGGCACATGAAAACCAAATAGCTTTCCAGCTGTTCAAAGAAGAATTTCGATAAACAACCTATTTAGAGGATTGTGCAAGGCTGAGATAAGCATGATTAATTGATGATCATATCGAGGAAGGGACATAAATAGAGCACCCATTGAGAAGCTTGGATCCAAATATATTGCACAGAAACTCCAAAGAAAAATCACTGGAAGTCAAGAGTGAACGAGTGATCTTTTTAATGTGATATTCATTAAAGCGCTTAAGGTCATTAATCCCTATATCACCCATGTCAATATGAAGAATGAAATCACTCCAAGAAACTGTAACAAGCTTCATCTCATGAATTGAACCAGTCCAAATAAGTTCTTAATGAGCCTTTGTAAATCCTTAAGAAGAGTTCTAGGCCATCTGTATAGGGAAACAACATATACACACATAGAATTGATAACAGAATTAACCCGGAAGACCCGCCCTGTCTAAGACATAGATTTACCTTTCCAGGTAGCAATTTTATTGAGAGTTTTGAGATAGATATTTTCCAAATGACACATTTTAACAGCACCCTAGAAAAGGGGAACCCCAAAATTATTAAAAGGTAGAGACCTTATTTTAACCCCAAGCTTCCAAGAAACTCTGTTTTTCTTTGAAATAATGACCCCTTCCCCAAAAAGCACAGAGGATTTCTCCCAACTAATAACTTGACCATAAACAGCATTAAAATTCTCAAATTCCTCCTTTATATAAATTTATAATGATATATAAATACATTAACATATATTTAAATAATTTAATATTTATTTATAATATTTATTTGTTTAATTATAAAAAAATATTTATTTATGTATAAATATAAAATATTACATTTAAAGAAGAGAAATTGGATTATTTATGTTTTCCATGATTCATATTTTCAGGAAGCCAGTTCAGTGTTTGAATTTTGATTGTTGTGTACTTCTTTTGAATAGAAGGGATTTGGGTGACATTTAGTCAGTGTGTTAGTGAGGGGACTCAATGTTAAGGGACTATGGTTATATCCTATGGTTAAATTGAATAATAAATAAATATTATTATAGGAAAATATCTTGGGGAAGAATTAGTTAAAGTAAACTTTTTTTATTTTTATTAAAAAAAAATTTTATCTTGAATTTTAAAGAATAAACAATTTTTTATAAAATTTCTCCAATTAATGACATTTTCCTACCATTTACAAAAAAAAATGATCGTATATAGAGTCTCACTAAATGTTTGGAATTTATAAAAACATATATTTTGTGAAAGTTATAAACAAATTAAGGAGGAAACATGTATAAATGTTGATAATTGTATGCCATTATAAACAAGGCTATCCCACATCATTAATAAACATTGAAAAATAGAAACACCAAATTTCTCGATGTTTTTAGAAACATTAGAAATTTATTTAGTGACATTTTTATAAGTTTCTAATGAAAAAAATGCATGTAGATATTTTTATTGTTTAGTTTCTCTTTACAGACAACAATACTATAGTTCTCACATACATATCATATATCATAATAAAAATAATCCTAATGCTAGGGAAGTGACCATTAATATGAATCTATATATGGGAGTACCCCCTTGAGAGATATGATATTATCTAGGTACATATTTATATATAATGGCATCACTGTACACCATTGTGAATAAATAAATCATAATAATATAGTTTTGTTTTATAGACATCCACTAAGAATGTATTTGGGAAAACACCATACATGTTGTTTTTCACACATTAAGAAACTAAACCCATTGTCTAATCACCAATAATGAGACTATTATAAAGGCATCTATTTTCTATACCAACTAACTAATGGTCACTATAAATTCCATAAAAGAGGGACTATAATGTGTTAATAAAGGAATATCATTCTATAAGATCCTAATGACCATTTATCAAAAGAAAATTAATATGTTTTAATTTAGTAGAATACCACCACCATGTTTTATGGAAAAACTATAATAAGTATTTACTGAAACATTAAAAAAATGAATGATTCCATCATTGATATGACTCCTAAGAAAACATATGTCTGTAATGTAATCCTGAAACGCCAAAACTGATTCATGAATACAGACCTCTTTCAAATGGTCTATGATGAAAAAAAACATTTAATCATAAATCTAAAAACAATTTGCGTCCCAAAGGTGGATTAATCAATCTATGACATAAAAACTATTAATAGATATCATAGATACTTGGTAACTAGTACTTTAACTCCAAAAAAGAATTCTACAACGCATGATGCATTGGTCAATGATATACTCTATCACATTCTTAATCCATTTCTACTATCTCCTGAAATAGTAAGTCAAAATAAATCTCTCTCACACTCGGTAGTATCATCCACATATGATCTGATACAAGTTTATAATGTCCCTAAACTGGCTTATTCTGAAATTTATCTGGAATAGGTCTATATGTTCCCTTAAGCAGGCCTCCCCATCGTCCCTAGGCTTTCATCTATTTGTGAGGATCTATGATTTTATCATGTGGACACTATATGTGTGTATTAGTGAGTGAAACTATAGACAACCATAATAAAATTATCATCCAAACCAAATAAATTTTGTACACATTTAGAATACGAAAACATTTTATATCAATAAAATTAAGGAAGAATTATATTATAAAAAATCAGTGTTATGCTATCATAGAATGATTCATCACACACCGGTCTGATTAAAGATGCCTGAAATTAATTAACATTGAAAATATAAAATTTTATGCCTCATATATAGCTCATGTATATCATAAAATTATATAATAAATCATGTGGAATGAAAAAATATTGTCCTACACCCAACATAATTCTATGATTCGGGATGACTACCTGGGTACCCAAGTGCCAAAACCACCCGAGTAGGGTGTGATTAAAATGTAGTAGGGAAAACCCAATATGATCCTACACATAACAAGTAAATTCATAATGTATTTTTTGACATGTTCAGCTTAAGAAATATATAAAATAACTCTTTACGAATAAATTTCAAAATCACTTTTGATCATTTGGTTCTAATGGGACACAATAAAATTCCTTTTCTGTATTCAACTAGTACAAGACTATCTCCTAGAATTCTAGATAATCACTAAAAAATAATATAATGCCAATAGATAATTCCTAAGATTGCATCCTTGGTATTCCAATAGTGTTATGATTCACTACTAACTCATAAAATATTATCCAAGATAATCAATAGTCAACATGTGTAACTCCAATCCGTATGATTTAATCCTAGGAGATCCAACAGAATGATGACATAATGGAATTCCTATGTGGTTTTCGTGGGTGTTCAATATCAATAAAATAAAAATATGTTCCCTATGAGGTAACCCCTGGTGATCAATAGACATTATGGGTGATGTAGATCCCTATCATGTGATCCTTAGTGGTGAATAATCTTCTGGTTCAAATGGTAAACCCTAGTATGAATTATTATGTATTTTATAATAGAAACAATGAATTTTAAATTCAAGGAGAATTTATATTAAATAATATATAATTAAATATATCTTGAGGATGATTTATTTCGAGGACATCATCTGATATTCACAAATCTTATAGGTTCTCCATATGCCCAAACATGTCTTACATAATAGTTTTCATCATACAGAGTATTGGACCAATCAACATATATACATTCATATTTGTCTAAAATTATATGTTTATGTTATAGTGTTTTAGTAATAATCATAAAAACTCATTACAATCATGCATCCTCTAAAGTGTATTTATATTTTTAGTGAACTCACAAGTTCCCCTATTACACACCATAAAAAATCCTATCAAGGGATACTATGTATCAGTCTAATATATAGGGTACAAATTCCGTACTCAGATGGAAAACTATCCTAATAATTATCCTAATCACCACATGGCATCAATGGTAGTCATGTATCAGTATTAAAGAAGAGAAATATTCTAATAATCATCCCCAGTCAAAGTCTCCCTTGCTCGTTCCCCTTTCCCTACATATCAATTAATTTCCACAATGTTTACCTTCCAATGTAACCACATCTCAATGAGTAAGGAACACCCAACCCATGGTCATGTCGACTATCGCAAAGGCACTCCAGAATCTCATGGTTCCCTGAATGATTTCTCAGGCTACTAACTATATTCCCATTATATCCCTCTACATGGAGGTCACTAAGGAACATATTTGATGGGTTACTATGTTCACTTCATTTATTTATGTTCTCACCAAATGATTCCATCACACCATATGTACCATTGATAATAAAATACATGACCACTAGCAGATGAGGTAACCAAGGTAGTGAAAAAGTTCCACCATTTACCTTGTAACATTATTTGGTAATAAATATTCATTTAAAATAATAAAACTCATTTGACAAGAAGTTACAATAACTATCATTGTGATGAAAATATGATATATAAAAATATTCATTCATAATACCAAAATTGAACTTTTAAATGACCACCTACCTCAATATGTATTTATTCTCTTTTTATAATAGCATGGCGGATTGCTCCCAAGGTCATCCAAGTCTAATTCTACATCACCAAATCTTATGAGTAATTAATGATCTCATCCCACAAAAACGGTGATCAACGACATGGCAACATATCATGTAATGCATCCAAGACATCCCCAAACAATACATACATTATACTAAATCATTAATGCATGTAAATACCATTTTGGGATGTCCACTCACCAATCTATTTCAATGCACCATGAAAAAAGACCAATTCCAACATGATCCAAAATAATCCATATTAAACACATTTAAATGTTAATTAAATCTATAATAAATCATTGAAACAAATATTGGGGAGCTAAGTATCATTTTCTCTTGAGTTGGGTGTGAGTAAAACATTGCTGGGACCAAAAACATTCTCTCATACATAACAATAAAATCATGGTTGCATAAATGCGTCATACATATCTAAATAAATAAATATAATAATCAAATAACATTAAATAAAATAACTATTATGGATACTAGATTTCAAATTTAGCTCTCAAAATCAATTATACATGTTCGGGATAGTTCTAATTTCTCTTTTGGAATGTAATATTACCATGAAACCCAATATCAATCCTTAGATAATTCATATGAGTAACTCATATTAAATATTGATGTGTTATTAATATTTTCAAAATCCTATAATTTTAACTTATTCCTTCAATATTTATTAGGTGTAACAAATATATTTTTCAGGTAAGCCATTCAAATAAAATAATATCTGGAATAATGTTGATCCCTGGGAGGTGATCCAAGGTGATAAATTTCCATCTAACAAAAATCCAATCCCTATGAGGTAATCCATGGAAATTAATTGTAATCAAGGATAATACTAATACCATGGTGTTAATTCTAGGATATTAAAATATTTTAATTTTAAACATAAAATCCAATGAGGTAATATTGGGTATTCTATAATATAAGGTATAAATCCTAGATCTATGGATAACATCCAAAGAATTCCACATGTGTAAATATATCATATAGGGTGGTTAACTCCTTTCATGACATCTCTATTTTTCATCTCATCCGGGGCATCCATTTTCTAGAACCCATCTCAAATAAAAAGGGACAACATATCAAATTTATGGCCTATCATCACCAATAGAACAATATAAGGATCACATCATTGATTATGGATTTTTAGTGACACTCATAGTTATTAATACCAATAAATCTCATGTACCCTTTTGGGGTTTGTCGTATCACTAGGGAACTCACTAAGTTCTCTAAGTTTCTCCATAACATGAAACCCATAAAATGGACTAATTAATACATGTCCAATCTCTTGGGTCATCATCCAACACTCAGAGAGTATATCATCCCTTAAATCATCATAGAAATCACATGTACTTATATTCCATTATTGGTAATCACATAATGATAACAAATAAGGGAAAGTCCATTAAAACAAACCCTTTTCCATGTTTCCCTAGATCAATACAAGGATTACCAACCCATGTAATCACATCCCAATGGTGGAGTAACACCCACCCAATGGCTATCTTGAATAGTATAATGTCTCTATGGATTCAGAACATAATCAAACAACCTACCCAATCCATATTATAGTCCTATTATATCCATATACTCGGAGAACAATGTAAAAACTATATTGTAGGCTAGTATATTCTATTCAATCATTAATTTTATCACCTAACCGTGAGATTATGACATATGAAAAAATTTATAATGAATTTTCATTCAATATACAACCATGGAAATCAAGATGATAAAGATTTACACTTTATGGAACATTGAAATTTGTTTAGTCCAGTGATTTTAATATAAATTAATTAATTCATTAAAAAATGGATTGATCTTCAAAATAGTGTGAAAAATTTTCCCATGCATCAAAGAAAACTATAACACCAAAATGGTTTTTTTAAAGCACTGCGTACCTCAATATTGATTTATTCACATTTATTGTAGCTCATAATATCTCACCCAAGATCATTTATGACCAAAAAACAATAACATAAACATAAAATTCATGAGTGAAAAAATCACACCAAAATAGTGGCAGCCAAATGAAAATGTCCATGTAACCCTATTGACGCATCTGACGCTCCAAATTACTCTTCTTTAAAAAAAAATTTAAATGTTTTGATATAGTCTTCAGATTTCCTTTCACTGGACCTTATTATACCACCATATTAAATGTGATTACAATATTCTCTTATAGAATTATGACAATAACCCTATAAATAATGATGAAATACATGAAAAATCACTCAAAGACCAAGGGGGTAGATATAAAGGCAGAGTAAGAGATGTTGTCCTATCCACCAACCATTTACAAGGGACAACACCAGAATATAAAGCACACATAGTTTGGTCACATTGTGTTCCAAAAAATGTTCATACCATATAAAACACATATAAAACCAATGTGCAAGGTTTCCATGGTTGGTATGAAATCATGACCTAAGCCCCAGAAACAACCTAATCTATACCATTTTCATTAAAATCCACATGATTATCCCATTACCATTCAATTACCATAGAAACCTACCATGTGATTTTGGAAACCTAACTATAAGCCTTAGAAGGCATTGGCTTCTACATAGTTTCCTAAAATTGGAGCACACTATATTATACATTGAGGAACAAATCCTAAAAAACTAATGATATTTATCCTAAAAAATTTGAGACTCACCCAAGATCCTTATGCATCTGTCAAGCATGAATCCAAATCCTTAAATACCAACTTGAGATTAATTAACTATTAGGCACAAGATCATTATCTGGGATCATAAAATGAATAAATCATGAAACTCAAAAATTCAGAATCTCTCTACAATTCACAACATGATATGTCCAGGGGGCTTACATCCTCCCCACTAGAGCATTTTTCATAAAATGAGAATTCCAATAGGTCTTTATCCATAAATATATAGATATATAAAACATTAAATAATGAACAAATAACCACATTCCCCCCTTAATATTCGGAATGACAGTAAACACTGCCCCATGATTCTCTGCACAATAATAATATACTACCAAGCACATTTCCTAGTAGTCCAACATCATTAATTGTGTGGTTTCTATCACACTACAACACGATATATATAAAAAACAAGTAAATCTCCTTCAAGATGATCATTCTAAAAAATTATCAGTCACCACCACCATAGGGATATCATGTTAACACGATCATGATATTTGAATTCCTAAAATGCATTACAAGAGCATATAAACATTCAAATTGAAGTCAAAACCTAACTGGGAATGTATTTACTTTATTAGATCCTTGACTAAAAAATATACAACATGTTCCCACCCCAGACATCAATTTTTTTTCCAACTCACACTAATCATAACAACCCATCCTAAGCGTGATTTAAATGCATATAATCCATCCATCATCAAATATAAAATAACATTCTCTAACATTACATGGAACTAGAAAAAATTGGAATAATATTCTCACCAACATCCAAAATCTTTTTCTACCATCCAATGATTAGTATAATTTATCTGTGATCCTACAAACATGTGTTTCAAATAACCACTATGAATGATCTATACATTACTACACATAATGACTAGACATCACTACACGTCTCATATATAAAATACTACGAAAAACATTAGAAACCCACACATTAATGTTTCGTGGAATGTCATACTCATTAATGATTACAATTATCCTATACTGAGAGAAAACCCCTCTAGGTCTAGTTAAATAATCACCACTATATGGTTTCCCTTATACTACTCTACATGCACAACCTCAACGGGTCTACAATCATTACAATATGATAAAATATGATAAGGTATACACTAGGGTCGACCGAACCATATTACCTAATCTATCTCCAATGTCACATGTCACCATAGTGAGAAAATTCCTTTATCATAAAAAATCTCATGCAATCATTCCCTTGAAATTCATTCGAAACCAACATTGCTCAAGACTTAAATCATTTCTCACCAATCCCAAATTCAACACCACCATTTATCAAAAACTTTATACTACCATTATGTTATCCTATGTCAACATTTATACACTCGTATATAACTCATTCATAGAATCCAACTCCCATTCCCCTAATTCACAGAAATTTAATTAAATGATTTTGTGAATAAAAAACCAAACATGCTCAACACAATCCATAATAATATATCGAGAAGAAACCATAGTCCTCCTCTTTAAAATAGAGTATTTAACCTATGAAAAATATATCCACATAATCAGTTATCACATGATCATCATTACAAAATAAAATGTGTCTATCCATGCTCTACCCATCTTATATCAAACTATATATGATCAAAATATGTAATCCCCTAAGGAATCCATATCCAAAATTAACAGGAACAAGAATATTATCAATCATTCCACCTAAATCCATGTTTGAGTCAATATCCACCTCATATTCATTACTTCAACCAAGTGAACATAGTCCATAAATGATTATAATATATAAATAGTATCACATTCCATAATCTGATCTCATAAACTAATGTATATACCAATGCATCAATATAAAAATGAACTCACAAACCAAGATTAACCCCTCAGTCTACATACCCTCATATACATTTTATCATTAAATTTGTAATACTAAACTCACCAATTTCCTATGATACAACTAAAAGAACTAAGAAATATCAACTAAACAAAAGGTCATATCTCAGATAGTTTAGTAGTTGATATGGAAACACCTATACTATCATATCATCCTCAAAAAAATTCCCAATATATAAAACTATAATTTAGCGATGTGTTAGCCAAGTAACTTCAAATACATGGATAATTTCATGATGATTTAGACATGTTTTAAAAGATGGATAATTTTAAATTTATCCCTATTTTTAGGAAAATGATGACAATTTAGAAGTAATATTTTAAACAAGAAGGCAAATTTAGTGACATTTTTGAAAAACATGTCTAATTGTTTTACATTCTGTTTTCCACATTTAAAAACATAATTAATTTGAAATACATTAGTTTCTTACAAAAATCATGGATAATATTAAAATTAATATTTTTTAAGAATATGGACTATTTTAGCCTCATTTCTGTACCACTATTTTAAAACAAGTCTAATTCTATATAACTATAATTTTATATATATATATATATATATATATGATTTTATAATAATATTTTTATATATTTATATTTTTTATATGTATATATATGCATATATATACTTTTTATTTATATAAACATACATAAAAATATATTTTAACATATTTTTATATATATGAAAACATACATACATATGGATATATATATATATAACCCCTTAGGGTGTAGAATCATGGGAGCTACCCATTTGGGTCTTTGTGAGTCCTGGGTTCATGCCTCTCTGAAATCGTCCACACATTTTTTGTTACATTATTTTATTAGTAATGTAGTAAATTTCATCTCAACAATGAAAATATATATTATGATATATATATTTATATATTTATATATATAACACATACGTGTTTTAAATTTATCAATGTTATTATGAAAAATTTTATTTTTAAGTGACACATTTTCCAATGTTTTAAATCATTTTTAATTATAGTTATGTATAATAATAATTATATTATGTTATATATATAATTAAAAATAGATAATTATAATAATATAAATGAATATACAAAAATATTTATTGATATAGAAATACATTAACATATATTTACATTTCATAATATATATAAATAATATTATTTTTTAGTACTGAAATATATTAATATATAAATTTAAAATAATACATTTTTATTATCAATAATTGCTTAGATGAGTTGGTCTGGTTTCATATTGTGAGGATGGATGTTTAGAAGAGACCCAATGATTTACATACAATGACATTACACGACTTTTTCAGAATACTTGATACATAACAAAAAAAGATGCCCAAAGACCGTATTAGTTTAGTGTCTTAGGAAACTCAGTACAAAATCTTCTAATCTTGGTGAAAGACCTCCAATATCTACCATAAATATCTTCCCCTTTTTTTCTAACCTAAAAACATTCTTTATATCTTGGGGAAAAGAAAACAAAATAATTATAAGCTTAAATTCTCAGTAAGGGTAAACATGGAGAACATAAAACAACCCATATTCTTTTGAACGTAAAAACATGGACACAAAACATCAAAATCGTGAGTAATGAAATACATCATGGAAGTACATAAGGCGTAGATCATAAAGGAATAATAATCAGGATAAAATAGCTTGGGAATAAAACATGTAATTGTGGAAACCATTAAGAACAAGATATGATCTCCATAGTAGCCAAGGCATTGCTTCCAAGACCATCATAGTTGACATATTCCATTACTGAACCAGGTTTACATGGCATTGTGACCTTATATTACTAAACCAGATTTACTTGTCATTCTAGACATGACAATAACATGAGATATATATAATTACTAAATGTATTGGAGGGATATATAGGTCCCACCAATCTCTTAATGAAATCATTATTTTGTGGGCCACAAAATAATCATAAATCATTTATCATAACATAAGGAATCAAATGGGCTTAATAAACACCATCTCATCATAACAAAGTCCATATAAAAAAATTGATATAATATCATTATAAAAAAAATAAAATCATATAAATAATATAGACATTATACTTGAAAAACAACCATATTATATAATGTCATCATAGATGGAAAATTATTTTGATAAAACACATGAAATGAATTCTTGAGGAAAATATCCTTTCTTATTTCAAATCATTTTCTTTACTCAACATAGAGTTCAATTTAAAAATTATTAAATTATTTGAAAATAATCATGAAATAATATAGAGGAATCATTTTTGTATATAAGATGTTATGAAATCTTAAAAAATTCCTTCATTCTGTATAAGATAAAAAACATTCTCCTTTTACTTTTAAAAGATAATTCTAAAAGTACGTTGTTTTATAAACAAAAGAATGATTCCTTCTATACCACATAGTAAAATCCAAAACGTGGTAAACATGGCATTAAACATACATGGAAGAATAGTAAATACATTATGAAAACATTTTTATAAAACATGGTCATGGATGATAAATATAACCCTAGAAAATACTTACATATTAGCAATCTCAGAAAAAATGAGATTGCAAAATTATCCCTTAACATTTATGGTCGGTGGAATCTTTTCAATAAGAAAATATAAAAATTAAAATTAATATTTAAATATCATTACCTTCATAATAAAAATCAAAAAACATTCATGGGAAGCATAAATACTATAAAAAAGAAATAGATGGTGAATAAGGAATATGTCTCACATAATTAAAAGTGAGACAAAATAATCACTTACCTTAGGTTTGATTTATTTTTAATGTGTACAAACCTTCTATATAATGATTGATATAATGTAATTGACTTATTAAATATTCATAGTCATTTTTATTATATCATATATGATTCAATTATGACTTTATATTACTCGTTCGTTTTAAATTCCACGTTGAAGCAACATTTTGGGTAATAATCGTTTCATTTATTATACGAGTTTGGACATATTGTTCATGATATTGTTACTTATATCATGATTAAAATACATCCAAAATATTTAACCTGATTTATATGTCATATATATATTCATTGTATATATATAATAGATAGATAAAGGAAATGAAATACACTGTTCATGGAGACGGTAGGTCGTATGTACGCATGAACGCAACTTTCCTTTCTTTATTGACATGAATGGAAGTAAGTAGAAGACATATATATATATATACATAAATATTGTAGAATTATTATGTCATATATCTCATTTTTATTCATTATATAAACTTTATAATCATTTTTGAATGGCTAACATGGAGAACGAATCTCATGGCGTCATGGAGACGGTAATCCGTACGTATTCACGATCAATGATATCATTCCCATAATTATTGAATGGAATTGGAGTTGATGATATAATATCTAAAAATTAGTATCATGTTATAATAATCAAATATATTCATTATTTCCACCATTATACCCATCCATGTAAGGTGGTGGTGGAAAAAAAGATTACACCACAGCGTGGAGGCGGTAAGGAATACGTACCCACTTGCAGGGATTTCATTTTTCGTTGGATGGATAGAAGGTGAAATATGGATGTTTCATATTTTTAATAACATATAAGTATACAAGTGATACTGGAGTTATTACTTAATAATGAAATAAATAATATAGAGTAGGTAGAATAAGAAATAAATTTGAAAGAATCGGTAAAAGATATTACCTCTTCTTCGACGCGCCTCTTTTAAACATCATCTTAGTGCACTAAAGATGGTATTTGAGGAAGTAAAAGATAACTAGTATGTCTCTTGGAAAATTTTATAAAGTAACTGGGTAGTTTTTATCGATTTCAAAATCTCAAAATGTTTTCAAGAGGAGAGGTATGAGGTTCCATTTTATAAGAGAGGAGAGAGGCACATTGGGAAACTCCCAAAAATATTAATTTATTATAAAATTAAAACCCACATAAAACCATGAAAAATCACTCAACATCGAAGATTATATGATTATGGGTGGTAATATCATTAACTAATAAAATTTAGACATGTTTCGATTTTTTTAAACCTTTTAATTTTGATTTATCCTAATTTAATATATTAGATTTTATTTGTAGTAATAATATTCTAAATTTTTAATTATTATAAATACTAAAATATCTGTTTTGAATTATCCATAATTATATACATTATGTCATTTTAGACCATATAATTTACAATTTGTAATTTTTAAATATTTTTGTGAGTTTTAAATAATTTAATTATATTCTATTTTTATAAAATACCAATAGAGTCAATTATGAAACTATTTAATTATAGGAACATAAATAAAATCCACAAAAAAGATATATTCGAAACAAAATTTTAATTACATAAAAAACATGTCATATTATATATAAAATTTATGGAGAACATGATTTGGTTCATATAATATTTATTTTATTATTTTTTGAAACTATTTATTTGATATTTTTCTTAATAAAATAATTGCAACAACATTATTGTATAATGATTTAATAAACATATTTTTTCATAAAAATTTAAAATAAAAAAAAATTAAGATAAATATAATATATTTTATAATAACACTTTTATTAGAATTAATTTTCTAAAACAACCATCTTTTAAAATGTTGTATTTATTAAATTATGAAGGTGACAACTTTGACATAATTTAAAATAAAATAATATAAATGTCATAATTTATTTCATAAGGCTCCAAATGGACCACAAGTCTACCCTCGGATGATTATGGTGTAGATATAATTTACCAATAGTTTTTGTTCAAGTTTTTGGGCCTTTTGTGGGTATTTATATTTTAATAAAAACATTATTATTGATTTTTTCACAAAATAAATAATTTCTGCATCATTAATGTATAAGATATTAAGGTAATAATATATTTCTTAAAATTACAAATAAATTACCATGATGAATAAAAACATTTTAGCTTTCAAATGCGTATTTATAATCAAATTTATATTTCATTTAACCTTGTGTTTAAAATCATTTAATTATTAATGTTTGAGTGAGACAAATTTCACCATCATTTAAATAAAATAAATTAATGGACTTAATCTCATCTAGGGGGGTTCCAATAGATTCCATTTCATCCTGAGTATGTTATAGTGAGAAATATAATCAACCAATGATATCAATACAAGTTTTTGTGTAATTTTATATTATTATTTCTACCCTTAATTACCAGATTTACCTTTAACAGTGGTAAATAAAATTTACTATCATTACTATTCATAATGAATAAATATAAAATTTATCCATTTAAACAATTTGAATCTTTTGATTCCAAATATGGGATCTATTTTTACATATTCAAAACTCAGAAGTTTCAGTAATTAATTTAAAATTAATCCCACTGTTGAAAGAAAATGGGTTTTTATATAAAACATTGCAAAAGATTGAAATCTTTTTAGTTACTAATTCCATGTAAAATTAACGATAATGACATAAATCATATTAAAAGGTTAAAATATATTATATTTATAATTTAAAACCATTAAATATTATAATTTAACAGTATAAATTATCTCGATGATAAAAGTTGTTTTTAAATTAAATTTAGCGTATTTTTTCTATTCATGAAAATATGAAAGTAAACATAAAAATATTAAAAAATTATCCCAAGTAAATTTTTATATCATTATTGAAATTAATATATTTATTTTGTCATATTGAACATATAATTTTGTCAAAACTAGTTTTTATGTGGGTGTGCCCTCAAAAGGCCCCAAAACTGCATTTCTTTTAAATTATTATTTTTACTCGAACAAATTATTTTTTATCATACCATTTTCTATAATATGGGTATGATGAATGATAATGTTATAAAATTAGAAATGTGGTAAATAATATTCATAATGTCTAGTTCTTAATAATATTATATCTATATATCATTGTTTAGTTAAACATGGTATTGCGTACAACACAAGCTATTTAGGATGGTTGCTCTTGCGTTCAACACAATCCAAGAATAGTGTTGTGTATACTACAATATAATACAGTGTTTCATATAGTGCATGAAAATATTGGTGTAGAATACAACACAAGTCATCAAAAAAATTAAAAATGATATTTCTCATAAAATTTCGTGGTGTTACATTGTACCCCCCATAAAAAGGAATTTTTCCCTTGAGATTCGTTAGCGTTATAAATCATTTACTACTTGAATGTTTCTTTCATAGAATCCCAAATTGGAAAAAGGAATACTAAAACATAGTTTTAAAAAGTATTGTTAGAAACATAAGGGTCACCCAAAGTAACTCAGCACTAGGTTTCCACATATGTGAATATAGGTGAAAATATGGATATAGAAGAGAAATATAACCATCATGTTCTGATGAAAAATGGTAGAGAACATGGCTATGAAAAAGAAAAAAATCACAAAGACTGAAATTTTTTATGATCTAAGGTACCATCTAATTCATCTGATATGAGGGTACTAGGACATCATTTTTGGTTTTCAATATCATTTCACTAATGTTGATTAATTTTTCCATAAGGAGAAATACATACTTGATTTCGGTGTAATATCATTGTCTGTAATTCCCTGAACATTTTCCACATTATCTCATATTTAAGGAAATGAAGTTGAATTTGTCATTCTTGATGTATTAGTAGATCATGAGATAGAATGATAAGTCATTCTTTCTGTATCAAACACCAAAAAGGTTACCAAAAGAAATTAAATATACATAAGTCCATCTATAGTGATGTTAATTATATATGGTTACAAAAATAGACCTATCCTTCATCTATCATACTATTTAATTAAATTAAACTAATATTTACAAATGATGTACTTATTTTAGGACAACTGTAGGTGATAAAGTCTTGTCGCACTTCGGTTGTGGGTTCGATTCCTTCAGCATTATCCGACGTGATGGGTTTTCGCCCGTCCTGTAGGTTTTCCTTTTTCTAAAAATATACTATTATAACATTCTAGAGATAATATCGAAAAAAGTTGTAGCCTTAAAAAATATTATCTGATGTACAACTTAATCCATTCCAATCATCAGGCTTATCCAAAATACTTCTGTCCAATATCATTATATAAAGAAAATGATTACTAGAAATGTCATCTATCATGCATTGAAACCCATAATTTATCCCTTGTATATCATTAGATATATCTTCTTGGTTATATACTGAACATGTGAATTCCTTAATCATGTATTATCTTGAAACACGAATTAACATAGAATGTTAATGAAAACATGAATTCTGTAAAAGGATAACTCTTTGAAAATACAAAATCCCAAAATTTATATATACTCAAATAATGATATCACTTTCTTCTTATATTAGTCATGAACTCATTAATACTATCAATCATTTCATTATCTCTTTATCCCATCATTATGAGAATATTAGGTTCTTTCCAAAAATATCTGAATAAAATTTCATGGTTTCTAGTACAATTCAATATATAATTTCAAAAACATAGAGAAAAAATAAGGTAACAATCCTTAGATGTTACATTATTCCATATTTACATGAAATTACTTATACAACATTACTCTTGATAAGCATTCAATCATTCCACTACCTTGTTAAACCATTAACTGAGATTCAACATTTTATTCCTCAACACTTATATCATCTCATATATCATTTGTAGTCTCTTCATCATCATCAACATAAATACTATCCATACAAATAGGCTGATTCTCTTCATCAAATTTTCACCTTGGGCATTGGTTTACTTAATTCCTCTACATTCCACTTTTAAAACATTTAACCATTGTTGATGTCTTAGAAATACCTATCATTGTCCATTGTGTCAACTGGACCTTTTCCATTGCAATTACTGACTTTGTGTCCTTATTTTCCACACACAACGCATCTTCTAGTTACATTAAAACATTCTCACTAATACCTCTTCCCACATGATTTACATGGGGGAAATTGAACTTTCATTCCTCTATGATCATCATAAAAACCCATCTTTCTCTTATTAGAGGAGGCGGGAAACTTACCATGGTTGTGATTATTGATCATATAAGGATATTTCTGATTAGGTGTAATAACGATGCTATACCTTCCAAATCCTGTTTCATTTGGTTTCTTATAAAAAATATCATTACTTTTTTCCATCATATTCTCCATTAACACAAATCATCCAATTTCTTACCATTTTCTAAAACCCAAAAACAAATAGTGTGAGAGGAAAAAATAAGACTAGAAAAAAACATAATCAAGGGGGAGTACATCCAATCTCTAACATCTTTGTTTTAATCTTAGGTTATGCATAATTTTTATCATAATTCATGGATTTTAACCTATACTATACATAACCTTAGGTACATCATGATACATACCATTAAAATTTCTCTAGGGATCTCACTAAAGTTTTCACATCCTAGTATCCAATGGGTAACTAATACTTTGCTCTGATACCAATTGGAGAGACCCAACGCATTATGTACATAGACATTATAATACTTTTGTGGAATAATTAATACATTACAAAAATAGACACCCAAAGACCGTATTAGTTTAGTGTCTTTAGAAAATCAATACAATGTCTTATGATCATGGTGAATGATCTTAAACATCTCCCATAAAACAACTTCCCCATTTATTTTCATACTTAAAACCTTTCATTATATCCTAGAGAAAAGAACAAATAAAATGTGTGAGCTCAAATGCTCATTAAGGGTTATCGTGGAGAACATAAACCAACATATAAACTTTTGAATGTAAAAACATGAACATAAATCATCAAAATCATGAGTAATGACATAAATATTTATAGTACATAAGGAATAGATCATAAAGGAAAATTAATCATGATAAAATATCATGGGAATAAAACATGTAATTTTGGAAAACCATTAATAACCTGATATGATTTCCATAGTAGCCATGGTATTGCTGCCAAGACCATCACTGTGGACAAAATCCATCAATGAACCAGGTTTACATGTTGTTCCAGTCCTGTATTACTAAGCTGGATTTACTTTTCATTCTAACCATGACTATCCCATCAGATATAATTCATTACACAATGCATTAGAGGGAGATATAGGTCCCACATATCACATAATGAAATAAATCTTTCATGTGCCACAAAATAAACATAAATCATTCATCATAACCCAATGAATATAATGGGTTTTATAAAAATCATCAAATCAAAAAATTATCCATATAAAACAATGGATGTAATTTCATCATAAATAAAATAAAAACATGTAAATAACAAAGACATTATACATAGAACAAAACTATATTAATTAATTACATCATATATGGAAAATAGTTTTGATAAAACACTTAAATTGAATTCTTGATGAAAATATCCTTTTATATTTCAAATCATTTGATTTTCTCAAAATGACGTTAACTTTTGAAAGAAAAGTTTTTTTTGAGAATAATCATGAAACATTGTAGAGGAACATTTATGTAAATAAGGCATTATGAAATAATAAAAAAAACTTTTCACATCGTATATGTTAATAAAAATTATCCTCGTACTTTTACAGGAAAAGTCCAAAACTACCTCATTTTGTAAACAAAATATTGATTCCTTCCATACCACATAGTAAAACCAAAAATAGGTAAACATGACCTTAAAAATACAGTGAAGAGTAGTTAATACTTTATGAATTTTTTTAAAATAGACAAGGATGATAAATATAACCCTAGTAAATACTTACATATAAGCAATCTCAGTTAAAAATGAGATTTAAAAAAAATATCCATTATCATTTAGGATCGGTGGAATCATATGTGTCATAAAATATATAAAATTACATGCATATTTTAATATAATATCTTCCATAATAAGAATAAAAAAACATCCATGTGAATCATAGACATCATACAAAATAAATAGATGGTGATTAAGGAATTTGTCTCACAAAAATAAGAGTGATACGAGATTATCACATACATTAGGTATGATTTAATCATTATGTGTCCAAACCACATATATAATGATTTAAATAATGTATTTGAATTATTCAATAATTATAGTAATTTTTATGATATCATAAATGACTCACATACGACTTTATATTTCACTTTATTTGTCAATTCCTTGTTGAAGCAACGTTTTGGGTAATAATCCTTTATTTTAACATACATGTTGGGTATTTTTGTTGTTGATATTATTAAATATATCATGATTTACATAATTTTATAATATAATCCATGATTTATATATCATATATATATTAGTTATATATATAATAGATAGATAAATGAAATGAAATACACCGTTCATTGAGACAGTAGGTTGTATGTACACATGAACATTGTTTTCCTTTCCTTATTGACTTGAATGGTAGTATGTAGATGACACACACACACACACACATATATATATATATATATATATATTCATTAGCATTATTTTGTAATATATCTCATTATTTTTCATTATATATTCATTATAATCATTCTTGAATGGTTAACATGGAGAATGAATCTCATCACGTCGTGGAGACAGAAATCTGTAGGTACGCATGATCGATGATATCATTACCATAATTATTGAATGGAATTGGAGTGGATAATATAATATCTCATAATTAGTTTCATGTCACTACTGGAAACATGATCTTTCCCAACACTTCTATACCAACGGTTTGTAAAAACCGTTGGTATAGCAACTCTTTCCCAATGGTTCATCAAAACCGTTGGGAAAGGGCCTAAAAACACACCCTTTCCCAACGGTTTTGGTGAACCGTTGGGAAAGAGTGACCTTTCCCAACGGTTCACCAAAACCGTTGGGAAAGGGGAGGATTTTTACCCTCTTTTTCCCAACGGTTCATCAAAACCGTTGGGAAAGAGTACCCTTTCCCAACGGTTCACTAAAACCGTTGGGAAAGGGTGTGTTTTTAGGCCCTTTCCCAACGGTTTTGATGAACCGTTGGGAAAGGTTACTCTTTCCCAACGGTTCTCAAGAACCATTGGGAAAAAGAGGGTAAAAATCCAGCATTCACCTTACTGAAAATACACCCACCCAGAACCTATCCCAACGGTTCTGAAAACCGTTGGGATAGGTCTATCCCAACGGTTTTGACAACCGTTGGGATATGTTCATTGATTTTTTTCCAGATCTACTAACGGAGAACATTATATAAATAAAAAATTTAAATAATTATGATAATACATATATATATTTATGAAATTATGTTTACAAAGTGATGTTAGCCTAGTGGTTAAGTCGTTCGATTATAAACGAGGGGTCCTGGGATCAAATCCCAGCGGTGATTTTATTTTTGGAATTTATATACCAACGGTTCCATTACCGTTGGTATAGATTTCATATTACCTATACCAACGGTTTCCAAAACCGTTGGTATAGGTCTATACCAACGGTTTTCGGAGAACCGTTGGTATAGACCTATCCCAACGGCTTACTTGGCTACGGTTCTCCAAACCGTTGGTATAGGCTATACCAACGGTTTGGAGGCCTATACCAACGGTTCCAAACCGTTGGTAAAGGTTAGTTTTCCAGTAGTGTGTTATAATAATAAAATATAGTTATTATTTCCACCATTATACCCATACAAGTATGGTGGTGGTGAAAAAATATATTACACCCCGACGTGGAGATGGTAAGTCATACGTACGCACACATGGTGGTTTCTTTTTTTTGTAGGATGAATAAGAGGTGAAATATGGTTGTTTCATATTTATAATAAAATATACGTATACATGTGAAACTGATGTTATTACTTAATAATGAAATAAATTCTATAGAGTATGTAGAAGAATAAATAAGTATGAAAGAATTGGTAAATGATATTACCTCTTCTTTGACGCGCCTCTTCTACTCCTCCTCTTAGGGCACTAAAGATGGTATTTAAGGAAATCCAAGACCACTAGTTTGTCTCTATGAATGTTTATAAGATAAATGTCCATGGTTTGGTAGAGTAGGTAATCTCAAAATGGTGTGAAGAGGAGAGGGAGGAGGTGCCCTTTTTTAAGAGTGGAGAGGGTCACTTTAGGAAACCCCAAAAAATATTAATTTATAATAAAATCAATCCCCACATAAAAACCTAAAATATAACTGAACATGTAATATGAGATGATATAGGGTGGTAATATCATTAAACTATAAAATTTATACATGTTTGGAATTTATTTTAGACCATATCATTTTGATTTATCCTTATTTAATGTATTTTATTTTATTTGTGGTAATAATATTCTAAATTTTAAATTGTTATACATACTTAATTATATGCTGTTAATTGACCATAATTATATATATTATGACATTTTAGACCATAAAAGATGCATTATATTATTTTTAAATATTTTTGTGATTTTTAAAAAATTTAATAATATGTTATTAATATAAAATACCAATAGTGTCAGTTTTCATACTATTAAATTATTTTAATTTAAATAAAGTCCACATAGAATATATGTTCGAACAAAAATATTTAAAATATTACTAACATTTCATATTTATCTATAAAATTCGTGGGGTACATTAATTAGATCATATAATATTTATGTTAAATTTTTTTAACCATTGATTTGATATTTTCGTAATAAAATAATTACTATATCATTTTGTATAAATATTTAATATAATTATTAGTTTCATAGAAATTAAAAATAAAATATTATGATTAAGATAAATCTAATATCTTTCATAATAACACATTTTGTCTAATTTATCTTCTAAAACAACCATCTTTTAAAATGTTATCTTTATTAAATTATGAATGTGACAACATTGATATCATTGAAAATAAAATAATATAAATGTCATAATATGTTTTATAATTCTACAAATGTTCCACAAGACAATACATGGATTCTTATGGTGTAAATATATTTTACCACTATGTTTTCGGAAATTTTTTAGGCCTTTCTATTGGTATTATTATTTTAATAAAAAATATATTATAGATTTTTCACTAAATAAATAATTTCTGAATCATTAATGTATAAGCTATTAAAGTAATTATATATTTCTTAAAAATTAAAAATAAATTATAATGATACAAAAAACAAAATCATATTTCAATTGAGTATTTAGAATCGAATTTATATTCAATTTATCCTTATATTAAAAATAATTTAGTTATTAATGTTTGAGTGAGACAAATTTAACATACCTTTAAGTAAAATAAATTAAAGGTCTTAATCTCATCCAAGTGAGTTCTAATAGATTCCATTTTGACCTAATTATGTTTTATTGAGAAATATAATCAAACAATGATATCAGTATAAGTGTTTTAAAAAATTTATAATATTACTTTTACCCTTAATTACATGATTTACCTTTAACTTTGGTAAATAAAATTTACTATATTACTATTCATAAGGACTAAAAATAAAAGTTTTCTATTTACACAATTTTAACCTCTTGATTCAAAATATGGAATACATTTGTATAAATTCAAAATAAAAAAGATTCATAAATTAATTTAATATTATTCCAGTTGTCGAGAAAATGGGTTTTTATATAAAACATTGCAAAATATTGAAATGTTTTACCTATGAATTCAATGTAAAATAAATGATAATGACATACATTATATTAAATGGGGAAAATATATTAAATTTATTCTTTAATACCATGAAATATTATAATTTATCCATATAAATTATCTTGATGATAAAATTTCTATTTAATTAAAATTTATCGTATTTTTACTATTCATCAGAATATGAAAGTTAAGAGAAAAATGTTAAAAAATTATCCAATGCAAATTTTTATATCCGCATTTCAATGAATAAGTTTATTTTTTCAAATTGATCTTATAAACCTATCAAAAAATTTATTTAATGTGTGTGTTTCATCAAAATGCGGCAAAAGTGCATTTCTTTAAAAATACTTGTTCTACCCGAAAAATATATTTTTTTTTCTCATTCCATGTTCTATACTATGTGTAGGATTAATTATAATGTTATAAAATTAAAAATTTAGTTAATACTATTTATAATGGCTAGTTCATAATAATATTATAAAAATATATTGTTGTTTTTTGAAACTCAGTATTGCGTTCAACACATGCTATTAGGGATGGTCGCTCCTGTGTGCAACACAAGACAAACAGAGTGTTGTGTATCATAAAAGATAATATGGTGTTTTGTATAGCGCAATCTAATTTTGGTGTATCATATAAAACAAGACATTAAATAAATTAAAAAGAATATTTCTCATTAAATTTCATGGTGTTACATGTTTGGTGTTCGAATGAGGTTGGTTGTGGGATTCTTACGAATGGAAGGGATTTGGGTAAAATACTTATTGTCTGTGGGTAGTGTGAGGAGATGTCCTGTGAAGAAAGTATGGTGATGTAAGAAGGTTACGTAGGAATATAAATAAAATTTATGATAAAAATTATCATGTTGTTGAATCATTATTATTTAAAAATTTATGAAATTTGTTAAAATTAATTTTTATAGTGAATTTCTAAATAATATCGTGCCACATTTATATAAAACACGACTAATTAATGACAAGTTTTTCACCATTTAATAAAACTTTGGTATACAGTCTCTCTAAATTTGTTATGTGCGTAAACATGGTATTTATTTCGGTGTTTACACACATGAATAATTTTAAACATATAAAATTTTAGAAAAATGGAGGCCTTTACAAACATGGCTAATTAGTGGTGTTTATAAACATAATTAACTAGAAAAACTATATTTCATTATTAATGAATCAGATAATTCCACAGTGACATTTCAAAATTTCACTAATTCAATCAAAGCATCTTAATTTACTTTTTTTAGTTTCATAAGAAAATCATAAATTCTAGGGTCATCACATATGGTTTAGGAATCGTATACCAAATCACTAGCCTATTGGGTAATTGATCATTACTAGGAATATTTGTATGTTTCTTCCCCCTCATGAACTAAGATATCATGTAGGTACATAAATTTATATAATGTAATAACCCTACACAATTATGTATTAGAAAAATGTACTCATATAATTTGTTTTAATAGAATGCCAACATGATTATATATGGGAAAACATAACTTAGGTTGTTTCTTACACATTTAAATCCTAAACCATTTTCCAATCACCATTGGAGGTATTTCAGTAAGTATTATAATGTCTATACCATTACACTAATGGTAAAGACACATACCTTATAAAAGGGACTTCAAAATTTTTATTTAGGAACATCCATCCATATTACCCATATAACCTATCATCAGAAGAAAATATACTACATTTTTATCAAGTAGAACTCCACCACAAAGTTACTTAAGAAAATTAAAACTATAGGTAACTGACACATTAAAAATGGAATTTTTTCATCATTTATATCAATAAAATGATTGAATTCATATGTCATGATAAACTTACAATCTATATATGATGCATGATTACAATCATTTACCTAACATTAAAAGGGGAAAATATTAAATAAATACTCTTAAAATAAATTTATGTCACATGAGGTGAAATCAGAAACATACAACATCAAAGAAATATGAATAGAAATCTAATATCCTCAATAACATGGATTTTCCCTAAAAATGTGTGTTTAATGTACTAGAATGAGGTCTATCATATGCTCCCACATATTCCAAGTACATGTATATATTTCCCTATATAAAAATAAAAAATAAAACAATACCACATTCTAGGATATTGGTCACCTAATCTGTGATACCAATTTTTAATGTCCCTTTCTTGGATCATTCTGAATGGTAACTGCCTTGGGTCTCCATGTGGCCTTATGCAAGCCTCCCCATCGACTAGTAGTTTTGGTCTAGGATGTCAACATGTTGTGAGAATATCTTTATAATAGAGTGTGAATTTGATGAAAAACTATTCAAATGATCATCTAACATAATCAAATAGAGTATGCAGAAGTAATAAAATATTATGTGTTATGTAAATTAAAATAATGAAACAAAGATTTATACACACATAAAGTAATTTTAACACTCATGGATCAACCAGGCACTAGACCAATTAAAAATACCATAAATGAAATAATAACGAGAATCTCTATTACAAATCTTGTAACATCCCAGGTAAATAAAGAATAATACATTCACATATTTTTAGTTTTTTTAAAATAAATACTAATTTTAATTTAAATACGATTCTATGTTCGATGGCGTACTCGATACGCAACAACGAGTTTCTTTGAAATCTTATATTGCACACAATGTTGGGTCATATTGAAAAATAAAAATATAGTATTATTTTATATGTTTGTTCATGCCAAGAAATTTTATTTTAGGGATTGAATAGATCAAACTAAAATATAATTATACATTTTTGATAAATGTTTTTACATTTTTTAAAAAAATATTAGAGGCTTAAAATAAGAAAGAATCCAAATTTTAATCATAAATACTCTAATATCCTTTGAAAGGGACTATATACCACCATTGGATGGATAAACCACATTTAATATTATTTTGTTTTCTTTTATATGTTCTATTTTAAAAAATAAAAATTTTCTTTAGAATCAGGGAACAAAATTTACTTTGAGTAATTTTTTTTTCTGAAAAAATTCATTTTTTAATGAATAGTGAAAAATACAGTATTTTAATTCAAAACTGACTTTTAATCTAATTTATTTACATGGTTATATTTTCATTTAAATTTTTTTTAAAGTGAACTAGATTATATTTTTTCCATTTAATCCAATGTTGGTCATTGGATGTTATTTCACATTAAATTAGACATAAACAATTGTCAATCTTTTGATATAAATTATTTCTTAAAAAACGCTTTTTTGTTTTGAGAATAAGAATTAATTTTAAATTAATAAATGAAACATAAATGATTTGAATTTGGTAAAATAGAAATAATTTTATTATTCAGAATATCAAATATAGCTTAGGCTGAATTTTTGTTATTTTTCTGAAAACCTTCAATTTCTTATGAATTGTATGAACAATGAGTAGTCGTTAAAAAATTGCCTTTTTATTTTAAATTAAATTTTACCACTTCTATAAATTGAATGACAAAAATCATACATACATGGTTGTTATTAGTAAGTAAAATTTTTCTCAATAATATGAAAAAAAATTTAGTTAAATAGTTACTTTTGACTTTTATTTACAACAGTTAAAGGTAATTAGAGTAATTTTATGTAAAAATAATAGTATAATAATATAAAATAACCTTATCATGTGCCATAATCCTAGTGGTTGACAAATTTCTGACTATGGGGATCCTTGGGTCGATTTTGGGACCCCATGGATCTACTTAATAGTGATAATGACACATTATATTAATTAATTTAATGTAATGATAAGAATGACTTAAACATATATCTTTTAGTAAATCAATTCATACATTGGGTTATATAAGATATCTATTAAGCTATATATATTCTTTTGAAATAAAAAAATATTTCCTACATCATGGTATTTTATTATTAATTTTTATACATCAAATAAATAAAATTATTAATGGCACCATAATGATGGAAAATTTACATCATTAATGAATGATTTAAATAAGTAGGATTATAAAGATTAAAAAAATCCAAAAACTGTCCAATTATTATTTTATGATTCTATATCAATCAAGAGTCATATTAACTTCGACATTAATATGTTTTGGACTATTAGAAACTGAAAATCATTATATAATAAAATAAAATTTTCAAACATTCCTAAAAAACAGTCCCCCTTATAAAAAGCCTGCATCTCTAAGCCATTACTCACACATGTCAAGACTCTTGGTTCATCCAACCTCTACCCAAATAAGATCAAAAAATACACGTATTCCACTAAGAATACTTACCATAAGAAGAAGGCATTTCAGAAAAACCTTTTGGTTCAAATCAAAGGGAGTTACTTGATTTAAAGGTAACATCTTCTCTTAAGTTATTCTATTTTATTTTACTCCCCTAACCACTACACTCATTTAATTCCGTTATTTAATAACTTAATCAGTATCCTCCATATACTAGGTTGTTTTTATGATAAATATTCGAACTAAACTTATAGACACCTCCATCAAATGGGTAAAGAACATATTGTTTCTGTGGATGACAAACTAACGACTTATGAAACCATGATTTTTCAATAATCTTATACTACCTCTCATGGTGTCCATTAGATGGAACTATATTTATATATGATATGTATTATATTTTTATATTCTCTATGCTTCTGTATTTTTCATTTATATCTAAATTTTTTGGTTTCCATAATGGGTAAACACGATACTTTCATTCGAGGAAGTGCAGACTACAACCCCGTCAAAGTTATATGACTTGTTCATTCCATATGTGGATTGTATAAATAATAGAGTTACAAAAATTACATATGATTTTATTCTGGAATTATACTATATATATGTATCATTAATTTTTCATTACATTAAATACGTAATTGAAATGAATGTAGCGTTCATTCGTGCGTAAGGCTTACCATTACCATGAACGGTGGATTTAATTTCTAATCACAAAATTTTATATATTATTTTAAATACATAAATATACTTGATATAAATGAGACATATGATATCTTAATCATGTATATCATTTTGGTGGTAATACACTTTTGACTACATGAACAACTTCTAATTATAAGAAGTTCATTTTTGACTCATGTACCTAATATCAACAGAACGACCATTATTAACATAAATGATTACATAATGTTTATAACATAGTAATAAGTGAAATAAAAGGAATAATAAAATCGATAAGGGTTATTAATAAAGATTAAATTAACTTTAGTTTATTATTCCGGAGATTAAAGAATGAACGAGTCAACTCAGACATGAGGTATGGGAATATGTCTCAATAAACATTCATTGAGGCATAATTTATTATACATGAATTTCTTTTATATAGTGTATAAACACCTTTGAATTTTCAATTAACTCAATGGAAATATTTTTCTATGATTAAATTTTTTAAATGAAAAAAAATAATGTTTCTTTTAACATAAGATGTGACAACAACATTTTTCCGCCACTGTGTTTATTATTTTATCTATGGATTCCTTAACAAGCAGTAATGTTTTAAAAAAGAAAATAAATAACATATACTCTTTTACGTATTTTGGAATTGTAAATGGTTTTGATTATGGATTTTTTATGTAAATATATTTAAATGACGTGGAAATGTTATCATTATTTTTATGTTTTATCAATATGTTATGGTTCTTGTGAATTGTTTTTGTAAACAGGTGGTTCCATGATAAACCTAGGGTAGGTGAGCACGAGATAGCTCTCCCATGCATTAGGTATCATGACGGAGGTAAACATGAATATTTATCTTAAAAGATTTAGGGAATATAAGATTATGGGTATTCCAAATGTTAGTCCTTACGTTGGTGTGAATGATACATTGAATGTATGTTATGGATTCGACAAGTCACCTTTATGATGTTTTGATTACTATGTAATATTCATAAATCATGTGGTATATTGATATATGTTATAAAGCTTATGTTTGATGGGCTAATGTTTTCTTTATTTATTTTATAACCCTTACTGAGCTTTTTATAATCATCCCATGTTTTAAAATGTTTTTCACAGGACATAAAGATTAATAAGGTCAAGGGTGGGATCATGGAAAAGACATTCTATATAAAACATGGAACTAGAAATGACTAATTTTTCAAGAGTTTTTATTTTTTTTGATGAAATTGGAAACTGAGTAGAAGTGTCTAAATTGTAATTTTTGAGATGTGATGTAATATTTATGGCCTAATTCACTAATTCTCTATACATGAATAGCTCTTCGAAGTTAATTATTAACATATTTCAATATTGTGTAATATTTATGGATGGGTCCTTATAGTCGGTATCAGAGGTCGGTTTAGAAAACATTAATATTTGTGATATTGGTAATATAATATCAGAAAATTAATTTCTGTTAATATTGAAATGATATAGAATTAATTGATTACCTTTTTTCTTCACCTAAGATATTTCTGTGTTCAAAATGGTTTTCCATAGAGGAAACAAGTAAGCTATAATGGGATAAAATCAGGAGGAAGACAACCTTCCAAATCAGCAACCTGACATGGTCAGAATCGAATGTAAACATTTTATTGTTGTGATGGCACAATTTACTCAAGCTATAAAGGGTGGTGGTATCAATGCATGAGATTATCCATACCAACCACTGAGGAACATTTTAGTAATTGATAATTTCATGAGGCAACATCCCATATCATTCAGAAGATCATTTGACCCCATTCTAGAGGAAGAGTTGATTAAATCATTAGAAAATATTTTTGATGTCACAGGGTGTTTAGAACATCAATAAATTAGTCTTTTTGTTTAATGATTAAAGATGGAGCTGATATATGGTGGTAAATGCTGAAAAATATCAAGTACAGTGAGGAGATTGATTCTCTTGATTGGGATGAATTCAAATGTATGTTTCCTGATAAATATTTTTCTAAGGTAGTTCATCTTAGGATGGAAACAATTTCACAGAATTCAGTTTATTGGATAACTTAATCGTTTCTTATGAAGAAAAATTTACTCTACTGGCAAGGTATGCTCCAAATTTCATACGATATCTTGATAGTGAAAATAAACCATTTTTACTCACGAATAAATCCAATGTATGGAAGTGATTTAACTTCTCGTGAGTACAAAAGATATGAGAAACTTGTTCTATGTGTGAAGAAGGTGGAAATGGTGTTTTCCAATGATTAGGTTTTTATTGAAAAACAACATAATAATAGGTCTAGGTGGAATATTAAAGGGAAGAACTCTTTAAAAAAGACTGATGGTAAGAAACTTAAGATAACAATTTGTGAAAATTATGGTAAAAAGCACATTGGGGAATGTCTTTTAAATTCTAGTAAGCGCTATAGATGTGGAAAAATGGGATATAAGTCACATAATCGCACTGAAAAATATCATTTTATTGGTAATATAAAATATGATTTAAAGTTAGTAAATTTTTTTAAGTGTAATGAAATGGGACAATGTGAAAATGATTATTCCACGAAGAACTCAATTGTGGGAATGTAGCTAGAGAACAAGCAGAAAGGGGTGTTGAAATCCTTCTCAACTTCTTCAGCAAAGGTTGGGCCATCAAACAATGTATTATCAGGTACAATATTTGATTGTTTATATTATTCCAATTTGTTGTTGGATTAAAGGTCTAGTCATTCGCTCATTTCTGAGATGATTTTTAGTAAATTTTGAATTCCATCTCATGATATGAATCCTGAACTTATAGTAAATACACTAGGAAGATATTTTGAGCTAATATGAAATTATAAGAACCTTACTATCCTTATGTGCAGAAAGAATCTACCTTCAAAACCTTTTTTTCCCTTATGTAGTGTTTGAGGTCATTTAGTGTATGGATTGTCTTTCTGTTTATCATGATAAGATTGACTGCAGATCTAAAGGGGATTCCATTCAAAATTAATTTCAGTTTGTGTATAAGAATGAACCCTTGAATTTTAAAACATATCAGGAAGCAGGGGAAATAGTAAAATATTAAAATTAATTATTCCTTGCACATATTGTTGAAAATAAATGAAATTTTCAGATTAATAATGTTCTGGTGTTAAATGAGTACCTTGATTTTTTTTCTTGATGAGTTTCCTCTTATTATATTTGATAAGGAAGTTTAATTTACTATTGACTTAGTTCTTGATGTTAAGCCAATTTCAAAACCCCCTTATCGAATGGCTCAAATGGAACTATTAGAGTTAAAGAATCAATTGCATGAGCTATAAGATAAAGATTTCGTTTAAACCAGCACATCACAACGGGACGATCCTGTCTTGTTTCCTAAAAAGAAATATGGTTCAATGATACTTTTCACTGATTATAGAGCATTGAATATCATCACTATTATGAACATGTATTCTTTTCATCATATCGTTGATTTGTTTGATCGGATCTAGGGTTCTTAGTATTTTTTGAAGACTAATTTGAGGCAGCAGTACCATCTGTTGAACGTAAAGGAAGCAAAAATTCTGAAGACTGTGTTCCGTACTAGATATGGACATTATGAATTTTTTGTTATTATTTTTGTTTTAACCAATACACCTATATTATTCATGGATCATATGAATAGAATTTTTCGTGAGTTCTTGGATAAGTTTATGGTTGTGTTCATTTATGATATTTTTATTCATTCCAAAAGTAATGTGTAACATGAAATTCATTTAAGGGTTTTCATACAATCCTTAAAATAAAATAAATTATTTGGGAAATTCCAAAAGGGTGAGTTTTTGTTATAAAAAATTTCATTCATTGGTCACATTGTTTCAAAAAATAGAATAACTATTGATCCTACTAAAACAAAAGTTTTTGAATAATTGATAATGATCCACAAATATAAATGAGATCTGTAGTTATCATGGTTTGGAAGGTTATTACTGGAGGATTATTGAAACATTTTCACTGTTATCTGGCCCACTAAACAAGTTAACTCGAAATTGTGTTATGTTCATTTGGAAAAAATAATGTGATGACTATTTTATAGAATTGAAGATAAGATTGGTGAATGCCCCTATTTTGGCTTAACCTTTCATAAATAGTGAGTCTGTTATCTATAGTGATGCTTCATTGAAAGGAAATGGCTATGTCCTTATGTAGAATGATCAAGTAAATGCTTATGCTTCACGTCAGTTGAAACCTCTTGAGTTAAATTAACCTACACATGATATAGAATTATCTTCTATTGTTTTGGATTTAATAATTTGGAGGCATCATCTATATGGACTAAAATGTGAAATATATACTGTCCAAAAAAGATTAAAGTATATATTCAATCATAAATAATTAAGCATGAGACAGAGGAGATTGTTGGAATTAATCAAGGATTATGTTTTCACGATCCATTCCCATCTAGGAAAATAAAATAATGTGGATGATGCTTTGAGTCGAAAAATTAATGCATCATTAAGCATGCTATGTTTGGAATGAGATTATTTGGTTTTTTATTGGTTTAAATTTGACTTAAAAGTTGTTTGTGCATGAAATTCCTCTGTTTTGTCTCAAGTGTAAGTGAAATTATCTATATCATATAGAATTATCAAGAAAAAAGTTAGACAATGAGTTGAAAAAAAAGGTATAGTGGGTTCAGAATGGTAATATTCTTGATTTTAACATGGATGATGATTGCTTGTGGTTTGGGATGGTTGGCTGTGATGGGATGACATTGACGGATGTGATGTTGACTCTACATGGTGCAGTCGTTTGGATGGCCTACGTGATTTTCGGATGGCTGCATGATTTATGTGTTCTTGTTGGTTTGGATGTATTTTGATTTTTGAATTTTGAATTATCGCCTGCTGGATTGTGAGTTGTTTGTTTTGACTGTTTGACATTTTGAACAATGTGCGGTTCCCACTCAATCTGTGAAAGTGGTTTATGGAAATAATATAAAAAATTGTTTGGAGGAGGCATGGATAATGATTGTATTTTGTTATTTGGAAAGAGATTATGGGTACCTTGTAATTCACAATTAATGAATGGGTTGTTATTTAAAGCTCTTAGTTCTCCATTATCACTTCATCATGGTAGTACTAAGATGTACAGAGATCTTCGGTAGTATTACTGGTGGGATGGAATGAAATATAAATTGCAGACATTACTCTAAATAGTTTGACTTGCCAACAGGTTATAAGAGAGTGGTAGTTACTAAAAGGGGTGCTTCAGCCTTTACCCGTGCCAGAGTGGAAATGAGAAAATAAATCAAAGGACTTCATTGTGGGATTACCAAAGAAGTCTCAAGGTGACAATGAAATCTGGGTTATTGTTGATCGATTGTGTGAATCTTCTCATTTTAATCATATTCAAGATACTCTATTTCTAGATAAAATTTCTCTGTTGTGTGTTAATGATATATTAAGGATGCATGGTGTTCCCCTCTCCATTGTATCTGACCGTGATATGCATTTTACTTTTATTTTTTTGGAAGACCTTCATAATTTTATGGGTACTAAATTAAATTTTAGAACAGTTTTTCATCTTCAATCAGATGGGAAGACAGAATGAACAATTCCGACCTTGGAGGATATGCAACGTGCTTGATCACTAGAATACCTGAGCATCTGGGACTAACATCATTCTTTGGATGAATTATCTTATAATAATAGTTTTCAATACACTATACTGAAAAATCCATTTAAGGGATTATATGTGAAGCGATGTCGAACTCCAGCTTTTTGGGATGAAGTATCAGGAATGATGTTGATAGGACTAGAAATTGTAGGAGAGATTGTTTGAAAATATCAGCTAATTCAGAAGCACATGAGAATATCTCAGAGAATGAATGAACATAATGCAGATAACTGGATGAAGGATCATTATTTTGGGGTGGGTGATCATGTCTTTCTCAAATATTCTCCAAGGAAAATTGTGATGTGTTTCGGTAAGAAGGAAAAGATGAATCTAAGGTTCATTGTACATTTTGCAATCTAGGAAAATGTGGGATTAGTTTCATACAAAGTGTCTTTACCTCCATTTTTATCCTAGGTACACAATTCTTTTCATGATTCAATGATGATAAATTATTTTCCGGAACCATCTCATATTTTGTGCCTAGATGTAGTTCAGCTGGAAGAGAATCTCTCTTATGAGGAACAACCTGTCCAGATTCTTGACTGAAGAGATAATGAATTGCAGAATAAGGTAATTCATCATATTATGGTTTTTTTGGAAAGCCCATATGGTTGGAGAGGCATTGTGGTAATCTAAAAATTAAATGAGAGAAAGAACCCCCATTTATTTGTTTAGAGAATAAAATTGTGAGGACGCAATTTCCAAAAGTGGGGAAGGATATAACATACAAGGTAAATAAAGAATAATACATATTCATATTTTTTAAGATTTGTGAATTAAATATTATTTTTACTTTATATGGGATTCTATGTTCGATTTCATACCCGATACGCAACAATGGGTTTCTTTAAAATCTTACGTTGCACACAACGTTGGGTCATACTAAAAAATATTAATATAATATTATTTTAAATGGTAGTTAATGCCTAGCCATTTATAAGAAGGAATGAATATAAAAAAATAAAATATAATTATAAATGTTTCTTAAAAGTTTTTACATTTATCCAATAAATTTTAGAGGCTTAAAATAAGAACGAATCTAAATTTTAAGCATAAAAACTCTATTGTCCTTTAAAATAGTCGATTTACCGTCTTTTGATGGTGAAATATCTATAAATCTAGTTTTGGTCAGTTTTATATGTTCTATTTGACAATATAAAATTATTCTTCATAATCATGACATCAAAATTATGTTTGGGTAATTTTTTGGTATTTTATGATAAAATTCATTTTTAATGAATAGTGAAAAATACAGTATTTTAATACAAAAATTCATTTTAATCTAATTAATTTATATGGTGAGATTGTTTTATTATTGGATTTAAGGTGTAATTAAATTATATTTTTACCATTTAATTAAATTTTGGTGATTGGATGTAATTTCATTTTGAAATTTGACATAAACTGGTGTCAATCTTTTGATAGTTATTATTTCTTAAAAACACGCTTTTTTGTTTTGACAACAGAAATTAATTTGAAATTGATTAATTAAACATATATGTTTTGAATTTTCAAAAATAATCTTAATTTTTTAATTTTGAATATTAGATATATATTATGCAGAATGTTTTGTATTTTTCTGAAAACCATCAATTTTTGATGAATAGTGATAACACTGAGTAGTAGTTAAAAACTGACTTTTTAATTCAATTGATTTTTTTCAACTTATGTAAACTTAATTTAAAATTTTTATATACATGGTTTCTATTAGTAATTAAAATTTGCTTCAATAAAATGAAAATAATTTTTGGTGAATAATAACTTTTCACTCTTATTTATCGCGGTTAAAGGTAAATATGTTAATTAAATGTAAAAATAATATTATATTAATATGAAATGAACCTAAATATTATTCTAATCATACTAGTTGATACATTAACGACCAAGGTAATTTTTGGGTAGATTATCAGACCCCATGGAAGCAGTGAAGATTTATAATGACTCATTATATTAATTAAATAAAAGTAATGACAATAATTACTTAAACATATATCTTTTAGTAAATTAATTCATAAATGGTTTTATCAAAGTTATAAATTAAACTATAAATATTATTTTGAAATATACTAATATATCCTACATCATGGTATTTTTTTAATAATTTATATATATCAAATAAATAAAATTATTTAGGACACAATAATGATGTATTGTTTACCAAATTAATGAATTATTTAAATAAATAAGATTATAAAGATTAAAAAAATATCTAAAACCTATAAAATATTTATTGGATGATTTTATTTCTAACAAGATTAATCTTATATTCAACTTTAATAAGTTTTGAACCTTTAAAAACTGAATATCATAATATAATAGAATAATATTTTAAAACATTCATAAAGAGCCCCTCCTCCCCCTTATTAAAATACTTCATCTCTATCCCATTTGTCACACCACTGATTCCTATTGGATTTTCCAACCTCATCCCTAATAATCTCTCATGATCATATTATCAACCAATAAGCCCGAAATTAGGCATAAGGCACTTCATGAAATCTGTTTGGTTCAAACCAAATGGACTTTCCTAATTTAAAGGTAACATCTTCTCTTAAATTCCTTTCTTTCATTTTACATCTCCAACACCATAAACACATTTTATTAATTTCATTTTAAAAACACCAATTTTGTTAATATACTGGGTTGTTGTTATAATAAGTATTCAAAATTCTCATACACACACCTCCATCTAATGGGTAAAGAACATACTGTTTCGATGGACAACAAACTAAAGCCTCACGAAACCATTATTGTTCAATTATTTCCAACCGCCTCTCATGGTGTCCATTATGATGGAACTATATTTATATGTGATATATATTATATTTCTATTTCCTCTAGGGTTCTATATTTATCATTTATATCATACTTTTATTATTTTCATAATGGGTAAACACGATAATTTCATTTGAGGAAGTGAGGACTACCACCCCATCAATGTGATATGACTCATTCATTCAATACATGGTACATATAAAGGATGAAGTTACTAATATTATATATGATATTATACTATAATTAAAATATACCTATGTATAACTAATTTTTCATTCTAATAAATACGAAATAGAATTTTATGTAGTGTTCATAAGTACGTAAGGCTTACCGTCTCCAAGAACTGTAAATTTTATTTTTAATAGCTCAATGTTATGTAATGTAATAAATACATAAAAATAATGGATATATATGATATATATGATATCTAAATCAATAATATCATTTTTGAGATAATTCACTTTTGAACACATTAATATCATGTAATTATAAGAAATTCATTTTTCACTCAAGTAATAAATATTGACAAAACAACAATTATTAACTTAAATGATTAAATAATGATTATAAAAAAGTAATAAGTGATATAAAAGGAATAATAAACATGAAAAAGGTTCTTAATAAAGAAAAAAAATTATCTTTTCTTTATTAATCATGAGATTAATTAATGAATGAGTAAAGATAGACACGAGGTAAGGGACTTCATCTCAATATTCTTTCATTGAGGAATGTTTTGTGTTATACACGACTTTCTTTTATACGGTGTATAAAAACCATTAACTTTTCATTTCATTCAAAGTGAATATTTTTCAATGAGGATTTTTAGTAAATTACTAAAAAAGAGTGATTCTTTAAACATAAGCAGTGACAACAACCTTTTTTCTCCACTGTGAGTGTTATTTGATCTATGGAATCCTTAACAAGTCGTAATGTTTTTAAAAAGAAAATAAATACCATATAATCTTTTAATTTTTTTTTGTAATGAAAATGGTTTTGAAAATGGAATTTTTATGTAAATATATTTAAATAATGTGGAAATGTTACAATTCCTTTTATGTGTTATTAATATGTTATGGTTCTTAGGCATTGTTCGTGTATAAGGGTGGTTTCATGTCAAATATAGGGAGGTTGAACCCATGATATCTCTACAATGCATTGGGTAACATGGATGAGGTAAACATTAATGTTTCTCCTTTAATTTTAATGGAATGTACTGTGATGGTTTTTTCATATGTAACTCCCTACGTAGCTGTGAAATTTATAATGTTGTTATTTTATGGATTCCCCAAGTAACCTTTATGAATTTATGATTTATAATTGTTATTTATAAATCTTATAATTTCCTGGGGTATGATAAAAAGCTTCTGTTTTTTGGAATAATTTTTTCTTTCTTTATTTTATATCCATTACTGATATTTTTATTCTCATATCATGTTTTGAAATGTTTTTCACAGGACATAAAGATGAATAGGGTCATGGATGGGATCAAGGAAAATTCATGTTGTCTAAAACATGGAACAAGAAAATACTCATTATTTTAAGACTTTTTATTTTATGAGTTAAATAGAAATAGAGTAGAAGTGTCTAATTTTTAATATTATATATGTAATGTAATATTTATGGCCTAATTATCTAAATCACTAAACTTGAAAAGATTTTCTATGTGAATTATTTACTTAATTCAATACTATGTAATGTTTAATATTGAGTCTTTATACTTCATATGCCATATCTCTTCTATATCCTAACCCTCTATATTAAATCTATATTAATTACCAATTCCATTCCTCTTACCAAAATAAATATATGATCAATGAAGTCTACTCGGCTACCCAAGTGCCACAACCACCATAGTGGGGTGTGATTGAAATTAAGTATGAAAAAATAAAAATAAAAATTCATCACAGCACCAGTTAATTCATAGTGTATATGATATATTGGTCTAATGAAATAAAACCAATAAATTTGGAATAATAAATAACACAACCACCATTGACCCATGAGATTTAATTTGACACTAAAAATTGACTATTACTACTTAAAATAGTTCTGGAGTGTCTCTGAGAATGACAAACAATAAATCCAACCAATATCATGCCCAAGTGTCATTCATAAGTTAACATCATTGGAATCCGGTAGTGTTAGTTGTCATTGCTAATTCTTAAGATATGATTCTAGGAAATCAATAGTCATCGAGAATGACTCTAATCTCTATGAGGTAATCATCTAATATCCAATAGTGTCATACATTAATTCAATCCATATGAGGTAGTCCAAGGTGATATATAATAATCCATAAAAAATATGATCCCTATATGGATATTCATGGAGATAAATAGTTATCCGGTGTATAGAAGACCCCCATGAGTTAATCTTATGTAATAAATAGTCATCGTAACCAAATAGTAAACCTAAAATTGTAATATTATTTAATACATAATTATTTGAAAGATGGTAAAATTCCGTGAGAATGGAAACTACATAACATATATATAAATATATCTTGAAGGGTAATGTGTTTCCCCCAAAACATCTTAAAAACATATCACATAAAGTAAGCCATCTACTGAATCAAATATCACAAAATAGTTGACTTAATTTAACATGTTAGAACTATGATCATCAATAGATCCATATATTTCTCACACCATCTATTTGGGTGATATGTATACATTCATAATCATCATAACCCATACATACATGCAGGTACTCAAGGGTCTTGAAAATGCATGTTTACTAACCTGGTCCCCAAGGTTTCAATATATCACAAAATCCCTCACATGGGATCCACATTATGACTCCCATCTCATGGATCAATATCAATAACCTAGAGGTAACAATAACATTCAAATAATCATAGTAAACACATGGATTTGTATGTAATAAAATATATATATGATGAAATATATTTGGTCTCAAGATCATCTCCTTGAAATGGCTATTGATTTATGTCCTCACAACCTACATATCAATATATATTTTCATTCTTTACCATCCCAGGTAGTAACATCCCAATATGACATGAAATCTCACCCCATGGTCAAGTTGACTATCCCAAATTCTCTAATGAATCTAAAGGTTCTCACATGTCCTTCACATGACATGAATTAATGTCTCATCACATCTCTATAGTTAGAGTTCACCAAGGAACCTATACAATGGGAAAATATGTTCATTTTAATTATTTATGTTCCACCCACACCATTTCATCACAACACTGGGAAAATTTTATATAAAATGACAACCATAGGTGGATGTGGAAATCAAGATAGTGTATAGTATTCCATAATTTCCATTGAAGTAATTTTAAGTCTAAAATTCTAATTTCAATTAAAATGACTCACTTTACAAAAGATTCCAATCACCCTAATCATGAGAATAAATATAACATTAAAATAAATATGTATAACAGAACAATGGATGTTTTAATTAACCACCAACCTAAATATAATGATATTCACTTTTTGAAGTAAATTTCAAGCTCTCTAACAAGATTATCCAAGTACAACAAGATATTACTCTAACATATGATGTTTGAATGATCTCACCACTGCAAAATACTGAAAAAAACATGTTTACATCTTTTGGAAGGATTTAAAAAACATTCCCAATAAAAATCCATACATAAATATAAATTATTAAGGCCTATATAAAATTTTTCTGAATGTCCTATCACCATCTGATTTGAAATCTCCAGAAAAATAACCGATTCCAAAATCATCTAGTGGAATTGAAAGAAAAACCTTTAAATTATTAATAAAATCAACAATGTATCCTGAAAAAATGGAGGCGGATTGGAGTGAAAGGATAATGTGGGGGGGGGGGGGGGTCATCCAGTCTATATGATTGATAGAAACATGATGGATGGAGTTAATATATTTGATGTAAAAATAGATATATTCACATTTTTAATAAAATTCATAATCCCAAAAGAGTTTTCTGCATTGTATACTAATCTTATTACAAAACATGAAGTTGAAACTATCCATGACCACACACATCATAAGTATTGGACACACATATTACCAAACTATATTCAAACCATAAAAAACAACTCTACAACTAAATACACGATTTTATAGTTTCTCTACTACCATGTTCAAATAGTGTCTGATGACAATGAACCAAACTAATCAATATAGTTTTCTACAAAATATATTAATTTCTCCAGTAACCATGTTATTCCCATGAAAACCAACCATTATGTTTATAAATTATACTATAATTCTTTTCATACTCAAGGAGTATCAAATATTAACATAAATAGTTCACATTACACCATCCATAAGTGAATAAGTTCTCCAAGACTTTTAAATTATATGTTGAATATCTCAATACTCACTTAAGTACAAGGCATGCAACATTGGAATCAAAAAGTATTCAAAACCCTAAATTCAATGTTATATAACTCTTGTAATCTATAACTACATCTGGTTTTTATAACAGAAAACTCAATAAATAAAAAATATTCAAAACACCCTAAGAATTGACAACAGAAAATGCATAAAGTATTAAAACCAATGACTCAACAGATTATTCCATAAAACATTGAGAATATATATAAGAATTCCATAAAAAAAATTCATGATTTTAATCACTGTAAAGAAATATTTATGACTTTTTATATTTGATATATAATTTAGTAAATTATCCCACTAATGATATGCTATATAACAATCTATATGTGATCAGAAATTTTCTAAAATTCACTTCCTTGAACGCATGTAATAGAATGTATATTTTTGTTAGTTATATGAAACCAACATCAACATTTATATGTATTAATAAATATATGTGTGTGTGTTTTTATGTATTTTTATTGATGTGAATGTATATGTATGTGTGTGTTTGAATTTGTATGTGTATATATGAATGCATGTTTATAAATTTAAGTATGTTTGTATATGCATGCATATGTGTGTGTCGATGTGTATATATGTGTATGTATCTATATAAATGTATGTATTTGATGTATGTTTGTTTAAGTACATGTATGTGTATGATTGAATGTGTATGTATGTGTATGTTTATGTGTATATGAAAGTACTTGAATCTATTTGTATGTATGTGAGTATTTTTATGTGTATATGTATGTGTATGTTGATGTTTATGTGTCTATGTCTATGTATGTGTATGTATGTTAATGTGTTTGAAATTAGTAATTAGTCATTATTAATTACATAGTTTTAAATTATTATTTATAAATTAGTAATTACTAATCAATAACTCTAACTAGTATTTAATAATTCTAATTAGGGGTCATTAATTACAATATAATTAATTATAATTATTATTTAGAAATTATAATTTGTCATTCATAATTAATAATTAGTAGTCCGTAATTATTAATTATTACTTAATTATTATTAATTATATAATTTAAAATTATAATTACTAATCAAAAAAATTACTTATATAACAGATAATTATCATTGTATAATTAGAAATTATTATTATTTTTATTATATAATTACATTGTTTAATTATATAATTAATAATTATAATTATATAGTTACTAATTCAAATTATATATTGAAAAATTATATAATAACTAATAGTTATTAGAAATTACAACTACATAATTACTAATTATTGTTTGTAATTTTTAATTATACAATAATGATATTTTTAATTGTAATAATATAAACATTTATTAAATTAAAATGTATATTATTAAAAATTAATATAATTAAAAATAATATAATTAGTAATTTTATAGTAATTAAACAATTATATATCAAATTTGTAATTTTATAATTAGGAATATATATAATTAATGATATATTTTAAAAAATATTTATTCATTTATATACATAATTATATAATTTACTTTTTTATTTATAGTATTAGAGATGATATAAACATGATACATAATTAGAAAACACTTTTCTATGAAGTTCTAACATTTAAGTATAATTATATTTTCAGTGTTGACCATGTAATTGATAAGGATCAATTTACATACCACTAAAAGTATCTCTAATTAAATATACAAATGTTAATGCTTATGATTTTTGTGCTGATAAAAAAATTTATGAGAAATTATTATCTACCAAAAATGTCTTACTATTTTCATAAAATAACCATAACCACTCCATCAAATAGATATTCCATTTATGATATTTCTGAAATCATTCCTTGCCACACCCCCTCACAAAAATATGTGAATGATTCTAGTTTCAAAGATGATGGCATACAATCTACTCAAATGATGAAATATTGTTGGTGACTTTTTTGAATTATTATTCATATAAATGATTCCACACCCAACAAAACCACCTTAGGGTAATCAATTATACATTTTAATTATTTTTATTTGGAGTTTCATGTTTATCAAAATGAATTTTTTGAGATATTTTATAATGGAATTGGGATGAATTTCTATTTGAATTAACTTACTTAGAACAATTTCGGTTATTAAGGATATATTTTCTTTGATTTTTTTATCAGGGATGTTTTTATTTTAAACAAATAATATAATGTTTATGTGAATATTATTTTTTTGAATAGCACATTGATTAAAAGCATTTAATTAATATTTCAATCATTTGACATATTCCCAAATTGGTATATTGGAAATTTTTATGATGGTGTTTGCATACTAACAGTAAACCGACTAAGTTATTTAGTATGAAATTTATCATAATAAATGAATACAATTAATATTTTGAATAAGGTATAATATATGTAATATTCACCACTTATAAAATTAATATATAAAATTAAATGACCCTTATATAAATGTGTTTTCAACATTTGAAACATAATTTTGAAATACAAAAAAAATAAAAAATAAAATATTTCATATCATGTAAAGGTATACCAATGTTGATCATATATAAGTATTGTAAAGATTTAATATCTAAATATTTAATATATAAATTAAATTCATTTAGGAAATTAAAAAACCGAAGACCATACATAAAGTTCATGATACAAATAATTATAAAATAATAAAATACAATTAATGGACCTCAGATATAAAACCAACAATAAACACATAATTTAAAAATGTTCATCATATAAAATGTACCTAAAAATAAAAAAATATATATATAGGAAATTGAAATTATATAATTACCAACCATTACAAAAAATATAACATGGTGGGATTTACAAATACATATTAAACATAAATGGGTATTATTTTTTTTTACGAAAGACCAAGTTTTGACAAGTTGATAATATAATTTTTTAAATAATGAAATTATAAATAAAAAACATTTAAATTTGTTCATGAAAAATTATATATAAATCCATTGAAATGAATTTGAAAAATATTTTTGAAATATAAAATATTCATTTCACATTGGTTTTTTTAAATGTAGTATGATATATTAAATATCTCCCATATTATGGAATTATAATTTTTAATTACATTTCCAACGTTATACATATTATAATATACATAAATAAAAAATTATACAGTACATACAAAACATATATTAATTATTTAATTATTGTTAACAATCAATATTGTTTAACCAAATATAATAAATATTAATTAAAAATGGGTATATGTCATTAATATGAAAAATCTCATTATTAATGTGGTTACATAGTTGATTTCATATATAATTATGTATATAAGAAAACATTTTCAAATCATATATTAATGAATAAGTTATTATTAATGATGATTTATTTATCCAATATATTTTGACGAAAACCAAATCTTGAATAGATTAGAAGAATGTTTTAGTTGCTGGACAAAACATAAGGAATAACATAATATAGCTTGTGTCTAAGATAAAAACATAGTTTATGGACAATTTGATTTTAGTACAATTATAAATAAAGATAGAAATCGTATAGTTGAAATGAAAAAGATAGATTAAGATCACCATACTAATTTTCCAAAGCAACTTCAGAAGTTAAAGAGTTTGGAAAAGATTTCTCTCTATACTTGTTCTAATAAAAAGGAATCATCTTCATCCATACTAATTCTATGTTTTATTAAATATTGCACTAGATTGAGAAACACCATATTTATAGAGATAAATTTTCTCATAAATTATATGTTAATAAAAGGTAACGAGGATCATTTTCAATCATATGAATCTAAGTTAATATTTTGGTAAATATGTAGAATCTCTAAAATAATACATGCCTATAAAATTTATTGTATAATGTTTTATAGGGTACATAAATCACATTAAAAAATCATAGTTGTAGTTGAAATAGATCCAAAAAATATGAATCAAATCATTTGGTGTTTCATGGTAGTTTTCAATCATTTCTTGATTTATAACACAATATGTTGGTGAGAATACTACACGAAAATTGATGTGGTTTCTAGATACATAGATTCATGATGTAAAAAATTCAACACCCAATTAACACTCCATAATGGAAGAAAAATTATCAGGAGTATCCTCAATTTACCAATTTCTTGTCAAGACTCCATGATACCCTATCATAAGATGAAATGAATCCTTATGTTGTACTATGTATTATTTATAGCACATTATTAGTTGTGTTATTGAATAATTACATTCCACCTTGGTTATGTAGGATGTACAAATAAATAATGTGGTATAATCTTATTTGAACATCAAAACATACTTGTAATTATATTGTTGTTTTCTGAATCATATAATCAATGATTTAAAGTCTATATGGGATTATTGTGATACTTAGAATTATAATCATAGAAATGAAGAGTTCATATAGCGACCTATTCTTTTTGGGATGAAAAATAAATTTTCATATTATGAATAGTTTCCAATATATAACATTAAAGGAATCTAAGGGTGTCCAATTGGAGATGAATATTCACACTGTATTAGGCTAAACCATTACAAAAGGATAATTTTTATCAGATATCACAAACTTTTTCCTTGATAGATAAAATCCCAATAATGGAAATCATAAATATATGTGAATTAATAATAATGTACAACACCATATCCATAAACATGTGAGGAATTGTTGAATAAATTATTTTATTATTTCACTATTAATTGTAAACCCTAGTGATAACCATTATGAATACATGAACAAAAAAGGGATAATTTTTTAATTATTTTATTAAAATTTCTTGTATATCATTGATATTATTGATTTCATAGAAACAAACAAAACATATTTGATCATGTCAATAGAAAATTTATTAATGAATCATAATATCTAAATATGAAATTATTTCTAATTTTTAAAAGATTGATAAGAGGATAAAAGATGAGATTCTATCAGGGAAGGGTGATATATGGTCTTATAATCATCTACTTGCCTAAAACATTCCACAAAATAGATATTTCAGTATCAAAACAAACATAATGGTGTAAATATTTTATAGGGGTATTCATAATAATATAAAGAATATTTCATGGGTAATATAATTTAATACAGTCGAATTAAAATCATAATACCATTTTGTTTTAGTAAACAATTAATTCATGTTTATTTACATTTCATTCAACACAAAAATATTTGACACACATTAACTAGGATTTAGTTATATTTCAAAATAAAACACATAACATTTATAGAACACATGATGTTTCTAACCATAGAAAACTAAATTAATGTCATATTTTAGAAATTATGGATTTTTTTCCAATTTAATTCATTGATATAATAGTTTACTTGGATATAGAGATTCAAATATGTGGTATTATATGTCATAGATGAATGTTTCCTATTATTTTGTATATGGTGATTCTTAAATGTTATACCGTAATTAATCTTTAGATATAATGTTTTATTTTTTATCTATATATTAATATTTATGTTATGGAATTATTTACTAAATACATGTGTGATTGGAAAACTTTGGTCTCTTAAATTATCCATAATGCTGAAACCTTGTGTGGGAGGAAATTTTTAGAAGGCATGTGGTCATAATTAGCAATATAGATCCGGAGTGTGATATATTTATAGATTAAGTAATTCTATATGGATTTCACTTCATTTCGAATCCAAAAATATATTATTTAGGTATTAGAATATATTAAGGGCGTAAATTTGGATATTTATTACACATTATAAAATTTTTATATTTAACAAGATATAAATTTTATTAATATATAGTTTACTATTTATATAATAATTTATAAAATTGATTATTTTATAATATTAATAATCTAAGATGAGTATTAATATAAAAGATATTTTAGGAAGTTAATTTTATTATTCCAAAATATTTTGGATTATAAATACTATTTAAATATTCAAATTAAAAATATTTATAAAGACCTGACCTTAATTGTTAGAGAATCTGCAAAATTAATTTTGAATTATTATTATTATAATCCCAAATATCTTTTTTATTTAGTGGTTTTGAAAATTAGGACATAATTCATACATAACAACACATAATCATCAAAAGTTTTTACAAATAAAATTATTCAAATTTTTTCATAATACAGAATCTTATATTTAAAACATGAAACGTTTTCCTGAAATTTATTAACAACATTCACCTTGGATTCTCTTTATTTCTTACCCAACCTTAGACCATGTGAAAAAATATTTTTAAACATTGTTTGAGCATAAAAAAACTCACTAATTGATATAAAACTATTGTGAGAAACCATTAGAATGTGTATACTTATAAACATATTAAATCATTATCACAATGACATAGATGTCACCCAATAATTATCAAATAGTTATTTATGATAACATGATATTTACATAAGATAGAAATAATAATTATACCCTATATGTATCATACGGAATTATTTACATAATTTATTATCATCCACAACTACCTTATGATTTGTATCCATCATGGCTTCCTTATAATGTAACTGCCATGGATTTCATATAATGTAATAATAAAAGTTACACATACAATAACCATATAGATTCTCGGCCACATAAACACAATGAATACATTATATGTAGATATATGTCTCACATTTCATCAAAAAAAATTCCAATAACCAAAATATAATCATAAAATAATAATAATTGTGAAAAAGCATCCCTTTTGAATTTTATAAAAATATATTATTAAAAGAATACTTTAAAATAAATGCCCATTACTAATGTATATAATTGAAGGGTGAATTAATAAAACAAATAGAATTTTTGTATAAACTGTTATCCCACATTATAATGCATAATAATAAAAAATAATTAAAAAAATATTCTTAGTACCACATAATAATTATAGTAGAAGATTAATCCAAGGAATGGAAGTTCATTTAAGAATTTTTGTTACCTCAGGTTCGTATTACATAAAATTTGTTAAACAGAACAATATAATGGTATAAATAGTGTTATTAATATATTAAAGAACAATATTAAAATTTATAATTAATTATATGATATTACCATAACATATTTGAACCCATTAAAAATAGTATTTTGTTATTTTCATTGTTTGAGATGCATTTATTTATGGGATTAAACGACTAGTTTATTATGGATTTTCTTGTTCGAAGGGAGTCAAACTAAAGAAATGATATTACATGATATTATTTAACATCAAAAATATTAAATGAAATTATGTAAAATTTTCGTTATATGGTAGAAGATTGAATCATTTGATAAAACATTATTGGTGAGCATTGGATTATTTTTTTGAATTTTCCACATTATGAACAACATTTTTTATTAAATAATATAATGTATCAACACAAGTCCCAGAACATAATATAAAATATAATATGAGTAATAAAATATGATTTAACCTTATTAATTTTTTTATGACCAGCCTTGATGGTGGTAATGGTAATTGAAAACACATCGCCCATTATGGTAGTAAAATGACACATCACAGATGTTGTTATTTTAGTATGAAAGGGAGAGGAGAGAAAGTTTGATGATGAATTTTTAAATAAACATGAAAAAATATATGTATATATAATATAATATAGTTTTAATTCCTATTGGATATGTGATGATGAAAATATTTTAAAAAAAGGAAACTAATTGAAAACAAAATAAATAAAAAGAAAAGTGGATTTTATCCTCATTAATCATCCTCTTTAAAAACCACCATAAGCCCCTTGGTATTGAAATTTTTGTGATAACAAAAGGTATTGGATTTGGGGAAGATGATTGGGAAGGGAAATGGATATATATTATTCATGATACAAGGCATTAAGGTGTAAGCTGAAGCGGTGGTGAGGGGTGGTATATATAGTGGAGGAGAGTTGTGTTCTCTCATTATTATATTTATTTGATTATTAATTTGGTTCAAGACTATGAATAGTTTGTGACTTACCATCAAATATATAGATATAATAATGGAAGTCACAGATTATGGTCCTTACCTCATTCATGGATCAAGGAATAGTGTAATTATCTTATAATGTATATATATAGTAAATTACAATATTTTACTATTCAATTAAAATTCTAGTATTTTAGAAAAACCCAAAAAATACACCCCAACAATTTTTCATTTTGTATTATTTAAAAATCAACTCTATTTTATTAAAAATAATATTATAAATAAGAAAAAAATTAGTTTTTTGATAAAATCAATATTTAATCAAAAAATCTATTTTAAAGTAGTAAATAATATTATAAGAGGTTGAAAAATTATTTAGAGTCTCCAAAAATTAACGTATAATCAGAAGACGACAAAATAATAATTTATGAATCTGTTATATGAAAAAAAAAATTCTTTTAATACATTAAATTAGTTATAAAATTAAAATTAATTATTTATGACTTAAAAAAATGACAACACTTATTTTATCAACTTCAAAGCATGTATTTAGTTATTTTGTGATATAACTATATCCTGATTACACTTATACAATTGAAAATAATTTTCATACTCTCATAGGTGTTGTTACTATTCAGTTGTCCAACTTACTATTCCAAATGGTCATGTTACTTTTGCATCAGTATAAATTTCATAAATTTCATTAAATATCAAAAATTTCAGTATTAAATTTAATAGTAATTTAAATATTTAATTACAGAATGAAAAAAAAATTTAAGTTCCTAGGTTTTCACATTCACCCCCACCGTTTTGAAACTCTATCCTCACATTTTTTATTTACTTAATAAAATTAGTGAGGATACTTTTCCCACATTATATTTTCAGATTCCCTTGATTCTTCTTCAATCATATGGTTTCTCCAAAAAATCACATCCTGATGAATTACATTATTCTGAAATAATTTCTCTCTAAGATCAGGTATTTGAAAAATATATAAATTAATAGAAAAAAGGTAACTTCCAACTGAACTACTTTTGGTATAAAAACATGAGATGCATCACAACAGTATTTTCTCAACATCAAAACATGAAAAAATTATCCCTGAGATAAAATCGAATTCATAACTACTCGATATTTGAATGGTACAACATTGTATAAAATTTATGAAGGTCTAATGAATCATAGAAATATATTTCATTTCATAAAAAAACATTTCTATGATGAGATTCAAATAAAAACATGATCACATACCTCAAAAGAAATGTATTTCCACCTATAATTTGTAATTGCTTTCTTCATTCTCAGACAAATCCTGACATGTTTCTGGGTAATTTTAAATTTTTCATCTACTTAGTTTACATAATATAGTCCCATCAATATACATTTACTGATTTCAGCACAAAACAGTGGATTTAAACACCGCTTCCCATATATTTGATTAATAGGATCCATTGTTTACTAGAATAACAAAGCCTATTATAATAAATATTAACAGAAGAAAGATGATGATTAAAACAATACTAGAAGTCCATTGAACAATCATGTATCATTTCCACCAATGTAAAAAAAATTCCTAGTCTATTCATCATATTAACGATAAAAAAGATATGCAGAAATTTTATTCTATTTCCAATGACCTATAAAGTAATTTTCCAAAGTTATAAGTGAATCTTTTATCATGTTTAGATACAATTGAATGATGAAATCCATGTAACCTAACAACCTCTTTGATTTATAGTGGAGAAATCTAATAAAACGACATAGTATCTCGAGTTTGAAGGAAATGTAATGCTTTGGTCAGTCAGTCAAAAATAATCCAATCCACATTATTATCTCGAGATATAATTGTTAATATCTTCATGAATTCCATAAATATATTTTCCCATTTCCACTCTGGAACTAAAAAATTGTAAAAATCTTATTTTTTAGTTGTCACTCTACATTAACCCATTGACTTGACAAACAATTCATAATTAAATTTTCAATATCTATTTTCATTCTATCCCATCAGTAATACTCTTAAATGACTCTATACCTCATATTACAACCTAGAGAATTGAAAAGATTTAACTGTGAGCATCAACAAACATTTCTTTCTTCAGCTAATAATCTAAAAGACACACATAATATATTTCTAAATCTCAAAACACTATCCTTATCAATGATATATAATGGAAACATACCCATTTTATCCAATTCCATTATTATCTATAACATGAAGGCTTCCTTATATGCATTAATAATTCTATCAAATTAAGATGACTATAAATACACCAAAAACAAAACATTAGAATTTCATGATAAACTATTTACAAGCCCAAATTTATAAAATCTTTAATATGTGTTGTTGTTTTAAAAGTAACATTGTTAATGATTCATTATGTTTTCATGTCAAGGCATCATCCAAATTGTTTGATTTTCCCAAATACTGATTGATTATTCAGCCATAATCCTTTATTAGTTCAATCCATTATATTGGACTCAAGTTTAATTTCTTCTAAGTGAATATATAATTCAACCATTTATGGGAAATATATATTTCAAATTTGGATATTTATAGATTATGCCACCAAATATTCAAGGATATAACGAAAACCACTTATTACAAATCATGACTAAGATAATTAAACTCAATAGGATTCAGTTTTTATTAATCATAATCAATTACCCATTAATTTGGTAGTAGAACACAACCATGTCAAGACAATAAATCGAATCTATAGATGAAAATTTCACCATTTCGCGAGGGTAGGTCCAACACTGTAGAATTCCCCCAATATCCTCTTCGGTTCTAGAAAGCAATAATCACATTCATATATCCTAATAAAATGTGTCATGTTCATTGTGTTAACATTATTATCAGGCTTGATAACTGTGAAATGTTTTCATAAAACACTCTGTAATAACCTAGTAATAAACAAAAATTATGAATCTCTATAATGTCTTTAGGTCTTCTCCATTTGTTATCCACTTTTTTGTGACTGTCAACTATATTTCCACAATTATTTAAAATGTTCCCATGAATAAAATCTTTTTCAACCAAAATTCACATTTAGTAAATTTTTCACATAACTACATTTCATTAATATTTTTTAATAAAATAAATAAATGTTTTCCCAGATGCTCATAAATTTTTTATAATAAAAAAATATCAAAAAAATAAACAAAACATTATCAAAACATTCAGGCAATATTATATTTATAGGTTCCATGAATATAAAAGGGATACTTTTCAACCAATAGGGAATATCAACAAACTCATAATGACCATATATGGTATGAAAATATATTTTTGTGCTGTAATCATCCATCACTTTTATCTTGTGGTACCCAAATCTGATGTTAATCTTGCGATAATACTAAACATTAGGGACATGATCAAAAAATTCATCAATATGACTCATAGTATGCATATTCCTTATAGAAATTTAATTCAATGCTCTATAATCAAGTAAATTTACAATAGAACCATCTTTTTTTATATCGAAAAAAATTGGATCACTCCATTGTGAATTTCTAGGATGAATGAATCCTATATCGGGAAAGTCCTGTAACAATTTTTTCAATTCAAGATGTTACACATGATCCATTATTTAAGGGTGTTTTGAAAATTTCATAGCATCGTGAACCTTGTTAACTGTAAATTTGACATCATGGTTTGATATAAAATAGAGAATGTCATCGGGAAAAACAGCATGGTATTCATTTACCATTGGCACCACATTAATCTAAATAGTTACCTTACATTAAACAATATGAGAAAGATAACATTAAATTGAATGTTTTAACAGTTTATCAACATCTTTAAATGAAGTTGACTATATGAGTTCATTCTTATTTAAAAACTGAAACACATTCTAAAAAACAACTTCATTATCTCTAATATAAATCTTATAATGAGAAACAGAATGTCAGTCTGTACACTAAAGGATATAAAACTATACTAATGAAAAAATAAAAACGTTTTTTTGTTAATGCCATTACATAGACAAGAATAAGAAGATTATAAATCCCTTTTACAATTATATTTCCCATTGGTTCTTTAACTATATGTTTCGATTGCATTTGATGAGGTGAAAATTTCAATTTACTTGAAATTCTCTCAAAAATAATTGAATACATAGATCCCATATCTAAAAATACATTAAAAAACTATGTGTAATGAAAGTACCTGATACTAAATCCTTGGATGGCATGACATCTGCTAACATAGACACAATGGATATCACTGCACCTTTCTGCATATAATGTTGTTGTTTTTAATCGTACAAAAAATTTTTTGGGTAAAAATTTTCAAAATGACTCATATCACCACATTCACTCACCTTAGAGTTTAGTTATCAAAAATAATCATAAGACTGTTTTAATAATAATGTCTTCCATGTTTCAAAAATATCCAAAAAAACATCTAAGTTTTTTGATGACATTTCCCATTGTTTATTTTTACCAAAATTTTGACAAACTAGAAAATAAACATTCATATGATCATATCAAATTGATTTAATATTACCCATTTCGTTAAAACAAAACCACTTATTCTGGTTATTTTCAATGTACATATAGTTATTAACAAACCCCCTTTCGATAGTTAAAATATATGATATTGGTTTCCCATAACATTTGAAATATTATAATTCCAATGGCTTTCAATATCATGGCTTCAATCCAATGTGATTTTTTTATTAATATCCCAAATATGATTTGGGGCGTACCATGATAATCTAGTGATATTTGCATCATAGAAATAAACTCGATGCTCTCCCTTTTTATTATATTCAATTAATTTCATCTCCATCCCAATTCTATCCACCGTAGGGAAATATTTCCCAAGGAAAATATTTATAAATTAATTTGGATTACGAGGAATAAATCTCATCAATATCCTTGAAATTATTTACCACGGACAACAAATGATCAGTTAATGTTTCAAAATGTTAAATGGAATGACTGACCATTGGATTACCAGAACACCCCAAAAAATATAATATCTTTTCATGGACATTAAAACATCCTTCATCCAGCATTGTGTAATGAAATCCACTAAAAGTAAGAGGGTGTTTCTTCATAAAAAGTTCCATCATCACTATGTTCTTTTGTGGTAGCTCAATTTTTTATAATTCATGGATTCCATCACTATTTGTAGACTACATAGCCAATCTACTACTATCACATATTATTTGGTTCAAACTCCCACCATCACAGGATGTGGATTTTGAAGGATGTCATCCTCTCAGTCCCATAAAACTTCATCATCCCTATTTATTCTATTAAAAACCATTCTGAAAAGAAAAATCTATGATAAGGCAACATGTTAATATTCAAAATCTATATCATTTCATCATAAATATGATATAAATATCATTTATTGTATTCTATCAACATCTTCATTACCCGTAAAGTTATCAAAATCAATATATGATGTGAACTATGATGACCCAACCTTAAACATTACATAATCCATAATATTCCTTTACAATTCCCATAATTAAATTAAGAAAGAGATTTTATTTTATAGTTTTAGACAATTACGACATAATTCATACATATAAACCCATCATCATAAAAATTGTGTTTAATTAAAACGATATCCATTTTTTATAATATAATAGATTTTATTAAAAACATGATTTACTTTCATAAACAGTCATCCCGACAATAATCATGGATTCTAAATTTCTCTAACCCATACATAAACACTATGAATAACATTTAAAAACATTCTATGTGCACAAAAGTCTCATAAAGGGATATAAAAAGAATGAGATAAACTATTAGTATAGAAATACTTATAAACATAAGGAATCATCCTCACAATGAAAAACATGTCACCTACAAATCATATAGTTATTTTGGAAAACATTATATCTGAATAACTCATAAAAAAATAAACAATATATGTTACATGTGGAATTACATACCCAATGTTGTAACACTCGGAGACACCATATAATGTAACCCAAATGACAACCTTACGGTGTAACCATCACAGTTACACTTGGAGTAACCATACAAAAAACCTCTATCATAAACAAACCCAAAGAATTAAAGTGAGATATAGGTCATACTATTCATCATAAATAATGTCCAAGAACCATTACTTAACTCTAAAATAATATTACTCTCATAAAAACATTGGATTTGAATTTTTAAAAAATAAGAGTTTAAAATAGGGTTTTAAATGAAAATCCCATACAAATATAATAAAATTAAAGTGAGAATTAATAGAATGAAAATATTATGTCTATACACTATAAATAAAAATTTTACAACATAATACAAACTAAATTAATTAAAAAAATAACCTCAGAACCAGATAATTAATAAAGTAGAAGGTTAACCCAAATAATATAAATTGGGATATGAATACCCTTACCTCAAGTTCCTCTTACATAAAATGTGATCAAAACTCATGTATAATATATTAAAGAGTGTTATTAATATATGAAAGAACAACATAAATTTTTATAATTAATTATATTATATTCTAATGATATCAATAAACCTATTTAATAATAATATTTTTTTTATTTTTAGTGTTTCAGATGCATTTTTTTCATAGTTTACATAGATGGTATTTTTCTGATTTTATTATTAGAAGGGAGAGAGTGACCCAAATTAAGATAACATGATATTAATTATGTTAATAATTATTAAATGGAACTATATATCATTTTTTATATGGTATGAGAATGTATAATTAAATAAAACATTGGGGATGATCGATATATTATTTTGGTGAAATCAGATTATAACGAACAACTTTGGTTTTATTAACAAATATTATGTATAAAATATGTTTCCATAACATAATATAAAATATAATATGTATAATAAATTATTATTCAACCATATTAATTCTTTTTTGACCGAACATAATGGTAGTAATTGAAATTGAAAACACATCATCCATGAAAAATTTAATTTCTAAATAAAATAATAATTATCTCATAAATATTCCTTTAATATAAATAAATATAATTTTATAACTCATTGAAAATTTAATTAAATTATCACAAAATTAGGTTATAATCATAATATAATGAAATTATAATTTAAGAGTCTACTATATGAAAATAAATGTATTTCAATTATTAATTTTAATTATAATGTTTTAGTTAAATAATTATGACATAAAAAATACAAACCCTAAATTTATCAACTCCAAAAAAATATTTACTTATTTAATGATATAAATATATCATGATTAGACTTATAAGATACAAAAATTTAGTTTATAATATAAACGTTGAGATTAATATTTTAAAGGAAAAGCAAGTATTCCTAATGGTAAAGTTACTATTCTATCAGTATAAATTCCTTAATTTATTTAAATACCCATTATTTCATTTTAAATTGATAATTAAATTAAATATCTAATTGTATAATGAAAAACATTTTTATATATGTAATTGGGTTGCTATAATCTTAATTTTTTATGAAATATTATTTTACTATTCCTAACATATATGAAGTAAATATTTAATGGATATTATAATTAGTGAAGATAAATTAGTTTTTCAATTGATATTTTAAAAGATATAATTAAAAAAACTTATTATTATTGTAATTACTCATTTTAGAAATTGATTTCTATTATTAGTAAAAGTATGTATTAATGTTTTAAAAATAATTTTATTTAAATGTATACATTCATTTGTTAGGTTAATATGATCATAGAATAAATTTTTTACCTATGTATTAAATATTAATAGTTAAAACAATCTGAAATGAATAAAATGATGTTAATTATTTAAAAGTAAACTTATTTATTTATATAAAAATAATTCTTATTAAGATTATAATTTAAATTTTACTGTTAATTTTTTGGAAATAAGATACAAATCTGTTATTATAATCCTTAGTTTAGTGGTAAATAATATCTTATTTCTCAAGTAGTAGTAATTAATATTTTTAATTTAAATTTTATATTTATGTTAAAATATAATATATATATAATAATTAAAAATTTGAAATAATAGATGTTGAGAATAATGTATAATAATATTAAAATAATAGAAATTATGTTTCGTCAATGTATATTTGCATTTTAATTTATTCTAAAAATTATTAATTTTAACCAAATTTCTATAAAAATTTGAAAATCATCAAGAAAACGTAGGGACCCCTCAACACATATCTAGGACACACAATGGAACGACTACAATGGGATATTGATCTAGGATAGACTGAAGTATGAATGATAGGTGTGAAATGTATAATCCCACATGGCAATTAAGTATTACACCCACAAGGTTTGCTAGTAGGCGACTATAGTTTCCAAATAGACTGGGTATCATACATGTGTGGGTTTTGTGGCTGATGAGTTGGGGTTTCCAACACCTCTAATGTCCCAAATGTAATGTAAAATGAATTAACTATTTAAAAATTCCATAGAATTAATAATGTTCCGTCTAGGATATGAATTTAGTAACAACTAACCTTCTTAAAAAATGATTTTTTACATCAACACTATTTGTTTTGATCAATGATAGTAATCACATTATCCAAGAGATTATCTTTAGCCTCATTCCTGAGACATTCAAACCCTATATGGTGTTTGACCTCTATTCTTGATGTTATCGTAATAAATGCCAAATACCTATGGCCCAACATGATGGGATAATTAAACAATAGAATTCACTAGATCACGACTCTAACAATCAAATTGAAACCCATAAGATCATTTATACTTTAATATCTACATTAAGATAATTTTATTATTTGTGGGTCATTCTTAGTATTGAAAATGATGTATATAGTATATATATATATATATTAATAATCCAAAAAACCATTTTATATGATTTCTAAAAAAGGAACATATATTCCTTGATTCATTATAGTTTGAATTTAAGGGGTGGTAGTGAAATTGATATCTCCCTCAATTTTTCTCTAGTTGTATACACCAGAATATTCATATATATATATATGCATATATATTTAATTCTAAATCTTTAGAATAATGTTTTTCTAATTACAGGTTAGTAATAGTTATAAATATGAAAACACGATTTCTAAGCTTTAACCATTCAAAGAACATCACTTCCACTATGAGAGAGATAAAAGAGAGAAAGAGTGAGAGAAATATTTCATTGAAGAGAAATAATTATTATACCAATTTTAAGGTAAGGTATTATTTTAAAAAATCATACTTATGTAAGGTTTAATTATCTATATATATATATATATATATATTTGATGTGTATTATAATTTCTACATTATATTTATTAATTTTAGGAATTATTTCTAAATGGGGGATCTCTTTTAAAACAATTTTTGTGTAAGGGATTTTTTAAAAGAAGAATATGTTAATTTATGTTTTAAAATTTTATATATTGGAGTCACATTTTTTTCAAATTCAAATCTAATAAATAATATTATTTATCTGATTTTTAGTTCCATAAGAAAATTATAATTTTTTAAAAATTATGTTATAGAGGATTATTAATATTACTCAGCCTCAATAAGAGATACATCAATGTTTTTTGTAACCAAAAAACTACAAATTTTAAAGAAAACATCATTTAAAATATAGTTATGTTACACATATAAGTATGTAAATCTATAAACTATTTATTTCAAAAACATTCCATTCACATTTTAATTTTATTTTTGTAAATTTAATTTTAAATATATTTAAAATATTTGTTAATAAATGATTCGATGTTTTTAAAAGTCTTGATTTTTTGGGTTGATTTTTAATTTTTTTTAAATCCTTCTTTTATAAATTATTAAATGATATATATAATTTATTTTTCCTTGAAAAGAAATTATTAATGTTTTAAATGGATAAATTGGATTGTAAATGAGAAATTTAGATCTGATAAATCATTACTTCTAAAATAAAACACGGCACTTGGCTATCAACAGATATGATGATAAATGGGGATATCCCATGTGTCACGACCCATCCTCGTGGCCCGTGCCGTGACTACCCCAAGCCCGCCTTCCATAGGCCAGGGGCTGGCGACTGGCACCAAAGGCGTAAAATGCCGATAACTGGGAAGACATTGCCTTTATAAAAGAAAACAAGCACCACAGAGTACAAGCGGAAACAAAACACTAAGTACAAAAGAAAAGATAAAAAGTAAATGGGCCAGAATACAAACCCAAAAGAAAGTACAACTACAACTGAACAAGGTAAAATAGCAAAATGAAAAACAGCGGGAAGAGGGAAGCAGCTCCTAGGTCATCCTCCTTGGGTCCTACCTGAAGGGTAGGTACATATAGTGCAGCTCCTGGTCGTCCACCACAGATCCTACCTGAAGGGTAGGTACAGATAGCCTCTGCTACGCTCTCATCCATCAACCTCCTCTGTGTGTCGTCTCGTCACGTAGTCCACCTCCGGGTACTGACTCGTCGTGTAGTCCACCTCTGGGTACCGACTCGTCGTGTAGTCCACCTCTGGGTACCGACTCGTCGTGTAGTCCACCTATGGGTACCGTCCAGTCCTCGAACACTTGGCCTCCGTCAGCACTGCCCGTCGTCTACAACCAACACAACGAGGTGCGGGCATAGCCCGTGCAGGGGTGAGTATAACGATACTCAGTAGGGACCACGAGACCCTCAAGGTCTCACTAAACCAACAAGGATAACCACAAGAATATCTCAACAGATAACCTCTACTTAGATATATGCCCATACATATACCTAAGTTATCAAGTAAGCCATCTCAATCATGAGGAAACACAAGGATTGTGAAATCAACGGATGACCACTACCCAGGTGTATGACCATACATATACCTAAGTTATCAAGTGACCCATCTCAATCATGAGGTAAACAAAAAGGTCAAAAGTCTCATCTCAAACCAGGATTTTCATTAACGAAACTATAACTGCCGAAGAGCTTCATCTCTGGAGTGTACAGTGGTCCTGTCACGACTCTGAGGTACTGCTCACTAACCTAAGACTGCTGAGGTACTCCTCCTGTCGAGTATTGCGGGTTTGCGGCCAACTACCGGGCGCTCCGTCCGCTGAGGGTCTGTCACCAAATACCGGGCGCTCCCACTTATAGCCTACAGAGGTACTCCTCCTGTCGAGTACCGTGGGTTTGCGGCCAACTACCGGGCGCTCCGTCCGTCGTGGGTCTGTCGCCAAATACCGGGCGCTCCGTCCACTGGGCTAGTCGACTCACTCCAAGTCGAGTCGGTCAAGCAGTCGTCAGGTCTCAGCCGGCTACAGGGTCTCCGTACTCCGCACACTCATCTCCGGGAGGGTCCGCTACACGAGCTACTGGTCGATACTCCAAGTATCACAAAGTCCCTCCAGGAAGTATCTCAAAGGACCACCTCGTCATAGGGGTCTCAACTCAACAGACGGCGCGTCAATCAGACGCCCGGTCTGTGAGTTATTAGCCTTTTCGTCCCAGGGGACCGGTTGGTTTCGTGTGCGATCCAATCCGGCCGTAACTCAACTATACCCCGAACACTCAAAGGGTATACTCATAGGGACCGTTTCTCAACGAGATCACCAACGCCGCTGATGGTTCGTCAAACGAATGTTTTGTCAGAAAGGTATCATCTTTTCCGTTCCAGGGGCCCGGTTGGATTTCGGTGAGATCCAACCCGGCCACTATCCAACTGCATCCAAGTCTCGGCGAAGGATGCCAAAAGTTCCGTATCATCAACAGGAACTCAACGCAACAGACGTCGCGTCAATCGGACGCCCAGTCTGAGAGTTATTGGCTTTTTCGTTACAGGGGCCCGGTTGGAATTCGGTGTGATCCAACCCGACCGCACTCCATCGGCATCCAAACCTCGAGCGGAGTAAGCCAAAAGATCCGTCTCACTTAGAGGAATTCAACGAAACAGATGGCGCATCAATCGGATGCCCGGTCTGTTATTTATTGGCCTTTCATTCTCACACCCACCCTGGGAAACTTCCCAGGAGGTCACCCATCTTGATCACTACTCTAGTCCAAGCACGCTTAACTATGGAGTTCTAACCACGTAGGCTCCCGAAAAGGAAGGTGCACCTTGAGTATAGTATACCAAAACGACCGTCTCGATCCAAAGATCGCATTGCCGCTGACGGCAAGTCGTTTGGAGGCACGTAGCCCAAGATACGGGCATTTGACCGAAAGTGGTCCGAAACTGGGGGTCTGGGCCCGGGCCGACTCGGCCCGACCCCCCCTGGGTTGGCCGAACCGGGTCGAACCACCCCGGACGGCGACCCGACCCGGCTCGGAAAACCCGGCCAGGCCGGCGACGCGGGCCGGTGCGGCGGCGCGGTCCGGTGCGGCGGCGCGGTCCGGCGCGGCGGCGCGGACCGGCACGGCGGCGCGGCCTGGGCGCCGTTCGGGTGCTGCGCGCGGGGGGGCAAAGCCCCCCCCCCCACTCCTTTGAGAACCGCGACCCCTTAATTGGGGTCTATTTTGAGACCCGACCGGGGAAAATTATTTCCCCCGGTCTCCACTGGCTGGCGGGCACGTACTGGCCGGCCGATTTTGCCAGCAAGGACGGGCGACGGCCGGTCCTTCCTTCATCGACACCAGCGGCCCGGTGCCGGCCGCCGGTCATCTTGCTCCGCCGCGGCCCGGAACCGGCCGCGGCCTATGCCGTCCGACGCGATGCGACGACATCACTTCCCTCCACCGCGGCCCCGCTCCAGCCGCGGCACCTTTGACTTTCTTCGACGCGACGCGACGGCGTCGCGTTCTTGTATTTCATTCCACGGCGCGGTGCGACGGCGCTGCGCAATAATTTCCGTGCGATTCCCGCGTGGTGCGATGGCACCACGCCATCCCGTTCCATCTGCAAGGAAACAATTATGAACATAGGAGGGGGGTTCGGCCGTGTTGGTGCGGTACGGGCCCCCCTCTCGTTAGACAATAACATGTAATCCTCTATCCTCGAAGTTCGACATTCTAGAATCAAGAATGGAAAATAAATAAATAAAATATCAACAATCCCCTACCTCGGATTCATGTGCGGAGCACGCCAATCAAGCCGCGGAAGACTAGGGTCGCGGAGGTCGGGCGTCGCGGAAATCGAATGTCGTTTCCGTTGACGTCGAGGTGCGTCCGAAGAGGTACGTCGCTGGAGAAGCTTCGTAAGCTGACAGAGATAGTCTTAGGAGGAAACGACGTCCCTTTTCGTTGACACGGGAAGAAGATCGAAGAAGCGGCGTCGTCGATCTTCGGAAAAACACCGGCTACGAATAAGAGAAGCGGCGTTCTTCGTCGGAGCTTAAGTGTTCTTCGTGTTCATCTTCAAGGTTGAAGAAGATGGAGAGAGCTTCTCAAAATCTCTCATGGTGGAAAAGGAGACCAACCCAAAATAAAATAGGCTTAATCCGTATTTTATTTACACAACTAAACATTTGAATTTCAAAAGATAAGAAATGAACCATTAATTCGTATAATTAATTCAACGAAAGAAACAGCTCATTTAATTTACGAAAAAAAAACCGCCCAATTAAATGGTCTATTAAGAATTTAAGAAAACGCGTCAGTTGACTTTCATAAAGACGGGTTTTTGCAGGTGCGTTACTTAGCGGAAAGAAACGGTGGGGCTCGTGCGGGCCCCACCTCAAAAATATCCTACCAAGAGGGTAAGATATTACTGGATAGTACCCTATCCGATTCAACTCAGATTAAGTCGCTTTTATGTGGCTTCAAGTGGCTTCCAAGTGGCTTAAGTGAAATAAAATAAAGTTGTCGCAAAATTATTTTATTTCTTAACTTTAAGCCTGAAAATTAAAAACCACACCTGAGAAAACGCAACTCCGGAAGAGGCGTTTCTAAGCAATTACTGGCGCTTCGATTCCATAGGTGCCCTCAGAATTCGATTCCGAGTACCGGTTCAATAGTTAGAAAAACCCGCTTGGCCGTTCACTGAATGTACCTGAGCCGAATTTTGGAAATTGATTCTGGGAACACCGGGCCACGGAATCAGGCGCCATTAGAAACTGCGTTCTGGAAAAATTCCAAAGAAAATTAAGAAAAAATTTTCCTTGGAATTTACGGGTCTTTACACCATGACTTCATCATTACTATGCCCTAATAGGGATCTTTCAACAATCCCCATGGATTTATCATGGTCATAAAAATATCATTTTAATCGATAAATTTTTCTGTTTTCAATGTATTTATAATGATTAATTGAAATCTAATTTAATGGAATTTATTGTTTAAAATTGTTGTTTATGATAAGTTTGTATATGTATTAAATTTTTTTCCTATATAATACATTTTATATTTGATATAAAATGGTTTATAACAATTTTTAAACTAAGTAATTATAAAAGTAGCCTTATGTAGTTTTAAACCCCATTATGGATAAATTTTTTCTCACCCTATGATTTTAAAATGAATTTTTAAATGGTACATAAAAAAATCAAACGATAATGGTTTCTTCTTGGGAATTAGAGAGATTTAATCAAACATTTTATTTAGAAATTTTTTTAAAATCCAAAATAATTTATGGAACATTACATATTACTCCAAATCATTATCTAGAAAATATCCATGGTTGTGTAATTTGTTATGTATTTTTTTTGTTTTCATTTATGAACATTGTAATACACAACATAGTTAACCCTAGATCAAGATTGGAGGGTATAAAATTCTTACATTATTAGAAGGTATTGAGAAGATTTTTTGAAGGAATTATCTGATGGACTGTATTCGTTTTCAAATAAATTTTATTGCTAGTGAGGGGACCAATATTGCTTGTATTATCTTAAAACTGATGTGTAGCTAACTTTTATATATTCATTAGAATGAAATGAGATTTATTATTGAATATTGGAGTTATTATCATGGAATAAATTATGCCTACATAATGTACACATTATAGAAAAACTATTCATTTGAATATTTTATACATTGGAATCATAAAATTAACATGGAAGATGAAATATATATTATTAACTATTTTTAATATTTAATATAAATAAGTTGATAAGTGGATAACTATTAAAATTGATGAATTATGATTCATATAAGTGATTTTGAGTAAACAATTGAAGGATATTGAACAATTACTAATTTAATCCTTAGATGAACAATTATTTTATGCCCACGTCCCACAAAAAATTATTTTTCCATAATTGTTTTGGTTTCTAAAATAACTACCATGAAAATGTAATATTCAGCAGAGAATGACCCATTATATGGGACATCAATCATTTCATAGGGGTCCCAATGTTGATGATGTATTGTATATCACATGGCACTATTTGTAAGAGATTTGTGTACACTATAAAGGCCCCAAATCCATTATACCATTAAAAGAATAGATATTTCAAAAAAAAAATTAATGATTTTTTTAATGAAAATGAGTTTACTTATAATATTATATGTTTGATACATTATTTAAAATATGTAAATTAAATTTTTGACTATTAATGTAGATAACTTCTTATCCACCTTTTGATTCTACCATTACTAACAACTAACATGTTGTAAATATTTAAATAGTGAAAATTTTAGAAGGTGTAAATCATATGGTAAAAAAATATAGGAGTCGTGTTGCATTATAATGTGTGAAAAAATTATTAAATCCAGATGTGATGTTATTAAATTTGAAGTTAGCCGAAATGAACATGATCAATTTATTAACCCCATTATGTTCATTTTTTTCACATTTCTCTATGTACTGGAATAAATGTGCTGATTAATGTAGATACATGACACAATATTATTATTTCATTGATTATATTAATTTGAGAACACATTATGGTAATTTTATGAAATAATATCTCGATTTAAATAAAAAATAAAAAAAATGAAAAATTGATATATTCATCATTATCACTTTAACAATACAGATCTATTAGAACCCTTTTTGGCAGTATTTGTGAAAATATTCATTGGAAGGGGACATAGTGAATTTCATACACCTATTATATAATTGTATCATAGGGATACTAAGTAAAATGTAAAACCATAAAAATTTTACTTCTATGCACATATCATAAAATAATAAACAGGGAATTCTTCCATATTTTATCATGATGAGGAAGAATTTTAGGTAATATTTAATTGGTATTATTTAAATTTTCCTTAACTTTATTAATCACTTTGATTTAGAATTACCAATTTATCAAATGTTAAATGATTGTACGGAAAAAATACAGTGTATTAAAACTAAAATTAGTGTACCAAAAATGTATGGGTTACATATTATATATAAAAAGGGTAATTATAATTTTTTTATAAAAATACAAAACTATAATATATAGGAACTTCTATCCAACATCATGTTTTATGGGTGGGGATATAGTAAATATAAATGAAAAAAATAAAAACACCAATTAAGTATTAGAATCACGTCTTAGGATTATATAACATTAATTAGTTTTATTTATAAGGATATTACATATCTATAGTTAATTATTTCACAATATTATTTATGTAGTTTAGACATAATAATTATCATCTACTGTATTCGATGAAAAACTAATTTCAATGGACTTGATGTTTCTTGAATAGTATTCATACATTTTATGTGTCGTATTAAGACTGTTCAAGTGAGAATAATATAAGATTGAAAATATACAATGGGATATAGATGAGATAATTAGAAACATACAATAAATAATATAAAAAAAATAGACGGTTGTATGATGAAATATGTGATAAATTTATTTCATCAATAGGGTCAATGAGATGAATCAACAAACCATAAACAACACTACAATGAGTCTCCTCCAATATTTGAGGATATTTTGTCCTCTCAATTACCTACCATTCACTTGGTAATAAATTTTTCTTAATAATTAAAAATAAATGTGAATCAAACAACAAAAAATATAATTATTATTCTGAAATTATCTATGGTGAAATTTATTAAGAATAATATATATCAATATCAATATTAACGTCCCATTACCTTTCCAATAAGTATTTTTAAAATATTTTCATGGTTTTACCTTTCCATTTTCATGGTAGGGATGAGAAATAAATAATAGGATACCTATAACGATGATGTTCTAGATTTATTGGATTCTACGTGTAAAAACTATGTTTTCTATATACTGCTGATGATTTATATGTTTTTTAATGTTGTTACATGATAACAATCTTGTAAAATAATATAACTTTTTTTAACAAATAGATGCATTTTTCAGTGATATTGGGATTTGTGAGTTACACGATATGTAATTGGGTTATAGGTCTTGTAATTTCAAGAGATAAATTTTTAAAAAATAAAATTATTTGAAAATTATATTTCAATCTCTCCAAAATTTCATTTATCTTGACCCAAGAACAATTCTCAAGTGATTTTGGAGCCCTCAAAACCTTATAGGTCATTTTGTTCAATGATTAACCATTACTGAAATTATAGTTCGTCTTTTTGGGAAACATTTCTTTATGTCACTCATTTTTTTCTCTTTACCTTCATAGAGTTTAATAGATCATCATGGAATGGATGAATCTGATCACCATGTTGTTGAATCGGGTCGCTGGGTTGAGTTCCTAGATAATGAAAACCTTGGATATTTTTTTCATGATCTACTATGGGGTTTATGTTTCTATGAAAAAGGTAGCTAGTTATATTATGATGTCCAACATTTATTAACCATGAATTTCTTGATTTAATTTCAATTGTTTGATTTAAACTCAATTAACTGAACTGCTTTCAATTATTCTATTTAAAACCCAATTCCATTGAATCAGGGTATTTGAATTTGATATAGTATTTTTGATTGAAATTGTGGAAATCCTCTAAAATTAATTGAATTTTATTGTGTGAAATGAATATAAAATTGTGGAATTTAATGATTCCATATAAAATTATGAAATTGATTTCAATGTTTTATTTTAGAGAATGGATTTTGAGGGTTTTGATAGAAACCCAATAGTTTTATATTTTAGAAAAAGAATGTATTGATTAAAAACTAATGTTATGGTTTTTTAAATGTAATAATGGAACATTTAAAATGTAGTAATGGGATAAATTATTATCCTTCATTGATATAAAATACGTTTCCCATGATTGATAATATTTGAGAACGTGAAAGCCTTGGTAGGTAGTGAATTATTTTTATTCCACTCTTTTGATGCTTTAAAAATAAAACAAACATAGTTACAAAAGGTCACATCATTGATGGGATGGTGATGATTCAACATTGACCAGGGTCAGAGGGACGTCTGTATACACATATTTCCCAGATCACCATGGAGTGTGTGTGGATCCCATATCCTAAAACTAACAAAACTTTTTACAATTGACCATGTTACTAACTTTTATATATATGATATATAAATTTATTCCCTTGACTAAACACGATTTTACATGTCTATAAAATTTATATAAAATACTTTATATTTTATTATTTTGAGTCCATTTCTGTAGCATATTTCCAACACTTGAAATGCAACAGATAAATTATTTTAATTATTCTCTAAACATCCAAACATGTTTATTAAATCATGAAGGATTTAATTGGTTAATTAAATGATAGAATATTAATATTGAATCTTTGGTGTGATCTTACAAGTATTTTATCTCACACCCCAAATATACCATTGGTTTTTGGTATATAATCTTTTTCAAGGTTAGACAATGGATAAGCCACCACTTTGTGGTAGCTGATACTCATCCATGGGATATGGAGTGTTGGTTTTATTGGAAGTTGGGTTTTACCTGGTTTAATGGTAAATTTCTATTTTACATTTCATTATTTACTTATTGGTCTTTTGGTATACTACTAGCTATGTTATTTTCTTTTTTAGGCATATTGATTTGTTTTTCATTATTCTTAGATTTTTTTAGAAAAAAATTTAACTATTAAATTTTTTATTTTATAGGGATCTATTAGAAAACATATAGGGATGATTAATTCACTTTGTTCTATGTCAGGGATGGCTCTATTATTGGGTTATCATGGAAATTGGGTTGGTTTGTGACAATTTTATATCAATGCTTTAGGTTGACCTTCTTGATTTGATGACAGTATGAATTTGTGTATTATAATCAAGACATGAGAAGGTAGATATGATAGAGTTCTTGGATAGCTCCTACTATAATTACCCTGATGTCACAAGGGTTTGTTTGGAAATGGAATATTGAGCACTAGTTCTACTATTGACCCTTCATTTTAATTTTTATCTATTAAAATCCAAATTTTGTTAACTTTCTATTTGGTGAAATTTCTAATGTAGTTTATTTTGAGTGTTAGTATGATGAATCCAATGTTTTTTCAGATGTTCTGTAGAATAATGAATATGCTAAGATGTGAGAATACTATCTAGGTTGAAGTATCTAATGAACACTACTGATCATTTCATCATTCAGTCTTATGTTTGGTTGAGTTGAACGTTAACATTGTCCAAGCTCAGGGAGTGGCTCCATCTTTCGTTATCGCTCAAGATCTAGATGTGGAACCATAAAGGAATGTTCTCCATGATAATTATCAAGATTTTATTCTCTATAATCCTCCAGATTTCTAATCCTCCAATGAATGTCAACATGCAATGAAATGGTTGAGAAGGATGGAGCATTTATTTTATTTCATAGAGACAAATGAGGTGATCATGGTGTAGTGTTGCACCTTCATGATGTAGGGACTGAGAAAGAGTTAGTGGGACCCTATGGTGACAAATAAGAAACATGGGGGAACCGTGTGGAAAGGCATCAACGTTATTTTCCCAAAAAATTTCAATCTAGAGTTACTGTTTTTAGAGACGGGCAAGGCGTTCTTAAAATTTGAGAAGGCCGATAAAACCATGTTAGAGTATGAAAACAGTTTTTTAGACCCAGTAATGTTTTCACTAGATGTAGAATAAAATAATAATATCAAGATTACATGGTTTTAAATGGGAAATTGATATGTTATTTGACATTAGGAATTCTAGATAAAGCAACCATCTTATGCTGATGGGATGGATAAATCATTGATAGTCAAAATAGATGTTGTTGGAATGTCTAGTTCTTTGGGAGTTCAATTTTCTCATAGCGGTGGTGAAAATTTATCTAATGGATAAAAATAGAGCATGATAATTCTCATGGTGGATCTCAATTGTTGGGTTTTCCTAGACATCATGTAGTACAAATAATAGGGCCCTTGATTAGTAAGTAGTGTGGGAAACATGCTCATTCAAAAGTGTTGTCTCACTGAGTCACCCACGGTATGTGGTTCTTGTGTACATTCGGGGGACCATAATTTGTTATTCATGTTACTTTTGAATATTCATATTGTCAAGAGATCATCATAACCTAATAAAAATAAAGCACAATTAGATTCTTCATGGGAAAAGGGGTTTCATTTACAAACATTGGGAATGATGATTTTACATGTATTAGTAGAGCCTTAAGAGGAAGCGTATATGGGTCTAGTTCATGTGAGAGGAACAATCACTATAACATCATAATTATTGGATTATTTATTTGATATTGGATCATCAAATTAGATTATTTCATCCATAGTTGGTAATATTGAAAATCTTATTATGGATATTTTTTATTACTTAATAGAAATTAATACCACTTTGTAATAAATATTGAAAAGGTACCCTATAGTTCCACATTTGAATTATCCCTATTAGAAGTTGAGCTTGATTGGAGTTTTATGGATCATGACATGAAACCCCTTGACATCATTTTTTGGTTTGATTGTATTATTTCCAAAAACATACATATTAATTTATATATTTTATGTCTATCCTTTACTTCAATCAATGGTGTTTCACATGTCTTCAAAGGATAATGTGAACTGAGAGTGTCTAGATAGTGCATTATTATCCATAGATGAGGAAAGTGATATCTATGTTTTCTTTTGATCTGGATAGAGAATCATTGTGCAGTGATCTCCCTCTGGTTGTCGTCGAGTTTCCAAATGTTGTTCCTTTTGAATTCTATATGTTTCCACTATTAAGGGAGTTAAAATATTATATATATATATATATATAGTACACAATACTCAGCCAATGTCAATTTATTCATACCAAATGGAATCATAATAAATGACAGGGTTAGAGATCCATTTGGATAATGTTCTTGTGAAATGATTTATTTTCCCAATCATGTCATAATGGGAGGAACCAGTTCTCATTATTGAGAAGGATGACGATTACCTTCTAATTTGAATTGATTATCAAAAAATCAATCTACCTAAAGTAAATTCAAATTACCATTTTTCACTAATTTATGATCTATTTCATCAGTTGAAAGCGTAAAAATGGTTTTCAATGATCGACAATTAATCTAATTTCCATATGTTCACGATAAAACAATATGATGTCTAGAAAAAATCCTTTCAGAGTAGGTAGGTCTATTAAGAGTACATTGTCATGAATTTTGGTCGTAAAAATGATCATATAATTTTTATGGATATAGTGAATAATATTTCCCTTGAATATCTTTATATATTTTCGGTATTCTTTTTTTATGGGATCCTCATAAAATCTATGTTTGAGTAGGATCACGTGCATAATCTGAGAGATGTTTTTGAATTTTTTGGAAATCTCCCACATTATTCCATGATTTTAAAATGTGATTTATATTTTAGATAAGTTAAATTATATGAAAACATAGTTCCATAACATTGTATTTATATTCATCCATAGAACGTAAAGGATATTATGAAATTGGAAGAACCATAAAATGTTTTCAAGATCTAGATCTTCTTAGGTCTAGGTGGGTTTTGTCCCTGGTTTGGTAAAGAGACATAAAAGATAGATTCTCCAACGAATACTCTAACTTTTAGGGGAGTAATTTTTGAATTCAATGAATGATTATATAATGAATTTCTTTATATAAAATTTATTTTGAAAACAATATTGGTGTTGACTCATTGAGAGGATAGGCATGGATATATGGTCTTGTTTGATGGAATGAGTTCAGGTTTGGAATGGGATTTTTGGACGGTGACCATGTCATTTCCTATGGATCTCTTCATATTATGACACATGAGAAGATTTATCTAACCCAAGATAATTAACATACATATATGATACAAAATCTTATGATTTGGAGGTATTAACATTACAAGGAGTGGATCATCATGTTTCCAGACCAGAAAAACTTGAGTTATATAATTTCGAAAAAATATATGAATTTCCAACAAAGGAATTGGGTGGAATACCTAATGTTTTATGAATTTGAGATCATCTATACCTTAGGGATGTATAATTAAATATTATAATATTTTATTATGAATCATCCAACCAAGGACATGAATGAATATATATAAGTCTAGAAAGTGATGGTTTTATTTTAACTATTTCATATGAATCTATACGAATCAAGGGCCAAGGCTACATTAACCAATGTCAAGTTATCTTTCCCTCTTATAAAAATAATTATTTAGTAACATTATAGTTTTTCAAATTCATTAACATTATAGATTCTATTTTTGGTGTGGAGATAGTTGTTGAGTGGTCGTGCATCAAAGAGGTAATTCTATGCTATCTAAATCGATTTTTTGTTCCGATATAAATAATGAAATCAATTTTCGGGGATTTCAATAATTCATAGTGGGAAGTGATCTTAGTAACCCCAATGATGTTCTATGACATATGGTGTTTGTTTAGTTGGGTAGAGATGATACATATCACTACTGATGTTTTCACTCTTTGTTATATGTTTCACCAGGATAAGGTCAAGCACCATAATCCTCCAGGATTACATCAACCATATATAGTTTCTTTTGGAAGTGGGATGAGATCCCTATATGATATTTGGTTGGGTTTCTGAATAACTAGTGAATGTAGAATGTAATCATGGTTGTGAACCATCAGTTAACTAAATCAGATCATTTTCACCAGGTTTTTATTTATCCAATGTTTAGGAGTTGGGAAATCTCAATATGAATGATATTGTTATTTTGGATAGAGTTTTTCATTATTTATTATCTAATTGGGATCCTCATTTTACATACAACTTTTGGAGAGGCCCTCATGAGGTATTGAGATCTCAAGTCAATTTGAGAACGTTATACCATCCGCAGTTAGATGTTCATACAAAAATAACATTATAGATTAATGAGGATATACTCAACAATTTATATCCACTCTGTGGGATCTTGTGATGACCATATTAGTTTTGTTGTTTTTATTATAAAAATTTTGACCAAAATTGGATTAGAATGGATCCTTTTGTGGCCTAGAATAACCGGACATGCTACTGTCCTTTATTTTGTTCACAGATATGTGAATGTTCTTTTGTTGGAAAATTTTAAGATCAAGGGACAAAAATATTTCTTCAGATTATTTATTAGTGAGTGGTGATGTAGTATCGCTGAATAACTTCCATGATGATCATCATTAATGTCCATTAGAATTTAAAATTTCGGACCTGGTGTTCATGAAAAGTAACCATTGGTTCGGTCATCAATTACATTGGAGGAAAGGGAAACTTTCTGACAGTTTTGTGGGAATATTTTTGGTTGCTGAGTAGGTGGGTAATGTTTTTCACTATGTATCACATCCAAAAAAACATGCAATTTTATGTCACATGTTACACATATCACATATATTAATGTATCTATCTAACCCATATCATGTTCTAAGATAGAGTGATCTTGAGATTGAAACCAAATTATCCATGACTGCACAACCAAACAAGATATTTGATTCTAAAAACATGGTATTTCATGGGAGGGTGAAACCTTTGGTTCAAGTTATATGGATGCATACCTAATATATTCACGATACAAGAGAGTTTGAGCAAGTAATGAGATTGTAGTTCCATCACATTTTTGATAGGAAAGCCTCTTGACATGTTTTCTACGGACAAAATGATTTTATGGTGGTTAGGTTGTAAAATCCCATTACATTTCTAAAATATACATTTTATATATTATTAGGGTTATAATTTTTCATTGTATGGGTAGGGTTGAAGAGAAATCCAGAGGATTCCAATAATTATAAATTTAGATATTTGTTGGATTCTCATCATAAAACCTATAGGTTTTGTTGCCTCTTGAGTATTTACACGTCGGGTATTGCCTTTTCACAACATGTATCTTTAAAAATTATAATTAATTAAATTTTCATAAATGGTGATGATTTTTCAGTAATTTTTAGATTTTTGAATTACATGACATGTAATTAAGACACATATCGTGTGAAGTCCCGAGTGATAATTTTAAATAGGAATATCATCTGAAAATTATATTTCATTAACTGCAATTTTCCTTAATCAAGACCCAAGTTCCATTCATAGGTTATTTTGGATCCCTCAAACCCTTTCCTGGTAATTTTGTACAATGATTGACCATTGTAGGGATTCTGATGTGATTTTACGGGTATTTGTTCCTCTTGTCTCTCCATCTCTTTCTCTTTCTCATCTTAGAGAATGATAGGTCAAAATCACATTGTTGAATATTTTTTCCATGTTGAATTCCTATATATTCTTCTCCATAATCTTGTCGGTGGGTTCTATTGCGTGATTTTGTTTTTAATAAAAAAAATTTGTGTTTACGTGATAATAGAAAAATTATTTTAACCATGAAATTGTTGATTTAAACTTAATTTTTTTATTTCAATTCAGTTAATCGAACATATTTCAATAGGTTTCTTGAAAATAAATCCATTTAAATGGTGGATTGGAATATTAAATTAGATTTTTCAATGAAAATGGGAGATAACCCTCAATTCCATTGAATTGTGTTGTGTTGGGAAGTGGATGAAAAATTGTAGCATTTAAATCACTGTATTTAAATTATGATATTGGATGGTTGGAATTGATTTCACTGTTTTTTTAACAAATGGTTTAAAATAGTTTCGATATGAACCTACTGGAATTATCTTTAAAAAATGAATTTTTTAATTAAGAACCATTGTTTTGGTTTTTAAATGAAAAATATTTACTTTTGAATCTAGGTAATGGATGATTTTAATGTTAAACAATTTTAAAATAAATTTCCCATCATTGAGTGTACTAGATAACATGCAAGAGTAGTTAGTTAGTGATTTAATAGGATAAAACCATTTTTAACCTTTAACACTAAAAAAAACATAGTGCACCAGGTCACATCCTAGATGGTATGGTGATGAGTCTCCATTGGAGTGTTTTATAAGGACATTTGTACACAAATATTTCAATGATCAGCTTTGAGTTTGTGAGGATCACTTAGCCTAGAAATATCATAACTTTTGGTAAATATATGAGATATTAATGAATACAAATGTTTGTGAATTATTATACATGCTTAATGAATTTATATAATCTGATTTTTGTATTTTTTTATTAAACCTTCAATTTAATCTATTGACAGCATTTGAAATGAAAATAATGACTGTTTTTAATTATTCTATGAATTTCAAAGGGTGTTTATTTAATCATTAAATTTTAAAACGGTAAAATAAATGTTTGATCTTATTATGTAATACTTGGTGAGACCCTACTATAATTTTAACACACACCCTATATATTCCATAGGGTGATTGTAGATTACCTTCTTCATGAATCATGTATGGGTAATGAACCACTTGTTGGTAATAGATGTTGATCCTTAGGGATTATAGAGCGGCACCGATTAAGTTATGGAATTTTATTATATTTTTAGGTACATTTCTATTGTACATTGGATTTTTTTCTTATTAATTTTTTTGTATAATACTCCATGTAGTGTTTTATTTTGTATTCATGCTGACAATTTTTTATTTCTTCCATGATATTTGTGGGACATTCATTACCTCTTCTATTTTTTAAGATTCCAAGTGCAATTTACAAACCCATGGGGATCAGGAACACCTTTCAGGTTTTGTCAATGAATGTTCAGTCATCTGATTACAAGGGTATCCTGGTGGGGTTGTGACACCAATTAATATAATTATTGTGATTAATAAAATATAAAATATCTATAGGGATGTTCTATACAATAATAATAATTTATTGATCACATTTGAGTACATATTTCAATTTATTATTATCCAAGCATTGACCCACCCATTCAAAATGATGATATTGATGTTCAGATGGTCACTTCATATATAGGAAAAGTCTTAGAATAATGGTTTAATCTTATAAATATACATGATGAAAATGAATTATTTCCTTTATAATTTAATTTATATAAATTGCCTAGAATAATTAATGTTAAATGTTGTAAACTGATGCATGTTAAAGGAAAATGTGAATAATAATAGTAACTAGAAGGTGGAATCAAGACAATATAATGGATGAAAAACTACATAACCCTATTAAGAGTAAATTGTCCCCACTAATGATGTTTCAACATTTATTTACATTTCATGTTCATATAAAAAAATTTATAAGCAGAAAATATGGTCTTCATTGAATTTTAATAAGACACTTATTTAGGATCCCTTAATAATATCGTTGGTCATATGAAAATAATTGAAATTATCAAGCATGACTAGATAGGGGCTTTAGTTGCTAATTTTTTCATGGGAGACATTTTAAATTTATTTTTTTCCAAAAATTAATATTATATTTCTACTATAGTTTAATATTACGCATATTTTTATAGGAATATATACAAAAACAATTTAAATGGAAGACCATATGAAGAAAATTTGGATTCATTAGTCGTCATGTCACCTCTATGTAAAAAATACGAATAAGAGAAGATGAGATTTTTCTAAGATAACACAATGTAACAACAATTTTTATAAAGAAAATAATTGGTGATTCGTTTTACTTAATAACTACAATACAAAAAAACCCCACCACTCCAATCATGTAATACATATTTTCATTTCACTCCATTACATATTTCTTTTTGATTTAACAATAATCACTATAAGGTCATGAAAGTTTTTTCCCATACTATAAAGATGTATTTATAAGATCCAAAGATTGGATATTCAAAATATGAAACAAAAATGATTCCCCCTTATGAATTTTTAATGGAATACATTCAACAGTTAACAAATAAGATTAAATATTTATTATTTTATATTATATATCAATAATTAATGTTTTTTTGATAATATTGTTTATATTAATTAAGAAAACATTGTTATGATTAAGAATAAACTACATGGGAAGAATATGGATTTATAAATTTTGATAACCATTATAGATTATATAAGATTATTTCACAATCAATCTATATATATATACATTATATATTTTCCTTTTTGTATATATCATATAATAAACTATGTTAAGATAAAAATTATGGTTATTACATTTAGTGATTTATGAAATATATCATATTTCATTTACAAACTAGCATCCCAAACTAGTTATTTTTAAATAAAATTAATATTTAATTTTTAAATATTTATCAACCAAATGTTTATCTCTATTTCAATGTAATATGAGTACTATTTATAGTCCACATATTCAATGAATGATGTAGATTTATTTTGGAATAAGTGAGTAGATTACATGGTGTTTTATTTTTCATAGAGATCATGAAGATGTTTATTCCAATGAATTATGTATTTTTTTGTGGATATCCTTAAGAGTTAGATTTCATACACTTTATTTAGTTAATTTTATTCTAATTTTTAAATATTCTGATAAATTCAATGTTCTATAAGATAGAGATGTGTTATAGGAACCATCATGTTCATCCTATATATGGTACCATGATCATATATCATTAAGAATGTTTTTTCTTTTAGAGTAAATCATTTGATTATATATGAAACATGTAGTTATGATATCAATGTTCTATTATCCATTTATTAATCTATATATGATTGGAATCTCAAATGAAAAAATGTTTTATTCAATTAAATATATTTTTAAATCTATTATGATGTTATATAATATGTTATTCTATATAATTAATTTATATATAATATTATATATAAAATTAATATTGTATGATAGGGCCTTTTAATAGTACTAGTAAATAATTATAAAAATTAGTTTTGGTTTGAAAATAATCAATTTGGATACTCATGTATGTCCTGAAATCTTTCTAGTCAATCGTTGAATGAGTGGATATTATGATGTTTTGAGAATGATAAACGAATGACAATTGATAACGGAAAAATTATATTATTAAAAGGCTTAAAAGTTAACTTAATAGTAAAATTGAGTTAAAATATATCATACCATAATCAAAAAAATGAAAAAGGACATGGATTTTCTAGATAATTTAAGAAAATGATATTTAATTCAGTTATATGGTGTAAGAATTATTCACACATCAATATGACACATAGTACAGCTATTATGGCTAAATGAGAATGTTTTTATTCTAATTTCTTGTTTTAGTTCAAACAAACTACTATATTCTAAATAAATAAGACAAGATTATATTGATTTGATAATTTTTGTAAAGAGATGTAATCTCTTTATGATGTATAAAATTAACTATGAAAAAAATCAATAAAATATTGTGGTCTTTATGACCATACGTTTTTGTTTTTATTTAAACATGAGGTTTTAGAACCAACTTCATGTTAAATTATAAACGTTTTAAAACATGAATGTATATTATTACTAATTTAAGAAACATTATTGATAGTTTATTTTTTCCTAGTAGAAATTATTCACATAGAAAAACCATGTGATATTAATATTAAATCACTTTATCATTCAAAATAAAATTACTCACATTAAAAATAGTATTTACATATGAATAAAATAATTTATCTAATATAGTATTATATTTAAAAACAATTTTTTTAAATACATTATACAAATTTAAATTATAAAAAATATTTAAAAAGAAAAATGGTTTACAAAATGTCGTATTAAACTATATAACACGCAACACATTTAAAAATAATAGTTTCATCTCAAAGGTAGACCCTAATCATCTTAAAATGATATTAAATTGTGAACAGGAACATTGTTTAAATAAAATATGGATGTTACTGACCCAAATCAAGTATAACATGTAAAAAATGCACATAGGTATTTCATGGCTACAACAGACCACTTCCAAAGTTATTCATGGGATAACAGATAAAAAAAAATATGTTATATCAGATAACACTTATTTAATAGAGATATAATAACTATCCATTCATTTCATATATATTATCTCTTAAAAGACGAATTATTCTTTCCATTTTTATAAATACACCAATATAAAGTAATGGATTAGTGTTGTTAAAAACTAGAATAAAATAGAATAGTTCATATGTTAACTACATCATCTACCATAATGTTCTTCATAAATGGAACCCTTCATATATGTTTCATAAATAATACATATCATAAAAAACTATAGAAATGATTCATCATAATGGACACTTTTAGATGATTAGAAAAGGAAAACATCTGATATATCAACATGACATGAGCATAATGGTTTGAGAACATTAGGGTACCATTTTAAAACCATACCCAACACATCATAGACCAAAAATGTTTTCAATAAATAAATCTAGATAGTTCATAAGACATGAATCAAAAAATAATAAAATACTATATGTCTTGATAACAAAATATTTGTAGAAAACAAAGATTTATGGCATGAAAATAAGTATAGAAAACCTTATTTCAGTGCTACCCACCAAATAATATGTAACATGATAGTAGTGGGAGGAGCACATATGTTACTACTTCAGTCTTGGGATAACCCTCCATATATAATCTTTTGGTATAGGGATTAACACTCATGTATTCTCTTTTGGGATTGTTATAAACTCTCTTGTACCACCATTTGGGATTGGGATAACCTACCAAGTACATGTTGAGCTCATAAAAGTGTAATAATTTCCCAATAAATTAAAGGCCTATATAAATATAGTTCCACTTATCACATAGTGAAATTAAACCATATGTGTTCCTTAAATCATTAATAATATCATAACCAATATAATGTAAATGGATTTTACAAATATTTCATCATAGATGAACTCATGGAAATGAGACTATTTTCTTTAACAATTGTAATAAAATTCATAAACCAAATAGAGAATTAATAGAGGGGGTTTCATTTTATGGAATCCCTAGTAGAGCATATATAGAGTAACAGTTTGGTTTTGTTGATGAATTGAAATACCATTAAAATATTATTAATAACATAAGGAGAAAAATAAACATTCCCCATTGAAAATAACATTTAAATATAAATTTGTTTCTAAATATTAATTAAATAATATATTTTAAAATATTGTTCAAAAAATGTAATGAAATATTTAAAAAATTCATTTTTTAGGATGATTGGAATAAACAATCATGTTGTACATGTTATAGAAATTAATTAGACAATGTTGGAAAAATAATATTAGTAACTAAATTGGAAAATGAAAAAAAGTATTAATTATAAATATATTAAAATTATATAAATTTGTAAAAATATTTTTTAAAAATAATTGAACAATATAAAAAAATTTCAAAAAATTTTGAGATAACATTGACATGGAATAGAATGGATTCTTAATCCAAGAGATAAATAAATATATTTTTTGTTAAAAAACATATTTTGGTCTAATAATTCCTTAAAGAGATTTAAATGAATAGAAAATTTGTGTTCACCAACAATTATATAGCATAGAAAAAAACTCATGAGGTTTTTTAGAGTTCAATTAAATCATTTTATCATTAAAAGAATTATTGAAAATAATTGCAATAAAGAATGAGATTATAACATAAAACACTAACCACTTGAGAATATTTTAAACTGTAAACACTATGAAAGAAATAACCATATAGATCAGTAAATAATATAATATTTAAGTGAATAATCATCAATTGTATTCATGGTAATTTTTTAATCCACAAAAAAGAAACAATTGTTCGATATGTCATATGGGACATTGAAAAATTATGAGATGAAAATCAATCACCTCAGGTCTTTAATTTCTTCAAGCATGTTAAACCCCCATAAAATAAAAATATAGGTTTATTATATATATATATATATATATATTATAGAACCATACTCTAATATATCATACCATATATGACTTACTAAAAGAATTCACCATTTTGTTAATGATTTATTGATAAAATCACTATTTTTGGTCTTAACTCAACCTTTTCATTTATTTTCCGTTTTAGTTGTTTTTTCCCGTATAATTTTATTTGTGAAAAATAATACCCATAATATTATTCATGATATAAAAATAATTTAAAACCATTATATATATATTGTGTCATTAATAATGTTTAAATAAGGAAAAATGGATTACACCTTTTATAGAGATGGTATGTTATACATATCCATGAACATGATACCATTTTCTAAATATATGGAAGGAATGGAAGGTAAATATTAAGACATAATTTTAAAATAATATTAATATCATGTATATTATATATTAATTAAATATATCCACACCACCATCTATGATAATAAACTGAAAAATATCACATTACTTCATGGATGGAGTACTCCATAGATATGTCCATGCGATGTTAATGATTTCAAAAGGATTTCAAGATAATATGGTAAATGATATAGAATAATTATATAAGAAAAAATATTATATAAATGTTTAAATATATTGTTATATTATCTTGTGAGAGTCATTGAACGAAAAAAATATATTAGTTCCTGAGGAGGTAACCCACTATACACCCGATCAACAAATTCGATTTCACATTGATGGAAGATGAGATTGATATATGTTTTAAAACTAACATAATAAAATAACAGTATATGAGAAAAACATATTTTATTATATAATCATATTTTAATGTTTTTATGGATGTGTAATATGTAATAATAAATTCTTGGTTAATAACTGTACCTTTTTATTCATATAAACTCTTTAAATTTATCCTAAAGCCTTGTGACGACGTTTTAGTAACAAAAATAAGTCCACTAGGATATGGTAATGGATTAATGTAATAGAATTTCTTTATGTATTTTCATTATTAAAAATGATTTGTATGTCTAAATTGATGTAGAAAGTGGGGTTCACTTTTATAATTGAGTTTAGTGGAATAATTGTATTTTTCCAAAAAAATCCAATAATTCAATGTCCATTTATGGGTCAGAAGGAAACAGTATCACTTTGTTTGGAAAAACTATTTTTATAAAGACTTAAAATTTCCAACTAATAAGAATTCAAAAATATTTTTTCCCTTTTATCCTTTGTGAATTTTTTTCACACCAGATAAACCCTTAATAACATTAAATGTGGTAACAAATTTTTACTTTTTTTAATATTTCTTATGAACAAATATTGATTTGATCTTATAATGTATTTATATTATTTTGAATAAAATTAATAAATTCATATTATCAAACTCTATCAATAGATGTGGTAGAATTTTATTTAAAATTAATCCATTAGACCTGACAAAAAAGTGTGTATCCTAATAAAAAATTTCCATAGGTAAAAGATTCATTTTTATAAATATTTGAAGTTATAATTGATTACATAACCTAAATATGAATAATAATAAATTAAATAAATAAATTTTAAATTTTAATCCATCTTGTTATAAAATGGAACTAGTAAATTAATAAAATGAAAATACAAATATTTTTATGTCATCAAATCATTAGGTTCCCATGTAGCATTTACAAATTTGAGGATCCTATATTAAACATTGACCATTTTAGAGGTATTTTTGGTAGAAATATATATCTACAATCAAAAATCATGATATTTTGTTTCTAATTTTAAATATATTGTCTTCTGTGTTAGGTCTTTTGAGTTTAGTACATACAAAGGATTTGATATGTAATTCCATAGGATTAATTCAATGCACATATTGTGAACTTGAGTGAAGTTTTGCTGAAGTTCCATGTTATGAGATTCAATGCCTACTATGTCATGAATCTGGAAAGTAACAATATACATTGATCTCACCTCTCAATTCTCTTAGAATATTTTAAAATATTTCCGTGGATGATGTTGCGGAAAATTCTTTTCACAAAAATCAAATTCAAGACTACTCCGACTAATGTCAGTATAAATTTTCTATCCCATTGGATATTCTTTTATGTGTAACCAAATAGATATAACCTTCCCTATAATATCCATATCCATATTAGGTCACAATAGATATATTTCTCCAGCTTCATCTTGATACATTTTATTTATACATTTATTTCCATAGAGAGATTCACAGGATGCCAACTAAATTCATGAGTGATATCTATTGTTGTATGAAAATGTGTCTAGAGAAAGGTGTTGAACCCAAACACCATTGTAATCCATTTATAATGATCTAAACATTACAAATATGGTTTTAATGGACCTCTCCGAATGATTATCTTTTTGATTATCATAAATAGTTCTAAAACTCAACACCATTTACAGATCCTAATTATCCATTCTCCCAAACATCGTGATAAAAATAAGATACTAATCTGTTACAAAATATTTTTGTACTACATGAAACCACAAATAAAAATCATTAAATATATCTCCCATAACTTCTGACGAAATTGGTCTATAATTATGACAAAAACATTTCCCATCTAGACCATAAAACGTCAAAATGGAAAATGGATAACATACATTTTTTAGGAAGTTTTATGTTTAATTTTTTAAAGAATTATAAAAAACTCATACATAAAAAATTCACATATACATAAATATCTAGTTCTCCAACATAACCTAACATTTATATTTTCTTTTTAAGATATAATATTCTTCTATATGAAATCCCTTATAGGAATAAATCGGCCAACCACATTCATTATGCCATGGGAAAAGGAAATAGATGAAGGGAGGTCTTAAAATGTCTTTTCGAGAAAACAGTAGTATTTAAAAATTAGTTAAATAATTTAGAATTTGACCAATATAAGGGTAAAATTAAATAATGAATGTGGATGATTATAACTTATGAATATTCATACCCATCAATACCTAGAACATTAAACATGAAAATATTGACTAAAGTATTAACAATGGAAAGAGTCATAAGAAATAAAAATAATGATCCTAGTGATATCAGTCTTGACCAAATGAAATATCATAAACCTATAAAAATAATTGTAAAAACATGTCTTTATCACTTTACATAATCTATATAGGTCACTTATGGAAACCTTGCAATTGGAATAATCATACACTCAAATTTTTATATAATTTTCTAGATAACATAATCATTAAAAAAATCATTAGAGATATATAATGGGGATCACCCATTATATTAACTATATTAGGATTATTCATTTCATATGAGCTATAATGTTTCTCAAACATTATTATAATCCATACAGGGCTCACACATTAGCTATAATGAGGATAAACTCTTTGTAAAGGATATATCTAGATTATTGTTATTTCATGATCGAAAATTGAAATCAACCATCAATATATGCTATATTGGGCTCACTATTTAGATGTAATGGGAATCAACACTTCATATAAGCTTTATTGGGATCAACAATTTCATATAATATACAAGAACCACAATTAATGAAAATATAGATTTTTTTCATCATATATATCATTGAAATAATCAATATTTAATTTAGAACTTGTTTAAACTAAAGTAATTAATCTAGTTCATCACTAGTCCCATTGAATCGTGACTAAAACAAGGAAAAGAAATAGGATCCATATCAATGACGTAGAAACAAGATTATGCCAAGGAAAATAAATAGGTTCAAAAAAAATCCCATTGAAAGATGATTTACCTGTGAAAAAAAATAGTTTCTATAACAATATCATTGGAATAGTCTTAACCCATCAATTGAATGAATTAATATGGACTCATTTTAAAATATCCCTATATTTGAAAAAGTGAAAACAATATTTTTTACCATTGATGAATTGAAATTACATTAAAATATCAATAAAATTATTTTTTAAGAATATAATTGTTTCATTTCTAAATAAATTTTAAAATAATTGAAATTAAAAAGATATTGAAAAAAATATTTTTTTATTAAAATAACCTTGGAATAATAAGAATGAATATTTAAAAATAATTAAAATTTGGTTTTAGGAGATTAATTTTTCTAAAGGAAATTTTATTTGAACAAAAAATAATTTAACAATCATTATATTTCAAAAATAATTTTTAAAATTTATAAATCATGCTTTAAAATTTGTAATTTTCATGAGGGTTTTTAATTTCATCCATAAAAAATTCATTAAAAATGATTCTTTTTAGTTATTTAGTAAACGAAAAACAAGAATTATTTTGATAAAGAAATAAATATTTATTTGAAATCCACTGTAAAAATAAAATATTGTATTCACATATAAATAAAAATCATTTAAATAATTTGATTTTTTTTTGAAATCGTTCATATAAATCACACTAGGGTAATAAATGTAGTTTTCACCGAATACAAAAATAAATATAATTTCTATTAGAAAACATATACCAATTATTAAAATTAAAACAATGTACAAATTGTACTATTTATATAAATATATCATAAATAGGAATATGATTATTAAAATTCAGATAATTATTTAGAGTTATATAATGATATATCATTTTTTAAAATCATAATTATAATCAATCCCAATAAGCCATGATATCTTAACACAAGACACTTACCACTTGGGTATCATTGAATCAAAAACTTTAAAAAATAATATCATTAAATAAGACTAATAATATCATGAAAAGAAGTATATTAATGAAATAACATTTCTTGGGTGTAGTTTATAGATCTTATAAATGAATATTGGTCTATAACATATCAAATGTGTGAAAGAAATGGAATTTAGATAAAATCCTATAAAATTTGGTGGTTACGAAATTGTAAACCCCTTGACAGATAGATCCGTAAATGGATATATAAATATAAGAAAATTTAATTATAATAATCATATTATACATTGATTTTGGTATATACACGACAAAATAATTTGTGAATATGTAATACATCACATGAAAATAAAATTGAGATGAGAAAATTCATACCTCAGACTTCATTTTGTTTGTTCATTTTTAACATCATGTATAGTGGATTTAAAAATAATATTAACTCACTAAAAAACAGATCAATAACAATAAGACAATATATAATCCTTTTATTACATTTTATCACACATTCATTAATATAATAATATTATTTTTATTATTCTAGGTTTTAATTTCCTAGTTTTATTTATCATTGAAATGACATTCCTAGTTATTGTATATATCATATAGTTAAACCATCTCCCGTATAATAATAATGATTATCCTATTTATATATCAAATAAAATTTTATTTCCAATCAGGTAATATGGTAATAAAAAATTTATTATGTTTTAACCATTTTGATGGTAGGTTATACAAACATATGAGTAACATTTCTATTTTCCAACAATCATTATGGATCGAAGGTAAAAAAAATATATTATATTAATAGAATGATAAATATATTTTATATAGTATATTATATAATTATATTTATCATCCATGTGCGTTTTTTATGAACATTTAATGACATTACTTCATGATTGAACTGGTCTACTTGTAACCGAATGATGTTACCTTAATTATGATTGTGAAAAAGTTAATTAAAAAAGTATATATGTTATCTTTCCAGCAATAAAATGTTGGTAAGATTCCATATGTTCTTAGGGTATGTTTTTATTTAAGTTTTAGTTGGGTCTATTTTTCTATCTAGATAAGTGTTTCCCCATATTCGTATGAAGGCTCGGGGGTGTTTTGGGGGTTGAGGACCCAAAAGAGGAAGAGAAAGGAATTCCTAGTCATGTTGCATGGTTTTCACTTTGTTATTGAAAACCATGTGGGAATTCCATTTAACCATGGAAAAGTGGATTTTTGGATAGAAGCATTTTCACGGTTTACTGAGAGTTTGGAAAACCATGATGGTAAAATGTGCTGCCCATAAAACATGGAAAAATTTACAAAATTCCCATTATCAAAATTTACACCAAACAAATGATTTCCTTTATATTCTCCTCCATTTTACCATAGAAACGTGTCAATCAACCAATTTTTTGAAATGTCCATTATCCTTTTACCCTGATGAATTTCTTTTTTAGGGATTTCATAACTTCCATCTCTCCATCCGAATCTCTAAAACCATTCTTTATTTATGTATATTATGTTGAAGATTCAATGGTTCATTTAATCCAATATATGTCATCAATTTAGTGTGTGTCTATCGTCAGATTCAAGGTTTGTGGTCTACATGTATTGTCCTAATGTTTTGATTTAGATTTTTGCATGTAATCTTGGGTTGTCCTTCTTACCAAATTTTTTTCTTTGTTAAATTTTAATTTTTGATTAAAAGGGGTGTCTAAGGGACCAAATAAAACCCTCATGATCCCCTTAGGATGCGTAGAGGAGTACCTGACCATTTATGGGCCACCCATATGGTGTGATAGCACTCCCAAACCTATAGAGTGGTAGGGTTAAGTGAATTATTGTCAAGTAATGTTTGAATCCACTTCTTTAACTTGTTTTAATGGTTTATTAAGTTATAAATGGAATTATGATATATATTACTAGGGTGATAATGGTATAATGTGTACTGGTAATGAAATGAGAATGGGAAATTGTTTTGAAAGAGATTATGTCGATTATTTTATAAATGTTTTTATTAATCCTAATGTTATTTGTCTATATTTAATGGTGAACATGTAATTGGATAATGGAATGGGAAATTGGGAATATGTTAATGATATATAATAAGGGTATGGATTAATAAATGTAACGGGTTAATAATTGGGAATTATTTTGTACACATAAATGATATTATGTAATAATGTGGTTGTGTTATGTGTTATACGAATTATAATTGAGTGCATCAGAAGTAAATAATTGTGGAATGATGAATGTTATAAGTGGGTTAATATAGGTTAATTTATGAATATTGGATAAGGAGTGATGTTTTTTAATACACTTAACGGGTTAAGGAAATAGGATGAAAATTTAGCTAAATGACTATGAATTATAATGGGAAAATGTGATAATGGGTTATGTCATGTTTCTAATTCCGATGATGTTGTTATGTATTGTGATTTTTCAATGGAATTGGTTATGTTGGGTTGTGTTATGGAATGGTTTTGGGTTATTTATTAAATAAGCCTTGGGAAATGGATTAGTAGAGTGGGGTATTAACCTGAGGTTCAATTTTCATTGGACGATTTAGAATGAGTCTCTAAACTCAACCCCATAAATGCACATGTTCGATAAGGGGATGAAGGATCTATTCCGCTAACATTTTCATTCCACCTAGGTTGTGGTTTCGAGGTGAGGATAATGTGTTGATGTGATATTTGTGTCCTCAGTGAGATAGGACCATGACTTATATCCTCTATTTATAGTGATTGATTTCCTTAATCCCTGGTATAGATGATGTATATAAATAAACCCACTATCATGGGTTAAAAATGTATTATGTAGTAAATATGGTATATGAAATTGAATTGGGATAAATTATTGGAACGATTTAAATGATTCTTGTTAATAATTATAACACGAATAGTCAGTAGTTTAAATACTATTAATTTTGAAAATTCATGAACTATGTATTAGACTATATATTTTGTAGACACCACTGGTGGTGGCCTAATATCTTTGGTACTCACACCATGCTTGTTCAGGCTTTGGATACCAGAGAAGGTTCCACGGTTGCAGGTTAGCGAAAGGGAAAAGTCCATGCACTAGAATATTGAGTTGGGGTCAGTATTTACGTATAGGAGGATCGAGACTGAGAGTCAGAACTCATTTGAGGATTATTCCTTTGCATTATTTTTGGTTTTATTCACGTTTCACTACTGGTCATTCAGGACATTGTTAATTTGGAATTATGGATTTCTCTTAGTTGGGTGATGTTTGTCTTGTTTTTTTATTGGATGCTTCATTTGATTCCTCAATTTATAATTGTTTTGATGTTTCTTACAATGATAAAAATGGTATAGCCTTCCCTCGTAACTAATTGGACTCTAATTACTGTTTATAAACATGATCAATAAGTGCAGGTGTACTTGAGGTCATGTGACGACTCGGATCGAGGAATTAGATTAGTGGCCCTCGGGTAAGGGACATAAAAAAGTTATACCAGAGGAGTTGTTTTTTTATTACTATCTGAGGATCGTAAACAGAAGATCAGGATGTGTCCTTTCCTATTAATGAGCTCGTGCTTTGGAGTATATAACCCATGTATGAGGGAAAAATCATGTCACTATGGGTGTGGATTTTTTCCTCGCATTTGTTGTCACAGTTGAGTGATATTTAACCATTGGGTTTTGCACATATTGTGTGATTTGATATATTGATGATATTTTTCTCATTTTTGGAATGGTACAAGGATGAAAATTCATGCATCATTTTAATAATATATAGATATAGGTGGCATGAATCCTTATAGGCACCCACATTTGATGGGTGTGTTGGACATCAAGTGTATACTGTATTTTACTTCCATAAAAAGTTTGAAAAAAATTATAATTAGTAATGGTAATGAATGTGGGTGAATAAGAGATAAAAAATGTATAGTTAAAGAATAGATTTGATAATTAAATATTATGAACAGTATAAAATTTTGGGTTGTGATAAATTATAAAGGTTGATTCGTTGCATGAATGGAAAATATTAAATTATAGTGGTAAAATTGTTAATGAATTTTGTCCAATGAAACGTGTAAATGAGGTAAAATGATGATTTAAAGAATTTAAAAATTTGTAAAAGTTCCTAAGAGGAATGGATTGAATTGTAAAATAATGGTTTTTGAATATTTTATGACAAAATACTTGGGATTATGTAAATTGGATGCCACTGGTTTACCATGTTCCATACTAGGTTCGGTAGAGTGTAGTGTTCTAAGTGTGATGATGACTATTTGGATAGAGCATAAATAATTGTTTGATTATGTTTGATATCATGAGATCATTTTCATCTGGTGTTAAATCATTTCAGCCATTCTTTTAATCTTCTAGTGAATGATAATTTACGAATGAGAATGATTGAGTTCAATGGTGGGTGTTATTTATGTTGTTGGTTTGACCTCTGAATGTGTGGACTAGGATAGTGGGAGTTCCATAGTTTAAGACATTAGATTTGAATAGTTATTCCTTTCATGTTATAAAATGACTAATTTTTTGTGTTTTAGGAACCCTGGGTAGGATTTTGGTCTTTGTGTTGAAAATTGTTCTCTAGTAATGATAGGATAGAAACTCTCATGATTCATGATCGTATAGAGTGCATGTTGAACGATAAGTATGTAGCCTTAGTCTTAGTGTCTATGTCAGTATTTAGATTAAGAGTTTCATTTTAAATCCATGAAAGGTTATTTTTCTCCTAGTGATGATGAATGTCTATGCCTTTGGAATGAAACCTATAGGAATTGAATATTTGTTGTTCTAGGATCAATGTGCATCAGAACTAGGGTGAGAGTTCCATTCAAGAGAATTTTGTTTTTCATGTCATGATATTTATAGTTTATAGTGGGGAACAATAGATTTTTGGCTCGTGACCCAATTTTATGGATTAGGTATCATTCAACTTTGAAGGTGACCTCTGAGAGAGGTCAGAACAGGATTATAGTGGTTTATGGCGCTTGTCGCACAAGTACAAGTTTTGGACTGTTTTAGTGAAACTCATAGTGTTTCATGGTGAGGGTGTGTCCTAGAGTGATATGTGGGAGGGTTGACAATATCTGTTAGCTCTCGAGTTACAGTTATGTGATGATAGTCATAGAATATCAATGGTGACCTCATTTGAGGTTAGCCTAGCGGTGCAGCTACCTGGGAATATGAAGTTAGAGAGATGCTTCTATAGTGGTGTCAATGAATACTAATTACAACCATATGTTATTAAATTGTATAATTGTGCATGGTTCTTTTGTAAAGGAACCCTAGTGTTTGTGATAGGTGGTATGGTTGGTTTCAAATTGTTGTATCATATGGGTTCTTGACTCGAATGGTCATATGATGATTAACGGAGGACTCAAGCCATTTTCTAGAGAAAGGGACATTGGTTTCAAAAGTGTGGATATATGATTTCGATCAATGGGGACACCCTAGGTGAGGCTGTTCACATGGATAAACATCTTCTTAGGAATGGTTTGGTTTGTGGGTGAGATGCAGAGGCTTTATTAGGGTTGACGTGGAAGACTAACAAAAATACATGGAATTCTATGTACGTGGGTGATGGGATACACATTGGTAAAGGATTATTAGTGACAGAACGATGGTTTTATTGGTTTGGGAGACAATTTTTCATCAGTTGTTAGCTGGTAGGGACTCATTGTAATAACATGAGTTTGTTGTTGGACATAGTGCCACATGAAACGTTGTATCTTGTCTGCTTGGTGATTTTTTCATGGAGTGTTGGTGAGAGTTGGTTGGAAATCACACCAAAGAATCGGTGGTTAAGTGTTGATGAGATGTGTTTAGTGGGTGATCTTGAAAACCCTGACTGTTCATGGTGTCCTAGAGTTTGGCATCAGAGAAGGATATGTTTTTGGTAGTTTTATTTTATAACTTCTTAGTGTACCTCAACAAGTGGCGATCCTACCTGGTATCTTGATGTCGATCAACGTATGTTGAGAAGCTTTGGCTATATTCCAATAGACCTGAAGGTGTTTTGTTGAATTAGGCACATCATTGAGTTTATGCTCTTGGAAATGGTATTTTTAGAGCATGATGATTAGATTTATACCCTTGATATCTTGGGTAAGGTCCATGGGATGGACAATGTGTTGAAAAAATCCAAGGGTGTTATTCATCGAAGCTGGGAACATCCATTTGTAGGGGTTCTCTATCTTGTATTTGTAAAAATATAAATATCGATGTATAAATTTTGCGGTTTGTCTTGTGACTGAGCATAACAACATGGTGGATGGAATATCTTTTAGAGATCAATGGTAATGACACTCCAATGGTGGGGAGGTATAAGTCAAACATGGATGCATAGATGGGAACATCGGGATATTGTAGTGGAATTGGGATGATAATGTGGAACATGTTAGGTGCACATTAGGTTTCTTAGAGAGGAAGTTTGGGCATTAGATGAGTTGAGTAATGAGTAAAGTGTTGGATTCAAGATCCTGGTGGTTACATTTGATTATTTTGATGTAGGTGTTGATTCATAGTCATGTGTCATTGGATATGACAATAGTTTGAGGCATGACTGGTTAGGGTCCTATAACTCCAATGATGATTTGGGTTTGACAGGGGTAATTTAACATGTGTAGTTTTGGAACAACTTGATGTTGAGTGCACCTCGACCATGCTATGTGGTGTCATGATGAGGGTAAAGCCTAATAAGGGTCTGGAGGCTAGTAATTCCTTGATGATTGAATTCTAATCGAATTTAGGGAGAAACCTAAGTGGCTATGTGTTATGATAATTGTAGGCTATAAGTCAGTAGGAACCTTGTGGAGGATAGAAACTGGATAGAGTATCATCAGTGTAAGGTGGGTGGTTGAGGAAAAGACAGTTTCTGGCGGTCCGACCTGATGTGGTAAACAGGCATCACTATGGAATGATTGACCCAACTCCGGGTTCATGTTGTTGTAGAAAGAGCATTTTCAAAATAATTTTTATCTGAGTGAGGAAAAATTGATATTATTACTTGAATGGATTATGTATGAATAAACTCTAAAATTGTTTCAATGGTGCAGTTGGATGCCAATTATGGGTAATTCCCTATAGATATTTAGACATGGTGAGTTGGGACACATCGGAAGATGTGATTCTTTAGATGAGATTTAGGTGATATTTTCTCTATAGTGTAGAATCAATATAAGTTGGTAAATGTTGTTGAAAGGACCATACATTCTCCTTTTGGAGATATTGAGTTTGTTCATTATTAGAGTTGGGGGAAAATGATTGGAAAATTTCACCAAGTGATTTGGTTTTGGTGTTGTATGGAGGATCATACCAAGGGGGTACCAATAGTTTCTTCGGTGATGATGGGATGTTTAGTGTAATGTTTTTAGTTGTAGTGAGTCAGGAATAATTTTCAATGTTATCTCTATTTTGATCTAGGGGTTGGGTATGGTTGAAGTTGATGAACCCCTGAGGAGTTTTTAGTTTGTTTTGGGGTTGTGGTGAGGAAGACTTGTGGGGAATGGCTGTTCCCAGGATCGATGTATGATGTGACTTGAAATATGAAACCAAAAAATAGATGATTGGAATAGATAGGCAGTACAACTAGAATGATCTCCAGTCATGGAAAAGAGTGATTCATGGATGAGTGGCTTGGGGAAGATATGTTATAAGGTTGGGAGGTTGTAATATCTTGAATTAACATTTATTTTGTTTTTATTTTAGTTTCACATTGGTCTCTTATTTTGAATAGATAAGTGCTTCTCAATGTTCATGTAAAGGCTCAAGGGTGTCCCGGTTGTTCAGGACATAACGGATGATGATATCAGAGTTCCTGGGTATGTTTTATGGTTTGGTAATGGTTAGTGCAAACCATGTGAGAATCCAAGGTAACTATAGAAAGGGGGATTTTTGCACACATGCATATACATGATTTGCGCTGGGTTTCAAAAATCGTGTAAGTTGACCGTGTGGCCCAGAAAAGTTGGACGTTTTTTAAAAATTCTCTTTATGGAATTTTATAAAAAAACATATTACTTCCTCAATTTCTACTCCCTTGAGCCCTAGAATCAATCCATGCATCATAGATCATCGAAGATGTGATTTTCATTTGATTCTTGGTCATTTGGAGTACCGTCAATTGCTGAGGAAAGATCCCTGATATGTTAATCTAACCAATTCATATCATTTTTGTTTAGGTATCTATACTATTCCTTCTCTCCATCCAATTCTCTAAAAACATTTTTTCAGATATATCTCGGTAGAGTCTTTATATGGTTGTTGAATCTAAATATACGGGTTTTATTCAGAGTGCCTCTACCATCAGATTCTAGGTAGGTGTTCTATATCTATTATCACGTAGATTTATTTTATATTTGTGTGAGGAAGTTTCTATTATTCTTTTCCCTAATTATGTTCTTGGTTCAGATGGTTTGCTTGATAAAAAGTGGTTTATAAGTGATCAATTGAATCCCTCACGATCCATGTGGGATGCGTAGAGGAGGAATTGACAATTTTAAGGCCCCCTTGTGGTGTTCCAACACTTGTGGACCAAGAGAGGGGTATGGTTAAGTGATAGTTTTCTGAGTAAATATTTAATACCATGTACAACATGTATTAATGGTTTACTAAATTGTAAATTGAATGATGACAGATATTCCTAGGGTGACAAGTTTATAAGGTTGTTTCAGAATGACATGAAAATGGTAAATGTGGATGAAAAAGATTATATTGATTGTTTAATGGCTTTTGGTATTAAATTCCTAAGATTATTAGTGAATATTAAACTGTGATATTGTAATTGGTTAATGGAGTTGGAAATGGGGAATATGTTAATGCGATGTAATATGTTAATAGATGAATATGTTGAATGGGTTAAAACAATTGAATTATGTGGTACACCTAAATGATTTATTGTAATAATGTGGTAGCATTATGTGATATGATAACTTGTAATGAAACAGTATAAATTCCTATATTGTTGTTATATATTGTGATTTCAAAAGGTAATTGGTTATGTTGGGTTGTGTTATTGAATGGTTGTGGTCATTTGATAAATAACAATGTGTACATGGTTTCGTAGAGTTGTGTATTGACATGAGGTTCTACGTCCATGGGTCAAGTTAAATTGAGGCTATGAACTCCACCACAAAATTGCACTAGTTAGGGAAGGGGAAGAGGCTCTATTCCCCTAATGGTTGAATTCCACCCAGAATGAGGCTTTGAGTCAAGGATATTGTGTTGAAGTGATATGTGTATCCATAGTGATATATGTATTCGAATTATTTCCCCTATAAAAAGTGATTTATTCTGTTAGATCCCTGTGTAGATGATGTATATGTATAACCCAAATAAAATATGTTAAAAATGGAACAGGTTACAAATATGGTATAAGAAATAGAAATGGGATAAATGCTAGGAATTAGTTAAATGAACCTTAATAAACAATGACACCTGAACTTTGCCTTGTATAATTATCATTCATTTGTACAAGCGTGCACTATATACTAGACTGAAAAATTCAAAGTCACCATTGGTGGTGACCTACTATGTTTATTACTCACACATGGTTCGGGCCACTATTAGGTACCCCAAGAAGATTACATATTTGCAGGTCAGGACAAGGGAAAATGCCCAATTTGAGTTGGGATTGATATTTATATGGAGGAGTATCCAGACATACAATCAAAACCCATTAGGTGATTTTTGGTTTTCATTATATTTAATTTTATTCACAATTCACAACTAGTATATCATTAAATTTTAAATGTCGAATTATTGTTTAAACCCAGTCGAGTGATCTTTGGATTGTATGTTCATTGGTTGTTTAATTTTTTTATACTATATATTTGTGTTTTGTTGTAAATAACTCAGGTAAGGAGGGTATAGTCTCCCCACATGATTCATTAGACCCTCACTACTAGTCATAGATCTTTGTATTATGGGGAGGTGTTCTTCAATTCATGTAATGACTCGGCTTAGGGAAATTGTTTAGTGGAACTCTGTTTGGGGACTTTATAATTTCACAAAACGTTTTTTATTTTCATCCAAGATTCTTTTTTTTCATCTTGATTTTTCAATAAGTAACCTGGTGTGAAATGTTTTACTTATGAGGTCATATTTTGTTTATCTTTTTTAATGAGGTTATTCCTCAATTTCAACTTGATTTTTTTTGAAAAGTTTCATTTTTTTGGTCATGAAAGCAGGTTGTTATGGGTTAGAGGGAATAGTGTGGCTTGCTCCAAGAAATTATACGGGCCTTGGAATGTATTTGGATTAGGTAACATAGCATTTCCATGGTTTCAACTCCTATTTGGTATGCTTCCAAGGATGTTAAATCCCGAGAATAGACAATCTCATATGTTTTGAACAGGGTTTATCAAACAATGCATCCAAACTCTATGAGCTTCCCATGCCATTGAAAAATGATTAATAACTCTTTTTCCATATTTTTCGTCTAACCCAAAATGCCTCCCCTTTTCTTCTACTAATTAGTGTAACCCTAAGTTTCCTCCACCGGTATTCTCCAAGTATCTCCCCAAATCCATTGGTGTTGATTAATGGAGGTTCTTCATGTACAATGATATATTTGTCAAGGTAATCCTATCCAAACATCCCCATATTTCTATTTCTTCTATTTTCTCTTGGTAACTTATTCACCTGTGTTAATGCATATTTAGGGTTAATGTTTTTCTTGATTTATGTTAGTGGGTTTGTTTATTTATTATTTCTCTTAGTTGATCTGGGATCGTGGAACATTCATGGAGTGGTTTCCAGTGTGCGTTGTTGAAGCTTCATGTGTTTGATGTATGTCTCCCATTTCACTTGAACTTAAATGTATGAATCATTAGTTTCATGATTTTCTGAACTTCATTATATTTTAAATATTCATTTATGATCCTTTTAATGATTTATTGGTAGGAAAATTGGTGCTTTATTCAATATTTTTTGTATATAGCATTATTTTGTAAAATAATGCACAACAACTGTTCGTTAAAAATCATGGTTAGATTTTGAAAATAATCCGTGATATGTAAATCCTGATTTTAATTTCTAAATTTATAGAGGAATTTGAAATTATGATTTGGTTTTCGTGAATTTAACTTCAAATTTGGTTTATGATTGAATGCAGTGTGTATCCAGATTTTAAATATGGGTTGGTTTGTTCTAGTGATGTGTGGACCTTTTGGAAAATTTTATAAATGTTTATTCAGTTTCACAATATGATGTGATTGTTAACTGAAATTTATTTTAAATAGTTATAAATATAAAAAAGTGTTTTCTGTACCATTTTGGAATAATGGATTTAATTATTTGAGAAAGATAAGCTTGATTCCCCATTGTAACATTTATGAAACTTGTTAAAATTACTATTATGAAAACTCTCCTTAGAAAATCATCTAGGGTATTTAAAATTTAATAGATGAGATTTACTCAATTTGTAATCATCATGATCCATTATTTTAAATGTTGGTATTTCCTTATTGTGGAATCCTCGCCACTCATTTAATCTTCTCATATATTGAGATCCTTGGTGTTGGCTCCATCAAGATCAATTTATTTATGGAAAGTGATTGATACATTAAGTGACTCAGGGTGATGCATGTTATGTGAAGTAAATTGATTTGATATGTGTGTGCATGTTATTGGATACATTTTTGGGATCATTTGGCATACCCCATATGACATCTAAACATGGAATGCTAGCATAGTGATTGAATTTTCAAATAACAAATGTTGTACTTTGTATGTTGTGCAGTACCTAGTTTCCCATAGTAAGATGATATGTTTATTTTTATTATTATGAGATGATTCTCCTTGGGTTGTAACATGTATATTGTGGCTATGTTTGGGTGTGTTATTGATGTCATGTAATGAGGAATTCTATTCAAGATGATTCATCCTATATTTGTATGTTTAGGATTATACATGAGTTAGAAGGTTATCTCATGTATATTGTCACTTAGTTTCCTACAGTGATTATCTAGATGCCATATTGGCTGGTTTTCTCTGTTTTCATATATCCATTTCCCTAATTATGTAATCATTTATATGCATTACATTCATGTTTTTCATTGTAAATAAATTTTTTTGTGTTGGATTTCAAAGGATCATAAAAATTGTATTAATGTAGTAATGTTTTATAAACTCATGTGTGTATTAGAAATGAAAGAATAACCTTAAATTAAGAGATGTAAATGATTTTATTTTTCAAGGGAAAAAAATAGGATTAAAATGGAATGAATGAGATGGGTCATGTCTGGTATTAATGTGATAAGTGTGGAAAATATTATTTTAATATATCTTATTGCAATACTAAATATTGTGTTTCCTTAATTTAAATGTATGTTCACTGGGAATAGTTTTGTTTAGGTATGATTAATGGGTTTTAGTACACATTATTATAGATATTTATTGTATTTATAATTTGGTTCACATTTCATCTCGAGTTCGATTTTTGGGAGAAATAATTATTTTTCATTTCTGAGAGTAACCCTCTAGATCATATAGAGAAGTTTTGGTAATCTGGTTCAATTGGTGTTTATTATTAATATTTTGTTAGTTCTTTTTTAAAATATCAATAACCCAAATATTGTATTCATTTATTCCCATTTAGAATCTCTATTTTGTTTTCACTATTTAGTTTCTTTATTTATATTTGGTTAAATTATTTCCTTTGTTAGATTTATGAAGCCTGTCACAAGTTACCAACCAATGGGTATTGGGAATTCCCTTCGATCCTTTCCTCAAATTGTGTTAAGTTATATAGCAGGGTCAAACTGGGTTGAATTGTTACAAAAATGGTACTAGAGGAGGTTGGATCATCAGAAGGATTGGCATTTAGATCTCCCTTTTTTATTTTGAAAGTCATTGTAAATAGAGTACGATGGTAAAATATTATTATTCAATTCCACTGGTTTTCTGGCAAAAACATTATGGACCGAACCTTGAGGTTCAATATTAATTCTTGTTTTCTGTTTTTCTTGGTTCTTGTGGATTGTTATGTATTTCTGATAGGAAATGGGAGTTAGGAAAAAGGACATATTGATCTTATAGTTTTTGAAAAGCCATGTGATGCTGGGGACATGTTATTATATGTCTCTCCATGATAGTGACATGTTTGGCATATGGACACCAACCAAATAGTCAAGTATCCCATTGAAGTTATCTATCTTTGGTGGTCTTTTTGGTCATCATTGAATATGAAAATTTTCATGAAATCCTTGTTTTTGAATTGAAAAATAAAATTATATTATTTGAGAAATAATGGTTTTGTTTCGGGAAACTGAAAAATCATTATTCAGAAATAACATGGAGAATGAATTCAGAAAAATGAATATCAATAAAACTACCATTTGTGGTGAAACGATAATGGTTTAATGACATTTAATTCCAATAATTAAAACATTAGTTTTATCTAGATTGGTCGTTTAAAAATTGTTATTTGTTTTTGGAATTGTTTTAAATGAGAAACTGACATTTTTAAATCAAATTATTTGGATGTAGTTATATTTTTGAGCTACTCATATTTTCAATGGGATGGATAAATTATTTAATGAATCAATATAGGTTTATCTTTGGAGTTTGAAACTCAGTTTTTCTCAGTGGTTGGTGATATTTTTAAAATATTTAAAAATTTTGAAATTTATAGTGGATTGAATGTATTGAAAACATGGGTGCTATGTTTTTTTTTGAAAATGTAAATTTTTTTTACCTATGGTATATTAATGGGTTCTCAAATGAATATTATAATTGTGGATAAGTGTGCAGAAGTGTGACAATATTGGAATGAGTTGATGATTTCACGATGTGACAAGGGAACTTTCATGTGTGAGGCTCCATGTAATACCATAGGTCAGTGTGAATGTCCTCCATCTTATTATGTAATTTTGAAAATTTATTATAAGAGGAACGTTTTATCAATTTGATTACTGTTTTTTGTGTGGTTTTTTACCTTTTTTTAGGGAAATTACATGTGGTGTGTTTTTAGTTTCTTAACAGTTATTGACGAGTTTTTTTATTGAATTGGTGTATTTCTTATTGCATAAAATTTACCACAACATTGATTCAATTGATATTTGTGGAATTTCCATGGGTGATTCCCCATTGTAAAACATTCCATTTGATCAACCAAAAGATATCATTATTTAGTTTCAATAGTTAAATCCACCACTCTTTTTTAATAAAGGGGACCTCATGAAGAGGTTGAGTGTATGTAGAAAATCGAAGGAATATTCAGACTCCCTATGTAACCTGAGATAGATGGAGTGAAGTAACCCACCTTGATAGTTGATGTACCTACCATGATTTTTGGTAATTCGTCCTATCAGATGAATCATTGAGAATATATTACCTTAGAGTTCATTAAGTAATCATTTACTCATCAATATTTCTATGTGATAGTTATGCTGAGGAAGGGAATGTAGATGTCATTTAATAATTGGGTGAAGGAAAAGTGTTGAATTATTTCCATAATTATGTAAATTTTTTTCTATATTTGTTGTATTATGTTGTGGATGATTACTTGATGGCATCACATTCATGGTTGGGGTTCATTCATATCTTCATTCAAAGGTGTCAAAGACCAATATAACAAATTTTACTGATGAGGTGGGGAAAACTGTTTATTTTTAAGCTATGTTATCAGGAATTATTTAGGTTATAATCACTCATTCAGTACCTATATGTGGTGAGGGGATTTCCATTACAAATTTGGGGAAGTATCCTAATGATGTATGTGTCGGTCGGGTGATTGAAATGCCTTTAAATATTTTATTAGCATCTTCTATGAATATAATCGTGATGTTTCATCAATGTGGAATGATAGTTAACAATAATTTAACATGTACAAGCACACCAAATACCATTTATGATTGTGGGAATATTGTCCACATTCAATAGTTCCACCAAGGTGTTTCTACGAATTGATGTGGAGCCAATTCATAGGGGTATAGTATTTTTTGTTATATGATTAAATTCTATTTCTATTATAATTTTTTCTTCTAATGTAGAAATTTTTATTTATGGTTCTCTATTATGTTCTTAACATAAGGGGTTTTTTTGATATACTATAAAAATTTCTAATGGGTGTGTGATTCTTTATATGAATCTCTAAATAATTTTGTTCATTGTGAAGTGAGTCTTGTGGTGAATCTAGTTATGTTGGTTTTTTCTTGGATGTTATGTGGCCACTCACATCACTAAAAAGTAAGAGTTCAAATCATGAAAATTTAGCTCCTAAATATGGGGTAGTAGATTATTCCAGCATCAGGGATCCATTCATAGGTCTCATTTTGAATCTTTTCACACATTCAGGAAACCATTGGGGGCTGTGGGGAGCATTGGCTCAGTTAGTGTTCCCCCCATTTAAGAGTGAGTGATCTAAATGATAATTTTATACATTTTCATTATTATGGTTGTGGTATTGTTTGAATTGTGTTTATTATGATAGATCCACTTGAGGTGGTGTGGGTTTTCCATGTGGTAATGTTTTTATGTTTTCTCATTTTATGTTTTCCATATTGGCCTATGTTATCAGTTTGAGGTAGTTTTTACCAAATGGCAGGGATACCCAATGCAGATCATTAATATTTCTTCTAAATTTGATCAATGATAGTGGTTTTAGAATTTTGGGAAACTATTCTAGCCTCTCTTGTTGAGAATGAGGTTTAATTTTTATTGTTTTCTAATATGTTATTTCTCATATATTGAATAATTTATTAAGTAGTGGTTTGAGTGGTTTTTTGTTTTTTTAGGAAAGTGGTGTAAGTATTATATAGATTTATTTGAGATATTCTTGGTTTGTGATGATGGGTCATGTGTTTTTAGTAATCCCTAGTCATTGATTGATTAATTGGAAAATGTGGTGCGTTTCTGGGGGAAGAAAGAATTATGATGAGTCGAATTGTCCACCTAGATTCTTATTTTCATAATTAGTGACAATTTATTTTTGGATCTCAATTTTTTTATCAGGAACCTAATTTTATGGTTTCATCATTTTAGGTGAGAATTTATTTTGTTTTCTCTATAGGTTATTCTTTATTTTCCTCTGGGAATTTTTATTTAAATGGTGAGTATTTGGGAATGATAATAGGTGGAGCATGGATTGGGTAGGTTATAAGGAACCATGTCACATGCTCCAAGAAACTGTGTGGGCCTGGGAATGATCCTATTAGAGAGATGAAATCCAACACAAGGTTAGAAAACCCATTCTGTAATCTTGCATGTATGTTCTTTCTCAAGATAGAACAATCTCACATGTTTGGTGCTCAATTTATCAAATCATGTGATAGAACCATATGATCTTCCCTAATCAATAATAATGTTTAATGAATCTTCTATCCTCTCAGTATTTTAACCCCAAATGACCTAAAATCATATCCATGTTGCTCGTACAACACTAAGGGCCCTCCGCCTCTCCCATAGTGTAGATCAAAGGCGGTTCTTTTTTGTTTGGGGAAAGATTTGTTAAGGCAATCTTCTCATCTATTATACCACACCCACTTTCTACCATTTTATATTGTATTAATCTTCTCTAAGGGTCATGGGGATTTACAATTCATAATTTATTTGATATATGTTAGGGTTTCAGTTTGTTTAATTTCTCTCTTTTTATATTTTGTATTGATGAACCTTCAAGGAGTGGTTTCAGTTGTGTGCTGCCTTATCACCATGTGTCTGAGGTAGGTATACATTTTCAATTTCCTTTATATTTAACTATAATTTATTTCATTCTTTTAAAAGATCCAATATATGTTAAATATTGATTTTTGATCCTTTCAATATTTGTTTGGGGTGAAATGTTTTTGTTTCTTCCTTATTTTGGAATATATATAATTATTTTGATAAATATTTCACACCAAGTGTTTAATGAAATGATTGATTATCATTTTTGTATAGTAAATGAAATTCAAAGAATGTTTTAGCATTTTAAATTTTTTGGCGCATATAAAATTATAGTTTGGGTTTCTTTATTGGATTTTACTACTGTTTTGAGTTTGAATATAGGGTGTACTTAGACTTCAATAATTTTTTGGAATGTGTTGTTAATGCATTCCACATTTTTTAATTTTCATTAGAGTGGATTTGGTTTGAAAATGTGAAGTGAGAGGAAAAATGATATTATTTCAAAATGGTTGTGAATGGAAAATGGTGTTTTTGGATCCTCTTTGGAAATATTTACTTGATTCATTGGGAAAGAGATTCTTGTGGCCAGTTTGGTACATTTGTGAAAATGGTAAGAATGATTATTATGAAAACTCTCCCTGGATAATTTTTGTAAATCATTTATAATTAATAGATTTTATTTACTACCTATATAATCCTCGTACATCATTTTGAGTACGGATGGGACTTCACCATTTCGGATCCTTGCGATTCATTTACATTGTGCGCAATAAAAGATCCTCGTTGTAGTCTCCTTTGAGATCATTTTGTATATATAGAGTTATTGATCCTTGGAGTGACTCTCGGTGATGATTTCAATGTAAATTATTTAGACATGATATATCTAGTATTTTTATTGGTTGATCGGTTTTCATCGGTCGGCTCACAAGATTTTACATATTGACATGGGAACGTGGAATAGTGAGAGAGTTTTCAAAGAATGGTGGATTCATTATTTAGGCTACACACTAGATAGTAGCCTGTAATAGGGGATTCATTTGTTTTTATCACTATCTGATAGCGCCCCTTGGTTTTTAACATGTACAGTGTAGAAAAGAGTCTAGGTGTTATTGATTTCATCGAGTAAGGCATGCTTTTCAGGTTGAGTCGACATGTATTAGTCTGTTTGGGATTATTCATGAGATCATAGGTTATCCCATGTCCATGTAAACATGTTTCCTACAGTGATGATTAAAATGTAGTGTGTATTGGTTATCTTTATGTTCCTACTTCCATTTCCCTAATTATTTGATCATTAATATGACTTAACATGCATGGGGTTCTTTGGGATAAATGATATGTGTTTTCCTTCAATGGTTTATAGAAAAATGATTTAATTTGTATTTGTTTTATACAATGTCTTGCCTATTTGAAATGAAACAATCTCATTCCCTTTGTAGATTTAAATTTCTCTTTCTTGGGAAAGGAATTTTGATTTAAATTGAAAAATGGAAATAGAATGTGTTTGGTTATAACGTTAAAAGTGTTGAAAATATTTTCTTTATATGTGAAATTTGAAATATGATGTTAATATTACTTTTTTTAAAGGTATTTCATTGGGAATACAATTTTTCAAGAAATCCAAATCAGTTTTAATAATCACACCTATATTTAAATATGATTATTTTCCATTTAATGGTTTCAGTATAAGTTTTATTACAATGGGATATTATTTATTTTTGTATCGATATATGACCCTCAAGGTTACAAGTAGTAGTTGTTGTCATCTAGTTGAACTGGTCTTTTATGTTTATATGTTAATTTTCTATTCTTGTGTAAAATTTGATTAATTTAGATATATTATTCATTTATACATACTTGGATTTTTTTAATTAATTTCTGTTTATTTATTTATATTTAGAGAAATATTTCCCTAGGTAAATTTTATGATTCTTAACACAATATTCTAGCTTTCGGGGATCATAAACACCATTCAATTCTTATCTCAGATGAACTCGGTGACCAGATTAGGGTATACCTATGAAGGTTCACGAAATGTAAATATATATTTAATGAAATAATTATTCCATTTATATCACATATAATCATTAAATTTTACATTATAAAATTCAATTTAGTGTGTTAATAAATTTTAAATCACATCGGTTCACAAGACGATAGTCCACCGTACACATGAAAAAATGTTATTGTATCCCCTATAAAATTGAGAAAATATATATATATATACATGATATAATGACCCTGTAGGTGTAAATATGATATAAATATGATATATATACATTATATCCATCATTTTATCTGACAATTAATGTTGGTAAAGGATGAATAAATTACATCGGTTTGCGAGGCGATTGTCCATCGTATGCAGGAAGGATGATTTATTAATAATTTTTTTAGAATGAGGTAAAGGTTTTAGGATATTAAATTAAAATAGTAATATATCATTATATTGAATATAATTTTTATATTATAATGAAATAATTTACTATGAATTGTAGGAGGTGGATAATGAAATAAAATAAAAACACTCGTTGAAGAATGTTACCTCTTCTTCGCATCTCCTACTAATAATTCCACCAAAGGGCTTCAATTGGTGGATTTAAACCCAAACTAATGTTTTTAGTACTAGTGGGGGATTCATGGATGTTACTTGGTAAGATATTTTCAAACCTAGGAGTTTTTATGTTGTGAGTAACAGCATATAGGGGTGTCCTATTATAAATGTGGAAGATGATATTGTTGGTAAATTTGAATAGAAAGGTGTCATCCCAAGTTATTTATTAATAAAAATGATAAAAATTAGACAATTATAAATAATTATAAGTTTAATTATAATAATATGTCTAGAAAATTGTATTTGGACATGTTTATATGGAAATTTTAACATTATTTGTTTTAGTTTAACCCCCTATAAACACATTATAACCTTGAGTATAATAAAATATATTTAATACTCTTACTATTCATTGTGAAAAAAATTATCTTCAAATTATTACAAAATAGAAATTATTTTGATTAATAATATGGAATCAATTAGTAAAAATTGAATTTATTCTTTTTGTAATGTTCAAATTAAAATTTACCCTATAGGCACAACAAGAAACATGTTTTTGAAGTTCAAAAGTTCAAAAGTTCACAATGTTTTTATATCTATGACCAATATGAAATTGATTAAAAGGAACCTATTTTTTTGAAATGATATAAAATTGACCTAATTTTTCTTTAACACTATATTTTAATATAATTTATTTTAATAAATAATTTAAATAAAACATCAATTTTCAATTAAATTACAGTATTTTAAACTATTCATCAAAAATTGAATCTTTTTAGAAAATTATCATTAGTTATACCTAATATTTTTTAACTGAATAATTAGTAAATTCGTTTTACTTTTTTAATAAAATGTATATATGTTACAAAACATTAATTTAAATAAAAACCCTTAAATGTGATGAAAAAGATGCTTTTTGATAAGTGTATTATTCAAAAACATTTTCATTTTAAATTAACTATATGTTTACTAATAGTTATTCTATGAATATAATTTAATATATAATAAAATAAAATACATAAATATCCGTTAAATAATTCCTCATTATGGGTTATTTTAATTAATTAGAATGGTGATTCTCTATACCCATTAAAATAGTTCTATGAAAATCATTTTAAAAAACATTTAAAAAAAACATATCTATACAGATGATTAAAAATTATTTAATTATATTAAATAAAACTAAATAATAGTTAGGATACATTGAAAAATATTCAATACAGATTGGTACAATTAAATTATTTAATTTATTGAAAACAAAATACAATTTAACAAATATCCACAATTTATTACTAGTCATTGAGAAATTAATAATATCTAGAAAATCAAAATAATTTAGCCAATGTAAATATTGATATTCTTATTAATAAATTAAAATAAAATTTATAATATTAATTTAATTAAAATTGAAAACATTAATTAAATATTATTTATTTTTAAAAAATAAAATATAAGGATTTAGAATACATATTTTTGAAGAATAAATGCACTCTAATAAAAATTGATTAATTATTTTAAAAAAATTATCAATATTATATATTTTCTATGACATATATATATAACCATATGTGTTTAACACCCGTCACACTCACCAAATTAATTTTGAAGTTATATCGGTTACGTATATCATGGGTGATTTAGCGAAGATGATGATTGTTATATACAAAATAAAACATAAAAAGCAAAGGGTTCCTTATACCTTTATATTATTTAAGAGTAAAATATATTTTAAGAAAAATATATTTTAATTTATTAGGGTGTTATATTCTCATCTAAGACCAGTGTCATATGTTTTTTAAGATATGACACCTAATTTTTTAATGTCACTATGTTATATCTCCCTTATAATTAATTATGTCCAAAAAATTTGAACATTATCATAGTAATAAAATTTTGGATATTTTAATATAATTATGTTTTAATCCATGATCATAAAAGGGGGATAATAAAACATACTATCAATAAGAGATAAAATGGGATAAAAAGGGTACAGGTAATAATATATAACAATTATTTCAAAAACAATAACCTATGTGTGATGGGAAGAAATACATAATTAATTATCGAGATTGATTGAGGTCATTGATCACAAGATTGTGAATGATCAATTAGTATTTAAGGGACATAAATTCATAAATATATTATGGTTGAAAATAAAATTATTTCTATAGAATTGATGGTACTAGGATAATAATTGTTTTTCAAGATATTTTCCATAGAGTTTAATAATTATCATTCCATATAGTCTAATTGAATATTGAAATATACTTACATGATTAGTATAATTTCATCATTTATTGAATTTCCATAAATGACATATTTTATTCCAAATTACATGTAGTCAATATGAGTTTATAAATCATGAAATTTTGAATCAAAATTTTTAATGATTAGTTAATCCCGAAAATAATAAGAATCTATTTTTATTATATTTAGACATTGAGAAAACCAAAAATGTTTAGAAAATTGTTAGATGAAACGAATAAATATTCATACATTAATATTCAAATTTCAGTATTATTTCTCACTGCTCAAACCCAATCATTCAATAAAACAATTTTTCATAAAATTATTCAAACATTTCATGACAATGTCTGAAATAAAATTATTATAAGGATTTGATGATACATTATCCCATGATAAATCAATAGTTATTCCCCAAGTACAATCTATAATTTTTATCAGATACATTTAAACATTACCTTTAAATATGTCAGACCAATGATGACATCATGTTGTCATGTGGTATGGGTTATATCCTATTATCCCTTGGAATTTGGATTCATGAGTTTTGGCCTTTCCAATTGTGATAGGATTCCACCCAGCCGTTGAGTTGCCATATAATTTCGTTAAACAAGAAATGTTAATTCCTCTATAAACAACACATCATTTATATGGAGGGTGAGGGGGTAAGAAATACCCAAACCAAAAAACAATTGTATCCCAAAAGGTCATTAATAAAATCATTATTTTTACTAAATAAAACCATAAAATGTGGTGTCGATGAAATTGAACATATGGCCAACCATAATCATATTGACAAATGATAGTATCCATAACTCATAAGATATATTTATTTGAAAATATACTAATATCCATTTTTTTATAATCCTTACCTTCATTATCTTTTATAATAGACACAAACATGAATTCTTAGATCTAGTTTTGTATCCTAAACATTACATTTATGGATTTGAGGGTGATAATTCTACAAAACTTTTGGTTCCATATAGACCTTAAAACCATGAAAGGGAAAATACATCACTAAATTTCTCAAGGACCATCCATGACTATAGTTTTAGATAATTATTAAAAAATCTTAAATAATCCATTACTATAAAATTAAATAATCATTTCTCCAGATTAACTCATATCTTCATTATTCAAATTAGATAATCATCATCATCCATAAAAAATCCATTTTATAAATAATTCACGGATGCTAATTTTATTTAACCAGGATAATGGAAAATATAAGAAGAGTGAGATACAATTTATAGTAATGGAATTCATAATAATAATACTAAATCCTCTATTGCTCATAATAAGAGCATGATGTTATGATGAAATAATCATATATAATGAGTATGACATTCGAATATTCATACACATCAATAACATGTTAAAAATGAAATGAAGAATTAAAAAAATAATGAATCATACGAATAAATAATCCTGAACCACGTGATATCAATATTTATCAAATTAAACATTAAAACTCTAGAAAGAATACAAATAATGTGTTGGTATAATGGGAAATTGTTATCATACAACTATAACATAACCTTTAAAATTTCAATTACCTTACAATACATATGAAAAATTATTCTATGAATAAAATAATAATTAAAATATGAATTGGATATATATATATATAGTGACACTCACACTTTGATAAAGCGATATATGGGTCACCCATTGTTTTTGAGGTATAATGGGGGATCAACCCTTCGAATAAGATATATCGGGCTCACCTGTGAGCGATAATTGGGAATAATCATTCATATAATCTATATTGGGATCTCCCTTTTTCCATGATATATAATAGGGATCAAACCACTATATAATCTATATTGGGCTCACCCTGGAGCAGTAATGAATCTCAACACCTTGTGTAAGATATAACAGGATCAACCATATCATATAGTGTCTAAGAACCTCATTCAATGTATATAGATAATAAATTTCATCATAATATAGATATAAAAAACATATTTTTTATATTAGTTTTAAATAGTGAAAATGAAAATGAAAACATGATCCTCCCATTGAAACAATATAATCCAATAGTAATGAAATAGGTTCTGTAATGATCAATTTAAAAAATAATTGATTTGTGGTAAAGAAAATAACTCCCAAAAAAATAATTGAATTGTGATTTACCCATGAAAAATATTTGGCTTCCATAAAAATATATTTGATATAATTATAATCAATATAGATAATTAGTGAGGTTGGTTTCATTAAAAAATATCACCAATGGAGGAAAATTAAAAACCACCATTGTTGACTTTGATGAATAAAAACTCCATTAAATTATAATTCAAATTATTATCTAAGAAAATAATAATATAATCTAAAAATCAATATTAGAAACATAAAAATTTATAAAATATTTTAAATATCATATTCCTTGGAAAAAACCTTAAGAACATATAAGATAATATTTTAGAATCATATAATCACCTTTTTATGAAAATTTAATTTCTGCGTGAATACTTTTTTTTGAAACATAAATAATTTTGAAAAGAATTTTATTTGAAAAATATATAAAAAAATATAGGAATCATTAAAACGTTTTATTGGGCATGATATTTGGAAAATACATCCATGCGATGCATGTACAAAAAATATTCCCTTCCCTTTTATTGAAAAATACAAACACAAATTGTTTTGAAAATGAAATTAATATTTAATACAAAAAAATTAAAATTAAAATATTTGTTAAAAATTTATTTCCTTACTAATTTTAAAATTGATAAATTAACATTTGAAATCATTTTTTGAAAAAAATGTTTTGGTAGAGAAATGGGGTTTTGACTGATAAGATAATCATTAAAGACTTTTATAAAACAATTCCCTGTTATTTTATGTACCAATGAGTCAAAATGTTTATATTATATTAAAATATCATGAATATCTAGATGATAGGAAAATTTATAATATTTATTGAGAGAAATAACATTTCATTACATCATTGGAAGATTTATTAAAAACAACCCTCATAAAGGGTGAGATAATAACATAAGACTCTTACCACGTTGGTAATATTGAGTTTGAATACCCATGAAATATTATAAATAAATGATAAATTTAATAGAACTAATATTATGGAATTAATTATATTACATGTAAAATGGTTTGTATATTTTCCTCGTAAAAGTATATAGCTATATAACATGACACTCAACTCAAATAAAGAAATTAGGAAACAATCGAATTCTTCTTGGTAACTTTGAAACAACAAACCATATAATAGTGATACAATAAAATTGAAGTGTAAATCAAGATATATTATTCTACAAGAATCGTAAAAGGTATTCATGGGTATTTTATACACCCCAAAAAAATAAGTGAAGAATATTGGATATGTATCATATAAATAATCATGAGATGAGAAAAATTTCAACTCATGATACCATTTGGTTTTTCATGATTTAGCCAAAATTATTGTGGTTTGAAACATGTTATTAACTTATTAAAAACCATATTAATATTTTTAATTTAATATATGATTATTTTATACCATCTTATTACTTGTTTATTATTAGTCTTTTAATATTTTCAATGCATGTGGTGTCAATTTCCTTATTTTCCCTTTCTATATTTGTTATGAATGATCCAGTTATTGAGAATATTATATATTATAATAGTATCTAGAATAATAATAATTAATCAATTATGATATTTATAAATTAATTAGGCTTTTACAGACAACCAAGAAATATGGTTTTGAAAAATATACAATGTTACAATCATATATATGGTAGGAAGTATATAAAAATGAGTAATGATTCCATTTTCCTATAATCATTATGGAAAAAAGATAAATTGTAGAATATCTATCTATAATAACCAAAATATAATATATACCATATTATATACATATATTTATCATCTATGTGTTCTGTTGTTGATATTATAGTCACATTGCTTCGTGAAGGTGATAGTCCACCCATAGAAGAATGATGTTATCATTATTATGTGACTGAAATGGTATAAAATAAAGGATTTATATTATCTTTATATAATGGTAAAAATTTATTTAATATATAATTTATATAATTTATATCATAAATATTCATGAAATTTAAACATATTACATCCCATGTAAGGTGATAGTCAATGAAAAGTCACATCACTCCTTTTTGTGGTTGTCCCCCGTACACCCGAGCAATATCATTGTATCCCATATCAAATGAATGTTGATATCATAACACAAATGATAGAAAGGGGAAATGATATAGCTTGTTACATTAACATAATAACATATTAACATAATTAATATACATATTATATTATATATTCATAGTTTATAAATAATTTAATGAGATTTAGAAGGATACAAATTAAAAATGAACGTTGAATAATGTGACCTCTTTTTGGGTTATCCAACATAGCATTAAATTAAATTCATTACAAGGATGGATTTTTTACAATAATAGTGGTTCTAGTATGGGAGGAATTATGTTGTAATGTTATTTTTGTAGGATGCATCCAAATCTAAGAGGTTTTAATTTTTGAATAAGAGAGGATGTGGGTGATCTTCTATCTTATTGTGAGGACTAAATATGTATATCTAAAATTAAATGAGTGATACCACGTTTTTCAGATCTAAAAGGGTAAAAATTGCACTATTAATGAACCTTATTTGTTTTGTGGTGAAATTGGGTCCATATAGTAGTTTTTGGAGAATTCTACATGTATATTTTTAAATTATCATTTTAGTTTAATGCCCTATAATCACATTTTTATGTTTATTGCAATAAATAATTTTTACTATCATCAGAATTCATTATTATCAAAAAATAAGTCTAATTTATAAAAAATATAAATTATTGATATTAAAGATTTTTAATCATATTTCTCTTATTCCATTCATTTTTTGAGAAATTGTAATTTAAAATTACATCTACAAACATATTGGTAAAAGTAGATTTTTAAAGGGAAAAAGATAAAAAGCTTCCAATTTTTTATATCTAAAAACAATATAATATTTCATAAAATTAGGTAAATTTGATTTAATTTTATTAAATCAGACTAATTTTACTCTTAAAATTTTTAAATTTATTTTATCTATATAAATAATTTAAAAAAATAAATTTTAAATTAAAATTTTATATTTTTTTACTATCTATAAAAAAAGAGAATCTAAATAAAATTATACAAAAATAAACCTATTGTAATTTTTATAGACTTACATTAAAAAATGTTATTTTTTCAATTGAAATTTTATAAAAGTTGAAAAAATTAAATTTAAAACAAAACCCTTAGTTGTGATGAAAATCAGGTTTTCAAGAAGTGTATTTTAAACCCCATATTATTTAATATTAACATTATTATAAAAAAAAATTTGAAAATAAATTATAATTTATTGATATAATATATATAATTTAAATATAAATTACTAATTATTATATGTTATTTTAATTTATTAAAATATAGAATCAATATGCAGTTTGGAATAGTTTTCATAAAAAACCTGTTAGAAACACAATACCAAATAGAGACTTAAATAAAATTTAATTTTCATTATATACTAATTAAGAGAGATATAGATAAATAAATAATTATTATGTTACTGTAAAACAGATTCAAAACATATTTCTACTTTAAAATCACTTTAATCATTTAAATGACAAAATAGTTTTACAAGAAATCAATATTTTTTAATATTAACTGAAAAATAAATATTTGTGAAAATGTCCAAAAAATTATTCCAAAGAAGAATTTTTTTATTCTAATTCCAATTTTTTTTAAAATTTTATAAAATTATCTTTCTCAAATTTTAATAATTTATTATAATATTGGTTTCAAGAAAATAAACATGAAATAGCATTTTTATGAAAACATATTCTTTAAAATGAATTCACATTACAAAAAATTTAATGACTATTAAAAAAATATATTTTAATAAATTATATTAAATAAAAAATAAATAAATTAATATATACATATCTTATTGTTGTTAATACCATTTATACCATACATTTTAGTAGTTATGTTTGAACAATTATATACATAATTTGTTATTTGAGGTCTTTGTTTCTGATTGAATTTATTATCACCAAAAAAATATAAGGGTTTTATATACTGTAATATGTTTAACATGTTACATTTATTTAAAAATATATATATCATAATGAATTTAGATTTTATATTCTAATCTATTATTACCATTTCATTTTGATTAGGATATCAAACCTAATTTTCTTTTATTAAAATTTTATGGTGTTATACCTTACCACATCCTTTAGGTATATCCAGGAAAAATAATCCATAAATAAATATTCTATAATGTTGATTAATTGTGACGACTTCATATGGAGATAAATTACATTCTATATTAAATTTATCCCTATTGATGTTTTGGGGATACCAATTATAAAATCCATTTTCATGTTTGCACATTTCCATTATTGTACTCGTAATGCCATTAACATACCCATAGACATTTATCTCACAATGTTATACTGATGACATACTGAGAACAAAGATATAGACTCTCTAATATCAATATTTATTCCATCTAAGGATATATAGAATTTCAAATCAATATACATCTTTTTACTACTTGCACGAATAGATAATAATGAAAAATTAGAAATCATTAACATATCCTTTATCAGAAGGTGTATGGAAGGAACACATATTTGGTAATATAACCATACAATTGCATCATAAACATGTCTAATATAAGGAAAATTTCTAACGTTCTTCTATATCTCCATTTCTTCCTTTTGTGCCTCTTTAATCATCACTTGGATATATGGTTTAACAACTAATTGAGAAAAATTATATTTATACTCTTCCTTAAATATTTATAAATTGATACATTTCATGTCTATGAACATTTGATTTTTGTGGCCTACATCATTGATAAGATTACATGATCACTTTGAATCAAATCATAACCCACCTTTTTCCCTTTCACGTGGTGGTAATTTATAGACTAGTAAAAATTGTTAATTAGTTTCACCATATTCTTTGGCGCATATTCAAACCTTTTTATATGAAAATAATCCTTAATCATTTAAAATTCTTATATTTATCACACATTTCTATATAAAGACAACTCATCTTTATATTAAAGGAAAAAATTATCCTCGCTATATCAAAATTATGAGTTTGTTAGATTTTCACATGAAGTATAAATTATCCTTGGTCTTGAGATATCACTATATAGTTTTGCATAAAGACACATCCTAGTTTCTTACTTAAGAAATCAATATATATTTAAAATGGCTCTCCATTATAGTGTAATGTAGGCATATGTTCACTGACATTTATATAACAAATGGAACAAGGATCCCTTATGGTATAACATTATGAGGGGTTTTTATAGTCACAAAAAATAAACTACACCACACCAATAGTATGTATCCAAACTGTGAAAAAAAATGATCTGGGTCAAAGTGGTTTTTTTGGAATAATGTTCAATAGCCACTGTCATTCATAGATCCACTGATATATGAAGTCTTGAGATTTTATGGCCCAAAAAATGAATCGTTTGGTAGAAAAATCCACACTAGGTAAATTTGACACATAAAATCCCCTTCCACAAGGTTTTAATCATAATTCTCAAGTGGTGTTACTCCAGAACCCCAAGATGACCAGAGACTGTACATGATTTGAATAAATTTTGCATGATTACATGGAATAAAATCTCTAATACTGACCAATTTAGCAGTATTGGAAGACCATATTACCCTCATGATACCCATAAAACATTGGGAAAACAAAATAAAACATTATAAATAAGAAATAAAATAAATTGTATCCATAAAATATTTGGAAATATTTTATTTTCTATAACATGATGACTGGAATCATAAATTTTTTTTGATCTCTAATGCCCAGTAAGGGTATGTAATATAGTGAAATCATTAATAAAAATGTAAGATGAATAACTAGAAATATACATTCCATTAAAACATAATCTTAAGCATAATATTGATGGACGGAATAATGATTGAATAATTACACATTGAATCAAAACCATGGATATTCAACTAGTAAAATATTTACATGGACTATTAATTTCTTGTTTCAGAATGAGGTAATGCATTATGCGGGATATCATAATCATATTTTCCGGACATCAACCAAGATGTCTGAAAATATTAAAGTAAGGATAAAACCAATACACAATTATGTTTTTATTTTCGGGACCTACAAATTAATCGAGGGGTTATAGAGTGTCCAAACCATAACATACTTAGTCCAATACATTCCACATATGAAAAGGTTGATATATAAATAACATAATCACTCGTATTAAAAAACTAGCATACAAAATGTGAATACTTCAACCATAATCTTTGAATGGTATAAAATAGAAAATAAATTGTAAAACTGATAAAACATCCTTAAAAAAATTGGTATATGTTGTCAAAGAAAATAAAACTCAATAATCAAATTATTCAACAAAGGAAGTTGACATAGATGAAGATACCATTGAAACTTTCTCAAGGAAATTAATATTTAAGAATTCCAAAGTGTCTCATAACCAATTGAAACATTAAATTTATAAAAAAATAGAATTTCATCTGAATATGGTGTCTATTGACTTGATATATCAAACGGTAATACATATCCCACAATCATTAGTAATTAATGGTGAACAAGGTTTGTGAGATAAGAAAAAACCCATTTTTCTTTGGAAAGTAGAGTTATTTTCGAAAATCGTTTGTATTTTCCATTAAATAAGATTTTAAACATATATATACATGAAATAAAATTTGAAGGACATTGATGTTATACTTTTTGGAATAAAAATATGAACCATATAAATTAAATCAAGTAAAAATGGGTTTTAAAAAACATTTGATATAAAACATTTTTGTTGGTTGGAGGAACATAATGAAGCGAATTTAAAGAGTCCAGGCATGGTTGTCTTCATAAAACCCGAATTTATAGTATACATATTTTTCATTATAAAATTTTTTATTTTAGAAAAATAATAATGGATTATTGAATATTATTTAGTGCACGTGAAAATGGGTATGAATTTGAGAGGTTCACATTAATTGGGCTCAAATATTATGAAAAATTGATAAGGGAACAATGAAAAAAATACTTATAAATGAGTGATGAAGTTGTCTACATAGTTTAGTTTTGAGTGAATAAATATATTTTAGAAGAATTATACCAAGATAAATAAAAATTAAATCGGTTTATAGAGGAAGAAATCATAACCCAAATGAAAATAAAGGTTTTGGAGGAATTATTTACCTGTTTACAATAAATCAAATCACATGATCAAAAATAAATAATCATCGAATGATACATTTTATACAAAAAAATAAATATATTCATGTTATTATACATCATTGGGTATTATTTGTTCAATATACAAAAGGAATAGTGGTGAATAAATAATATCTCTCAAAATTGGAAGTGAGTTGAGAAAACACTTACATTACGTCTGAATATGTTATGCACATGACCGAAACATAAAGGAAAATAAAATTAAATCCAATAAATAATTAATTAAGAAACATATCTACATGAATATTATATCATATAATTTTATTAAAATAAATTATAGTCTTTTTGATGAGTTATAAGATAAAATTTCATTATTGAGGAGTGTTTTTTCCATGGTTTTCACAAATATTATAGTTGTATATATTAATGGATGCTCATATGAAATGGGTATAATTCATCATAATTTAATACATATGATATTAATCAACCGAAAAATTATTAGAATATTATATAATTCATGATTATGTTTCACTAGATAAAACATTGCTGACATTCATTTAGACCATTTTGGCCATTTATTGATTACCATAAAATAGTCTTGTATAGCTAATTAAAATCATATATATACAGTGTTTAAAGAACCACAGAAAATACATAATACATAATTTTACTTTATTTTAAAAATAAATTGGGTTTCATGACCTTCAACAAAGGAAATGTTAATGAATGAATGTTTGTCATCCAAGAAGGTTATAAATCGGTGACTTCAGGATGATGATTTCACTTCAAAAAAGCGTTTGAGAGAGATAGAGAGATAGGAGATTGATGATGTATCATCCACTAAAATTATACAATTCTAATAAATAAATGAAAGTGGATTTATCATTACACTTGGAAAGGTAAATTTTAGGAGAGGATATGAAAATAATGAACATGCAAAGAAGTAAATGAAATGAAGGATGATGTTTACCTCTTGAAATCCCCTCCTTGTGAACCTCTATAAGGCCGTTGGTTTTGAAATTTTAGTGAGACCAAATGTTCTTCGGCATGGGGGATGATCCTGGAAATAGTATTTTCTATAGCATTGGTGTGGCCCAATTATTTAGAGGTGTGATGGGAAGAGGGGTTTTGTGTGGTATTCATAGTGGAGGATAGGATGGTTTTTCAATTACATTAATCATTATTATATTATTTTGGATGAAAAAAATAAATTGTCTTGATTCTTGTGACCTAAAATAATAATATGTTCGTGTGAGTTCAAACTGAAGGGCATTTACATAATCCTTGACTCAAGCATGATATAAAAATTCTGTTATTTCGTATATTTCGTAAGTTATCAAATTTTATTATACACTAAAATTCATGTATTTCATAAAATTCCAAAATATTCACCCTAACCACTTTTTAATGTATGGAATTAAAAAATTAACTATGTTTTATAAAAATAATTTAAAATAAATGCATATTAAATTTTAAATAAAATATTGATTTATTAAAAATATAATAATATTTAATCAATAACTTATTTTCTAGAACCATGAAAAATTAATAAAGGACTCATAAAATTATCTTATAACTATAAAATAATAAAATAATATTTATTATTAAATTAAATTTAAATTATTAAATTGATGATAAGATACTAAATAAATATTTATTACTTACCAACACTTCTACTATGAACATATTGTCCCATATATGTTACCTAAATATTATTTATATATTAATGGGTGTGGTTTCTATTCACTAGGTTGATTTACTATAAATAAGAGATATATTACTATTCATGAGGGTAATTTAGTATTCATATGTGGAAGTTATGTTTTAGAGGGGAATGATAATATTGAAAAAAATATTATTTAGATTATATTATACTTTAAATATCATACTGATCAAAACCATTTTTATACATTTTTTTAATTAAAAACACTGATATGGTAGAATTATATTTACTCGTATTCTTGTAGGTGTTGCTAGAAGGCAGTTAAAATAAATGTTCCAAAAATTCAAGAAGTTATTATATCGAATTTCAAAGAGAAAATTATTTTAATTATCTATATTAGATTAATATATTTATAATTGATATATTGTGACAAGAAGAATTAATTTAAATTGTAACAATTATTTAAACTAAAAACACATTTTTAATAATAATGTTATAATTTTCACTATTCATCAAAATGAAAAATCACTGAAAAATATTTAAAATACAGAATAAATTTATTTTTGACATTACAAATTCAAAATTGATGTTTATTTTCCCAAAAATATATTTCCTTATAATGATGTCTCATTTATATGAATCATTTGATAATAAAATATAATATATGTCATTAATATTTATATAACTATTTTAAATAGCTATCTTATAACTATAATGTATAAATAATAATAAAAAATTGTTTTTTGCATTGAATCAGTGTTTCATTCATTATATTCTATATTATTATTTTTAAATCCTGGGGTTTTTACATTCTACACTTCAAAAAATTACAACCTCACAAATTGAAGTTACACTTCAAATGAGAAACATTAATACATTTAATTTGTTTTTTGGGGAACCCACCACAGAAATAGAGTTAATAAAATATTCACTAAAAAGAGGATAAGGGAAATTTATAGGTTACTAAAGAACTATACATTTGAACATTATAAAATTAGTGAGAAGTGAAAATATAGACATTGAAGAATTATCTAACTACAATGATCTGATAGAGAGTTATAGAGTATATGGTTAATATAATGATAATCATCACAAAGACAAAAATCATGTGATAGGATAAAAGACATTGGATCTATTAGTAATTAAATTTAAGGGATAACGTTTTTTTTCAATATCCTTTCACTAAATGTTTGAAACTAAATCACTCTATTATAATTAAAGGAAATACAAGTACTTGGTGTATTCAAATAAACACATCATTATCCATTGGCTGTTCCTTTTTCAACTACTACTTCATTTCATGGAAAAAGTTGTCTCATAGGGTAAAATAATCTCTAAAACCATTTCCAAATATCAAATTCAATGATTTTATAAGTGTTAAACTTTTCCAAAATATCATGATCCAATACATGAGAATAAAGGTCGTTCAAATTAAATAATGAACATATTAAAAAACAAGAAGTGGATATTAATCATCAGAGGAAAATATTAAAGTACGTTATCCGTGTATTCTCTTGAAACCTGGTAATTGAATTAATTACCTTAAAACCTTTTGTAAATATGTTCAGGGTTCTTTATTCCATATGTAAACCACATGAATACAAATATACTCATTATTTCCAAAATGTTTTTTGACTCTACCACAATGTTGACGGTATATTATTTAAATCCAAGATAGTATGTTCTATCCAATTTATGTTATCCAAATCAATTGTATTATTATTCCAAAATAAATATATAAGTATTAGTATCATTTTAAGGGTTGTATTTCCCTCCACCATATATTATCCCCAATGTTTAACTTTTTTACTAAGTCATTTTTCTTTGAAACATTCAATATACTACCTCATATCCTTACTAAAATAGAATTGTAATACAATCCTTATATAATCATAATTATTATAATAAGAAGATCATAACGTAGTTCATGAATCCAAAAACAAAAATAAATTAATTATTATACATGGACCGTAGTAACATCATAGTATTGACCATGATCAATTTAATTTTCCCGATCTATATTTTCATGATACATCGTACATTCATTTGCATATCGCCACATATCCTTAATGTTGAAGCATTGTAAATTGGAAAAAATCCCTTCTCATACAATTATGAGCATGTTGTCCATTGTCTACACAATAAAAAAAAACTCATTTTCATATTAATCATATACCATGGTGTTTCCTTCCACATTCATCACATGAAAGAAAATATTTATTACCCTTCTTTTCATTATCTTCAATTTTCCTTGTTATCCATTTATTTCGATAATTAAAAAAAATCCATAATACCAAGAAACATATTTCTTCATAATGTTATGACATAATACAGTCTCATCATATGATGTAAATGTTTGAGAGAATAGTTCAATTTGAAATGATGGATTAAATGCATCGATGAAAAAAGGGTTCTTACTCTTTGGATTATGTGCAATAATGTGATTCTCATTCCTTTTGGTAGATTCCATTTATAATCAATTTTGTAATATAAATTAATTCATACAATTATGAAACATAATTTATATTACCAATATTTTCACAAACCAATTCGTGTCCACTTCTAAACCTGCACCCGACCCGATCTATGGCATGGCCTAAAGGGCGTTCTTGACCACTATGGGCTGGAATAAGTACACAAGAATCCTAAACAAATCTAGTTACCAATTTACAAAAATGAATAAGAATAAAACACCAAAAAGAGTTTAATAATATAAATAAAAAATTCACCCAAAAAAAGCCACAATTGTTTTTAGAATTGAGTTATATGGTATTAAACCAACATCCAAAATGTAAAAACAAAAAAGTTAAGAAAAACCAACTCAAAACCACCACAAGATATGGATGAATCTCCCTCATGCTAGATTCACAACGTCGCACCTAGAATTCAACTAAAAACCTAAACTTTTTTAACCAATATCCTTGCCCATACCTATATCAAACATTACAAAGTCATCATATACCCAAAGGTGTTGGTTGGGTGTGAGCCTAAAACCAGAAGAATTACACCCAAGATAAAAAACCATGCACTAAACATTAAAAAGTTAAATGACATGCATTATTTTAAACAAAGGATAATATAATAACAATTTTAAGAAAAATACCTTTAAAAATTTATTTTTAATGAAATCAATATTAAAAATTACACACATGATTATGATAAAATATCACTAACTACACCATACTATGATGGTAGGTGAAATAAAGCCAATGAGAAAATATCAATCGAACTACCCTTGGGAAATAGCTTGTAGTGGGAGGCAAGGTACATCATATAATGGTGAAATTTGGTATAGTAAACAAAACCCAATCCTTTCTCAGGAACGAGACTCTAGAGAGGAGAAATATTCAATGGTCTAGTGGTATCAAATCAGTTTCCTTATATTGTTATTGTATTCACTGTTAATCCCTCTAGGTGAAATCCAATCGCAACCACTTCTGAATCACTAGAAAACTTGTCCTATATCATCCACCTAGACAACCAGGCTTCCCTTTTGTGCTTAAACCTTTTTCAAATATCACATAAAATAACATGCACATCCTAATTCCATTTAGAAGCTCACACTCACACAAAAATAGTTCTCAAACATGATTATCACCAGTTATAAAAATTAATATATCATCAAAATTATTTGTAAAAAATTTTTATGAAGTGTCTCATGGTTTTAAAATTGAAAACCCAACCCAAATTCACCTTTTGGAACAATTTCATACCAATTCCATATCAAAATTAATTTTTAGCCATTTCCTAATTTAATAAAAACATTTCACAATTCATATAACATAACCACTTTATACAACATGGGTTCACAATAAAAGAACACACCCCATTTTGAATAAACATGTTAGCTAAAAATGAAAAAAATGTTATACTCTTTCAGAAACTAATTTCACACAACAAATATTAATCAAATATCATTCTACATTAATTAATATAGTAATACAATTAACTAAATAATTTTTATAGATGAAACCACCTACCATTTATATCATAGACACAAAAAATTGGTGGGATTCATCAACCACACCTCAATTTCACCAAAAAGATGAAAAATGGTCCCTCATCCAACAGATCGAACCCAAATGACCATGAATAAACCCTCGAGAAGAATACCTAGCATCATAAATATTATAACTCAAAGAAAGGGAGGAGAAACCCAAAGATGAAGGAAGAAACACGGAAGAAATCCACTTATTTGATGTCTCCTAATGCTTCTCCCACCAATACCCTTTCAAAATCAAAATCCAAGGGAGCTTGACGTATCATGGAGGACTTTGATGGATGAATATACTAAGTAGGGATGGAAAGAGGGGGAGTAGAATTAATCCTAGATGGAAAATTTGTAAATAATTTTTTTTTATGAAATAGACTAAATTTACAGTCATCAAACAATTTATTAATAAAATTAGTGACATTGCTCAAGGTCTTTCCAGACCATATGAACACATGGGCTGGGGCACACAGTCATGCAGTTTCCATGGGTAAGGTTTTGTCTCCTACGTCATGGTTACTTTGGTTAGGTGCACAATTACTACTAACTGAGCACCAATAGTGTACTCTAGTCGTTCCACCCAAAAAACTCCATTTTTTACTAAATTTCAAATTGATTTTTAGGGGGAAATGATAAACCCAAAATTAAAAGAGAAAATTACTAAAACTAAATGAATGTATGTGGAAATTATCCCAACCATGAATATTTTATGCCAAAAAAAGTCAACTTGAATCTTGCTCTGAAAACAAGAAGGGATACTATTGCACAATCAATAATTTATTCTTATATGATTCATTAACATCATTCCCATTCATCCAAAGAACACAAACCAATTGAATTAAATTATCCTGAAGCACCGTCTTTTAGAAACCCAATATATACACCGACCATTCAAAAATTGATAAATCATGCTCTATATTAAATTCTTCCTAGTTCAGCACATGGGATGTGGAGATATTATACTTCTTCAATTGTGATACATGAAACATGTTGTGAATTGATGATAACTAATATGGAAAATCTAGCATGAATGCCACCTTTCCAATACCTTTGGTGATTTCCAAATTCCTAACGCACCTTGATGTTGGCTTTCCCTTCTTCCACAAACATCGATGGCCTGAGTAATGGGACACCATTAAAAATACCCAATCACCAATAGAAGTCTCAAGATCTTGATGCCTTTGATCAGCATAATATTTTAGGTGACATTGAGGTATCAATAACCAAAGCCTAATCAACTTGACATTCTCAAACATCTCATACAAATGGTTTGGTGTCAAGAGTGATGTCTCGCCTTCCTCAACCCAACCCAAGGGAGACCGACATGGATGACCGTAGAGAACCAATAAAAGAAACATCTAAATAAAGGGTTGGTAACTACAATTATAAGAATAGTCATCCATCCCCCATGATTATCCCATAATTATTCAAAATCCAAAATACTTGCACAAATAATTTCCTCAAAATTTTTATTTTCCGTCTCAGTATAACCATACATTTGAGGATGGTATATCATTCTGATATTAATCTATTATAAAAAATAATTTTAAAGGCCTTCCTAGAAATAAAAAGTAAAATGCGGACCACTATCTAAAAGAACTTCTAACGACACCCCATTAAGCCTTACCACCTTTTGAATATTTAATTAGCCTGGGTCATCCAGTTTTTTTATCCTTAATTGGATTAAAGTGGGACGATTTATTAATAAAATCAATCCCGACCCAAATAAAATTTCTTCCCCATGTTGTATGACTCAAACGAGTAATTAAATCCATGGATACCTTGTCCCACATTTAGGTAGCAATGGATAATGGCTGAAGCAACCTAGAGGCCCTCTGATGCTCTACATTTACCCATGGACATATGTAACATATTGATATGAAATCAGTTATGTTCTAGGTCATGCCCTACCTCACAAACTGTCGATGAACAACATAATACATCTAGGTCTCACAATGATGGTAGGAACATAGATATTTGTTTCTCTTTTAATCACCACCTTCATTAAGGACACTGACACTACTTAATGGACCTTAAAGCACAAGACTCCCTTAGGAGAAAAAGAACAATTAAAAGATTTATCCCCACCATGATGAATCTTCATATACTACAGACACAACTCATCATTAGGATATTCTTACATAATCACCTCTATAAGGTATGGGTTCAAATAATCACTCCCTATGAATGTAGCCCTACTATACACCTTTCTCTCCAAGTGAATCTAAGAAAATATCCCATTATATTCCACTTCCCACTAGACTTCCTTAAAGCATACACATTTACTTATATTCTCAATGCATGAAAAAACACATTACCCGTTCCTGGGGTATATATAATATCAATTTTGAATCACAATAAATACTCAATCCATTGATGTTTCTTCAATAACATATGATTATTAGAGAAAATGTAGGACAAACATTTATTGTAAGATTAAACTAAAAATATCTCCCCAAAAAGGAAATAGTACCATTCCTTCAAGGAATGCATAACCACTTCAAATTATATGTCATGGTTTGGGTAATTCCTTTCTTGTAGTCTTTCATTTTGGGATCCATATGTCACCACGTGATTAATCAGCATATGAACACACCAAGGAACCATACTTGAAGATTCATAACAAACCACACATCCATTCACAGACACTGGAATGATAAACTTAGGTGTACTTAGAAAACACAGCTTTAACTTCTTAATCTATTCCTAATTATATGGGATCCACTAAAACGTCAACCCTATCTAGGTTAGTGTGGTTATTGATGAATTAATCTATGAGAAATAGATAAAATAACATGTAATAACATGATAATTTAATAAATATCCTGATATCAAATACAATATTTGGCTGTTCCATGACATAACAACAAAAATTATCATTGTATTCACATAAACTACTTATTCTAAAATGATGTGGCCTAGAAAAATCACCTCCATGATCTGGAAGGTGAACATTGAAATCATGAATTATATGCAGTGATCCTGCAGAGTGCCCAAAATGATCTTCATGTCATGCTCATGATCCGACATTGATCGGGAATAATCAATTATTTCTTCCACAAATACCACAATGAAGGTGTCGAGATACTGGTGGATGTTATTATTCAAGAGTTCCATAAAAACCACTGGGGAATTGGTCAACCCAAAAGGCATGAACAAATACACCAAGTGGTTATACCTTCATTAGAAATCCATATTATGGATTTCCACCTATCTCACCCTGACTTCGTGATAACCCAAACATAAATCTACCTTATAAAACAAATTTCCCCCTTGTTGTAGATCAAACAAGTCATAGATTTGGGGAAAATGTATTTATTATGAATATTTACCATATTAAACTTTTGGTAATCCATTCACAACTAGAGGGATCTGTCATAGTTATTCGAAAATAGAATAAAAGTGGCCAAAGGAAATATCATCGGGTGAAGGAATCTTTTGGATTCCAAGAAGTCCAACTATATCATTAATTTCCTAAGCTCATTGGGGGATATGCCATAAGATGGTAGCTATATTGGATGTCATCCAAAAATACAATAAATATTGAAATCTATGTCCCTATAAGAGGGTAATCTTGAAATATCATCTGTAAATACCTCAGGGAACTCTTCCACTAATCTAGGTAGGCCACACTCAGGAACACCACAGTCATCCTCCAGTGTGAGGGGAGATAACTGAAATATATGATTTCCCAATTCTGGGAGTAGAGGTTTTGTGTGACCATACTAAGATTCCCATTCACCAATAAATACTTGAGGGCAGCCATTATGTTCCTCTAAAGTCACAAGACACCTATAACAATTGATATGATCTTCGAAGTAAACCATTAAATACAGACCAAGGATTACATCAAAGATATCCATGTTCAGGACTATAATATCCCACTCTTCTCGACCCCTGGCATGGAAAGAGCATAATTTGGACACCTGAGACCAAACTCCTTCTTCTTGCCCAATAAATTTACTAACTCCATTAAAATGAACACAATATCAAATTTCATACCAAAAAATTCACAATATGGGTAGAGATAAATGTAATAGATCCACCACCATCAAATTAAACAATTTCTACTGTAAATACAATCATAATAGAACATTGAACTATTGTTTGGCCTTTATCCTATTCTTATGGTGCCTGATCTATATTAATAAGATGTGTGGTCTCTTCTTGGGGAGGACTACTCGCCTACGACTATTCCCTTAAAAGGCCCTACGATGACGATGATTTCGTACTTCTTCCATAATGGCCAAACTGAGACCCCACAGTCTAGGTCGTCTATAACTAAACTGACACTTCTCTGGAGTTGTATATCCTTCCCATCCTTGATATCAGTATGTCTCCTACTATATATGCTTCAAGTGACCCATAATTCTACACTGATGATAGGTCCATGGAGGAGATGTGGAAGTAGGCTATCTGTGGCATGCACTACGATACTGATGGCACATGACAGATCTCTCATCAGAAGCTACATAAGTAAATTTCCCAGAGGAATGATCTTACTACCTCCTCCCTTAATCCTTCCCTTTTCTCACTTCGTCTTTTTCTATAAAGGGCTTCCACTGGACACAATTTACACCACCCCGAAAAACCCTAGACAATCATTTCAAATAAATCTTGAACCTACAAACCTGATCTACAACTTCATCATAGGTTCCTATCTTGAAGAAGAAGACCAGATAGTAAACTTCTCATCACAATACCTTCTCAAGATTCTTTCTTTTAATATATTTGTATGAAACAGTCTCAGGGGCATACTATGCGAGCTCTGAAAAAAGGATAATATATTCCATCAATGACAGACCCCTAGGAAAGCTCCCTCAACTCTCGAGATTAGCATAGGTTAGAACTTCGGGACAATACCTCTCATTTAACATGGTCTAGAAATCCTTCTAGTTCATCTAGTCTTGCTTCCCAGCATGAAGAACTATGTCCCACCACCTTCTATTGAGACCCTCTAGTAGAAAAAATGAAAATTTCCCTATGAAATCCTCATTGGTGTTAAGAAACTAAAACATCCTCACAATCTTCTTGAGCCAATACTCAGCTTCCTATGGCACAAAATTTTCACTGAAAAGTAGGATGACTACTCTTTGGAAACATATGACATTTTCCTTCCTAGGAAAATACACATCCTCTCAAATTGGCGGGGTTATAGGAACAACTCACTATCCTAGAGCTAAAACATCCCAGAGTAGAGCTTCCACAAACCATTGATCAAGTGGTGCTACATAAAACTTTTTAGATTATTCATGTGGGTGTTAATAGGTCTCTCTGGGGAGGCATGTTGTAACAAAAAAGAAACACATTAATGAAAAAATATGTATAATAGTTCTAAAAATATCATCATATCATCATCTCTAAATAAATTAACCCTACCATGTCTATTAAAAAACCAAACCACTTCACCCCCACCATGTGTCTACATGTAGTCTGTAGCCTACACGTCCCAGCTAGAAGAGAAGCCAAACTAATTCACTAACATCCCATAGATACCTAAGGTCTGTCATGAGGTGTGGTGTCCAGGAACCCTACTCACAACAAAGACTATGATCCCTGACAGTCTTAGCTTCTATATAACCCGACTCATCCCAAATAGAATGAATCAACGAGATAACATCCATTGATTTCATTTCTTCATGAACCAAGTCAAGTAATAATATAAATTGGTTCCTGACAACGTATGTGCTATGGATCGAAGGGAATTCCTAATCCCCATGGTAAGGATCAAGTGAATGGGTATCATTAAAAAATATTGGGAATGATTTACCCTAACATATAAGAATATAACACAATGAAAACTTTTAATAAACCAACACTATTTGTGGCATGGATTGAATGGAATTCCTAATCCCCATGGGCTGGATCAAGTGCATGGGTATCATAAACAAATATTGGGAACGATTTACCCTAACATATAATCATAAAACTCAATGAACACTTTTAGTAAACAAACTCTTAATATTCAACCAAAAATGCATAAAACAATTTTTCCATATTGAGTAACAATGTTTTAAACTAACATCCAAATGGGCCATAAGAAAGATGCTCAGAAAAACTAACCCAAAACCCACCACAAGACATGAGGGCATCTCTCACTAGACACCTCCACAACTTCCCACCAAGAAAACAACTAGAAACCCAATACACTATCCCCAACTACCTCGCCTTTAGTTGTATCAATCATTACCATTTCTACTTACACCCAATGATGTATGTAGGGAGTGAGCCTACGACTAGAGTGATGTCCCCCATGAAAATATTCAAAAGAATAAAAATAAAAAAGGTAAATAATTTGTAATATTACATAAATATAATTAGCATGAAATAATTTTACGAAAAAACATTACTAAATGAAAGACAATTGTAATTAAAATAATTTTAAAATATAATATTTAATTATGATAATTTACCTCTAATGCCACTATATAAAAATGGTTGGTGCAATATATCTATTGAGAACTAAACATAGGATCTACCTCTTTTCACAAGCATAATAGGGGACCCTATAGACATTGTATATCTGTGATGTGTAGAATATGAACAAAAAACAACATATTTCATAGGCACTAGCCATTGAGAGGAGAAATAACTGATTTTTTAGTGGCCTCCAATAATGTTCTATTTTTTGTGTTGTTATCTTCAATACCACTAGGTTAAAACTAAGCCATAGTGACATCCAAATCACTAAAAAACTAGTCCTATATCACCCACTGATATAATCAAGCATTCCTTTTTGTTCAATTCATTTTCACGTGTCACATAACATCACTTTCACATCCAAATTCCATTTGGAAGCTCGTGGTCATTCCATAACCATTCGAAAACAGGTTTCACACCCTTTATTCAATTTTATAAATATTATAAAAAATTTATTAAAAAAGTTCAAGAAATTTATCATGGTTTTATACAAAAAATTCTATGACAAATCCCCCTTTTAAGAACAAATTTTTACCCACACAATATGAAAATGAAATTCACATCACTAGATGTATTTAATGAACTCATTACATAATTCAGAAAACTGAATGATGTGATAAATCATGGGTACACACCAAAAACACACACCATTTCACATAAATGTGCTTCTTATAAATCAAACACACATGAAAATATTTCAAAAAATATTATTTCACCCCATATATTAATCAAATATCATTCTATGATAATTAATCTTGCTAGAAAATTCACCAAATAATTTTTTGAAATTGAACCACCAACATATTTTGTCAAAACCCCCAAAAATGGTGTTAATGTTCATCCCCACCTTGGTCAATCAACGAAAACAAAAATCAATCCCCAATATAAGTGACCAAACCAAAAAAACCCATTATTAAATAATAGGGATGAATCCCTAAGTTCTAGAAATTTATAACTCCAATAATGGGGAGAGAGACCCAATGAAGAACAAAGTAAAAATGGAGAAATCCACATATTTGATTACTCTTGATGTTTCTCCCACCATAGCCCATTAAAAATTGGGTTCCAAGGTATCTTGGGGGACCGTAGAGGCCTTATGTGGGTGAAAATAGCAAGTGGGGAATGGAAGAGGTTTATTATGATTAATACCGAAAGGGAAAAATATTAAATAACAATTTATTTTACCCAGAATATACAAATGGATTAACCTCCCAATTTATTATACCTTATAGTGATTTTGTACAAGGTTTTTCTAGACAACATGAACACGTGATTCGAGGTTCACAACATGAAATGGACATGTGGGTGGTTTTTTCTCAAACCACATGGTACATGGGTTGAGTTCGCAATTACTACAAATCATGCGCAAACCCTGATCATGGTTCTATACACCCAAAAATATACATTTTCTCTAAATTTATAAAGGGAACCTAGGTAGAAAATATAATCCAAAAATAAAAAGTTAAAACACATGAAAATAAAGTCACGAATGTAAACATACTAGTGAAATAATTCACATAAATTAAAATTTGTATGCATTGCTAATCTAAAAATCATAATAATGGTTTATTTGAGGACATGATTAAATTAAAATCCTTAAAAATTGTTTATAATGTACATATGAATTATCCTAATAATATATTCTAGGATTGTCAAACCAGTTGCATAGTATTACATGTTGTTGTGTACTAGTTTACACAATGTCATGCTTGTGACACCTTGTTGGGGTTGTTACCCCTAAGTACATCTATTCTAGAACCACATCCACTTATAGTATACTGATGTGGATGTATTTCTTGAAGGACCCACATCATCTCTAAATTACCAAAATTATAGATTATAAATCTATACTTATTCTCAAATTCTACATTTGGGTTATGTTACATAATATATATTTTCTAAATATTGCATCCGTGGAAGCTGCTAAACTTCATCTGATACCAACTATAACACCTCAAACCCAAATGGCAACAGTTGATGCATTATTTTAATACATTAACATGATTATAATGAATAATGTCATGAATGACTGATTAGTTTTAAATAAATTGAAGACTAGATTTCATTCATGATACTCATTACACTTTTTGAAAAGATAAAAAAACATGATACATAAAAATTGAAATAAACGAAATCCATTAATGATTATAAACAGTTTTCTCCTTCATAGCCCAGGGAATGGAATTATAAGATAGGGGTGAGCACTGGTGCCCATTAAGGGAAAACAATATAATTAAAGCCTAAATGATAAGTAATGGTGAATAACTAAAGGTAAAAATGACATTAAAACATAATCTTTAGCATAATATGGTTGGAATAAAACATTAATGAATAATTCCATAATAAAGAATAACTAGGGATATTCTATTAGTCTAATAATCACATGTATGATCTGTAACATACTATTACCTTAATCTAGTATTTTTCTACCTCTCTCTATATTCCAAATTGGATCAAATTCCATATAAGTAGTTCCCTAGATTTTCGGTAGGCTACAGAGTAGGTACACATCGTGTACATGGGGTACACGTAGGCTACTTGTTGATGGATACATGTCATGAATAAGGAGATCATGCTATTCGAGGGGTTCATTTCATGTTTGGGGAGAACATGAACTGATTGAAAAAATGTCACTTTTTTACTCAAGGGAATGAATTTTTTGGCATAACTTATCTAGCGTGGACTAAACGTTATGTACCTATGCTACACATCTGGAAACAATCCACACCTAGGTTTCAATCATTCATTCATCCATTTTTATTAGTCCTTTATTTACAGACAATATTTCACTCTACCCTAGACCCCCTGTGTTATTATTATAGGTTCCTCTCTGTCCATATTGATCTGATCCTCATTGTATCTTCATTGTGTTTGTGGTGCATCTTTTTTTGTAAGTGTTATTTCTGATTCATCATTTCGATTGATTGAAATGACACCCTAGATTTTCATTATCAGATCTGTTGTTAGAGAAATGTAAATATACAATAATAATCACCTCAACTAAATAAAGTAATTTCAGTAAAAAATTGACACAACAACCATAAATACATTGATAATATCAATATGAATCTGAAATAATAAGAGAAATGGGGTCACCATCTCTATAACTAGGTAAGAATGATAATTATTTCCATAGTCTAAATGGTCCATCTTTAATTTCCAGCATCATACAAAACTGCGTAAGAATCCATGTAGTGGGAACTTCAACATTACACCAATCTCAACAACAGAGGGATCCAAACTATTAACTATGTACTCCCGCATATCCTCACAAGATAATTTCATGAGAGGCCTGATCCTCACTACTGAACTCTAAATTTGAGGGAGAAATAACTCCCATAGAGGAAATGTATTCCACTAGATCATAAAGACCATCGATTTACACTCCTTTTGATAGAGGAACCATACATAAGGTTGGGAGTATGAATCGTCCATACAATAAATACTTGAATATGGTTATAAACAATATATTTTTGGAAAATTATAAAATCTCACTCAACATTTTCCAACATTGTATTTGGGTGGGATTCTTTAGAAGAGGTGGGGATATGACACCACTAGATATAGTATGTGGCTCATCATTCCTAGAAAAATCTCTTGAATTCCAATGATTTTTTGACTATGGGTAACTGTTGGGTGATCCCCATGGTAGATAGATTTGTGTTGGTTATTGAACAATTATAGATATGAATATTGAAAGGATCCCACTTATGAGACTCCAATACTATTTTAAATTTTGGGTTGACTACCAAATTCAAATTTCTATGATAAATAATGTACTAGTCATACGCATTTTGGATAGACACCCAAAAAGGTTGGAGGTGGTGATAGGAATCACTAGCATTTTCATGGGAGTCCTTTGATATGGAAAGTCAGAATATTTAGGTCCTTGTGGCCCATTAAAAACACATTTGTAGTCAGGATGGTATTATACTGATGGTACTCAAATTTCATTATATTTTCTACCTAGTGAGGAAGATATAAAAAATTGATGTTATCATTATTTTTACGAGCACTATGAAATCAGTAAAAATTAAAATATGAAGTCGATTTCCAGATGAAGAGCTCATATTTTGTGGTATAAGAGAGATTATGAGAGCGGTAGTTTTTTCGACAAGGAATAAAAAAATGAAATATTGATCAGTGCATTATCTCAATAATGATAATACACTTAACTATGAAAAAGAATCTCAACATTTATTTATTTTTCCTATTAATGAAACATTCACATTAGGGTTACCATTTTTTGGAATGTAATACTTAAAAAATCCAAATGTGTGGGTATTAAATTTATTTATATAATTTAAATATTGATGTTGTGTTTACAAATTTTATTTCAAACTATTATTGGGTGGAAAAACACTTGGTTGTGTGAGGGGCTATGTACAGATTCAGACACATTATTCCAGGTCAAAATCCTATCATGGAAGGCTTACAATGTGGTTTATTTTTGTAAATAGGGAAACATTATAGATCATAAATTCATCAACTTACTTTCCAAAGGATTTTGGACATTTTCATTTCTTACCAATGATAGTTTGGAACTCCCATTGCTTGACGATATGAGAGACCAAGAATATATCACCATTTTGGGGGGAATTATTTTCCCCTATTAGAACTTCATTTAGATTTATTACATGTTCATGAATAATTCTAGACTCCCAAAACAAGACTTATTACCCTAATTTTTACTTATTTATTTTTGGAATACACTGAAGTGAATGTATGTACATATCAGATGTATACCATCGATTTGAACATTTGTATGCAGTAGAGGTTGTCATTAAAATGAAAAGAACATTTTTAATCAATGATTATAAATATATATAATTGTTATTACTTACTACCATTGTCATAGGCAAAAATATTTTTTAACACTAAACAACTAGTTTCTCTAGACATTATTTCACCTAGGTATGTGCTATGTGTTTACGGTTTCATGATCATTCCTATAACAAGCTATCATATGTCACATTGTGAATGGAATCATAATGCACTTAGTTTTCTTTGACATAATAAGACACATCATACATTTTATGATCATGTAACAATGACTAATCCAGGATGTTTAACATGAATGTTTTAATGGAAACAGGGAAAAATAATCACATCAATGTTGGTGTGGGGTTTACACATGATAAATACTTTGTAGTTGAACTCGATGGGAAAATAATATATTCTGATAAGGCTTTTCTTCATAAGTAATATTTCCCTCTAAAATAAATTTTATCATGAATATCGGTCTTTGAGAACAACATAACACCCAATTATTTTATTCAATTTTCCAATAAATATTTTTCATCTTCATTAATATTAATTGTCATATGTAACCATGAGTTTTGTATAACAATGATATAATATTTATGTTTTAATTATTGAATTATTTATAAATTGGAGGTTATTAATATAATTAATTACACGAAAAATTATATGTAATTTCCACAAAAATATAAATATTCTTTTTAATTAATCAATCAAATTTTAAAAATGTCTTTCCAGTTTTAAAAAAATCATTTTTTAAATAATAAATTTTGTCATCTTCTTTTGAGAAAATACTATAATTAAAATATGGAAATTTTATAAATTATATCTGATAAAATGAATTTCATTTTTCAAATCAAATTATCTATTTTATATTTGAGGTAAATTTTTGTTATTTTATTAAAAAGATTAATTATTCATTGAATAGTGAAAAATACAGATTTATATAAAACTATCATTTTCTATATTGATATAAAGTATCATTTTGATTTGAATTTGATAAAAAATTGAATAATTGTAATTTAATTATATATATTCTTACTATCTTCATTTGAATCACTATTATACATTCATTTGGTATATGTACTTTTTTGTGCATAGAAATGTAATTATCTGAAAATATATATATGATTTATTTTACACATTAATATTAATATTAATTTTTGGAACATAAGGAAATTAAAACATGAATATTGGATTCCAATTTTATAATAAAGATTTTAAAAATTTAAAAATAGGCTTCTTTTATTTTTTGTTCAAAATGAATAATAACCATGTTAAAATTTTTTATGCCCATAAATGGTAAATCTCATAATTTTTGTTAAATTTTAAATTCCCAGAATTATTAATCATAATTATTATTGTTGAATTAAATTCCACCCTTATCAAATATTTCTAGAATATTAGTTTTTTATGGACAGATTTCCATTATATTTTATTATATATTATTCTGACCAAAAGAAGTTAAAATATTTCACCCTCATAATTTTAAATATTATTTATGTTTTCAAATATGGTAAAAATTATATTATTTTTGAATATGAAAAGAAATTTTGTTCCCATTGAATTTATATTCATGATTTTTATTTATTTATGATTTTTTATGAATTAAATTAATAGCATAAGAACGTATACAATATTGATGATGAAAATATTCAATATATTGAAAAATAAAATAAGTATACTCAAAAATATTAATGTATTATATATTGAGATAATTAAGATGAACCATGTGTTGTTTAAAAACATTGTAAATATGGTGGTGTTTTAAAATTATTTGTTATAAATCTATGTTTTCATGGTATTTTTAACGTTAATTTTATGAACACTATCAAAATTGAAGATAAAGATATTTTATGAAATTTATATATCATTAAATTATTTAAAAAAATATTTTAAAAGTAATAATGGGATCATATATGGGTGAAAGTATTATTAATTTTATATTTAGGAGTGAATTGTTGTCTTATATGTATGATTAAACCCATTAAATAGAAAAAAATATGTTATCAATGATTACATTAAAATATATTAATTAATTGTGTAAAAAATGATATAGTTTTAATTAGGGCCTAAACATATTTAAATTTCAAATTTTGATTATGCATAAACAATATACAACCCTTTTTTATATTAATTTCTAATTATAAGTCTTAGGACATTAAATAGTCGGATTCTATATTTTATGAAATAAAACAATTACACATCCATATAATTATAAAAGGACACATCCTCCGTCCCTACATTAACACATTATGAACCATATAGCTTAACCAGGGAACAAATAATTCTCTTATATAAATCCATATAAAAATTTTAAAGGTGTATTTATTTCCCTATTACAATCCTTATAGGCATTTAGATAATATATAAAATAGTTCTTTATATGAATAATTATTCACTCTAAAGAATCTATTTATTTTTCTAAAATTCAATACCTACCATAAATAAGAAATTAATCATAAAATAAATTCATCCATATGATAAATATGATGAAATTATATAAGTAATGTTAATTAATCATAATACACCCTCATTCCAATCAAATAATAAATGAATATTTCGCTTGTGAATATGTACGATTTACATTCTCCACATAGCAATGAAACTCATTTTTAATAAACCTCATTTATAGAAGGGAATTATGATGGGATTAATGTATATACTAATTTAAGGAAAATTTAATTTCAACATTCTTATGATCAAATCTTGATTGACATTGTAAAGTCGCTAATACATAGGTATGGACTACCATCTCCACAATGTGATTAGTTTTGTTTTTCATTTATATTTGAAATGGGTTTTAATAAGGATTAATTTGATAAATATATATTATTTATATTATATAATAATAATATTGGAATTTTTAACTATTATTTAAATTTATTACAATACATTAGTTGAAAAAAATGACACAACATTCATTTGTACATACGACTAAACGTCTCCCTAAAAAATGTAATTCATTTATATATGTATTTCTATTTTATAAAAAAAATATTTATATAGTAAAAATATATCATTTTTATACTATTATTACCATTCATCAAAATATGTGACTATATTCAATATACAAGTATCATAAATTTAAAACTAAAGCATGCTTGGAAAATATTGTAGTTATCATCTAGAAGAGTGATTTTAATGCTAAATTACAAAGAAACATGTGATATGATACTATAAATAAAATAATTTGTATGATAGATATTTGGTTATATAATACATGTTTAATAAATCCATATTTATTATACATGTTTTTTGAATGTGAATGAGTAAATGGAAGACTTGTTGTAAGGGTTTATTTCAAAATCTCAATATTATTTGATATTTTATATGTTTATGTCTCCATTGATGAATATTCTTATTTCATGTCATTAATTTTTTTAAAATTTTCTAAAAATGTATTTTAATATTCAAAAAATATTTATTAATTTCATTTTTACCATTTTTTTATTTTTTATTAATGTTTTTAATGAAAATTTTTTATCATTTTCTAAATTTTGTACTTCATGACTATTCTAATCAACATTTAGAAGAAACGTTCTCTTATCTTTTACCACCCAAGATTATTTTCCCTCCGTAATAACACTTTAATGATTTTAATCTTATGTTAAATATCAACAAATTTATTTTCATTGAATATTTTTTCATTTATGTGTGAGCATATTTAATAAAGAGTTGTTATTTTAAAATTGAAATGTTATTTACACCAATAATTATTACAACTAATCATTTAAAAATATTTTTTCCATTTAACATTACATCAATTCAGGATACATATTTTTTAGTAGGGATTTGATCCATTTATACTATCAAAATTCATTTTTTATGGTTTATACTTAAGATGAAATGTTGTTGATGAAATTAGTTCCTTTTTTCATAAGTTATACATAGATGGAAATAATTTAATTTTGTTATTTGAAATATGGTCAATGTTTTATAATCACATGTAAAAATATGTATGATTTAATTTAGGTTATTTTTGGGAGATTTACTCTATTAGTTATATTGTGAAATAATCGATAATAAAGGATAAATATATATTATTTGTGAATATGAATTCATGCTCACAATATTATGTGTGGACCAGGATATCATTTCCATATGTTTATGTGTGAAACTATAATTTTTTGTTTTCAATTGCAGATATATTTTTAAAGTCCATTTGATTATTCAAGAACCTATTTTTGGGTCCATAAGATTATGTTGGGCCTTATTTTGTGTACATGGCATAATGAGTGAATCTATTTTTGTTTATACATGTTCATAATGTAAAATGATTATGTGTATACCACATCTCCATTTCTTATATCAATTTCAAGATATTATGGCTTATTTTCTTTGATTATATTGTGATTCATGTCTTATGAACATCTAATTTTATTTCCATGCCTTGTAATTATGATATGTGATATATGTGGTGTAAATTTGAAATGTTATGTTCAAGTTCACACACATTAATTATATTGATTTTATTAATTTATTATTGATATATATCTTCTTTACCCTTAATGATCATCTCGTATCACCATATATATTGTTTACTTTACTCTAGTGAGGAATAATGGTTTTACAAATGATATGTCCAATGAGGGTCCTAGATATAATGAACTTATTATGGAGATGATATTGTAAATGTACATACTATTTGTTTTTGTTTCCTATTTCCAAAGGAACCAGACCTATACAATTATAGATTTGATCAAAATGATATGTATATATTTTTCATCTACATAGTTTTAATAATAATGAATGAAGAGTCTAGGTAACTATTGTTGGTATCAATGTAGGGATTAGTTAAAATGATGAAACTAGAATGAGAAAACTACAGAAATAACAATTTTTATATGTCAAAAAAGGGTAAAATGATACTTTTTCTTGTTTATTGATGATATATTTTAGACATACAATGTAATATATTGACATTAATGTTACCATATTTTTACATCTAAAAAATGATTATCCATGATCATGTATTAAACTATATTTTTATAAATGTAAAAAAATCTTCTGAATTAAATAAAATCTTTAATCTTATTAATCATTACCTATGAAAAATGGATGTTCTCATTAGTGTCAATGGCCTATTGGAATCCTAATGCTTTGTTTTTTGGATGAATCATTCTAGGTTTATGGTTTACCATATATGTTCCCCTGAGCATGCATGATTTTCTATATAGTTTTGGGTGATTCATATGGCTATAGTAGGGATCATGATTATACTATCCTATGTAAACAAGGATCTCTGACCATATACATTTTCTTTGGCATGCGATAGAGTCTTTATTCATCACATAAACACTATTAGTATAATTTTATGATATTAGTGTGAAGGTTGGGTCCCCTTTTATATTTTTGTCCTTTTTTTGAACAAGATATGTCCAACCATTCATAATTATTATGCTCCACTTAAAAAACTGTAACTTAATAATTTTACCCATTCACGTTTAATAAGGTTTAAACCCTTATTTATCCTTTTCCACACACATATATGTTCCCTCTCCCACTTGATATGAACCTTGATCTATGTTAGGATTGAGAATATATCCTTCATCAAACACTATTTCTTGGTGGTGTTAGTTTAATTGGATATCCCATGATGATTCAATGACTTCACGTTCCTATTTCAATATTTTATCTTCTCATATACAACTCTATCTTCATGGGATAAAACTATGTATATTTTTTTAATTTTTTCCATTTCAATATATTATATCAAACCAACACGATTCAAGCCTTGATATTGGATATGTGGACCATCTTGAGAATACGCTTGGTGGTTTATAACATTCCCACCCAAATTCTCCCTATTAATAATGTACTCCATTGTGTCGTGAACCTAATTTTCCATGAGTCTCTTAATAAATGATATGGTAATTATTTAGTGTATAATTACATGATATATTCATCTAATATGATTGAATTTGAACCATTTTTGTGTTATATCTTAAAAAGAAAAAACCCTTTGCTGTTTCATCTAAATGTATGTGGATTCGGCGCTTCTTGGGTACTTGAAACACTTTCATGAACCAAATATGGTAGGCACTAATACCCACACAAAATCACATGAATGAAAAGACCTAAAGGGGGTTATCTATCCCCATGGGCTGGAATAATGTCCGGGGTATTAATAAATTATGTTTTGCACTGATTTACCTAAGTATGAAAGCATAAAACATTAAAAACATTCAATAATTTGAATATGAAATTCTCATGCCAAAAAAGCATTAATAATAAGCTGATCATAATAAATGGTTCTAAATAATTTACAAGAGGTCCAAAAATAAATAAAAACAACATCAAATGATCCATAAAGAGTCCACACGAAAATGGTCATCACCCCCGAGCTGTCTCCACAACACTACACCATAGGAGGGGGCAAACTACTCGGACCACATTCACCCAATTATTTTCCAATACATGAGTCCAAAATAATCTAGTATACCTACACCCAAGGGGTGTATTTAAGGCATGATACAATTCCCTAGAGTTTACCACACATATATTCCAATGAGTATGTTTTACAAGGTGGAATGCTTTTGGTTATAAAATGTAAAGTAAAGCGGCGACCAATTCCATGAAATGAAACTTTCAATTGTAAACAAATTTCAAAATAAAATTTTCATAATTTTAAAAAATTAAAATATGAAATGGTAGATATTTTAATTTACATCCTAACACATCCTCAGGAAATGGTATATTCCACAAATCTAATTAGCACCATAACCAGGAACAGCCCAAAGAAGTAGAGAGTATCAGGTCCTTTCTACCTCGTACCTCGGTGTAAAATATCAATGCCACAATCCATTCTAGTGAATGATAAACTAGTAGGGAACAAAACCGTAACATAGGGTCTCCAAACCTCATACACATAATTATTTTAGTGTTTCCCTTCTCAAAAATTCTATTTGAAATAGGGAAAAACCATCTGAATCACAAGCATGCAAATACATATCCACCCTCCTAGGTACCTGGTCATACCCCTTTGTGCTCAACCAATTTTGGCAAGATAAATACATATATATTTTATATAAAACACCAATAATGGTCATATAAAAACGATAGAGTTTCTATACACCCTTTATACAACATAAAACACACAATAAAACATCATGATTTTGGATAAAAACAACTTCACAAAATCCAAAAATTTGTTGCACACAAAAATACCATTAAGACCCCATATTGAACACCGTTTGCATACTCAAATTATCCGAAAAATAATTATCATCATCCATAACATTTATATATACCCATTACATAAGTTATAAAGCAACCCCAATATTCATAACATAAAATAGCCATGTAAAACACCCAATTTAACACAAAATTAGTACCGAAAAATCATTATTTAACAAATGTCACCAAAATTTGATTTCGCATCAACAACCGAAGGATATGAACACTCACAACATGATATTAATCCCTAATAAAATTCAATAAAATCCACTATGTAGTTATTGGAAAGCGCCAAATGAACTAATAAATAATTTCTATAAAAACCCCCAATTTCACGTAAAAATTGCGCTTAATCTTCATTTTCTCTTCAAATACCACTAATACCAATTATTTCAAAAACAATTAAAATTATATGAACATTAATATATCGTAAAAATATCTATTAATGTCACAAATATTTCAGACACATGGTAACACCTACCAAAATTGTTAAACCATTGAATCCTTTTTGTGAAAACTCAATCGCACCATTGTCGCACCTCAAGGAAGGTATATCAAGACTAAAATAAGAATATTGGAAATTTAAAAAGAAATTATAAAACCTAGGTTTGAAACCCTGCCCACTTTTAATTTTATATGTCAAGGAAAAAAAGAATAAACATCATAAAAAGGGGAGTAACAAAGAGGGAGAAAAAATTACTTGAGATTGCGTGATGTTCCTCCCCTAAATACCACTTCAAAATAAATATCCATGGAGGGTTTTAGGTACATTGGAAGCTGAAATGAAAACAAGGATCAATTGGTTGAATAAATGGGATATTTTACAAAAATTATTAGAGGGAAAAGAAGCCATTTATAACAATTTTTAATGACTTTGTCATGGTTTCACGGTTTCTATGCACTGTTTCTCAAACAGTGAACCTAAAATATACTACCTCATTTCTCCCCTAAAAACATCTCCAAAATCCACCAAAATTTTGGGGTATTAGGGGGGGCCTTGTATGGGTTGTTAGGATAAAAAATATTAAATATAAGTTCCTTATTGTAGAACATGGGGATGGAAATTCTCCCCACCATGAAATCTTTTCGTCCCAGAAAGTCGACAAGAGGATTGATCAGAACACAAGAATGGATAATCATCCTCAAACAATGAATTATGCTCCCAAGTATCATGTGAATCACAACCACACTGCCAATGAACCATGATCAATGGAAAATACTTCCGTCGAAGAACCTTCTCTTTGGAGTAAAATAATTGCATTGGCTGCCCAAAAACAGACAAGTGAGGCTCCATCTCCAATTCTTCCCAACACAGCACATGGGATAGATTGAGGTTGTATATCTTCAACACAGAGACATGGAAGACTTAATGGATGGATTTAAACTGATAAGAAAATACAAGAATTATTCCACATTTCCAATATACTCGGTGATCAAAAAGTAGATGACATATCGTGGAATCATCTTCCCTTGCTTCCTCAATCGATGATGGCCCAGACAGGGAACCCTATTCAAGAATACCCTATCACCCACTAGAAAATCTAGGTCTCGATACCTCTGGTCTTCATAGATTTATGGCATCTCAGAGCTATCAATATGTATGTACACATCAACTTTAACTTCATAGATGTCTCCTGCACTAGACTCATCCCCAACAGTGAAGTCTCATATAGCTGAACCCAATACAAGAGGACTAACAAGGCTGACCATAGATCACCTCAAAACGGCCCATTCGACTTGAGTATTGGTAAATATTATTATAAGAAAACTAAACCAATCCCAAATGGCTGATTTAGGAACATTTAAATTCCAGAACACATGCACAGATCATGTCCTCCAAAATCAATTTTTCCCACTCAATCTGACCATCTTTAGGAAGATGGTACACCGTGCTCCTATTGATATGTGACCCCATGGACACTTATTGGACATCTGAAAACCGATAAGTGAAAAGAGGGTCTATATCTAAGTCAACTTCTGATGGCACGCCATGGAGTAACGCCCCTATTGAATATACAAATAGTCCAAATCATCCACATTAGATGTATCTCTAATAAGAATGAAGTGGGATTATTTGGTCAGAGAATCATTAACCACCCGAATTGAATTATTACCCTGAGCAGTACGAGGTAATCCAACAACATGTCAACCTCATCCCACATATAGGTAATAATGGGTAATGGATTGAGCTAACAGGAGGGCATTTGATTCACTACTTTCACCTGTTGGCATGTATAGCATCTCAAAACGAAGTCCTCGATGTCTCGTTTCATACCAGGCCACTAGAACAACTGAAATACATCATTATACATTTTTCTAGGACTCGGATATATATCCCAATGAGACTGATGTATATCCTCCTCCACCACCTTCTATAGGGATAACAACAATACTAAAATTGGCCATGAATCATTAGATGCCCTTGGGAGACAACAGCCAATCAGATGACCTCTCCCTACCATGATGAAACTACCTCAGATGCTGACAATTCTCATAACTAGGAATCTTCTGTTGAATTAGCTCCAATAGAGAAGGTGTCAACAAAAATATCCCCAAGAGTGCTCCCCCATTTTGCTACTTGGTGTCCACATGCATCTGAGTAAAGTGTGACATCTTATTCCACTCATCATTGGACTTCTTCAAAGCCTTCCCTGATACTCATCTACTGAAGGCTTCGAACACCACGTTACCCTTGTGTGGGGTATAGACAAGGTCGAATTCAAATCCCTAAAAGTAATATAACCAATTTTATTTCCTATGATTGAGGTCCATCTGCGAGAAGATATATGCCATCATTTTGTGATTAGAGTAGACGAAAAACGTCTCCCTAAAGAAGTAGTGATGCCATGTCTTCAAAGAATGCACCACCACTACAAAATTCAATTCAGGGGTAGGGTAATTATTTTTGTGTTTTCAGAGTTTGTGAGATCTATATTCCACCTCATGATCATCCTGCATAAGCATGAACCTAAGACCCATACCTAAATCATCATAAAAGACCACATAACCCTTCCCGGACTCATGAAAAACCCACATGGGGGCGGTACTGAACCACCAATTAATCTCATTGAAGGATGACTGTAATTTTAGGACACATAAAAACATCACCCCTTTTTTGGTGAGCATGGTTATTGGTGAAGCAATCCAAGATAAATCGTAAAAGAATCGCCTGAAATAATCTGCCAGGCTAAGTAAACTCCTTATATTGAACACATTCTTTGGTTGTTCCCATGACATGACACCACTAATATTCTAGGGGTCCACTAAAACCCCCTATTCTAAGATTAGATTCCATAAATACTTTTTCTCCTTGATCTTGAAAGTACACTTGGACTAATTTTCATAGAGGAAGTGATCTAAAAAATGTTCCCAATAGGATCATCAAGTGATGTTCGTGTTCCTCCTCAGAGCCAGAGTATACTTGAATGTCATCCACAAACACCACTATGAAGGAATCAAGGTACTGGTGGAAAAAACTACTCATGAGTTTCATAAAGACCGTTGGATCATTGGTCAATCTAAAGGGCATAACTAAATACTCAATGTGGTTGTACCTACCTCAGAAGGCTATCTTCAGTATATTGTCCTCTTTCAACCAGAGTTGATGGTATCGCAAATGCAAGTCTATTTTTGAAAAACGCATCCCCCCTTTAACTTATCAAATAAATCATCTAATATGGAAAAATGGTTTTTCTCTTTATAGTTACCTTATACAGCTTCCGATAGTCAAAACACAACCAGAGGGATCCATCAACCTTCTTCGCAATCAACACATAAGCGACCGAAGAAGAGATGCTATGGTGAATGAATCCTTTGAATTATAATTCTTAACAATATATATTTAACTCAATTAGTGCAGTGGGGGCCATAAGATATGAGTTAATAGATATCAGCTATGATCCATAGACTGGATCAAGCATGAACTCCACATCCCACTCCAATGGAAAACCTAAAAAATCATCTAGGAATACCATGGAAAACACATTCACTACATGAGGTAGAGAATCTTCAGGGTCAAACCATTATTCCATAGTGAGAGAAATAATATCTGGAATATAAAACATACAATATTTTGGAGTGGAGGTCATGTATGACACAAATGAGGATCCTATTCTCCACGAAAAACATGACGACTCCCATCTGGTTCCGTAAAACTATCCCACCTTCTATAGCTATTGATATATTCATGGATGTGTACTATACAATCCATAACAATTATTATTTCAAACATTTTCATATGTAAGATCGTGTGTTCCCACTCCCTATCAACACCTGACATGGAAAGAGCACACGGTAGCCACATGAAACCCTACTATTTCTTTCCCAGTGGTGTCACTAACACCATCGCAAACGACAAAAACTCATTCGGAAAATTCAGTGAGTCCACAACACAGGTAGAAAATAACGAAATAGAGGCAGTGATATAAATATGATAAGAAACAATAGAATATGCTATCAGAGTGGTACCTCGAACTGTGGACGATCCTGCCTCAGACCCTACTGGTGAAAAATCCACTACATGGAGATGTCTTGTCTCTTTATAAGGATGACCGCTAGTCTGTATCTATTCCCTAAAATGGATCTGTCTAGAAGATGACACATCCCTTCCACCATATCCACTAAATCGGGATCCCCCCGTCCTCGATGGCTCTGACTGTGCTGGAAATCCTCTTGATGCCATTGACCTAGCCCCACTCTGAAGTCGGTGTGCCACACTCCAAAAGCACTAAAATGACCCAAACCTCCACATTCTAAATAGGACATCAGTGGATTTTTACATGTAGGATGGATGATCTTCTAACTCCCACACTGGTGGAAGATGGCCTTTCTCTCATCAGATTCCATAGATGAAAACTGCCTGGAAGAGCGACCTAAACTGCCACCTCCCCAAATCACCTGATCCCCCTGCTTCCTTTTCTTCTCAAAAGAGCTACCATTTACCACTAAGGATACAGACCTAGAGAAACCAAACCTACCTTTATGGTTAATCTATACTATTCATGACTGGTCAACAACTTCTTTTGATGTCCTTATCTTGAAGAAGAAAAACCGGGAGTATATATCCGGTCACGAGACTTTCCCAAACCTATGGGACTTAGCTTGTTCATTCAAGATGATGTCAGAAGCATATTGAACTGGATGAGTGAAATTGTTGGATTACTCCATGACATAACGATTCCCCTAACCATGATCAATGCACTCTCGGGACGTGGCATATTCAAAGACCTCGTGTATGTACTTTTCATTGAATATGGCCTTGAAATCTCCCCAGCGCATCATCCCATTTTCCCCAGTTTTAAGTACAGACTCACACCACTTGTGGTTGGGTCCCTCAAACAAAATGGAGGAAAATTTCTCCCTATGATCCTCGAGTGTATCTAGGAATCCAAACATTCACTTGACCTTCGCGAGCAATTCCCCTTCTTCTTGGGGTTCTACGCTGCCTTAAAAACTAGGAGGTTGGGTTTTTAGATACTCTATAACATTATCTTTTCAAGTAACCATATCTTCTACCCTAATAGAAATATAAATAGGGTTTGGTCCATGTTCATGATCTTGAACAACACCAACCATAGCCTTGACTACTGTCTGATCAATCGGGGTGGGAAAACTCTCTATGTCTGCCTCGAATTGGCGCATGGGGGCTTTCTGGGGAGGCAAGTTTCTACAAAATGAAAAAATTACAAAATAAAAGTAAAATTATTAATTTCTAGGATTTTAATCAAATACAATAAATATTTTTAATATAAACACATTACTTTAATAAAATAGAAAATATTCCACCCCCCTGATGTCCACCAGCGTTCTGCAGCCCACAAGACTCAACTAGAAGTGAAGTAAATTAGAAAATTCCAAAATACCATACTAACTCTAGGTTATCCGTGAGAGGTGTGTTCCAGGAAACCTACTCGAAACCAGAACACCAATCTCTGATACTTATAGATACATTCTATCTCAACTCATCCCAACATTGTAATGTGACTCAATAACATTTTTATCCTTTGAGACCCTTTTGTCATGAACCAAAAATTTTCTCCACTAATACCGGCACCAAATCCATCCCATGAAAAGTCTTAAAGGGTATTCCCTATCCCCACATGCTAAAACAAGTGATCAGGTATCAATAAATTCTATTTTGGAACTATTTACTAGAGTATAAAAGTAGAAAACATTAAAAAAATCAATAATATGAATCAGAAATTTTCAAGAAAAAAATGAATTAACAGAAACCATATGAGAATACATGTATTTAAATAAAGTAAAAAATTTCTAAGAATAATAAAAACATCCAAAAATCATCCACAAGGAAACCACATGACAATGGGTTATCACCCACGAGCCATCTCCACAACACTGCACCATTTGAGGGGATTAACAACTTGATCCGCCTTCACTCGAGGCTTTGACATTACCTAAGTGAATCATAATAAATAATACTTACACCAAAGAGGAGTAAGTATGGTGTGATCCTATGAACAATAATATACCACCTAATTATTCCCAAGAGTATGTAGTATAAGGTGAAAAGAATGCAGTTTTAATATGTAATAAAAAGCTGTGATAAATTCAAAGAAATGCAACATTCAGCTGTAAAAAGTCACAAAAATAAAACATTTAGAATTCTAAAAAATTTAAATAAGTCATGTTAGATACTATAATTTACAGCCATACACACCCATTAACAAGGTTAAATACTACCAATCCAATGAGCACCAAAACCAGGAACACCCATAAAAACTAGACAGTCTCGGGGCCTATGTACCTCCTACCTTAGTGAAAAATATCCATGTCACAATCCATTATCGAGAACGGGCCACTAGTAGGGAACATACCTATAACCTGGTAGTCCCAAAACATCATAAACATAGTTTAGTTAGAGTTTTTGTTATCCAAAATGGAATGTGAAAAAGGGACAAAACCCATATGGATCACTATCGTACAAGTATATATCAGACATCCTAGGTACCAGGGCATCCCCCTTTGTGCTAAAACTATTTCACTCTTATAAATAAATCCATTTTCAAATAAATACAGCACTACTTGTCACATACGAAACATACATTAGCTATAAACACTTACTGCTTTGTAAAACACACATTAAAACATATAGATTTTTTATAAAACAACTTTATAAAATCCAACAATATTATCCAGAAAAAAATCCCATTAAAACCCCAATTTGAACACCATGTGTAGGCTCACATTCATGAAAACAGAATTTTTAGCACCCAAAACATTTCCATGAACCCATTACGTGAGTTACAAAACAACCCCAATATGCATATCACAAAATAGCAATGTGATACACCCAATTTGACACCAAATTTGTACCAAAAAATCATTTTCAAAACAAATATCGCAAAAATTGGATTTAGTAGCAACAACCAAAGGATATGAACACTAAAAATTGATTTCAATCCACAATAAGTTTCAATAAGATCAACTATGTAGTTTTAGTGAAGCCCCAAATGAACCAATAAAATATTTCTATGAAAAACCCCTAATTTCAAAAAAATGTCACCTAATGATCATTTACATTACAAATACCACTAAAACAAATTTTTAAAACAATAATAAATTGAGATAAAAATTAAAATATCATAAAAAATAAATCTATGTCACAAGGATTTCATACACATGGAATTACATACCAAAATTGTATAATCCTTGAATCCTTTGTGAAAAAATCAATCCCACCACCACCGCCCCTCATGAAAGGTACACCAAGCCTAAAATCAAAAGAATGGTCCAAGAAAATACAATGTTAAACCCAAGGTTTGAATCCCTACCTAATGGTCATTTGGGACATCATGGAAAAAGGAAGAAACTTCTTAAAAAGGGGATGCAATAAGAGGGGAATCACTTACTTGAGATTACGTGAAGGTCCTCCACCAAACCCCCTTAAAAATAAAGTTCCAAGGTGGGTTTTAGTTTCTTGGAAGGATGAAATGGATGAAAGAGTTGAATTATGGAATAAAGGATCGAGTTTGGATACATCCTAGGAGGGAAAATGAGTTATTTAAAACAATTGTTTGACCTGGATATGGTCGCACAATTTTTCAAAATGTGTACCTAAATCGTGCATCCTCCATTCTCCCCTCAATACATCTCCAAACGCCAACATATTTGTGGGATATTGGTGGACATATGGGCTATGTCTAGATAGAAACATATAAAATATATGTACCTTTAGTGATGAACATGGGTGTGAGAGACACCTGTATAGTTGTCATCATAAACAATTAATTAACAATTCACTGTCTTCTTACCCATTGGTACTATTTCTTATATGTTATGAATTAATCATATTATAAGTAATTAATTAATTGAAATTAAAGAAATATTAAATTGATAGATTTTAGTCATGTTCTAATATAACCACCCTTGAGGTCTACTGACTACGTTAATCAAATGAGGAAACTTAATAGTGATAAATGGTGTGTGAATGAAAAGATTATACACATGGAATTCATTATTTGTAAATGATTTTTGTTAATATTATTTTCAAGATTACAATTTAAAATTTATAGTTCAATGATTTTAGTGTCTTGGATGAACATATATCTTATGATTAAATGTTAAAATGATTATATAAAAAAGGATCAACTACACCATGAGGGATGCTTGTAGACACATTTTAGAATATCAAATTAAGGTCTCTCAAGGAACGATTATTTCCATATATTTCATGATGACTAAAGAGAGCAATAGTAGGTTCATCAGTTATGTCATGTAAACCCACCTTATCCAAGGTTTTTGTCTTAGTATTCAAATCACATGGGTTTCTAAGAATTTGTTTCCACACCCATATGATTCGGTGGGTGGGTATCACCCATCGTTATTAATTAGTCATTATATATGTAATGATGCCAAATATTTATTATGATTCATGGGAATGTATCTTATACATGTGTTAAATATGATCCTCGAGCAAGGTGACCCTTATTTATTTTAATGTGAATCTTATAATTATTATGAGTAGTATTATGAATGCAAGCATGAGTTACACCTCAGATTTGAGATAATACTATATATCCATAAATATGGGTATTAATATTACTAACTAAATAATGAAAATATAAGTGTAAATATATATGTATATATATTATAGATTGTGTCTAAGCATGAATGATCATATAGGTGTCATTAAGGAACATGATTAAAAATTGTAAATATTTTTTATTTATTTGTAGTGAAATGATTATACCTATATTATTTTTTATTTAATATTCCATGCTTATATAATTCATTATACATTGTTGGTGGTGGAATGTTCTTTATATATCACACACTTCTCAGGTCAATAGTTCAATGTGGTACCCAAGCAGGCCTCATGTTTATATGTCTGTGGATTATTGTGGGTGCTACATATCGTACATGGGATATTTTAAGCACATGCCTATGTAAGTAAATTTGATTCATGTGGAGATAAACCCTGTGTATTTTTACTCAATTTTTATTGTTCATATATTTTATTATATCTAATGAATGTATAGTTCCTACATTTGGGTTTTTATCATCTCATGGAAATTCATGCATGGTTTTATTTTTATGTGACAATGTTCATTCAATCTATTATATTCTTCCAATATTTTTCATTTAACATCAATTATTCTTGTGTTATTTGTCAATTTATTATATAGATCAAAAAATTCTATTATACACGGATTATGGGGCTATATTCTATCCACCATACAACCATTAGAACCTAAATTCTATTAAAAACCTATATCTTTTGAGGTGGCACACTAGTGGTCATGTGGAGATTATTCAGGCTATTTCTTAATATGCCAGTCAGACCATATAATTTAAATGTGGTATCAGAGACATTATTTTCTGTTGGCTAATAGTTGTCTAATTTTTTATCGGAGAATATTAATTTTTTAGTTTAGGGTAAATAACCATGTTTGGATGTTATCAGAACATACATGGGGAGAAGTTCATGTTTCTCGGGATGTGATTTTTTTTCTTGATACTCATTATTATAGTCCACTATAATTTCTCCTTGAGTGGTTGGTGAAAGTTTTTTTATCATTGATTTATGAGAGTTATAATATTTTTTTGGCCCAACATGGAAATGATGTATCATTACATGTATCATTTTAAGAACATAGAGATTTATATTCCATTCATCTCTCATTCAATATAGGTTTCATTAATAGATATAATGATGTAGTGGAATGTTCTTTGACTTCTATTCCATTCATTTATGACATAAATAACTTGATTTTTACACTATAAATTCTTGTGATTTTTGTACGATGTCACCGAATTTATATATCATTTTTAAATGCTTAACATGAATAGGAAATTTATTAACATGTTTTCTTATAATTATCACTTGGGTAGTATACCCTGTTATTATTTTGATATACATTTGGTTATTAAATATTCAATGTCAATGTAAATGGTGATTTACCATATATATTGATTATGGGACCTTATGTAACAATAACATCTTCTTTGAGAAATTATCTATTAGTTTCATGGGAAAAAAAATATTTACTGTAATCAAATTGGATCCAATTTTCAATTAATAAATTTTATAGGTGATTTATAAATGGAAAACAGTTACCCATAAAATCAATACATCACATACAATCTTGTTATACCTTGATACCACTTTATAAATATAAAATATATTAAATTTTTTCTTTTAAAGTAATTACATTCATTGTAATGACTTGTATCTTTATATCATGGGCATGAATATCTAAATAGATAAATTACTAAATTATCAAATGGATCCTAGTAGTACAATTAGGCAATGTTTCATATAATATTATTCAATATGGGTGTTTTGAAAATTTCTATTTAATTCAACTACTATGATTTATGCTCCCATATTTTGTACGGATATATCCCTGTAGGTATCCTTTATTTTTTATGCCTTAGTACTTAATCCCAAGGGGATATACTTTTGTTATATATGGATGGTTATGTAATTTTTCAACAACACCTTATATGGATTCTCATAAATAATAATGATTGATTTTATCTTGAGGATCCCCAAATTAATTTATAGCAGACCTATAATCTAGTTTTGAGCTATGTATTTATGGGGCCTCTTTAATATAAAATTCCAATTACAACCTAAATTTAATTTTCCTCTATAGTTTGGGGAAAAATTCATTAACTAATACCAATTGTGAGACCATTATGTATAAAACATTATTAATGGATATTTGTGATAAATTAAATAATTATGGTATCATATCTGTTAAATAGTAAATTCGTAAAACCTTTATAGATAATAAATGTTTATATTCCATCATTAATTAACTAAATTAATTCTCAATGTATTGTTTTTATTATAACATTAACATGAATATTAATTTATGAAATGAAATTATTAAGGATTAAATGGAAATTACTGTAATTCCTCCAAACGGATCCTTATATGGTTTTAATAGTATGACCCTTTAAATAAAAGATGTTTTGATAATTTTTTAAGCATTACATAGAATAAGAATACAATCAATTCTAATATTCCATTGTAACATTTCATAGTTGGGTTAAAACTAAAGGATATTTAGTAGATATTAAATGATATTTTACATTGTGTATCAAGATTCAATATTTGATATACGATATTTCCATAAGAGGCTAGCCAATTGTATAAAGAACTATTTATATTTAAAACCATTGTTAGATTCTAAGGAATCGTTTCAGACATGTGGTGTTTTTTGTTGTAATTGTACCTCATAAGAATATGAGTTTCTAAAGTTAATACCATGATGTATGAGATGTTGTGTTATCTATTTATCAATGTTACATGCATGAAAATCAATAAATTCTTGGTTTTAGTGGGTTATATATTTCTAGGAAATTCTCTATCCATTAGTAGTTTGTCGTACCCCTCTTCCTTTTTAATGGATGTCTTCAGAGGTCATTAGTTGGGTTGTATTCATATTTTGTAGTATGTCTCCTAGATAGTTTATTTCATGGAATACCAGATACTAGGATGCAAAGGTTTAAAGTAGCATTAATTGATTCATAGTTGTGAAAATCATCCTCTGAATCCTTGATGTAGAATTCATTGATAAATGCAGTACCTGTTGATTTTCAAAAATGATAAAATGAAATGTCTGATTTCACTGTTTATCATTAGGGATTTGAGATATTACCCATTCATTGTAGATAACCAAATCATTACATAAAAAATAATTAAATTTCTTTTTCATAATACTTAATACATAATAAAAACATATTCCCAAAGACCATAATATTTTCATTTCTTTGGAAACACAGAACAAAATCATCTAGTCACAGTGAATGTTATTCAACATCTCCCATAAATATCTCCCCCTTTATTTTTCTCACCATAAACCATTCATTATATCCTGGGTAATATAAAAGAAAAAAAGGGAGAGCTCAAATTCTTAGTAAGGGTAAACATGGAGAACATAAAACAATAAAGAAAAATTTGAACGTAATGACAGAAATATATAACATCAAATTCGTAAGTAATTACATTAATCATGGTAGAAAATAATCCATAGATAATAAATGTACAATAATAATGATAAAATATCATGGAAATAAAACATGTAATTGTGGAAAACCATTAATCACATGATATGATTTCCATAGTAGCCATAGGATTGCTGCAATGACCATCATAGTGGACTAAGTCCATTACTGAACTGAGTTTACTTTCCTTTCCAGCCCTATAATACTGAACCAGATTTACTTTCTATTCCATCCATGTCTATATAATGAGATATAAATCTTTCACTAATGAATTTTACGGAGATATAGGTCCCACCCATTATATAATGAAATAATTCATTCATGTGGCACAAAATAAACATAAATCATTCATAATAACCCAATGAATAAAATGGGTTTCATATACATTATCCCATCATAACATAATCCATATAAAACAATGGATATAATTTCATCATAAAAAAAATAAATAGGTAAATTACAGGGAAATTATACATGAAACATATCCATATTAAAGAATTATATCATAGATGTAAAATAGTTTTGGTAAAATATTTGAAAGGAATTCTTGAGGAAAATATCATTTCTTCATCAAAATCATTTAATTTTCTAAAAATTCTTTGCAAAGTTAAATGAAAATAATTCTATGAAAATAATCATGAAATATTAGAGAGGATGATCCATGGAAACAGTGAATTATGAAACTATAAATATCTGTTCATGTTTTATAAGGTTAAAAAATGTTCTCCTCATAATTTTTCCAGAAAAGTCAAACAGTACCTCGTATGATAAACAAAAGAAAGATTAATTCCATACAATGAGGTAAAATTCAACATGGGGAAAATGACTTTAAAACAAAATTTTAATAATAGTAATAAAAATTGAAAATAGTTTTAGAAGACATGGACATTGAAGACCAATATAACCCTAGTAAATACTTATGAATAAACAATCTCAGATAGAGACGAGATTGGAAAAGATACTCATTACCTTAGGTCCAATTCCTTTCATATGTGTATGAAACTCCTGTATAGTGGGGTTAAAAAATATTATAAACTTATAACAGAAACATAATAATATTAATTATATCATATATGATTCACCAATGACTTTATATTTCTTGTTCATTTGTCAATTACATGTTAAATAATTGTTTTGGGTAAAATCGATTCATTTATCATACTTGTTTTGACTTGTAATTTTTCATATGTTTACTTAGATCATGATTAATTACATCCATAATGTAAAACATTATTTATATAGCACATATATTCAATATATAAATATGTATAATAGATTGATAAATGGATTGAAATACACCGTTCATGGAGACGGTAGGTCGTACGTACCCATGAATGTTATTTTCGTTTCCTTATAAAATTAAATGGAAGTAAATGACATATATATATATATTATGTAGCATTATTATTTCATATATTTCATGATTATTTATTATATATACTTTATAATCATTATTTAATGGTTAACATAGTGAATGAATCTCATCACGTCGTGGAGACATTAAGCCGTACATACGTACTAGCAAAAATATCATTCCCGTGATTGTGGAACTGTATTGAAGTGAAGATAGTATAACATTTCAGAATTAATATCACTTTATAATAATGATATATAGTTATTTTATCTATTATTATCCCCAAACAAGTACGTTTGGTTATGAAAAAGAGATTACACCACGATGTGGAGATGATAGGTCATACGTACGCAAGCGTGGTGATTGCATTTTTTCATAGGATGGATAGAAGATATAATTTGGTTGTTTCATATTCATAATAAATTATCAGTATAAAAGTGATATTTGAGTTGTTAAATAATAATAAAACAAATCATATATAGGAAGTATAATAATAAATAAGATTGAAAGAATCAGTAAAGGATATTACCTCTTCTTAAATGTGCCACTTCTAAACCTCCTCTTAGGGAACTATGGTTGGTATATGAAGAAGTGCATGACCTCATATTTGTATCTAGGGAAGTTCATAAGACAAATGGGAAGGGTTTGGACGAGTTTGAAAGCTCAAAATGGTGTGAAGAGGAGAGGGAGGAGGTTCCCTTTTATAAGAGAGGAGAGGGTCACTTTAGGAAACTCTCAAAAATATTATTTTATAATAAAATAAACGCCAACATAAAAACCACCAAAATAACTCAAAACTGAAGATGATATGAGATAGGGTGGTAATATTATCAACTAATAAAATTTAGACATTTTTTATATTTATTTCAAACCTTATAATTTTGGTTTATCCTTATTTAATCTATTTGATTTTATTTTTTGTAATAATATTCTAAATTTTAAATTGTAATAAATACTTAATTATGTGTTCTTAATTTTCCATAATTAGATAAATTATGAAATATTAGACCATATAATTTTAAATTTGTAATTTTTAAATATTTTTGTGATTTTTATACAATTTAATAAAATGATATTTTTATAAAATACCAATTGGGTCAATTTTGACACTATTCGATTATTTGAATTTAAATAAAATTCACCCCAAAGATATGTTCGAAACAAAATATTTAATAGATTTATAACATGTTAATTTTTTTTATAAAATTATTAAATAACATTAATTATTTAATATAATATTTATTTTAATATTTTTCAAACCCTTTATTTGATATTTTCTTTAATAAAATTATTACTAAATAATTTTTGTATAATTATTTAATATAAATTTTTGTTAAAAAAAAAATTAAAATAAAATACTATTATTAAGATAAATCTAATATATTTCAATAATAACACTTTTAGTCAAATTTATCTCCTATAACAACCAGCTTTTAAAATGTTGTCTTCATTAAATTATAAAGGTGAAAATTTTAACATCATTTAAAGTAATATAATTTAAATGTCATTATCTAATTTATAAGGCCAAAAATGGTCCACAGGTAGACCCTTGTTTTATTATGGTTTAGATATACTCGACTAATATGTTTTGGTCATGTTTTTGGTCCTTTTGATGGGTATTATTATTTTAATAAAAACAATATTATTGATTTTTCAATAATTAAATAATTTTTTCATGATTTCTGTATAAGGTTTTAATGTAATTATATATTACATAAAAATTAAAAATATATTACCATGAAGAATAAAAAAAAATTATCTTTCAAATGAGTATTTATAATGGAATTTATATTCTATATAACCTTATATTAAAAATAATTTAATTAATTACGTTTGAGTGAGACATATTTTTGTTTCCTTTAATAAAATAAATTGAAGGACTTAATCTCATCCAATTTGGTTGCAATACATTCCATTTCAACTCAAGTATGTTTTAGAGAAAAATATAATAAACCCATGACATCGGGAAAAGTGTTAGTGTAATTTTATAACATTATTTTTACACTTGATAACCTAATTTACCTTTACCTGTGGTAAATAAAATATACGGTAGTTACTATTCAAAATGCCTAAAAATAAAATTTATCTATTTACACAATTTTAAAATCTGGATTAAAAATATGGAAACCATTTTTACAAATTCAAAACAAACAAGATGTCGTGATTAATTTAAAATTAATCCCGTTGTGGAAAAAATGTGTTTTTATTTAAATCTTTGCAAAAGATTGAAATGCTTTTAACTATGAATTCATTGTAAAATTAATGATAATGACATAAATTATATTAAATGGTAAAAATAAATTATAATTATACTTTAAAAAAATTAAATATTATAGTTTTTCTATATAGATTATCTTGATGATAAATGTTGTTTTTAATTAAAATGTAGAGTATTTTTATTATTCATCAAATTATTAAAGTTAACATAAAAATATTTAAAAAATTATCCCAATAAATTTTTATATCCTTATTGCAATGAATAAGTTTTTTTTTTCAAATTTAACTTATAAACGTGTCAAAAACTAGATTTAATTTGGGTGTTCCATCAAAAAGTGGCAAAACTACATTTTATGAAAAATATTTATTATACACAAAAATTTATTTTGTTCTCATACCATGTTCTAGAATATGTGTATGATGAATGATAATGTTATAAAATTTAAAATGTGATTAATACTACTCATTATGTCTAGTTCATAATAATATTATAAAAATATGTCTTTGTTTATTGAAACACAGTATTGCGTACAACACAGGTTATTGAGGATGGTCACTCTTGCATGAAACACCAGAAAATAATATTGTTTCGTATACTAAAAGCTAATATGGTGTTGTTTATAGCACATGATAATCTTTGTGTAGAGTAAAAAATAAGACATAAAATAATGTAAAATGAATATTTCTCATAGAATCTCGGGTTGTTATATTTTCCCCCCTTAAAATGAATTTCACCCTCAAAATTCTTCAGGGTTATAAATTACTACTTGAAAGTTTCTTTCATAGAAACCCACACCGTAAAAAGGAATACTAAACATAATTTTAAAAGTAAAGTTAGAATCACTGTGGTCACCCAATGTAACTCAGCACTAGATTTCCACATAATAGAATATTGGAGAAAATATGGATATAGAAGAGAAATCTAACCATCATGTTCTGATTAAGAATGGTAGAGAACATGGCTAGGAAAAATTCAACAATATCAAAGACATAAATGTGTGACGATCTAAGTTACCATATGATTCATACAATATGGGGGTACTAGGAAAACATTTTCATTTTTCAAGATCATTTCCCTAAAGTTGATTACTTTTTTCATAAGGATAAATACATGCTTGATTTCGATGTAATATCTTCATTGGTCATTCCATGAACAATTTCAAAATCATCTCTTATTTAAAGAAATGAAGTTGAATTTTTCATTCATGAATTATTAGAAGATCATGCAATATAATGATAGGTCATTTTATCAGTCTTAATAACAAAAAAAAGGTAAGCATATTATATTAATTATACATTAGTCCATCTATGGTGGGGTTAATCGTATATGGTTAAAAAAATGGAGTTACACTTCATCTGTCATACCATTTAATAAAAAAAAATCTACAAATGAGGGACTTTTTATAGGCTTGTGGTAGGTAAAAAAGGTCTTTCGCACTTCGGTTGTGTGTTTGATTCCCATAGATTTTCCTGACACAACAGGTTGTCACCCATCCTGTGAGTTTTCCTTTTTCTAAAACTATAATATTATAACATTCTAGAAATAATATCAAAAAGTTCATGACTTAAACAACACTATCTGATGTCCCACATAATTCATTCAAATATGTATGCTTATCCAAAATACATTTGTCTGATCTCTTAGTATAAAGGCAATGATTACTAGAGAGGTCATCTACCAATAATGTGAATACCACCATTTATCCCCCATATATTATAAGATATATCTTGTTGGTCACATTGTAAAAATGTGAATACATTAATCAGGTATTCTATTGAAAGATGAATTACCATAGAACCTTACTGATAACATGAATACTGTCAAAAGTTAACTCTTTACATGTACGAAAATATGAAAATTTATATATACTCAAACCAAGATATCACTTTTTCCTTATATCAGTCATTATCTTATTAATACTATCATACATATTATTTTCTCATTATCCCTTCATTATGCACATATCATCTATTTTCCAAAAATATTTCAATCACTTTTCATGGTTCCAGGTACCATACAATTATTGAAAACCAATACATAGATATTCTAATATTCCATGATATTATAAATGATATTCCACGACAATATTTTGGAATCTCATTACATAAACACTTAATCATTCCACAACGTCATTATCATATTCGAAATCACCAATTGTGATCACATGTGACTTCCCTTTGTCTTTTCCTTAAGAAGTAGTTGTTTTTTATCATCATTAACCCTTGTATGAGGGTAATGGTTATAATAATGCCCCATTTCCTTACACATGTAGCATTTAAGTGTTGGTGCTGCGTTCTCTATAGTATTTTCTCTGTTCACATCATTACCTACCTTTTCCCATTAATTCGACACTCAGATACACGATGACTTTCTTTTCAACACTTAAAACATTATCTTGGCCATTTTATGAAAATCTCCTATATACTTCTTTCCACACATTGAGCATAACGAATCATTCATCATCTTTACTCCATTGTATTAAGATTTTTCCTTGAACTCCATGTTTGATTTATTGTCAAAACCACGAGATTGATTTGTAACACCAACTTACAGTTCATCCTTGATAGCACAATTTACAATTTTTTCATGGCTACTAAAGTCTCATATAGATATTGACATTCAAAGACATGCATTTAAGCCACTAAAGAATCTATCATCATTTATTTTAGGTTGGATGATAAAGCTAGATGCATAACTTGCAGGATTTGTAAAATTCAACTTGTATATACCAACACATACATCACACTTTTCTTAAGCTCATGTAACTACTTTTCCATCTGTGATCAAAGAATACTAGGGACGTACTTATTGAAAAACAAGTTCTTGAACTAATCCCATTCCATGGAGTCAATTTCATCATTGAGAATTGTATTCTTAATTAGAGTCCACCACTGGTCTGCTTCACCTTCTAAATGGTAGACAATAAAAGTTACATTTTCATGTTCTGAATAGATAATGATGAAAAATATATTTTCAATGGTACTGATCCATTATTAATAAATAAGTGGATCAGAAGACCCATTAAATTAAGGTGGACGTTTTCTCAAGAAGGACTCAATAGAATATTGTTCCCTTATCTACTCATTTGGATGTTTAAAATGATTCATATCATGTGTAAGTATAGAAATAATATTTTTTCACACTATCTCCCTTATGATTGGTTTCTTTAGGAGGAATATAATTTCATTTTCCATTCCATTGATCAACAAGGTTCCTTCAGGTTCCAGCCATCGTCTAAAACCCAAAAATAATAGTGTGAGAGGAAAAAATCATTCTAGGAGAACAACATAATAATGGGGGAGTACCTTCAATATATAACATCTTAGGTTTAATTCTAGGATCATTATCATCATTCAAGGACTATAACCTATACTCATACTTAACATTACGGACATCCCAAGACATGCCTCAGAAATATCTCTAGGGATCTCACTAAAATTTTCGCATCCTAGTTTCCATAGGCAAACTAAATCTTTTATCTAATAACAACTGTAGACACCCAATGATTTACATACATAGATATTACATTACTTTGCTTGAAAAATTAATACATAAAAAAATACTCCCAATAACCGTATTAGTTTTGTGACTTTGGATGCTCAGAACAAAATCTTCTAATCACGGTAAATAATCTTCAACATCTCCCATAAATATCATCCCCTTTTGTTGTTTTTATACATTAAACATTTCATTATATCATGGGAAAAAACATAAAAAGTATGAAATCAAATGCTCATTAAGTATAAACATATAGAACATAAAACAACCCATACAAATTTGAACAAAAAAGCAAAAAAATAACACATCAAAATCACATGTAATGAAAAAAATATAGGAAGACCATAAGGCATATATCATAAATGAACATTATCAAGGGAAAAAACATGTAATTATGGAAAACCATTAAGATAATTATATGATTTTAATAGTATCCAAAGCATTACTTCCAAGACTATCATAGTGGTCAAATTTCATTACTAAATCAGGTTTACATGTCATTCCAACCCTGTAATACTGAATTAGATTTACATTTAGATCTTCTCATGTTTATCTCATGAGATATAAATTTTTACCCAATGCATCAGAGGGAGATATAGGTCACACCCGTCTCATAATGAAATCATTCGTTCGTGTGCCAAAAAATTAACATAAATCATTCATCATAACCTAGTGAATAAAATTGGATTCATATACATAATCTTATCGTTACATAATCCATATAAAACAATGGATATAACTTCATGATAAACAAAAAAACCATATAAATAATAGTTTCATTATAGATGAAACTTATCCATATTAATGAATTTCATCTTATATGGAAAATAGTATTGATAAAACACTTGAAATGAATTCTTGTGGAAAATATCCTTTCATCTACAAAATATTTTTATTTTCTCAAAATGTCATGAAAATTTAAAAGAAAATAGTTTTGTTGAAAATTATCATTAAATATTGTAGAAGAAGCTTCAAGTAAATATGATGTTATGAAAAATTAAAAATCATTTCATGCTGTATAATTTAAAAAAACGTTCCCCCTGTACTTTTGCTGAAAAGGTCAAAAAGTCCCTCATATTGTAAATAAAAGAAATATTCCTTGCAAACCATGTGGGAAAAGTTAAAAAAGGGAAAATGACTTTAAAGATACATGGAAAATTTGTAAACATTTTTTGAAACCCATTTCAGAAGAAATGGACATGAGTGATAAATATAACCCCAATAAATACTTACGAATAAAAATTATCGGATAGAAACGAGATTGGAAAAGTTACCCCTTACCTTAGGTCCAATTTCTTATGTATGTGTCTAAATATCCTATATTGTGGGGTTAAAAAATATTATAAACTTGTAACAGAACCATAATAATAATTATTATTTCATATATGATTCACTAATGTCTTTATATTTCATGTTTATTTCCCAATTCCCTGTTAAAGCAGCGTTTTGGTAAATTCATTTCATTTATCATACTTTTTTTTGACATGTATGTTTTCATTTGATTAATCAGATCATGATTAATTACTTCCACAATGAAATAAATGGTTGATATACCACATATTTTCAATATATAAATATATATAATCGATCAATAAATGGATTGAAATAAACTCTTCATGGAGGTGGTAGGTCGTACATACGCATGGACACTGTTTTCATATCCTTATTAAATTAAATGTAAGTAAATGAAATATATATATAAAAAAATCCATTAGAATTATTATGACATATAAGTCATTATTATTTATTATATATAATTTATAATCATTCCTGAATGGTTAACATAGAGAATGAATCTCATCGCGTCGTGGAGATGGTAAGTAGTACGTATGCACGAGCGACGATATCATTCCCTTTATTGTGGAACTGTATTGAATTGTATGGTGTATAATATTTCAGATTAAATGTCACTTTAAAATAATCAAATATAGTTATTTCTTTCCTTATTAAACCCATCAAAGTATGAATGTTATGAAAATCAGATTGCACTATGGCGTGGAGCCGGTAGGCCGTATGTATGCACGCATGGTGATTTCATTTTTCATAGGATCAATCAAATATGGAATATAGTTGTTTCATAATCATAATAACATATCATTATACATGTTATTATTGAGTTATTACCTAATAATGTGAAAACTTATATAGAGTAAGTAGAATTAGAAACAATTTTGAATGAATCGGAAAGCATATTACCTATTCTTCAACGCTACTTTTCAAAACATCCTCTTAAAGAACTAAAAATGGTATTTGAAGAAGTATGGGAACACTAATATGTCTCTAGAAAAGTTTATAAGAAAAATGGACAGGGTTTGGCCGAGTTTGAAAGCTCTAAATGGTTTGAGGGGGCGGGGGAGGAGGTTCCCTTTTATAAGAGATGAGAGGGGCACTTTAAGAAACTCTCAAAAATATTAATTTATTATCAAATAAAACCCCACATATAATCCTCCAAAATGACTCAACATCTATGATGAGATGAGATAGGGTGGTAATCTCATCAACCAATAAAATTTAGACATGATTGGAATTTTTTTTAAAGCTTATCATTTTTATTTATCCTTATTTAATCAATAAGATTTTATTTTACGTAGTAATTTTCTAAATTTTAAATTGTTATAAATACATAATTATGTGTTGTAATTTTTCCATAATTATATAAATTATGAGATTTTAGACCATATAATTTTCAATTTGTAATTTTTAAATATATTTGTTATTTTTAATCTAATTAATAATATGTTATTTTTATAAAATACCAATAGTGTCAATTTTGACACTATTCAATTATTTGAATTTAAATAAAATCCAAAAAGAATAAATGTTCAATAAATTTTTTTTAATACATTCATAAAATTCCATATTTATCTATAAAATTCATAGAGATAATTAATTAGTTCCTATGATATTAATTTTAATATTTTCAGAACCATTTATTTGATGTTTTTTGTAATAAAATAATTACTACAACATTTTTGTATAATTATTTAATATAATTATTTATTTCCTAAAAATTAAAAATAAAATATTATGATTAAGATAAATATCATAGATTTCGTAAGAACACTTTCAGTATAATTTACCTTCTAAATTATTTATTTTTCAAATTGTTATCTATATTAAATAATGAAGGTCACAACTTTGACATCATTTTAATAAAATAATATATATGTCATAATATATTTTATAATGCTCAAAATGGTTTGAAAGTAGACCCTTGGATTATTATGGTTTTGATATACTTGACCAATAAGGGTTGGTCATGTTTTTTTCTTTTTGATGTGTATTATTATTTTAATAAAATCTATATTATTGATTTACCACTAAATAAATATTTCCTTCATCATTAATGTATAAGCTATTAAGGAAAGTATATAATTCTTAAATATTACAAATAAATTACCATGATGAAGAAAAATAGTTCTTCATTCAAATGAGTATTTATAGTTGAATTTATATTCTGAATAACCCTAGATTAAAAAATTATGAATAAAGTTTGAGTGAGACATATTTCCCTTTAGTTTAAATAAAATAAATTAAAAGTATTAATCTCATCCACTTAGGTTCCAATACATTCCATTTCGACCCAAGTATGTTGTATAGAGAAATATATTCCACAAATGAAATAAAGTCATGTGTTACTGTAATTTTATAATATTATTTTTACCTATAATTAAATGATTTAACTTTATCTATTGTAAATAAAATTTACTGTAGTTACTATTTTTAATGCCTAAAAATAAAAGATAACTATTTAAACTATTTGAGCCTCCTGGTTCCAAATATATAATCAATTTTTTCAAATTAAAAACATATAAGATGCTCTAATTAATTTAAAATTAATCCCATTGATGAAAAATAACGGGTTTTTATTTAAAACATCGCAAAAGATGGTAATGTTTTTACCTATGAACTCAATGTAAAATTAATGATAATGACATAAATTATATTAAATGATAAAAATATATTATATTTATACTTTAAAAGCATTAAATATTATAATTTATCTATATATATTATCTTGATGTTAAATTTTGTTTTTAATTAAAATTTAGTGTATTGTTACTATTCATCAAAATATGAATGTTAATCGAAAAAAATCAAGAAATTATCCCAAGTAAATTTTTATATCCTTATTGCAATGAATAAGTTTATTTTGTCAAATTGAACTTCTAAAGGTGTTAAAAACTAGATTTAATGTGGGTGTTCCTTCAAAAGCTGGGAAAACTGCATTTTTTTAAGAAATCTTATTTTACCCAAAAAAATTATTTTGTTCTCATACCATGTTCAAGAATAAGTGTATGATGAATGATAATGTTATAAAATTCAAATTTTGGTTAATAATATTTATAATGGATAGTTCATAAAAATATTACAATAATATATTGTTGTTTAGTTGAACTCAATATTGCGTACAACACACACTATTGAGGATGCTCGCTCTTGCATGCAAAACAATCCAAGAAAAGTGTGGCATAGACTACAAGCTAATATAGTGTTGCATATATAGAAAGATATTCGTGGTGTATCTTACAACACAATATATCATAGAAATTAAAAATAATATTTCTCATAAATTCTCAGGGTGTTACATTCGTCTTATTACATCGATGAGGTATAATGTTTGAATTTCAAAATAGTATACAAATTGTTCATTCCACTCAGGTGCCTCGTCAATAGATTTCTTGGGAGATCAAATAAATCATGTCACAACCAACCCTCCAACACGACACATGGAAAAAAAGAATAACTATAGGTGTTATGAAGATATCTAAATAACTTCTAGTTCAATGATGGTGACAGTTTGAGATTTAGAGAATTAAGTAATCCAGACTACACATAATGTATATATAAATATAAAATGATATCACGTAAAAAATTTTGATTGATCATTTTTCCTTGTTTGATATGGTTTATATCTCATGAATCTCGAATATTATTTAAAATGTAGCTTTAGTTTTTTTCTAATAAATTGTTGTTGAAAACTATGATGTAAACTGTTTATTTTTAGTCTGAAGTAAGTTTTCTAGATGTTCAATTGGATTTTCTTCTACTTTTGATCACATGTGATAATTAGTCATGCACATGACGCATCACAGAAATTCATCTCTATTCATGCATATATGTATATATTTTCTATCACTTCTCATATCAACATGGGGGAGTCTGCAACATCATTTAATTGTAACAACAACGATTAGAATAGACTGGATCATCTACTCCTAGTACTACAAATTTTGACAGTAATAGTAATGAATATATATTGAGAAATTAAGGAAGAATAATTAGAATAATATTGAAAATTGAATTTGACAAAACAGATATTAGGGAAATATATTTCAAAATTAACCAAAACACAAGAGGTGTGTCATTTGAGTTGTGACACATTAGGTGGTGTCTACGGCTGGAGTTGTGACATTGTAATATTTTCTGGATCTAGTGCTCAAACATGGTATAAATGTATTGATCTAGTGGTGAGTAATGATCTGGTCATGTTTATGTTTGGAGAAATGTCAGGTTCTATCATTTAATGCGTCTGGTAGAGACATGTGTAGATAGTGAGCCATCCCATTACATACCTGATTTCATATCCTAGTGGTGATTTTTCCGTGATGGTGTGTCACGATTATGGTGATAAGATTTTATCTATTGAGACGTGTCTAGTGGTGATAATTTTTAATACATTGTATAATTTTCATCATAGTAGTGACTCATTTCTGATTTTGACTCATTCGTGGTGGTGATTTTTTGTTGATGATGTCTCACACTTTCATATATTTCCCCAATATATCACTTAAAAAAATTATAACAAAAAATTTAAACTCATTAATTATCATAGTAACCATTATTTTATGACCATTAAAATAATGAAGTAAAAAAATCTACAACATTTTGATGATATCTAATAGTCTAATTTTATATTCAGGGCATTATTAGGAAATCATGACATTAAAATTATAACACATTGTAGCAATATAAAATGTATTGATTGAAACAAGTAATTTATCAAGTTAAATTAAGGGTGTAGAGATATCACATAGGTTCAATGGAAGACGGAAACATATATGGAAGTATATAAGTAATAAAAATTAGTGAAGAAACAAATTCCATAATAGAGTTCTCCCAATTTTCGGATTATCAACATGTAAACAATAAAATAAGAAAATATTAGATTTAATAAAATTGAAAGTAAAAAAATAAAATATTAATCAGATAATTTCCATTGAAAATTTCATTTAGGGGACAAAAAAAATATTCAAAAAAATTTACACAAAAAATATTCCGATAAAAAAACACAATTTATAATGGTAAATGTTGCTTAGTTTGGGTTTATGGTTGAATATGAGCCTTCCACTTTTACAATAATTAGGAAAAATAAATGGTGATAGAATGTTGAGTAGGAGTAGCAGAACAAACAGTAGTGAGGGCAGAAGGAGGTCAATGATCTTGAAGGAGGATGGGTGTCAATTGTTTCATGATTTTCCTTGGAGGGAGAGAGCCATCTAACTCATATAAAATCAACCATCTAACTGCTCAATACATATTAAACTCAACAAGGGATTGTTAATAATTTAAAAAATATTCTTCCTCTATAATCGTTCCTTTATAGTGATTAAACACACATTCATGTGGAACTTTTAAATAAGCATCCCAATTCCTTGATGAAAAAAGTGATTCCATGAATTTTAACACTAAGTCACACCCAATACTATTCGTCCTTCTCAAATCCAATCTCCATATACATATAAACCTCATAAACCAAACTATGTCAAAAAAGTAACTGGGTTGAGGAGAATCAGTCCATTGATCCATAGTTCAGATCAATTTTCAGCACTAAATACCTTATTAGAAGTAGCTATTCTATTTTAAAATCATTTTTATGTGTTGAAATCCATTTTCCTAGATTTGAATATACTAGTACTATATTTTAATGATGATTTAAAACACTCTTATACTTCATTAAGAAACACAAATTTTTTGGTGATGACTCTAAATTTCATTTCACACTGGCCATGGATGTTGGCTTAGTTGGCACGGTTGAAGCCAAAAGGATGGTTTAAAAGATTAGAGCAAAATATCACATCTATCTTGAAAGAAAAATGGTGGGTGGAATGAGTGTGAATTGACTCTAAAAAAAGTGATTAATTTATCATTTTCTATTTCTATAGATCCAAAAAAAAATTATAAATATGGAAATATTTGAAAGAGAAATAAAATTTGAAGAAAAACAAACAAATTTAATAAACCATAATGTCTTTAAAACTAGATGTTTAAAAATTAGAATTTAAAATTAGAAAAAATGAAGGACAAATAAATTGTGTGAAAAAAAAACAAAGATAATTCCAATATTGATATGTAAAATTTTGAGGATTCCAACATCAATTTATACAATGGTGTGAGGTCAAATGGAGTCAAGTACACTGGTGGGAAATTCCCAAAGGTGAGACAATGATAATGATTTTCTATTATTAACCTTCTGACATTTACAATGACGAGACCCATAAAATTGAACTCAACCAAAATTAATCATACCAAAATCATGTTTATTGTAATTCATTCCATCAAAATTCAATTTCATAGAGAATTTATCTGACAGCCCATATTCATTACCAATGTATTCAAGACTAACATCACCCTTTTGAAAATGATCTCTCAAAATGTGATACCTTGGATAAATATGTTCTGTTATGGAATGTGATATAGTATTATAATAAATATTTTTTGGTCTTTTATTGAGATATTTTATAAGTACATGTCAAATTCAATATCCATAGTAAATAAAAGCATGTTTCATACAAAAAATGTGTGCACAACACCTACCTATAGCTATGTACTCTACGTTAGTAGTAGAAAATGAAACCATTTTTTTCTTATTGGTATAAGAAAATAGAGTCTTTCCTAAAAGGTGACATGTTCCAAAGGATCTTTTTTCTATTTAATTTATATCCTCCAAAATCAAAATCTAAATAACTCTCTAAATATAATTATTTTCCTCTTGGGTAAAATAATACTAAATTTGTTGTATGATTTAGGTATTGGGAAATTATTTTTATAGAAAAAATATATGACTATTTTGGATTATCATGAATACGAGAACACATACACATAAAAAATATTATATCTTGTTTGTTAGTTGTAAGATACAAAATATATATAATCATACATCATAGATTGGATTGATCCACTAGTTTTTATGTTTTTCATGATCTAGTTTATAGGTGGTACTCATAGAAGTATCTATACTCATAGTTCTATCCAAGTTATATCATTTTAAAAGTTTTTTAGTATTTTTAATTTTATTTGACATGATTCATACCTTATTTAGAAAATTTTGAAAACTAAGAGAGATTTTGAGTTCACCCATTAAACTGAATTAAAATTCTTTTTGAATCATTTTGAAAAAATATGTACATTAAAAATTATGTGATATCCAAAAATATTATAATATATATAAATTTGATCAACTAAAACTTTTTTGGAAGTCATTTTTTATTAAATTATATCATCAATTAAACCTTTTTAATTAAAATAGGGTTCAACCTATCATACCAAGCTCTTAATAAATGTTTTGAGTCATATAATGATTTTGGTCATTATAAAACCTGATTTTTAAAATGAGGATTTGAAAAATAGGGTGTTTTTTAAAAACATCATCAAATATATACCAATTCCAAAATAAACTCTTTACATCCATTTAATAAATTTTGAAATCTTGATAAGTTGGATAAAAAACAAATATTCTAATAGATTCAATTTTGGCAACTGGTAAGAATGTTTCTTTATAATCTACTCATTATTCATTACTATTACCTTCTCTAAATAGTCTAGCATTGATCAATTATACTGTTCTTGATTCATATACCTAGTTTATAATCACCAATTTAGTGCCTATAGTCTAAGTGTGTTTGGGTTCATCAAAAATATATCATACATTGTTTCATCCAATCATATTCAATTCATCTTGTATATCCATAACCAATAATTTATCATTTATTGAATCATTAATGTTCATTGGTTCTAGATGAGACAAAATTTATTATTGTTCATATTTATTTCTTATATAATCTTCAGTAATTATACTCCAAAATAGTACACAAAATACTATAACAAAGGGACCCCATAATTTTTTAACAATGTAGGGTTGGTCAATATATGTTTTCTTATGGTAATGGTTTCTAAATTATCTATATTTCCATCAAAATTTGATGATTTTATAACTATTTTATAGTAGAATCAACATGTTTTTTATTTATTACCATAATTGACAAATCAACCTCATAGTTTTCTAAATTGATCTTAGGATCATGTGGATCAATCTCATCATATTTGATGTGAACAAAATCTTCCCTAATATTGGTATTTTTATTGAAGACTCTATTGTCTCTAATAGAGGATGAATAAATTAGTAATTTTCTTCTCCACAATGTGAGAAAAATATTTCAAGATTATCCTTAGTGTTAAGAATGAATTCATTGCAACCAAATAACTAAAACTATATTTACCTATGTATTTTTCTATTCTAAATCTCATAAGGGTATTTTATAAGAAATTTATAATGAAAACACATTTGATTTCATAATAGGGTTATTTCTAATCATATTCCCAATAGAAGGAGAATTTTTTATATTCCCTTAGCATAGTACGAGATATCTCTTTATCTGTTCCATTCATTCTTTAAATAACCCCATTCTACAATGTTGTCCTTGGAGCATGGAAGTTATGATTTTATCCTATATTTGAGAAAAAATGATTCTAATTAATGATTTAAAAACTCATGACCATGATCACTTATTGGGGACATAATTTTAATTCCACTTTAGTTTTCTATAGATCTAGTATACTTCGTATAGTAAGAATATGATTCATTATAATGAGCTAGAAAACACAAAGGAATACCAATAAATTTCTTATAATAATATATATACATAGTTTTTATCATTTAGTCTAGAAAATCTAGATATTGAAAAAAAATCCATATGAACCAACTAAAGAGGTTTAATAGTTGAAACTTTTTTCCTTTGATTTTAATGAAATTTTGTGATGTTTCCCTTTCTAATAGAGGATAAAACCATTTTCTTTTCAGAACCCTTGTGTTAGTAGATCCTTGACCAATTCATTAATATTAATCTTATTTTATAAGTGAATATTATAGTCTTATAGTTTCATATTCTAAAGCCAATATGTTTTTTAAATGGCACTCAAGATGGAAGTATTTTGAGAAAATAATGAATTAAGATCAATAGAATTAACATTTTCATTCCATAAATTATTAAAAACTAATGATTCTATAGAATAAAAATTACTACATTAATTGTTCTCTAATATAAATTGAAAATAATCATAACATAATTTTGAGATTCTAAGACGGATATATTTGAAACCATAAAAATAGAACATTGTGAATCAAAAACAAAATCGTATTACCAATTTGGACCCGACTAATGAATTTCCCTTTAAAATTACCACCAATGATGATATTACAACAAAAATAATTTATTTGGATCCTGAAGTTAGAATCATATCCTATAATATGTCTTGGAAATAAAATTTCCATGTCCCATAGACATTTATTATATTTCAACAATAATATTTCCTATAAAACAAAATTTATAATTGAAATTATTTTGGTACATAGATTTTCATGGTTACAATCTTGTTTGTAAACCAGGATTTAGGAAACAATATAATATATTAATTTTCCCTTAAACAGGATATAAATACATTTAATCTAAATATGTTTTAGGTCATTTTGAAAAATAACTGGTAGTTTATCTTTCATATTTAGGTACAAATGTTGCCTTAATTTTTATTCTTTTTCTAGGTTGATAACCTATAACTATAAAATATATCTTAGCCATGTATTTTCCTACAATCTATGTAAGTTATTCCCTACCATTTGTAAACATACTTATGTCCTTCTTCAATTGTTCATAAGAAATTTTCTGTTTGGTAAACTCCTTTATCAACTGATCATATTTCTACCTCTCTATAGATAAATAAGATTTAATATTGGAAGATACAACATGATGCATTTACCAAACATTACATAATCATGTTATTTAAAAATATATTATATCATTTTTTAATATTCAAAAAATATTCTTGAGGAATTTCATCATCATAATGATAATACTCAGAAATATCATAATTATGAATGGATAAAAATGTATAAATTGTTGGTACCACATAAACATTATTCAGGATCCACATGTCGTCTCCATACATTTTTTTTGAGATGTTGAGTAAGAGTCACTATAACTATTATCAGGGAAAAAACATGTTTCTTTCTATGATTTCATTAAAAATTGGTTTTTTAACATATTTTTATTTTTATTTCAGTTTTGGACAGTGTTCATTAGAATTTCATTTTCTATTTCATTCATAACAGATATTTTCATTTGTGTTTTCATCATTCTTTCAATTCCTTTTCCAAGTCCCTTTTTTCCTACATACTATTATAAATATTCTATCTAAAAATATTCTTCATTATATAAAACTTCTCAAATATTCTTTCCAGATGGACTATCTCTTCATAACAGTTAAGTGGTGACTCACTATTACATGAAAATTCAGTATGAATGTTCCCATTTTTGCTTTTATATCTATTTGGATGGAGTATAAATAAAATCTAATGACTTCAGTTTTGTCTTATTATCCACTTCTTAGCTGATTTTCATATATTCATCACACATAATTATTTTCCCAATCATATCCTCCACATAAAGTTTTATAATGTCAAATAACTCTCTAATTTAAATAGACGCACCTCCCCATCTTTCAAGAAGTCATCTATGTAGTACCATATACAAGACTTTTTTGGAAACTGTAATTCCATTTATTCTCATGTTGATCATAATTTCTTTAATCCTATGATACATTTAATAAATTATTTTTATAGTATTAATATTAAATGTATGTATTTAATAGTATATTTATTTAATATAATATCTTTAACATTAGTTGATCCTTCATGTAGAATAGCCATTGTATCAAAAATTTCAAAAGAATATTTATTTGAACAAATTATGTTCAATGATTAATCAATTATTGAATAATGTATGGAATTCAAGGAATTACATTTATTATTATAAAATATTTTGGTAGCATTAGACCAATATTTTATAGGAATCCTAGGTAACATATATTTATCTTCTATTGCACACCAAATTTGAAATCCTATAGTTTCTATATACACTTTCATATCGATATTCCTTTTATAATAATCATTTCCATATAAAAGAAGAATTTTAGTATTAGAATCTTCATGTATATTAACAATTTATCAAAAAGAAATTATAACGAACATAAATTTAATTTCACAATAAAATATGTATAATATAGTTTAATGTTTTTGGAAAACATTGATAAGAATGATTTATCTTTTGATACAAAACGTTGGTCAGATTCAGTATCTCAGTAAGGGGTTAAGTGATTATCTAATAAAAATATATATTAAATTGAAGTTAAATAAAATTCTCTTATAATTTAAATACAAGTAAATTTATAAAAATAGAAGTTTTATATAAGATTTAAAAATTAATAAATTTACCAAAATTTATAATTTGTAATTTTTAAAATATTATATATTATTATTTTATCATTTCAGATAAATTTTCATAATTAATATATATATATAAATAATTAAAAAAATTATTGATGAAATGGTTTTCTTTACAAAAAAATTCAATTTTAACGAAATAAAATAATTTTATACAAGATAGAGAGATGAATTTGTATACAAGAGGTCTAGTCTCATGCATATATTTAATCCTCTACACATTTAAATCTCTTTCTCCCAAGTAGAATATATAAAATAAAATTTTGATCCACAAACCAAATCAGATTTTAAAGCAATAATCCAACTCCTTAGGCCACTATTGGACATATTTTGTATTTTTTGTGGGAGAAATAATATTACATGTCACAACTAAAATTCAGCGAAAACATGTGGGAATCCTGAGTAAAAAAGTGTTGTGATGTTTTCTATGTATCATCGAATTTAATACAGGGGACATTGTGTTCATAATAAAATATAGTAATCTACACTTTATAAAATGTGAATATAAATAGAATAATATAGAATGTAATATGACTATAGAGATCATGTTTCCCTTATCTAATATGATCAATAGATAATGGCCCTATAATCTGATTTGAAATACATATCGAGTAATTTTATAAAGAACAGCGGTATAATAGAGTCATATAAAATACTTCTTGTGAGTGTATAGGAAGTTTCCCTAATGTTAAATTGTATTACATTCATCTACAAGTGATTTACTATGATAATTATTCATGTATTTTACATGTCAAAGCTACATATCTCTCTTTAAGTAAATATGTATAATTTTTCTTTCATCACCTCTCCTGTCTACTTGAGTGATTTAGATTCATCTTTTAACATTAGCAGATGAAATGAGAATCCACGATATCATCTAATCCTCATAATACAATTTTTAACCCTAAAATTAATGTATCTATTGCTATCAAATGAAGAAAAATATGTTGAATATGTTTTAGAATTAACATCATTGAATTAGTCCGTAGGGAAATATAATTCAAAATAACCATAAACATTGGTTGTGTGAAATTAGAGTCATAACACTTCTATATAAGTATCTGTATTGTGGTGATAAATTATAATGATGTATTGGTCTAGTAGTTATAAATTGGAATAGTTACTTGATATGGTGATTATTTAGGGATTGGTCATATCTATGTCTGTTGTTGACTATGTCTTATAGTGACTCATGTAGATGATGAGTCATCTATGTATAAAGAAATTTTTTTGTCCTAGTGGTGTGTATTTCTTTACAGTGTGTCAAGGTTATAGTGAGATTATTTTTCTTGTGAGACATTATTGATAGTGGCAATTTCCTATATATTATCAAATTTACATCTTAGTAATGACTCATTGCTGATGGTGGTTCATCCTTGGCAGTGATTCATTGCTTGCACTGTCTCATAAATAGTTTCATTTACCCCATATGTACGATAATATAAATTTCTAATAGAAACTCAGAATGTCATTATTTATTAAAATAATCATGATTTTATTATCATTAAAATAAGGAGGTAATTAATAGGGTCGACAAGGAATAGTTTCTAAGAAACACTTATTTAAGGTGGGTGAAAAAATATGTATACAAAAAAATTTACATGGAAGGCATGCATAAAAGGCCTAATATTGGTCAATCGTAAATGAAAAAATTAATCCTAACATGGACCATGTTTAGTCCTTAGATATAATTGGGTTTTTGAGTTGTGAAAAATCAGACCAGGAACATTATTAGAATTAATAGTGTATGATTTATATATAATTCCAATAGTTTATATACTATGTCATAGAATTTTTTATTTAAATTTTAAAACATATAGTGGGGATAAACATAGTACATGTGATTAATGATATGATATAATGAATGTTTCATACGGTTAACACCCTAGAGTGAGTGTCGTCTCGATGTATTAGTTCCAAACATGTGTGTTGGATCTTATATAGACAGATAAGGTACTATATGATTAAATGTATTCATGGTGGTGAAATGAGTGTTTTCAAATAGAACATGAATTTTTGAATAATTATAATAAAGGCAACAAGGTCATGTATTTTCTCCATTATTTCCCAAAATAATTATAGGTATGAATCATTTTTTGGTTGGTATGTTGTAATGAAATTAGATTTTTGTCAGTTACTAGTCATTTTTTCTTACATAAATTCCATATTTGATCAATGTAAACATTCACTATGGCATGTAGATGGTCTCTAGAGGATTTGATTATCATTTTAAGCCCAGAGGTTTATGTTTTCAATGAATTATGCTTGGAGAATTGACTGACCAATCCAAGCATCTGAACCTACATTGTTTTTCCAAATAATGAGTGGGTGTTTTAAAATCTTGAAAAGGGTGAATAGTGGGTCTAAATCATGCATACATAGGAATATGGAATTATTCCACGTATTATATAGGATAAAAAATAAATTTTCACAAGTTGTGCATGGTTAGTCTAATAGTGAACTTTCTGTGTGAAGAGTGGCTCCCCATGGGCAGTGATGGCATACGGTTGGTGCATGGCCTTAAAAACCCTTCGACCAAACCCTACACCCCCTATAAAGTGTAAATTTATTATTTTTACCATAACAATTCAAAGGGTTTGACCTTTTATTTCCTCTCATAAATGTGAATTTTTCATTCCCTCCACCTCCCACCAAGAAAGGCATGAATATATCTCCTCAGACTAGACTTTACATTTAGCACCGTAATGTGATTTGAATATACCGTGGTGAGTCTACAACGCTTAATTCATTTTCCATCCTATTTTCAACCCATTACCCATGATATCTCCATATGATTTAATTAAAAATATTTTATATAGTTCATCAAATTAATAAATTTTTGTTGAAACTGGCCATTTCAATCCAAAATATGGTATGAGTGGACCATCCTATACATGATATAGGTGGTCAATAGATTTTCCATTTAAGGTTTCACAGTTTTAAATTTACAAAATTGTGTTATGTGTTGGATTTTCCATGAATCACATAATAATTTTTAAAATTATTGTGTATATAAAAATAACATAATTTCGATTTACATTATTCATTAATTTTATACATTTTTGGTATTGTACACAAATATTAACCACCCCTTTTTTTAATCTTTTATATGTCTACGGTTTTTTCCTTTTTTAGCACGTAGATCACCCTAATGGATGCCAAAATAAAAAATAATTTCATAATTAATATATTTCTCTATATTGATCATATTTCTAGATATAATGAATTAATACTCTTATAAATTACTGTTGAATTTGAGGTAGATAAACATAGAGTGATACCCTCACAAAATTTTAAAATAAAAATACCCATTAGATTTGTTACCTTCTTTGTTCACTGTGGAAAAATGATTAGTGATAATTGATGTGATGAATGGCATGATTATGTATGTGGACGTCATTATATCAACACAGATTATGTTAATTTCTTGTTTATGACAAGATGTAATTAATTTTTTTGAATTGAATGGTTTTTTTGGATTGGATGAATACGTAACCTATGATTAAATTTGAAATGAATTAGAATCCAAAGTATCAACCACACCTTGAGTGATGTTGGTTTAATAATTAAGGAATATTGATCTAAGGAATCATGCTTCAAGAGGAATAAATTATATTTCTTACGGAATCATGGGACCTCAAGTAGGCTGGATTGTCCCCAATATATCACACTCTCTTGGTCGATGATATTTGCACGGAATCCACATCATTTGGGTAGCAGGGAATGACATCCCTTATCCCATTGATTAGGAGGTCACGAATGAACATCATCATTAATTATTCATGATATACAATATGACATCCAATATTAATTTGAATAATATTTCATTTTAATTTTCTAGTGTTACATATTATCCTCGAGCATAATAACCCTCTTTATTATTATAAGAATAATATTATTATTATAAGAATAATATTATTATTATTAGTAGTACTACACATGGATACCAGAGTTCTGAATCGGGTACTGTATAAAACTATATATCTATATATATGTTCCTATAAATGTTACTATGTATATATATATATATATTTATTTATTTTTGTACTCATAGATATATCAGCGTGGGTTGAAGCTAGAGTGGTCAGATAGGTGTCCTTGAGGAACCTGAGCTCAAGTTGTTAGGATTATTTATTTATTTATTTCCTATCTATATATTATACATATTGAATACATTAATTTATATTAACATATCGTATAATGATTTAGACATCTCTTTGGTGTCATACTGAGTATATCAGACAACCTTCTCAGGCCTATATTTCATTAGGGAACCTGGGAAGACCACATGCTTCCAGGTCGATGAATTATTTATTTTTTATACACATTATAATTGGGATGTTTAGAACAATTGAGTTATATGGTACTCACTATGCTCATGTATATCACCATAGTTGATTTTTATACTTTTTTCCTTAATTATGTAATATTTCCAATCTACCTATTTTATTTTTCAATCTTTGGGTTTTTAACATCACAAGGATATGGATTCTTGGGTTTAATTATTTTTTTTTCATGTTTATTTAGTATATTATATTTGTCCTCTACATGAGAGTTATTATTAATAACTTTGATGTCGTTGTATATTTATTATTTACCAACTATTCTATTGTGCTACACAGATTTTGGGGATATAGTCTCCCTACATTTCCATAATTAGACCCTCATTGTGGATCGAAGCCTTTTTTAAATGGAGTGGAAAACATGATTCCATGTGGTGACCAGTCCAACTACTGGTTATATATATTTTTAGGCCAGGAAATTAAAATTTCATGGGGTCACAATTTGACTATCATTTTTCAAACTATTATGTTTTATTTTTTTCACTTGATTTATCTAAATATATTTGTTATACAATTAATGGGACAAAACATTCAATGAAAATATTAAAGTTAAATCATCTATATTATGAGATGTGATGAAATATAATATGAATATGATCACTCAACTATCAAAAAATATTTGTTGAAATATGTTTCATGATGAAAATATAAATCAATAATTGAGGGAGATCCATGTTATTAAAGATTTTATGTCATGATGAGCACTATTTTTATGGGTCTTTATATCCATTGGTTTCTATGAAATGGATCAATATGGGGGAATTTTATTTTTTGTTCTTCAATGATCCGACCTTGAAATATTTTTCCTAGTTGTGTATCCATTGAAAGAGATGTTGGTAAATAGTGTACTCATATTTAGAATATGAGGAAAAGAGAGAAAATTAGATCTATTGAATGGGATATATATAAGGGAATATTTTTTAACATATACTATGGTCATATTATATAAATATATTATATGGAATGAATTTTAGAAGACTAAGTGGAAGGATAATAAATCATTTGTACAAAAGATAACAATATTACAATACATTTATGTTATGATATAGGTTAAATCATCATCACATAAATAAAAATTAATTGATTATAATTGGGTGTGAAATTATGTCTATGGAAGGAATTTTCAATAAAACACATTGAAAAATATGAATAAAATTTTCCATGTTCACTAGATGTTGAAATGGAAGCTGCTACCCATCAAGATTACTGTGATAAGAAAATTAAGAAAGAGGTTTATGGAATCTATAGAGTTCTTCCACAATTTGTGAGTTTTTATTTAAATTCATTCTTTAAAATAATATTGGTAAAAGGACATCGGTGAATTTTTGAATGGAAAAAGAAAATTTTCTCATTGTTGAATGTTTAGAAAACAAGAAGAAGATTTTTTTTTCTGATTTAATGAGTCCAATCTGTGAAAAAATTGAAGAGATATCTCAAAACAATGTACTACTCACACTTCAGTTCAATATATTCAAATATTTTGGCATTTATGCTAACTGATTATTTAGTCAAAGGTCTAATTAAGATAGAAATCTACAATAACCAGTTATGTAAAAGGAAAAATGGAAATATTATGTAATTAAAATAGTTAAAGCCAATCACGATAGATAAGAAACACATATCCTCCACTATAAAGTGGGAGATTCATATTTTTATAATTCTATTACTAATTTATATGAAAATATTATCCTTTAGACTTGTTTGATGTCTTTTGATCATTGATTAATCTCCCCAAATAAATTCCATATATATTATTGTAATAAATAAATAATAGTTTCTTCTAAATGAACATATGATAATCTATCAGTAGAAGGATGAACCAAAAACACCAATAGAATTATTTTTGTCTATAATACGAATGTATTTAAATAGTGATTCATGAATTATACATTAGAATCTTATATGATTGTTACCTTTTAGAAATTATTATGTATAAATAATAGAATATATGATATAGGTGTATATTTATTTTGGTATATTACATGATGAGTAATGTAAATTTTCATATTTATCATTGAAGGAAATGTGTTTAAATTATTTTTAGATTTCGAATAAGCTTGGAAATATTTTACAGGAATCATAAGGATAAATACATACGGAATAGAGAGTTAAAAATGTACAAATTCTTTTATGAGATTAATGTATAATTTATTACATCATTTATTAATCATTTTTTCTGATGCTAAATATCTATTGGTCAATGGAATGAACATTGAATCTAAATATTCAGTTAACTGTGCATCATGCATGAAAAAACCAACTCAATAAAAAATAATAATAATTAATCACGCAATAGCTAGTATTGAAAATTTAGTATGAAAAATATTATTTTTTAAAGATAATATTGTTGTTTATTTTTGAGAGAAAATATTATAAATAATTTTTATAAACAGTATAAAATTTTAGGGACCATATTACTCTATTTTTAAAATAAAAAATAAAAAATTATATTTTAGTGAAAATTTTGTATTTTTCTGAAATTGGTTCTTTTTTATTATAAATACTGAAAAAATAATGGTTTATATAAAAATGTAAATTTTTTTCATTTATTACAATTAATCATTTTTTTAACTCTATAAAAAATTATCAAACCTATTATTTAAATAGATGCATTATAATTAACATCATTGGAATAAAACTTATACAAAATTTTTGCACAAGATCATTTTTGTCCTTAAAATACATTTTATCAAATACAATTTTTGGTTTTGCTTTAAGAATACATATTAAAATTAATTTCATCCAATTCTTGAAATATATTCTTGAAAAAGTAAATCCATATTTATAATCAAGAAGTAATATTTTATAAAATTTCCCCCTTTAATATTTAGTAGAAATTAATAGTAACTTTGAAAACTTTTATCGCCTTTGTAAATGTAAATCAGGAAAAATGAAGTCAATACTAAATTAAAATTCAATAATTATTCATTACAAATATTATTTTTAGAATTAAATTCAAACCTAATCACCTTTGATCATATTTTCCTTTCTAATTTAATTATTTCATTGAAAATGATGGATATATTATTTAATCCCAAGGGACGAAATGACACTACTTAGTGTTAAATATAATTTACCTATTCACATAAGGTTAAAAATTAGGTATTAATGGATATTATTAATAAATATAAACCTAATTAAAATTTATTCAAAATGATTATTTATTTATAATTATTATGGCTTTCATAATCTCATTAATTACAGAAACAATATTAATTATGTAATTATTAAATTGATCAAAAAATAAAGTAAATGATAATAAAATATAAAATTAATTATTGTTTAAATAATTTATATTCAACAATAATTTTATATTTTTCCATGATTTATTTATATCTGATAAAATAATTGGTCAATATTCTATGTGTTTTCTTAATGTTATTAAAGTCATCACAATGAATAGTTGAAAAATTGATAATAGTGATATTTAGTGAAAGTAAATTATTATTAATTTATTTAAATTTAATAAAATTATTAGATAATTAATAAAGGATATATAATATGGTTTAAAATTTCATCACATTCCTATTGATGATACAATAGTTACCCTATATGTAAACATTTATGACTGAAAAATATGTTGGCACGGTTAATTTTAAAATGGGATTATAGAGGTGTTAAACCAAATGATAAGATATAAAATTGAAAATAATCCTAAAAAAATTTTATTCTTTGAGGATATTTCAACCATATCATACCATAATATCGATTAAATGAACATATTTATGTATTTTTCTCTATAATAATCTTATAATATTAATTTTTTTTGAAATTTCAAAAGTTCACCAAAACCCAATTACAAATGGAGACCTACTACCTCACTTAATTACATCATATTTATAATTATATCCTGACCATCCTCTGACCAATTTTCTTATTGTCCCGTATACACAATTTAGATATGGTGGTCATACTAAAATACCATCCTAAGTGCCATTTAGAGGATATTTAATAGAGTCATTTCAAACAAGAATTAATCTATCTAACTGATCACATTGTTTCTATACCCTTCATTACCTCATATAAATATATTATATTTATAATTAAAATAAAAAATTATTTATAATAATTATTACCAAATTAAAATAGGATTATGAAAACAAAATTATACACCCACATTCCCAAAAACTAAACAAAAAAATATCAATTGTGCGCACATACGACATACCATAACCATGAAGTGATACAATTGTTTTTTTATCTATTATATATTGATGTAAATAATTAAGGATTTAATTTATATATATCATTCTTATGAAAATATTATTCTTCTAGACTGGTAATATCATTTTAACTTATTATCATCAAATATTTTCGGAAATGACTATGTTACTCATGTGTACAGATTGACAACTATCTCCATGATGAAATATGATTCATCCTTCATTTATATTTCAGATGGATGACAATAAGGTTGAATTTTACCAATATATATGGTATATATGTTACTATAATTATTCTTATTGAATGATTAATTATCATATACTATTATCTCATTCCATGATTCAAAATTGAAGAAACATTCCTGTGTAGGTCAGACTAACCATCATCATAACTGTTTTAATAATTTTTTTCTCTCTACTTTTTATAAATAATTGTAATGATTTATAAAATTTATATATATTATTTTTTTAAAATAATTTAAATGCTATAAATTAAGTGACAATGAGTTAAGTATATTTATTATGACTATAGAACCATAGCATTCTTGTAAAATGTAGAAGTCTTCAACCACAACTAGAATATTAATAACAGATTAGTAATAAATGAGGATTAAATGTTATAAATAAATTTGAAATTGTATTCTAGATACATGGTTTTGTAAAATATGTATGAAAAATACCTATATATTATATATGATGTTTGAATTTGAATGAGGACTTGTGTTACATGGTGTATGGGTTCGTCTCACAATCTCTTCATCATTAATGTTTTTTTATGTTTAAGTCCCCACTGGGGAATATTTATGACACATATCCCAATTTTTAAATTTTTTGAAAAATGTGTTTTACTATTATTATACAACTTATATAATTAATTCTTATCAAAGGTTTAATTTTAAAAAAATTATTTGAATATAATTTTTTTATTTTCCTAATAATATTCTATATAACCTTTCCCACAAAAATATAGAATGAATTTTAATATAACATATATGAAGTCAGATTCCATCCCTACCATCATGAAATCAAAATTATTGGAAGCTTCCATTATGTTTATCCATGTTTATCATCAATGAAATTTTCTTCATTTATATGTTCTCAACTATGTAGAAAATATTAGTTAATTGATATTAGAAAAATAATTTTATTCAAGAATTATTCCAAGTGATCCTAAGAAATAAATTGTATATCAATGATTAAATCCTTTAATGATAATAATTATTTACTAGGAATATTACCCAAGGATAAAATCCATATTCCATTTCTTCATTGCTTATTGCTATTATGATATGATTTTGAAAAAACTAGTTCCCTTTTTCACTGGTTATAGTTTAATTAAATTCATTCATTTTCAAGAGGCCATAGATGATAACTATTTTATGATCATGTGTTACACATATATTTTATTTTAATTAGGTTATCGGTGGGACCTAAATATCTCTCTAATGAATTGGTAATTGATTGATAAATCAAGAGTTAAATATGTTATACTTTTTCCTTACTTCATGTCAAAATTGTTTATGGACATGGATTTCATCTCAATAATTTTATTTGTGGAAATAGATTTTTTATCAGTATTTTTATGAATGAAAATGGATTTCATATCCTTATTATTATTGGTGGATGTGGTTTCATTTAGATAATCTTATGAGAGATAATGATTTAATGTTGTTAAATTAATGTCTGAATATGTTTCAATTTTTATGGGGTTTAAAATGTAAAAGATTAATATGATTTTGAAAAAACTAGGTCTTATGTAAATTTTATGCTCTCATGGTTTATTTTGATTAAATGCTTTTGGATTCGTGCCATATAAATTTCCAATCATAATTCATGATTCTAGATTATGATCAATGATATGTGGGTTGTATATTTTTAATTATATGTTAATGTTCTCACAACCATATGTAAATTTTATTCTTATGAGATTATTGATATATCTCTTGTTTTCTATTTATGAGTGTCTTATATGACATTTTCTTCTATTTTAATGACATAGGATAATAATAATTATTTGATAAATGATGTTTCTAAAAAGAATGATAATTTTAAAGAAGTTATTGTGATATGATCTAAATGATTTATAATACAGTTGTTTATGTGTCCAAGTTCGAAAAGTATATAGTCCTTTACGATTTTGGTATAGAATTAAATTTAACATTTTGAATTTTCAACTACATATATGTAATAAATATTTAAAAATATATGAGGTCTATATAAAAATTATGATGAGACCAATAGGGTGATAAAAAATTAAATTCGGGGTGTGACATTATAAAGAATACATACTGCATGAATGATGATCCTCATGGAACATATACACGATGAAGGTGAATAGAAGTGCTGTGGTGTTTTGTTTTGAACCACATATTTTCATATAACATATCCCTTTGTAAAATGAACCAATTCCCATGTAGTGAATATTACACAATTTATGGTCGTGTGATATGAATTTACTATGTAGTTTAACATCATGATGTATGGATAATGGAATTTAGTTTCATATCATTGAATTTAGGAAGTGGTTGAATAGTTTATCATTTTTCTATGGGATACATCCATGGGATGAATATTGTGAAATCATTGTATATATCACACCATTAGAATATGAAGCTTCTTAAAGACACTTCCTTGTGAGTATGACACATTGAAGGAAAGGAAGATATAGTAATTTATGGAACCTAAAATAGAGTCCAATAATGGAGGAATTTTCCACATAACAAGGTAATGATCATTATAGATCTCTAATCGATGGAAATCCATGATTAATATGTGAATGATAATGTTATAGATGATAAAACACATTTCATGTGTGTATGAGATGTATATGGACATAATCATATGGATGAAGAACATGGTTTTGGTGACATTATCATCATTTGAGGAATGAGAAAATATAAATATACCCATGGGGAATGTAGACTAATGAGAAATATTTTTAATGATATAATATATGAGAATTTGTTTATGGTATCATATAGGCTCTTTAGGGTAAACTATATGGTGTATCATCTTCTATATGGTATAGTTCCTTGTAAAAGTTAATGAAGTAGCTAATTAAAGGAATCAACATTAAAAATGAGCCTATAAGATGCATCTAACATATCCTATGAAAATTAGTCTCAAATGCATCATGGATTTATGTATTAGTAGTTTATCATCATTCAATAATGACGTTAAGCATTTAGGATTGTTCGGTATGGTGGGGATGTGTACTTTTAGAAGGAATATGGTAAAGAGAAAATTAAATGAAATATGAATTGAATTTTTATTTCCTTGTAGAAAATATTCTTGTTAATAGATAATATTTTGAAATATATATGATGTCATAATGATATTGGATATTGGCCTCCATCCTTGATATGGAATCCAATGTATCCAATTTAATGCATGAATCAGAAATCTCATTGCTTTTATAAGGATTTTGGTGGGTTAACTCATCCGACACATAAGATAATTTTATCCTAGACTAATTATAGGAATTTAAGTTTTGTTAAACATTTTTATAATAAATCCCATGGAATTTAAATGTTTGGGGACAACCCCAATGTAGATTCCCATAATGGATATGGTCTCATGGAGGGAAAAAGAAAAAAATACTAACCTAATATATTTTAGTAACTCATTAATGTAAGTAGGGATTATCATATTAATGGGATAAATATATTATCACATGATGATAATGATGTAATTTTTCCACATAATGAATGAGGTTCATGTATTCACAAAATGAAAAGTGGTTCTTATGATTGCATGACAAATATTTTTATGGGAATCACATGAAACAATCACATGATCTAGAGGTCATCACCTGATGACATGCCTTCCATGGAGTCTCACAATCATCACTTCTATAGAAGTTTATTTTTTTCAATTATTACATATTTTTTTTTGTGAATGATATATTTATACCACTTTTTATGTTTCCATATGACACTGTTACTCACCATATTCATAAACGTTAAACATTGAAGTCATCTATCCCATTTTCACTTAACATTCCTTCTATAATCCATAACATTGTTTCCCTACAATTTGTTTTGAATTTTTAATGGTATATAATGGGTTGTATATGATTTTTATTTAATTATCTATTCTACATTAAAGGTAGATTATATACACATATTGTTTTGAGGAGGTGGAAGACCCTTGTGTTGGCTACCATTTTCTTTTACGACCCACATGATTATGTTTTCATGACATCAATATTGTCCCAAATGTTTCAAATGATAAAAGGAGAATTTAAGGGTATATATCATTTGAATTTTTTCCCCATAATTGTTGTGTGAATTTAATGGAATTGGGTGGGAAATTCTAATTTGAATGTCACATGAAAGTCAGTGACCACAAATCTGCCTACCATAATTAGGCAATGATATTAAGATGTTGGGTCTGGTGATTATTTATGTAGAGACCCAAATATTACCATTTCAGAAATTAAAATATTTTTACATATAATTAAATATTTAATAAGAAATATGAAATTATAATTTGAGGCACTATGTGCCCAAAATTTATTTTATAAAAATGTTTATATTAATTTATACTTTACACACTTGTTAAGTTAATGAAATATGATAACTATGAAATGGTTGATATGATTTGAAATCTAAGACCATGTTTGGTCTAAAACATTGTTTTTTCATATGTGTGACATAAAATGAGTTGGTTTTCAATGCTTAGACCCCTCACTAATTGGAGGTTCATTAAGTGGATTTGATTAATTAAATGAATTAAACAAATAAATTCATTTGATCTAATATGAATTTTATAAATATATCATTAAGGGAAATTTTCTAGGGTTGGACTTAGAATTTTTGGAATCTACCGATGAGATATCCACACTCCTACCTTAAGAGAATTGAGAAGAAAAATGATGACATGCCAGATCAGATTAGATTTTTATTTAATGAATGTTCCAGCTTCATCCAATCATTGTGAGATCGTATTCTTCACAATCTATGGATTAAAAATTGAGGCACTAATCATAATTTTCGTTTTTCATGTCATTGAATAATAATACTTATTAGATAAATTTTCCTTCATCAATTTTCTTCTTATTATGTCATTTTTATTAGCCCGTGTATCACAATCAGTTTGTTTAATCAATGTCCTAACCCTGGTGCCCCCTTCAAGATATGTGACCGAGACCACCTGTCTAGTGATGATAAAAACATTGGTTTATGGTTATTTTCTCCCTCAATTATTCACAATAATTATTAGTTTATTTCTTGCGGTTCCATATCACCATTGATATGTTGCACCTAGATAAATCAATCCCTCATATTCTCTTTAGATAAATAATGTGACAAATGTTTTGTGAGAGATGCATAGATCTAGAATAATAGCGTTATGAGAAATATTAATCTGTTGGTTTTATATGTGAGATATAAGATATAAGAGAAAATATAAGAGATATTATATATAGGATATTAGATACAAGATATGGGAATTGATATATAAAATATTAAAAAAAAAGATATGATATATAATAAATAAGATACAATACATGAGATATATGATATGTCATATAAATCATATATAAATAATTTATATCAGTTTTATCATTTGACCAAGGAATCCATTTTATGAACCGTCAAAAATAACATGATCCTACAATTGTGAAATACATTTTAGGACTATTGGTGGATTACATTATCAAACTCGTTCCATGGGTCAACGAAGCACCCAATAATAATAAAATGATTATTAATTTATTTTCTTGTATTAGACATATCTACCTTGAATGGTGTCAGAATGATGAAGTGTCTATGAAAATACATCCTCGATATTTAGGAGGGATATTCAAGACCAAAATTGAGAATTTAATTTGGACTTCTGTCCCTTGCCCATGGGATGACAATAATGCATGATGTGGTAAGATGATATGTTTTCATCAGGTGTCCAATTAATGAAAGTGAATATCATATATCGATAATTTTTTTTCATAAAATGTGATACTATCCTCTAATGTGGATTTTAAAAAATGATGTGAGATGTTACAATCATGTATTAATAAGGTGAAACCGGATGATGGTAGTTTTTATACAAGATCAAAAAAATCATTTTGGGCATACCCTCCAGTATGGCTAGGGAGTGGAATTCTTTATCATTCCAGTCTAACCTCTATTAGGGATAGTTAGTTTACTTACTCGATGTTTTGTGCATAACATCTATCAGGGATATGTAGTGTAATTCTATGATATTGTGTCCATTTTACCCTCTTTTATGGATAGGATGTATAGTTCCCCAACATTCTATGTTTAACCGTTATTATGGTTGGGTAGTGTAGTTCCCCAATCACCTTACTAAGCATACCCTCCCACAGAACAGGGTTGCAGAGTTGAACAATAAAATTCATGTGTGAAACTCTCTAGTTGTAATGGGTATTGGTGTTTCTTAGTGATTATTAGAGTAAGACCCTCATATCATACTAGGGAATGGTATCATTAACTATAATTGGTGTAAACTCAACTAAAAAACTCATTTAAGAGATGTGGTTTGATGTGAATTTAGACTCTCAAGGAAAACAGTCATGTTCCCCACCGAATCACATTCCTCTCATGTGACCTAAAACTCTATGGATGAGTCTTTTCCACCTAAAGAATATAGTATTATGGTGTTGTTATTGAGCCCCTATGACTTGTGTGTTCGTGTGAGACGAGTGAGAAGCTGGGAATCATTGATGGAAATCTTTTTGAAATTTTTTTTGACTCTTCTTATTAGGTTTAATTTTGAAATGGGGATCCCTTTATTATATCATTTTGGATTCTTTGATTGAGCATATATATATATAAATATATTCTTTCTTATTTATTCACACAGTTGCTTTAGAAACTATACTTAAATTATAGGAGAATATGTGTTCGGAATTTCATATGTGTTCTGGGTCTACATTCTCATGGTTGGATGTATTTACTCTATTATTATTGGTGGTGTAGGCTAGATGTTTAATTCATCAACTAACCAATTTTATCCCCTTATTCATAAATTCACTTACTTTAACTAAAAATTTGGTTGATATATACTCTTTCAATATACCTTGTTCTATCTTTTTCTACCCTCTTCCCATGTATCTCTTACATCTCTCCCTCCCCCAAATTTGGGGCGATCCAATAGGTATGTATATACTCTCACATCCATGGGATTTTCCCAGATGTGTCATATCATTCACATATGCTGGCATGGTCGATCATGAAATTAGATAATCTTGTGGATATCGTGTTCATGGAATGCATACGGTGAATGTATCATGTGATATAGGAGTGGGACTCTCATTTTTATCCAGTTTTCATGTTTTTTATATTAGGATGTATTTTTTTATAGGAATGTATTTTTCCCAATTACATTTAGTTTAAACAACCATAATTTTTTACTAATTATATGATCAAGCATGCCTAGTTTATTTTACAATAGTTTTACATCTCTTCCCCATTCCATATAAACTTTTTCATTGAGTTAGATATGAGTGTGCATACAATAACAATGAGAATAGAATCCTTATGGTTTGTTATTACTTAAGTGGTTTTTTCCACCCATGAACTATGGAGGTCGGACTGGGGCACACATGGATCGAGGAATGTCCTTAGTGAATATGTGAATGATTTGTATCAGAGCATGTATATTTATTTGGACATTATTTAGATGTATAACCTAAAATATGACCAGTTGGGTTTAGGGTAACGATGTAAAAATTTATTTAGTGATTCTCTCAGGATTGGGATTTATTGTTGGTATGGGAGGCTGATGTATCCATTCCTCAAGACCTTTACATCTTACTTTTCTACATGGCATGCCAACACATTTGTCGAAGGGATTAATGGTACATGATTCGTATAAAATTGAGTCATAGACTATCTTTATTGATTACTCCCCTATGTTTTATAGTTATATATATATATATATATATATATATATTCTTATCGACCGTGGTACTCATTGATAACGATCAAGATTCATTTGTGGTGAAAATTGGTTAAGATAACCAATATGGTTCATAAAAAATGCACTATGAGGGAATATACCTCAATTCATTGTTCATCATGAGACCCCCTTCCTACAAGAGGTTAGGTAAAAGAACCAGCACCTTCTAATAAGTATACCATCCTAGAAGAGTATGTAGAGGATACACAAAAGCATTGTACTATACATGCTTTCATGTTTTAGAGACTAATGAGGTTCTGCAACCTGCATAATCCTTAGTTAACAGAGTTTTGGATACAGTTAGTGGTCAACATCATAAGTCTTATTCAGAATCTGATGGGTTTGGTGGTGTCTTTGGTAGCCATTTTATTCTATAGAGCACCATTATGTTGTTCGTTCTTGGTTACATAAATGCATTATAGGTCGACACCCTAATGAGATTACTTCCATTACAATTTTTTGAGGAGAACAACCCCTCCTTCTCATTGTCAAATTAAATCCAGATTTTTCAAGAATTTCATTGAGGAGGGATGATGTTGGATGTGTACATGATGAGATTTATAGAACATTCTTGGTACATTCAACATCATTTTGGATGGATACTTTTGATCCTTGATTTCAAATCATGGACTCCACCTAGTGATCAAGGAATGTATACTACCCTTGTGTATATCCACCAATGTTGGGGTACTAGAGAAGGCAATGCTAACAGATAAAACTTAGTCAAAGGGACGCCACATATCTAGGGATGTTTTATGGTTTGGGGTATATGATACTTTTGTAGAATCTGGAATGAACTAGTGGAAGTGATCTTGACGTAGGAGACACATTCATGAGAAGGCTCAGGGACATGGGCGTATAGTGGAGGGGAAGTCCATATCTCCTGGGAAGACCATGTAGGGATGGTTCCATTCTTGTAATATAAAGGGTAATATAGAGCCATACAGCTTGACATTATTTTCTACGCATCCCAGATAGATAGTTAATGGACATCTATGGATGATGTAGTCCCATGATTAGGGATATTCTAAGCATGGACATGGTGGTCACCAATGTGGATGAGATAGTATAATTATAAATGAGTTTCTGGTGGAGGACCACATTATGAGGTCCTTCGACCACAACCATGAGGCATCCCACTTCGGGTTCCAGGAGATAGAGACCAAGACCATAGCAAACCACATGCTTGTGACGTCTATGATATAATATCAAACCAGATGATCAGATGTATGATTTGTATTTATTCTACTACTTCCTCATTATTATGAGACATTTTTTAGACATTTTTTTCCTATACATCATGTAGGTTAGTTAGAGCTCCCAGTATAGCCCCTTGCACAATAGCTCTGACATGGGTCTTCTACTAGAAACATTTATTATGTATCATTCGTCTACCTAAATTTTGAGATATAACTAGGGGAAGATATATTCATGCGGGACAATTTTTTCATGAAAAATGAACCCAATAATATCATTAGGGTAATAGATTTATGTTCAATGATCCAATCCCAGATTTACTGTCACAAAAAAAAATTGATGTTTCTACGCACTTATGGGAGATGAATATCCTTCAATGGTGTGATAGATATCATTGTAGGACATGTGGGTTCAGAATGTAAGATGATGAATCTCATCACCATCAATAAGAATGTGTATCAATTGGTATTGGAGGCACTTCAAGAATATGGGATACTTATGTTGTATATGATTACATGGACATATTCTATTAAGATTCCAGATGACAACCACTCAGGTAGAAGATAGAGGTTTGCATTGACTTGCATCCTGGGACAACCTGGATATCTTATTCCGGATATTTGATATAACCTACTAAGATCTGGGAGCTATTATTACGGTTGGGGGACCTTTCTAGGAAATGTTTTAACAGACCTAGTGTGTCCCACTATGAAAATCTGGTACAGTTTGTGAAAAAAAGTGAGAGAATAAAACATTGCATAGATTATCGTTAACATAACAATTGAATGATATAACACATGAACCCTATTCGGAGAATTATCATACTATTTGATTAGTTGTGTGAAAAAAAACTATTATCAAAGATCGATCACAGATCCAAGAACCAATAGTGAATGAAACACGAGGCTGACATTTCATAGTTTTCATGATGATATTACAATAGAAACTATTATTCTCTAGATATTCCCATTTGTGTGATAAATCCCCAACCTTCATTATGGACTTCATGTACTAGGTCTTCCATCAATTCAAGGACGAGTTTTTTATTGTCTTCATCGACGAAATATTTGTCTATTATATAATTGATTTGGAACATGATGAGTAATTGAGGATGGTCTTAAAAATTCATTGATTGAAATAACATTATAGAAATATATCAATGTTAAAATTATGGATTAAATATATTTAATATCTTAGTAATTTCATTTCTAAACAAGCTTTATCTGCTGATCAAGAAAATAATGAAGCATTGTTTTCTTGGATTCCACCCAAGTATGTGTTATAGGAATGAAGATTCCTTTGTTGAAACGTATACTACATGAGGTTTTTAGTATAAATAATTAAAATCATATCCCCATTGACCAACCTAATGTTGAAACAGATGACATTTACATGGTCTGAGAAGTGTCATAGGGCCTTTGAAGAGTAGAGACATAGGTTGATGAGTTCCCCAATATTGAGACAACAAGTAGAGAGAATGGATTTATTGGTGTATTGTGATTCCTCTAGTTCTTGGTTCAGTTGCACAATGTTGCTAAAAAATGAAATTATTTTCTATATGTTGAAAAATATGAGACTCCAAGAGTAGATGTGTGAAACTTAGGAACTAGAATTATATGTGGCAGTTTTCAGTCTTAGGATGCAGAGAAAATATATTCTAGGACAACACTTTTTTGTTTACTCAAACTATAAGGGTATTCATTCTATCCCAAGCCATTGAGATATAAACCATAGATAGTGATTTTGGTTAGAGTTATTATAATACAATGACATCAATATAGTTCATACTCTTATTAAGGGTATCATTGTCGATAATTCCCTTAGCATGATTTCATATGATCTCTTAGTGTTGGAAGCATTAAAATAGTTATCTTCCCAACAACAGACCCTAATGGAGAAGGAGGATACAAATTTTGTTTAGTCCTTAGTTTTGAATCCTTCAATCACTGATAAAATTAGAGAGAACATGTTTGGAGACATAAAGTGTAATGCCTTACATGAACATATATCCATATCTGATGAAGAAAAAGGGTATTCAAAATGACGGAATCAAGTTGTCTTATTTCATAGATTTTTTTTCAATTTACGATTCAGAATGAGGTGATGTGGGAGTCCACAATTCTCCAATATTTTTACCTCTCGGTGAGGATAAGTTGTTCTTATACTATAAACAAAAATATTGGTGGTTTCTCATTAGATTAATCATAGGTGAGTTCATCTCTCAGTAACTCACATTTATATAGGTGAATGATGAGCACCATGTTACATTAGGTTTGTTGCATCCCCTGATGATCCTATTGTTGATGTGGAAAAAAATGTCCATGGACATAATCACATGGAATACACACACATAAACAGGTCACCATGCCAATTGGGTGATATTTGACTGAAAGATGAAGTCGTCACACTTCCCTTTCTTCAAGAATTAGTGTTCAGTAGATATTCAGTGGAAGCTATATGTACTGGAGGAATGGTATCCATAATGTGGTGCCCTCAATGATTGTCTTTGATTGTGACATGTGGGATACATCAATGAATTTGGAGAGGCCTGCATGGTGCATTATGTTGCCATGTGCTAATGGGTACAACTTTTCAATCATAGACCGATGAGGATATCGAGTGAAGTGTCCAGGCGATAGAGTATATGTTGTGGGAATGGATGATAGAATTATGAATTATCATGGAGATCACCCAAATAAGGTATAGTTTTTTAAAACAATATCAACCACTCTACAATAACCTTTGATCCTTTTAAAGCCTATTATGGGAGTACATTGACGTCACCCATGTGTTGGACAGAGGTTGGTGAGAAATCTATTGTGGGCCCGATGTTTTTTAAGGAGACAACAAAGAATGTCAATGTCATTCAAGATAGAAAGAGGATGCCCAAAAATATACCAAAATCCAATACAAACTACCATCATATGTACATATAGTTTTATTAGAAAGACAACATATACTTATATGTCTCCCCATGAAAAGTATTTTTGAGGTTCTATCAGGGAGGCAAGATATCCCGAAGGATGGTTGTGGCGTTCGATATCTTGCATAGTGAATTAAAGGTTTTCTACTACCTCACCCAATTCCCACAATTATAGCGGGATTAAGGAGCAGTCCACTTGTTGTAGTAGTGGAGATAAGTGCGTGACCATTCGAACATCATCGACAAGGGTAAAATGGATACCAAGGATGGAGACAACATTTTGGATCACCCAATGGAGATCAACGAATGGAATGAGAGGGCACTACAAGGAAGAAACTTCCCATTGGTTCATGTGTTGTGGCAGCATGAAAACGTGTTGTATATTTCTGGGGAGAGGGAGATCAAAGTCGAGGTTCATTATCACAAGTATTTTCCTAGTTATTTCTTTTTGGGGATGAAAATATTAAAGAATGTAAGGATTATGATACCATATTATTTCATTAAAATCCATTTAAATATTTCTACATAAATTTTCAAATCTAGGTTCTAATATGGGGTGCAATTTTGAGGCCTTCTCTAGCCATAATTAATTTTATAATAATATTAGATATATTCTATAATAGATTCACATGTCTAGTTAAATAAAATGGGATAAATCATAAATTTTTTAACATATCAAAAATTTGAGAGCGTGGTTGCATCTGAAATGGGGTGTTCCCCCTAGGAGAGACATAAAACAATTCCACGTTAGATGCTCAGACCCCCCCCCCTCATTGGTGGTTCATTAAGTTGATTAAATGAGATTGGGTATGTATATATTGGGCAGTTACTATCTTAAATGGTGAAAATAATCCTCATTTAGGAAATTAATGGGTGGCCCCATGGGAAATTACTAGGATTCCACATTTAAAAATATATCTGAAATTGATTAATTGACATGTGGAAAAACAATCATTAAAATATATTGGTCAGTGAACTAGCTAAATGGTGGAACGACACCATGTTTCTAGTGGACCTAATCTAATATACTACACAACATAGTAAATCTATTTCTATAGTCCATAGCTCCTGAACCAAAAAATAGAATCGATAAATATCATTCTCTTGTTAATGATGTGATAATGATTACTAAAAATTATTTTTGAAAACTTATCTGCTAATAGACCTAATAGAACTTTTTTATATTATAAACCCCCACCATAGGGAAACTAATCCCTGAGATGTACCACCAATCATTATATACCTTTGTCAGTGGATAAATCATTTTAATATGCTCACATATCAGTTTCATTCTTCCAAATTTCCCCTTTAATTCATGTAGGTTTCCATATTACCTATATATGGGGAATCATCATCCCATGCAGTATATTATCTCTATGATCCAGGATATTAACTAGGTGGTCCAAAATGTACGTATCAACCTCCATCTCAAAATTTCAATCATTGATCATTTGATGTGGGACTAGATGATAGATTCAATTTAGAGAGACATCGACCAAAACATTTAATTATTTGTATCTCAATTGAAGAGCCAATAAACATGAAAATTTACGTATTCTATCCATCATTTAATATTTCCCCACAAAACAAAGTAATTGCATACCCTTATTCTTCCGTAAGTGTTTCCATTCAATTTATGTAAACATATCAATTTGGTCTAGGATTGAATTGGTGATGAATATTAACAAATAAATTTATATGATTCTATAGCTCTAATAACTCATATTGATTTGATAATGTAAATGTGACTGTGTAATTAATTACACACAAGACATTATAATTTTTTATCAATTATTTATGTTGAATCATTCATAATAATTAATTATAGTCAAACACCGTGTTTGGTATTGTAATATTTAAATTATTGATGTTGTAATGAATTCAAAATAATTTCTGTGATGTTGATGATATTTTTTAATTAAAATATGGTGAAGACTACGATAAAATATATATATATTAACATGAGAAATTTTTAGAATGTGAAATCCACCCACATGACAAGAATTGGGAATCAAGGAGTATTGGGGAACCATTGAGCCCACATGGTTAGATATTGTGTGTGCATTTTTCACAAAGGAGTGTGTGAATCCATTATGAGGGTAAATACAATTGAATGAGTGGACGTGTGTGAGTTTGTCCACAACTAAAACCATGTTATAGGGATGAGTGGATTCAATCACAAACTAACTTATTAAGTATAAGAAGGAATACCAAATATACTATGTATGATATGGATATGTGGGAAGTGTTCAGTAGTCTTAATATTATATTCTTATATGCAAGGAAATTTTTTCATTGATTATTCAACACTTCTCACACCTCCATAAAATTATACTCTCCACCATATATAGTTTCATTTATATACAAAACATCATTGATTAATTGAATATATGTTAATTATATGAATTGAATTAATTAGTTGTGAATTAGATTCATCCCATGAACATTTAATCTTAAATGAAAATATTTAGAAAATATGTGTATTAGGACATGTATCATTAGTGAGTTTCAATATAAAAAAGATAAAATTTTATATAATCATACTTCCAAATATATTCCTTAAAGATTAGATAAGTTTTGAGGAGTGATGGGTTAGAATACTTCAAGAATATTATCTTTCATGGGAATGAGGATGAGCCCTATATGAAGAATGAGATTCAATGATGAAAAACATTTATGATTAATTTTAATTAAATTTAATATGATGTGATAAAATAGAAGATCTAATCTTGAAACTTCAAGGGAAATAATTTTATCTTACAAGAAAGAAATATCAGATTGTTATAAGTGTGGAGAGAAATGACAACATGTACGGGATAGCAAGGGTAAGAAACAGTTTCAAATGTACAATGCTTCATCTACATAGATTTGGGACACTGCACAAATAAATGTCCAAATCATATTACGATACCCCAAATGCCACTATTGGATAATAATCATGTTATGATACTACTGAAGATGAAGAGGAATGATTAGATTTATTATGCAATTATTAGTGTATTATGTCATTTGAGTATTGTATTAATGATGTAAATGTTATAAGAATTATAGAGTATATAAGGATTGTACTATATTACTATTTCATTAAGGACTTCATATTGCGTGGAACCATGAAAAGGGACTCAATAGCAGGTTAGTATTTTTGGAAAATATATGGTGAAGATAAAGATAAACCATAATATGGTTCTGATACTGAGGTAGTGATTTAGGAATAATATATGATTGATTTGGATAAATTAAATTTGATATTCTTGACTACCTTGAAACTGATTAATGATTTGTATATTCCATCACTATTTGATTTTACAACATTTTTGGATAGAATTAGTATATCTAGTATTCCCTAAGGAATATGGGATATTGAATTTCATCAATAAATGTTTGTGGTAATTAAGGGTGTTACAGATTTTTTAATTAATACTTGATGAAGGTATTCAAATGTTATTACGTGCGAAAAGGATATTCCTTGTGTTTTCCTACCTTAATAATTTTAGACTGAGAGTTTGGACATGAGTAATTTGGTAAGTCTAATGTTTGGGATTGATTATGTATGACCTTGGATTCTATTGTTATGTGAAAAAAATATATTGAGATTATTTTTTATTATCATTAAAAGGACAACCCAGTGGTCGTGCGAAAATCTGTCGCATCTAGCAATGCCATGAGACAAGAACCTACTACTGAAGGGTGACAAGGGTGGAACACCTACCATAGGCAGACATGATATCCTAGTTTGTATAATGAAATGTTTTTAAATAGTGTGACAAATGTATTATAGATTAATTATTTTTGGAACCCTTTACGATTAGGATAAATATAATTTTTTGGAATTCTATTATCTTTTGGAGTGAAAGATGAGTTTTTGGTAAGAATTAGTTGAAGGATAAAACTCTTCTTGTCATGTATATATTTTTTCCCTCTTATTCAATGAATATATTAATTCTTAATCATTACGAAAGGGATCTAAAAACCAAAAATGTGTAATCCTAATACCTTTTTTTTTGAACTGACGATATTTTAAATCATCATATATTGATGGCTTTGAGGCCCTAAATTTTACACATGTTTGGGATTGATTACCTCAATATATCCCTATAAAGATTTAGTTTTTTCCTCCAATTATATGTATCTAATTTACTTTAATGTTCTCCTAATAGAGATGATAATTGTGTGGTGACTTTTAAATTTCCTTTCAATCTAATTAAGACTAATCTTTATTAACCCAATGTCTGATATGGGTTTTCCACAAAGGTGTTTTTCTATTTTTTTACCATTTTTTCGAACAATTTCAAATCACTTGGACGGAATTTATTGAAGGAGGGAATTATGTAACACCCCAATATTTTATTGTATGTTATCTCATTAATGTAATTTAATAGCTTGCGCTACATGAAACACCGTGTTTGAACACACCCCAACTTACCAAACATACAGTTCAAAAAGAGGTTATGAATAGTATTTAATGCATTTTGAATCTTACATGCTATATGTAATTTTAACATCCTTATTATCTGTTTCTTCAACATACTATAAGAAAAAATTCAATTTTTTAGATAAAGGATGTATTTTTCCAAAATGTAATTTTACTGCATACTAATGGTGATTTTTTAATGCAATATCTGACACATTTCTAATAACATTGACAAAATGAATATCCTAATTAGAATCGGGGCATAAAAATTTAGTTTGGACAAATTTTTGGTACGTTTCTAATAACAATCATTTTTTGATGAATAATAAAAATACTATGTTTTAATTGAAAACAACTTTTATAATCGAAATACTTTATTGTGTTAAATTATGCATTTGAATTGTTTTATAGTATAAATAGATTATATTTTTATAATTTCATAAAATTTGTGTCATTATAAGTAATTTCACATTTATATATGATGTAAACACATGTCAATATTTTAATAGTATTTACTTTTTTTAAAAACCAATTTTTGGTTTTGACAAAGAGAATTAATTTTAAATTAGTTAATGCAGCTTGTATGTTTTGTGTTTGGTAAAATAGAAATCCATTTTAATTCTTAATATCAAAATTAGATAAGGGTAAATTTTTGGTATTTTTCTGAAAACATTAAATTTTTGATGAATAGTGAAAAACATTGTGTTATTATTTAAAACCGACTTTTTATTTAAATAGTTATTTATTTTATTTAAATTTATTTTAAGTCAAATTAGATATATAATACCTATATATGATCAATTTAATTCATCGATCTCATTTTATAATAAAATTAGATGTATTAAATTTCATTGAACTTTTTATGGTTTTTTATCCACCTTCTAGGAGCATTTTGAAATTTGCATAAAACATAATTTTACGAATTCTGTGATTTGAATTTAAAAAATCTGAAAAACAATGTTTTCAGCAGTAAGTAAAATGTTGTTCGATATATTTAAAATAATTTTTCGGGAATAGTAACTTTTGACTTTAACTTATCGCGGTTAAAAGTAAATAGTGTAATAAAGGCGAAAATGATATTATAATTACCCTAACACATGTACTAATTTAATTGGATAAGTGTAATTCGACCAAAAAAACCTTAGAAAAAATATAGAATCCTCTTCGGTCCACATGGATTAGATAAGGATATTTATTATTATTTTATTTAACGAAGAGTTAAAAGTGCTAAATTCAATGTTTAATAAATAAACCATTTTTAATATACGGTTGTATATAAAATAAATTCAACAATATATATTCATTAGAAAGATAAAAATATTTCCTAAATAATTTTTTTATATTTTTTAGACATTAAATAATTTAAATTATTTATGACACAATAATGATGCAGTAATTATCTTAACAATTAATTATTAAAATAATTGATATTATATATATCCAAATAAGTGTAAACAGAGACTTTGGATAAATTCCACTATTTTTTCAATTTTAATATGACATGTTAGGGTTTAATAAATAAATTTTATTTGAGGTGATAATGTTTCTATTGCTTTAAAAAATCAAATATTAAATAGAGTCAAAATTGACATAATTGAGTTTTAAAAACTAATAGTATATTATTAATTGATATAATATTCTTAAAAATATATGTATCATCCAAAGGACATAGATAAGGTTATATATATTAATAATAAATAGCATGGGGTTCTCGTGGCATGTTATAGTAATGTTTTAAACCACATAATATTAAAAAACAAAGAGACTTGGTAAATGTCATACTATTGAACTAAGATTTAAATCTAAAAGATAAGGTTAATATAGTGACCTAAACCTATCTAAACCCTATTGGTTGAGATTTTTTCCACCATTCCCCACCTTACCCTCGAAATAATTCATTTTGGGGCAATTAGAAACCAAAAATTATTTTATTATAAAATAATATTTCAATCTTTTCTTAAAATGACTATCACCTCTCTTTTAAAAGGTTACTTCTCTGGCTCATATGTTATCCCCTCCAAAACTTTTTGAATTAGCCAAAACCTGCCCAAATATCCTCCCGATGAATTCTTCATCTAAGAGTCATTCCTTTGTTCAGAAGGCTATGTTAAGAGCCCTTTTGATCAAATCAAAAGGAAGAAGCCAAAGAATGGTAAATATTTCATCACCTCTTTCAAGTTTTTTTCCTTCAAATTCTTCATTCATTTATTTTTACATTCAAAAATAATAACTACAGTATATTATATATACTATATTGTTATTATAAAAATGGTACAACCATATTCATTTTTATCCATCATATGAATGACAAAATCACAATACATGTGTACGTACGACTTACCATCTCCACGTTGTGGAGTAGTTTTTTATTCAAAGACTCCATTATTTGGTTGGGTGAAATAATGTGTATAAATGATTTAAATAATAAATTCAACATGTTAATAATTATTAATATATGATATACCATCCAATTAAACATAACTTCACCTTCAATATACTGATATTGTCACTCGTGCGTACGTACAGATTAATGTCTCCATTAACACGATGATATTCATTCCCCATCACAATCATTAAAGAATAATTTTCATTTTATGATTAAAAATAATATTTACGAACATAATATCATACTTTATATGAATCAAATATATCTGATCTATAACAAACATGACTTACTTAACCATTCATATAAAGGAAAATGAATCAATTAACACCCAAATCCATGATACTACTGAAATATTATTAACAATGAAATATTTTAAGATCATATATGATATAATATTTGTGTGTATAATTATTGTATAATATAATAACAATGATTTAAAAATTATTCAATCAGTTAACGTACCATCGACCAAATAAAATTATAAGGTAAGGGTTAGTTTCACAATCTCTTTATTATCCGAGGTTGTTATTATGTAATTATCTACTGGGACATTTTATTATCCATGTCCATGATACATTAAATAGTTTTGAATGAGATTCTTTTTAAGGGACTTTTTTACTAAAACATCATTTTAAATGATTTGATGATATTTTCTTCTAATCCTTTTTCATTAATGTCCATGTTTTCAAAGTGGTTTCTGTATTTATTTATATGTACATGAATGTTTTAAAATTTTAATTCCTTTAAAAAGTTTCAATGTTATATTGGAATAAAGGATTTAAAACAATCTTTTAAATTACTTCCATTATAAATTTTGTGACATTTAAATAATGTCATGAATACGGTATATTTCTCTCAATAAATTCATACTGATCATTTTCAACAATGTCAACATCCTTTACGAGATATTATTCTTGATCGAGGTTGATTATTTTGATACAAATCCTCCATATTGTATTAAAGTTTGTGTGATATTATTGATATTGGATTGTTTTTTATTCCATTCATGGTTTATGGATAAATTATTGACATGTCATATGTTATTTTTAATACAACTTTTTATGTTATGTTTAAACTTTTCATATGAGGAATGCATTGGAATTAATAATTGGGGGGTGTATCCCGCTATAACCCCTTGATGCTTCAGTTTCTTTCATTAGAAAAACTAGTGTCTTAAAATAAGGAATTGACCAAATCTTTCTGTAGTCTTGGCACAAGTCCTTGACTATATGGTTATGAAGTCCGACATTATGCATTCATTCACTATAAAAGTGGTTATTGATATTTCATGTGATTATTAAACTAGTAGAATATCCATGTGAATATGTAAATGGAATTATTTAATTTTATCATTTTCATATTATGCTTATGTTTAAGTTTAAAAGTTTATAGTATTAGTCTTATACATTTTTTTAAATGTTTATGCTCATTTATGAATGTTTTCACTATATGGTAATACTTACTAAGCTTCTGAGCTCTCCGATTAATATGTTTAATTTTTTTTACAGGATGTGACTATGTATTTTATGGTTGAATTTTATGGATAGGATAAGTATATAAGTGTTTTCAAAAGGGGAAAAAATTGTGTTGATGTTTTTATTTCATGATGTTGTGTAAAACTTCTGAATGTATCTAGTACTTTCAAGGATACTAAAATGTTCGGTCTTTTGGGATTTGATCCCTTGTGATCATTCCAATGTAATGTAATAATGAACCAACTCTGGGTAACTAGGGTTGGGGAGTTACATTGTATGTGTTGGAGATGAATGTCACAAGCTGCATTTTGCGAGAATAAAACATTGGATTATTATTCATAATATATTTAGTAATAAATTCTCAATGTCAAAATTATAATGGTTAGAGGATTTTGAGTTTTAAGTTTGATGTTTTGAAGAAATGGTGATTTATTGAAGTACACAATATTGAAAACTTATGTACTAAATTAAATTATAAATTTAGATGAATATATCATGAAATACTTTTACAATTTCAAAATTCATATTTGGTGTTTTGAGATATTTTTATGTGATTGGAGATGAACCAAGAAGTTTTGATGATGTTATGATAATTTTTTATTTTGTAAAAATTTAATTTTTAATATATTTGTGGTTTAATAAAAATAAAAAAACTGTAAATATATTGGATCATGTTGTGATAAATAATATATTATTATGATTATAAAAATTAATATTTCAAACTAATGTTTGGAGAATTAGAAATTTCCTCAGGGGTTAACATTTATATTTGTAATATCTCTTAGTTAGGTGATAATTTGAAAAGTAAAATAAATTACGCAAATACTTAAGAGTTAAATAATTAAAAATGATATTTAAAATGGAAAACATGAAATTAGGTAAAGAGAAGTCCATTGTTAAAAATATAAGTGTTCATTATTGAATATAAAATATATTTTTCAAAACACATTATAAATTAGAAGAAGAAAAATTCGATATAATGATATGTAAGATATCACACAATGTATATATATTTACAGAAATGGATGGGATGAAAATGATATATACTACATGTTGTAGAATATGTAAGAAACATTCTATATACATAAAAAATATAGAAAAGGATAAGAATTAATTTTTTTAATTTTTGATATATTTAGAGCATACATAATTTTTAGAAGTTGATATGTTAATGAAAATAACTCAAAGAACAAGGATTTCCATTAGTAATTTGAATAAATCACGTACGTAAATATGGTATGGACAAGTAAAAAATTTATAATGTAAAGGAACATCTCGGTAAAAAATTGAAATAATCTAGAATTATCACTATGATATGTATGGAAACAAATTTCTTATATATACATTAATTTTTAGTGAAAATATGATATTTTTAGAGATTTAATTAAGGTAATTAATTATTAATATGTATGCCATGAATATCATGATTCATCGAATAACTAGAATTATATAATATTATAATAGATGTGAGAATTAATTTAGAAGGATTATCTATGATAAGGGTATCTAATCTATGTAGAGAAGGGTCATGCTGAAATGAAATTCTTGTATGTGACCATGAACTCCATCATGGCCTAAATAATAGTGTATTGAATATAAAGGTAATTTCCAAGAATATTATTAGAATCGTGAAGAACAATGGTTGAGTTTATTAAAAAAAATATTTCAAGAAATCGACACTAAATCATTGATATTTTTATAAGTATCAATGAATTACATTATTTGAAAAAATTATATAAAATTTGATAATGTAAATCAAGGAAAATTAATAATTATATAAAATTATGGAGTTAAATTTTGTACTAATATTTCATACCCCTTATCATTAAGAGAAAATATAATAACATAAAATTAAATGAATTGAGAATAAATAGGTATAAAATATTTTTTTAGCTTGACCCATTATGTTAATACTCATTATCTAAGTGTTTAATCTCTTAATTAAAAATCATCCTATTTACAAGGATAAAAAACTAAGTTTCTACAGATATAGAGCAAATTTATATTAATTTTTTAAACAATTGTAATAAGTACCATACAATATAAAAATACATATAGGTAGTCTTCGTAATACTAATAATGAAGATGATATAGCTAGTTAATAAATTGAAATCTCTAAATAGATTGGAGATATATTTTATGATTCTATAATCACCCATGGTACATTTTATGGAATTAATATAACAAAAAATTTAATAAACTCTAAATTAAAAGGATCTTCAAAAAAATATTATGATATAAATTCTCCATAATAGAATTAGATATTGATCCTACCATATATTTTTATCTACAGAATAATTATTTGTGTTGAGTTATGTATGATAACATCCCACCCATCATTATTATATTTCTATACTCATGATAAAGTTTGTGTCTAAGATTGTACCCAAACACAATATGAATTATATTCCCACATTAGGATTGAAACATAAAAAATTATAATGTAATATTTTATTTCTTATTTATGGCGTTACATGTGGTGTTATATGTTTCATAATCATAATTATAAATATTCCTCATAAATAGGCAAGTGCTTTAGATACTAAGAATCCAAATTTATAAGTTAAATGAATTTGGATAAGATGATTTCACATTGATTCACCCCCTCTAATAGTAAATGTTTTTGAATTTCATGTTGTATCAAGAACAAACCAGGTTTTCTCTAATTGGATAATTTTATATTTGTTTTTGTTACATTTATATGATGTTCATATTGGAAAAATGATTTTAATTCCCATAAAATGATAACGTTGTTTTCATCACTGTCGATAACCATATGATGGATTTAGATAAATCATTGATCAATAGATAGATTCATGTTGCTTATATGATAATATAAATATCAAATGAAAAATAAGTAACACCAATAACTCATTATAATCAATGTCATGTTTTTTTGTAAATCAGAATATTGTAATTACATAAAATAATCATGTTTTAAATGATAAAAGTATGTAGAGAATAACTATTTTATTATATTTTACATTGATATAAAGGGTCACATGTAACAATTTCACATCAAAATCATCATGTTTATACCTTTATAAATCAAGGATCTAAATGATAAAAACCTAGATTGAGATTGAATTAGTTCATATGAAATGTTTTTTGGCTAAGAAATAAAAAAGGTAAAATAGTCTCTTTAAATTTGTGATTTTTATGTAAAAATAAATAATGATTAATAATAAATATTGGAAATTAATGAATTTTTAAAAATAATAAATATTTTAATTAACAATTTAATAAATAACTCTTATAATTAATAATATAATTTTCATATAGTTATATTTTATTTCGATAAGAGTTAGAAAACTGTTTTTTTCAACAAAACATTTGATTTTCAATAATTTTATAATTTTATTTTAAATATGATAATTCATATATTTATAAAATTATTTTTGTAAAATGAATTCTTTTTTTAGAATTAGGATATTGAATTTATCCAGTGGTTTATTTTAAATTATTTGTTTGAGACCGTCAAATAATCTATTTAAAATTAAATAGAATATAAATATAAATTGTGATTTAGAACATCGTAATTTCCCAAAATTGATGCAATAAGTAATATAACTGGGATCCACAAACTAAAATATTTTTTCTATTTTAAATAATGTGATTTGATGTTTATTTTATTTATTTTTTAGATCCATTTTTTCATGTTTGGGTATGTTATTCCATAATCAAATTATATTTCTTTTTAGGTATAAATGATGATATCCCATTTCACACTCATTAAGACTCCCATTATATTTAATGCACACCTATTACCATGCCATAATAAAATATTATTTGATAAGACAAATGCAGCATGAGATAAAAAAATTAGGATCAATGAGAGGTTGATATTACTTTTATTATAAATTTTTTAGAATAATCTATGTAAATAAATTGATGTCGATAAGGATAAATTACTCGCCAATCATTTCTATGATAAAGAAAAAAAGTTGTTATATCTCTTAAATAAATTCCATTGAATGTTTTTGCAGTATATATATATGGTGATGGATTTAAAGATTTTTTTCTTTTAATTAAATTAAGAGTTCCATTAATGAATAATAATATTAAAATTCACACATAACAAATATTTTTTGTACTTTGGGGAATAAAAATAGGTCAACATGTACACCACCATAATAATATTTGAAAGGCTCAGTGGATTTCTAAAATTTGATAAAATTATGTCTTTATTATATTATTGTGGTTTATAATTCGAATGGAAAATTTTATGAATTTATAAGGAACCTTTAATTCACTATCTTATATAGTTCGTATAGAACAATAAACATTCTATATATGTCACAAAATATATAATTTTTCACTATATAACTAAATAAAAGTTGTCCAATGATTATTATGGAATATATTAAATTATTAATGGATTATTTTAGGATAATAATAGTTGTAAAACACTACTCTGTATTTATATCATTAGAATGTAGCATATTTAGTTTCCGGATTTATAATAAAAGAATAATTATCCCCAATCAACCATACAATACACAAAAAGAAAATTTAATGATTGGTAAAATTAAAAGAAGATATATACATGAAAATATTCAAATATATATTAATGTGAGTGTGTTTTGGGGGACAATAGAAGGAATATAACATATTTATCAAAATTATGAAAAACATCCATATATGTAAATTATTTTTTCAAAAAAATATTTGTACAATTTTTAAAATGATTTATAAAGAAAAAAGATGAAGGTAATGGATAAAGGATTTTATTAATCAATATATTTTTCCATGAATGCTTTTTTTGTAAAACTGTGAAAATGTATTAATTTGTATATTTTAATCATTTATTATCAATGGAATGAATTGGATATAATTGTTTTATGTATTGAAACATAAACTATATGTTACCTAAAATTGGAAAACTAATGTATGGTATTTGGAGTTATAAAAAAAATTGGAAAATAAACTGTAATCAAATATGAGTTCTAGAATAAATTATTAAATGTTTAATCATTATAATTAAAATATATTAATAATTAATATTTTTTAAAAAATTATTATTAATTATTTTACATTATTTTTTTCACAAATTTCATATCATGGAATAATATTTGATGAACAATTAAAATTACATTTTGATTCACTAGGTAGTAATCCATGATTTATTTTTTGCCGACATGATTAATCTTTATATGAGTTATAAAAATTATTATACAACTTATAATGTGTTGGAAGAACTTGTTCGTTATTATAATGTTTTCAATTTTTGTTATATCTAATGGATAACACTCTCAATTTTTTCGATTTCCTATAGAATCTTCAATGAATATTGTATTTGAATGGTCAAAAATAACAAATTGTAAAGATTAAATTTCATAATATGTAATGTAAATGTTTAATAATTAATATTAAAAAACTCTCCCACAACACATATTTTGAGTATTTAATGATTTTATTAATTATGGATCAAAATATTTACACATATGATTCCTAAGATAAAAAATCTGATTAAGATTGAGTTTAATTAATTTTTAATCAATATATCAGAGTGATATTTTCTGATTTAATTATATGAAAGTAATTCATGATAATTATTTTGAGAATTTATTTAATTATTGCATACATTTTGGAGATTTATTTGAATACAAATTCCATGTTTTTTGAAAATTCAATTGGATATTTCTATTTAATTTTTTTGTAAGGAAATCAGTATCTAAATATTTATTGATCTATAAGGATTTATATTATTAAATTGTTTTAGATACAAAAATTAACTATTTAGAAAATTATATTTTTATAATTTTAGTTGATGTAGTTTGAAGTAGATAAACTTTTATTTGATTTTGATTTATGAATTAAATGTTGATATTGTTTATAGTCTCTATGAATAAAATATATAGGTGGATGTTAAAAAATAGTGAATCTAGAATAGTAGAAGATAGTAATAGATGAGGGGATTTTAAAACAATATTTTGTAGAACATTCTTGTATGAAAATAAATTATAGATTAATTACATTCAGTTGAATTAATAAGGAAAATCTAATATTATGTGAATTGAGAGGATAATAAGCAGATAAAGACTACAAACTATGACGATGATCAATTTTTTTTTAATATTGTTATCTATTGAAATTATAATTTTATTAATCTATACATGACAATGAGAAGGGAATGATGATTTTTATTCTGATTTTGATCAACATTATTAGTCTTTTATTACCCAATGATATTTCTATAATTTCAAAATTAAAATTTTCTTGAACCCCTCCCCACAATGTGTACCCCTCCTGGGCCAGTAATGTGAGATGAGAGATAATGACCGCTGAGTCCCGCCTTCCAATAGGCCCTAGGATGTTAACTAGCACCGAGGGTATAGTAATCACACAAATTGGAGGCATTGCCCTCTAAGAGAACGCATGCGGCAGAGAGAGATAAGATTGACCCCAATGAACACCAACTCAAGTCTGAAATATAAAAGATAACCCAAGTGCATATATGTAATTTCATGAAAAATTACTGTAACTAGAAGGGGAAAACTGCAAGTACCCAAAATAATGTAAAAACAACAGCAAACAGAAGCCCAAACTGCTCCTGCAACCCCATGATCGTATAAACCAGCTTGATCTCCAACCTGCTTCATGTAACATGAAAATCAGTTTATATATACATAGGGTGTGTCTAACAATATACTCAGTAGGATCCTCTCTAAATCCTCTCATGCAAAAGTAAAGAAAGCATGCTAAGGCATAGTGAACAACATGTGAAACTAAGTCATCACATAAACATCTATACAATTTTCCCAACCTCCCCATGGATACTTCCACCAAAAAAATGCATACAAGAATATATCATATAATAAAGAATATCACGGGTAAAATGCTACTACTTCCCCAATGGTTTTCCGCTTTTCCCCAACATCTCTTGACCTATGCATCTCTCTTACAAAAATATTTCCCGCAGACACTTGGGTGAAGCACCACAACATGCACCTCATGCAACATAGCCACCACGTCCACATATGAAGGTAACCATGTAGTTTCTAGGAGCCACCATATCCCACATAATGTGTATCATATATCGAGTACTATACCTCAATCTTTTATAGCCCATACATCGAGTAAGGATCCTCAATCCATCACAACATATATATGTTACACCTATAGTAGTCCATAGGATACTATATCCAGAATATATGTGTTTGAATAACCCCAAGCCATTACAGCCCTCTACCCAAATATATGGGGAGAAAAAACCAACGAGCCTACCAACACAAGTATCAACCATGATAAGAGAGTGGGGAAAATGGGGGTAGTCATCCAATCATCCTCCCACAAGAATTTTAGGGAACCCCCACCCCCCCAGGGCTTAGAATCCTCAGGGTGTCAGTTGCCCTTTCTGACAGGGTGGAGTAGAGTATAGAAACATAAAATTTATAGAATATATTAAATCTCAGAACCACACTATGGGCATAACCTAGTCTTAGACTCAACTATAGCTAACATCTCTCGGACTCTGGGCTTCCACTTCAAAGACATGTTATCCTATAATCACACAACCATTAAAAGGGCTTTAATACATTATCTCATTCCCTTTTTACCAGTTGCACATTACATTAAATAATTCTTTAATCATTAATTAACCATTAAAAATTCGAAATTAAATTTCATTAGGATCACACCCAAAGTCCTCTGTCCCTTTAAAATTACAACCTCATCATTATGTTCCACCAAACACCAAGCCCTTGGGCTAACATCATTTATTCAATTATTCATTACAGAATTACTTTCCCACATTCCCATGAATTCTAGAAAAGCATTCTATGCTACTAAACACAAGGGGGATCAACAAGGTTGGTAGATGTACTACCCATTGAGTATTTGCCTCATAAGGAAGGAGCGTAGATCTATCCTCCCATGATAAACTAAACATGGAAAGCATGTGTCATACCCCGCACATCTTTGCCTCTTTCGGAAGAAGGGTAAGGAAGAACAACTTCCTCGAGCTGTGGGGAAAAGTAATGAAGATAATCAACAAATAAGAATATGCATGAATCCAAAAATCACATACATACCATTCAATTATCCCTAGTGTCCTCCCCAACACCCACAAGCATAAACCGATGCATCTAGCCATACTTGGTTTCATCTGCTGCCACATCCAAAAGTGGCCATGCCCCCAAATATCACAACAGCCATCCAGGATCCTATCATAGCACAAGTAACAGGAAAACAAACATCACATCAATTGGGATATTGTCCCTTTGACAATCAAGAGGGTAACTAAAAAACATCAAGGAATTATCAAACAATCAGTCCATTAATACATCTTGAATGAACATATTTATTATTCATAGGTTCCAAAATTCGGGAAACCTAATCAGTAAGTTATCAAAAATAATTAAACATGCTTACTGCACCAATTTTATTAACATAAAATTAAAACAAGAAGAACTAGATTAATTTACATGACTCTTTATCCATATCCAACATTTATCAATTAATTATGGTTTATGTTCTTTTCCAATTTTTATCCATAAAGAACATCTAAATGAAGAAAGCATTGATATCACACAATCTAGAAAACAATGGGAAAAAACATACGACCGATATCAATTTATTTATCTGGTTAAAATATTTATTATGTCAAATCCATTGTTTTTAAAAGTGATAAAACATGCTAACAATACATTTTCATGTAAAATAAAGGTGACGCAACTATTCACCTACCTCAAAAAGTTCTTGACATTCATTATCCACCCAATGGGTAATGATTCTCCTCTCGCGTCAACTGCATCTACCCGAGGATGTCATGGTATGACTACACCAATTGAAACCCAAGAAATCCCCATTAGAACCATGAAGATTACATGCTATAATATGGAAAGTATAAATAGTAGAATATGCAGACCAAAAGAATGACGTTAAAAATTACTTTATATCAAAGATTGACTAATACAGCTTGGTTGCATCAAAATAGAGCATAACAAATTCGAGGCGAAAAGTTTGATTATGAAACTCCTATGGAATATAATGAAAGGTTTTATCATCTCATAGCCGAGATGAAAGAGGAAGAATTAGGGAAGAATATATCCCGTCTATTTAGATGATTTAACGAAGCGATAATTTATGATACGCTTAATTTCACATTAAAAGAGGATCACATTAAACCACATGGTTTGACCATGTTAAAACATCCCGAGACTTAGGAATAATTAATATAGGATTTATGGTCCTTGAATCGGCCTTGGAGTCTTTAAAACAAGTCCTTAAATGCATTTTATCTCAAAGGAACACACTAAAGGGGAAAAACTGTAGGAAGCTAGAAACACTTTTTAAGAACTACAAATATGGAAAAGTAAAAACAGTGTTCCTAAACCTCACCTTGGACACTATTCATGAACCTCTCCTTTAGACACTGTCCATGAACCACACTGTTAGAAACTGTTCAGGAACATCACCATTAGGCACTGTTCACGAACCTCACCATTAGAAAATGTTCATGAACCTCACCGGTAGACACTATTCACGAACCTCGCAATTAGACACTTTTCATGAATGTCACCATTAGACACTGTTCATGAAACTCATTGTTAGAAACTGTTCATGAACTACACTGTTAGAAACTGTTCATGAACCTCACCGTTCGACGGTACCTTTCTTGAAACACTATTCACAAACTCAATATTTGGAAAAGGAACGAAACTGTCACCATCAAAAGGTCACTTTTTTGGAAACACTGTTCACAGAACTAAAAATTTGGCAATGGAAAGAAAAGGTCACCGTTATATGGTCACCGTTATAGAAAAACTATTCACAAAACACAAAATTTGGAAAAGTAATTAGAGGTTCTTGTTAGAGCTTATCAATAGACGTTACCGATAGAGGTTACCATTAGAGGAGACTGTTAGACATCAATGGTAGAAATATTCACTAATGGAACTGTTCAATGAAATGGAAATTTGGAAAAGGAATGAGAGGTTACCATTATAGGTTACTGATAGAACTGTTCACTGATGGAACTATTCACGGAATTAGAAATATGGAAATGGAAATAGAGGTTACCATTAGAGGTTACCAATAGAAATGTTCACTGATGGAACTATTCATAGAAGGTTACCGATGGCACTGTTCAAAGAGGGTTACCACTGCACTATTCACAACTGTCTACCATTACAATTGTTCACCAAACTGGATAATTGGTAAATCATTGGGGATAACTCAACTAGACCTCCCAGAACACCACAAACTCTATATTTTCACAATGGAAAGGACCGGAGAGGTAAGATACGTTATAATAGATACCTCTCAAAACATTATCATCCCCAAGAATTCAACACCCACATAATGTGAAAATGAAACGGGTTCCGAACAAACACCCATCAAGATACATCCCAAAAGAGAGAAAGCAACAAAAGCATAAAAAAGAATCCTTCTCATAATCATGAATGGTTTATAACCACAAGGTCTAGATTGACAAATCAAAAGAGTTAAACATAATTCAATTCTTGGAACTTAGCACGTATTTGTGACTCACTTTCCTAGGTACTCTCTTCCATGCCATCGTTTCCACACAAGACACGATCCAAGGGGATCGAACACCCACACAACACCTTCTCCTTATGGTCTTGGATCTTCACGGGTCGCTTCTCAATGGTTGCATCATCATCAACATCGATCTCTCCCCAATCGATGATGTGAGAGTCCTCATGATGATAACGAGGGAGTTATGATACATGGAAAACAACAGGTATCTGAGTCATTTGTGGGGGATGTGCTACTCGATACGACATAACACCATCATGAGATAAAAACTCAAAAGACCCAACCAATTGGGGAGAAAGATTACTACCACGACTAATCCTTTGCTTCCCATGAAGGGGAGTCACCTTCAAAAACACATGATCCCAACAAAAAACACTAAGGGCCACCACCTTTGATCAGCATATTTTTTCTGACGTTCTTTCATTTTCTTCATCCTCTCATGAATCACCTGAACCATCTCTATAGTATTTTTCCCAAGTTCTAGTCCAAAAATTGCTGACACTCCGACCCCAGTCCATCGAAATGGAGAATAGAAAAGACATTCATACAAGGCTTCAAATGGTGCCATACCATTGGTTGAGTGGAAACTATTTTTGTAAGAAAAATCCACAATGGTTAAGTGATTCATTCACGAACCACCTAAATCAAGAACACAAGATTGTAACATTCCTTCCAGATTCTGGATGGTTCGATCTTTCTTAAAGTATGCTTCAGGATGAAAATAAGTGCTAAGGCATAGTTGAAAAAAATAATGTTGGAGACCTCTCCACACTCTGGAGGTAAAACGTGGATCTCGGTCAGAAATTATCATCCTCGGGACTCCATGAAATCTCACCAGATTTTCTAGATACTACCTTGACATAACTTCCACTATGATCGAATCCTTCATTTCTATGAAGTGGGCTGATTTTGTTAAACAATCCACACCACCCAATTAGCATCATGTCCTCCCGGAGCACGAGGTAACCAATAAAAAAGTCCATCGATATGGCTCCCCAATTCCACTGAGAAATCTCTAATGGCTGGAGAAGACCATCAAGAACACGGTGTTTAGACTTCACCTAAAGATCCCCCAACTGGGAGTCTTCCACATTCTGCATCAGGGATAACTGTACCGTCATCTAAAAAAGACAACCTCTACCCCCAAATTCTCCTATATAAATATTTAATGCTAACAGATCTTCAATTACTCTCCAAGAATCATCAGATTAATGCACAACATTAATACATGACATTAAACTTAGTGTATTAGCTACAACATTTTCATTTCAAGGTATAAATGATATCTCAATGTCATATTATTGTATGAACTCCATCCACTAACGTTGTCGTATGTTCATGTCCCGCTGGGAGAAAAGATTCCTCAAACTCTTATGATCGGTAAAAACCACAAAGCTCTCACCAATGAAGAAATTTCTCCACAACGTCAAAGAAAACACCACGGCTTCCAACTAAATAACATGAGTGGCATAGTTACATTTATGGGGAAGTAACTTCAAATACCCATAGGAAACAACTAACCACTACTGCATGAGAACACAGTATAACACCATATCTGAAGCATCACAAAAAACATCAAACCGAACTACTTCTGGTGGAAGACATAGAACTAGAGAACTTACTAACTTCTCCATTAGATACTTGAAAGATTTATGACTCTGATTAGTCTATATGAATGCCTAATACTTTCTGGTCAAAGATGTCAAAGGAGTCACAAGTCATGAGAAATTTGCTACGAACCTCATGTAGTAGCCTACGAGACCAAGGAATCTTTGCACCTATGACACTATCTTGGGGGCTACCAAAGACACAACTGCATCTATCTTCTATGGATCCACAACTACTATATATTGGGAATCAACATTACCCCTGAAACAGACATCTTGAGCTCAAAACTCACACTTCCACAACATCCCAAGCAACTGATGATGACGAAGAATTCCCAAAATGTCTTGTTGATTCTCAGCATGCTCCTCCTCGGATGTGGTGTACACAAGGATGTCGTCGATGAAAAAACCATGAACTTTTCTATAAACTCACAAAACACAGTATTCATCAATCCCATGTGTACAACTAGATCATATGTCACACAAAATGGCATTACTATGAACTCATAATGCCAATGACGACGACCGAATGTTGTCTTTGTGATATCCTCATCCTTCACACTGATATGATGGTATCCTGATTGCAATTCGATCTATGAGAGCCAACTTGGACCATTCAGTTTATCAAAAAATGATCAATCCACAAACGATAATAGATATTATTTATTGCCACTTTTTTTACGTGATGATAATCGATACAGAACCGCAATCTACCGCCATCCTTCTTCATGAACAAAACTTGTGCACCCCATGATGAAATACATGGACGAAAAAAACCACACTGTAACTGACCATCATGATGAATAAGTAGCTCTCGTAACTCATAAGGGTCCATCCTATATGTACACATAGAGATAGAATATGTTCTTGGCTATAGCTCGATCCCAAACTCGATCTCTCGTCGAGGGGGTAATGCTACAACCTCTTTTGGAAACACATTTGGGTACTCTTCTATGACCCTAGGAAACACCAACTGATAAAACTCTAAAGAACTCAGCATCATTTCAGCCATCATGTATAATAAGGATAGAACACACCTATGGACCATTTGAGGATCTCACACTCCAAGAAACACCATTGGCTCTCCATTCGTACCAATAAAAAGTTCATTCTTCCTGAAGCAATCCACGATATCCTACACTAAATACAACCAATACAAGCCGAGGAAGACCTCATATGGTTGTATTCGTGAACATAGGAAATATCCCGAAGATTGTTGTTTCCCCAACACTAGCTCACTGTCTCTACAAACATCAAACAAGTCAGCTCGACCACCAACTGGCGTAGTCAACACTAAGGTTACTAGAAGCCACTCTACCACAAGTCCCCAATCATGGACAAGGTTAGGTTATATTATGGAGTGTGTCGCTCCTAAATCAAAAAAGGTATAAACCAAGGTAGAAACCAAGGAAATGGTACCTCAAACGACGTCCGGCTCACCTGGAGCTGGCAACACTAGAGCATGAAGCTGACTAAGACCTCTTTCATGGCCTCTTTGAACCTGATGACGACCACCATCATGGCTGCACTCTGCTCTCTGGGTACGAGGAGTGTCATTTGGATGTCCTCTTCCTTCCCCATATACCCTTTAATGATCTATAGCTGGTGGAACCTAGTGCTGCAACCTCGTCTAGAACTGCTTCAACAGAGGAACCAGGAGCATAGCACCTGGTGCAAGATGACGGATCTGAAGGGTCGAGCACTCCTGCTGGTGATGACCACAACCACCATAAGAAAAACAAGCACTTGATCCCCTGGCATAGGCTGGAGAGTTTCTACCTCTTGTAAAATGAGATGTGAAGGGTTGGGACATACCCCTAGATGAAGGGAATATCTTCTACCCTGAAAACCGGGAACCCCGGAATATATCTTTGCTTCATGAGGAATAATGATGATTCTTCTCTCGTGATGCTCCGGTTCTGACCAATGTATTCTAGAAAACCTCTTTCCTAACCAGCACCACAAGATATGTTTTCATCATAAATGGGGTGACCTAGCACAGGATCTCTAGACACAAAGCTTCCTTGAAATGTCTCGCCCTTGCCTCCTCAACTGGTAACAGGTCCGAAGAATATCGTAAAAGGTTCCTGAAATGGATTCCAAAAACTCATATACTAGACATCCCCTATAAAAGTGTAAGAATCTCTTGGTTACTGGACTCCTACATAGTTGAAGAAAGAAACTCGACTCTAAACCAGTCTCAGAACTCCTCCCATGAGATCGATGACTCCTCACGATCCCTGAGGAACAAGAACCACCACGGCGTCACTGCTCCACATAGCATCATCTCAACCAATGAAACCCAGTGCTCCTTATGAGCACGGATCGAACTGAAGCCTAACACAACCTCCACCAACCTGTTTTCCATGAATGAATCTGAATTAGAGCTCTCATACTTCAAAAAACTCTGGCACTAAAACTCTCGGAGTGTCTTCCTCCAAGTGTCGTCGTCGTCATCCTCTACCCTGTAGTGATCTACTTGAACATCCTGATGGACATTTATTGCACAAACCTTACGAGGACGTCGACATGGAAAAATACATAGAAAATAAAAAACCATTAGAACTCCTAAAACAACAATATGGGAGACTCAATATTAATTAATTAATATTTTTCTTTTATTCATTTTAGGTAACCCTATCACAAGGTCTACGCATTCAAACACTGGCTCAATGAAGAATTATGTCTGATCCTTTCCTAGGTCAATCCCCAGCAACTAGTATCACCTTGTTTAGTATCCATTGTAGACATTACGGTCCATACATAAGATCATAGGGGTCCCTAAACGCCTATGTCTCAGACGGTCTCCAATGTTTACCTCACATGATAAACATGATTGACACATTTCCCTACCAACCCATGCAACCTCACTTGTGCCTAAATCCATAATCCATCCTATCTCTCAACCAGACCTCTAATACAACACTATCACAACCCCCTCCCAACAACATGTACCCCTCCTAGGCCGACAATGTGATAACATAGATAATGACCCCGGAGACCTACCTACAGTAGGCCCCTAGGTTGGAGACTAGAACCGATGGTATAATAATCACACAAATGGGAGGCATTACCCTCTAAGAGAAGACTTGTGGCAGAGAGAGATAAGATAGAAAAAAATCAACTACAACATAGAACTGAAATATAAAATAAAACCCAAGTGAAAATATGTATTGTCATGCAACAGTACTACAACTGGAAGGGGAAAAATGCAAGTACCAAAAAGAAATTAAAAACAGCAGCAACCACAAGCCTGAATAGCTCCTTCAACCCCAAGCTAGTAGAAACCAGCTTAATCTCCAACCTAATCCAAGTGACCTGAAAACAGTATACATATACATAGGTTGAGTATAACAGTATACTCAGTAGGATACTCTTAGAAGCCTCTCGTGAAAAAAGTAATGAAAGAATGCTAAAGCACAATGAACAACAATTGAAAATAACTCATCACCTAAACAGTTATACTATGTTCCCAACCTCACTTTATCTACTCTCACCAAGTAACTCATACAAAAATATATCATATAATAATGAATATTAAGGGTACCCCGCTACTACTTCCCCACTATTTTGCCGCTTTGCCCCAACATCGCATGTCCTAAACATCACTCTCCAAAAATGCTTGCCCGCATACACCTGGGCGAAGCACCACAACATGAATCTCGTGTAACATAACCACCACATCCACATAAAAATGTAAATAGTTAGTTTATAGGTTCCACCACAGACTACATAACGTGTATCATACGTCAGGTATTATACCTCAAGTCATTTCAGCCCATACACCGAGTATGGATCCTCATTGCAACTCAGCCTATACATGATACACCTATCGTATTCCACCAGATACTATATCCAGAATATATGTGTGTGAATAACCAAAATCCATTAAATCCCTCTACACACATATATGGGGAAAACTAACCACTATTCCTAGCAGCACAAGTATCTATCAGGATAAGAGAGTAGCGCCAAAGGGGGTAGTCATCCATTCATCCTCCCACTAGAATGTTGTTGAAAACACCCATCAGGCATAGAATCCCCAAGGTGTCAGTTCCCTTACTAACAGGGTGGAGTAGCTTATAAAAACACAAAAATACAGAATATATTAAATCTCATAACCACACTATGGGCATAACCTTGTCTTATACTCAACTGAAGCTAAAGTCTCTGAGACTTCGGGCTACCACTTATAAGACTAGGTATCCTATAAGCACACAACCATTTAAAGATATTTAATACATTATTTTATTCCCTTTTTACCAGTTTCACTTTACGTTAATTAATTCATTAAACATTAATTAACAATGAAAAATTCCACATTAAATTTTATTAGCATCACACCCAATGTCCACAGTCCCTTTAAAATTACTACCTCATTATTATGTTCTAGCGAACTCTATCCCCATGGGTTAATACAATTTATTCAACTATTCATTACACAATTAATTTCCCACATTCCCAGTCATTCTAGAAAATCAATCTATACTACTAAAAAGTAGGGGGTTCCCCATGGGGAGTCGATGTACTACTGATCGAGTTATTCCCGCCTATAGCAAGAGAGTAGACCCATCCTCCATTGAGAAACTAAACACAGAAAGCACATGGCATACCCCGCACGTCTTCGCCTCTTTCGAAAGAGGGGTAAGCAATATTAGCTGCCTTAAGCAGTGGGGAATAGTAATAAAGATAATTATTTATAATAATAAGAAATCATCCTACAATCACATAAATATCATTCCATTATCCTTGGTGACTGCCCCTATACCCTCATGTAAAAACTGATGCATCTCGTCACTGTAGGCATCATTTTCTACCCAAACCAAAAGTTATCATGCCCCCACATAACGCAACAGCCATCCAGGCTCACATCATAGCACAAGAAGAAGGAAAACAAACATCACATCAATTGGGCTACTGGCCCTATGTTAATTGAGAGGGTAACTCATAACCCTTCAAGGAATTATCAAACAATAAGATCATTAATCCATCTTTAATTAACAGATTTATTATTCATAGGTTCCAATATTCGAGAAAGTTGATTAGTAAGATATCAAAAATAAATAAACATGCTTACAACACTAATTTGATTAACATAAAATTAAAACAAGAAGAACCAGATTAAATTACATGCCTCTTTGTCCATAGCCAATAGTTATCAATTAATTCTGGTTTATGTTTTTTTACCAATTTTCCTCAAGAATGAACCGCTAAATGAAGAAGGCATGGATATCACAGTATCTAGAAAACAAGGGACAACAACATACAACTACTATAATTAAATTTATCTAGTTCAAATATTTATTATGTATGTTCCATTGATGTCCAATGGGATGAAACATGCTAATAATACAGTTACACATGAAAAAAGAGAGAATAAATGAATCCCCTACCTCTAATAGTTCTTGACGTTCTTTATCCACCCAATGGGTCACGATTCTCCTCTCGCGTCAACTGCATCTAGTAGAGAATGCCATGGTACGATCGTACCAACTAGAAACCAAAAAATCCTCATTATAATCATGGATATTACATGATCTATTATGAAAAGTAGACACATGAGATGATAAACCCAAAAAGAACGACGATAAAACATACCATATATCGATGATTTGACCGATACAGTTTAGTTGCATCAAAACAGAGCATAAATGATATGAAAAAGAATGTTTGATATTGAAAGTCATATGGAATATAATTATGGGTTTTCGTGTCTCAGAGCGGAGATGAATGAGGAAAAATTGTGGAGGATGATATCTCATCACTTTAGAAGATATAACAGAGCGACGGTTTAGGATACACTTAATTTCCCATTTAATGTGGTTCATATTAAACCACGTAGTTTGAAAAGTAAAAACATCCTAAGCCTTGGGAATAATTAATATAGGAGTTATGGCCTTTGAATCGGCCTTAGAGTCTATAAAAAGAAGCCTTAATTGCATTTTATGTCAAAGGAAAACACTAAATGGGAAAAACTGTAGGAAAATGGAAACACTTTTCCTGAACTCAAAATTTGGAAAATAAAAAGCATTGATCACGAACCTCACTATAAGACATTGTTCATGAACCTCAACTTTAGACACTTTTCATCAACCTCACCGTTAGACACTGTTTATGAACCTCACTATTAGAAACTGTTCATGATCCTCACTGTTAGACATTGTTCATGAACCTCACCATTAAACACTGATCATGAACCTCACCATTAGGCACCATTCATGAACCTCACCATTAAACACTATTGATGAACCTCACCATTAGAAACTATTCAAGAAACTCACTGTTAGAAGGTCACTGTTCTGGAAACACTGTTCAAAAACACAATATTTGGAAAAGGAAAGAAAATGTCATCGTTAGAAGTTCACCTTTATAGACACACAGTTCATAGAACTCAATATTTGGAAATGGATAGAAAAGTTCATTGTTATAAGGATTCCATTATGGAAACAATATTCACAAAACTCAAATCATTAGAGGTTACCGTTAGAGGTTACCAGTAGAGGTTACCGATAGAGGTTACTATTAGAGGTTACTATTTGACCTCACCGATAGAACTGTTCAATTATTGAAGTGTTCAATGAAATGGAAATTTGGAAAAGGAAATAGAGATTACCATAAGAGTTTACCGATAGAACTGTTCATCGATTTAATTGATCATAGAATTGGAAATATGGCAATGAAAAGAGAGGTTACCAATAGAACTATTCACAAATGGAAGTATTCAAAGAAGGATACTGATGACACTGTTCACAGAAGGTTACCATTGCACTATTCACAACTGTCTACCATTGGAACTGTTCACCAAACTAGATAAATAGAAATGTGTTGGGGATAAGTCACCTTGACATCCCAAAACACCTCAAACAACATATTTTCACAAAGGAATAGACCAGAGAGGTCAGAGACATTACAAAAATTTATTTTTTGGATTGAATGAGTATTTTTCATATCCAATGTCACACATTCAACATAAAATATAGTACAATAAGATCCTACAATAATGTTAATTTCTTATATTTTTAGTAAAATTCATAATAGGGGATCATGAATGATTCAAGGACCATTTTTGTTTTATTTATTAAGAGAGTAAATGATATATAAAAATGAAAATAACATACAAAAGATGATGTTACTTGAACATTATGGGTGAAATTTATAAAAATAATTATACTTATGTTTCACTATATTTCATATATAAGTGGTGTATTGAGAGAAAATATAAATTTATAAAGTTAATCTTAACATACAAGATATTACGATCTCTTTGAATTTTGTTGTCCTGAATATTCTTTTATCATACTTTTACATGTTTTGAGTTGTTAGGGATGGATTGGGTGAATCTATTACAATGATATTGAATAATAGTTAAAATTTTGTTATATGTGATTCCATTACATTGTATTATCCTCACTACATCGTAGTTCCCATACCTTCATCTTGGTTTGATGACATCATCATGGAATAATGTCATGGATCAAGGAACCTGATTAGAGTTTATACTAGTTTACAACGATAGTGAAGGAAATGAAATTTTTTATTACATATGAAAAAGAATAAATTAAATGGTCTTAGTATAGTTTTTTTTTCTATGAATACTTTTTGGAGATAAAATTAAAAATAAAAAAAACTAAATCATGGCTTAACATCACATTCGTAAAAACAAAGTAGTTTTGTGGAGGATATTTTTGTATTATGTTAGTGATAATATTTAATTTTTTAAAAAAATATTTCATGACTAGTGTACTATTTGGAAATATAATTCAAATGTATTTTCTGATTAGTTCGACTATATGGAGAGACATTAGAAGATTTTGTTGGTTTGATAAATTAAGTGGTAGTAAAAATCTTCCATTACGTTATGTTGATCAAATTTTCCATCATTCATTTAGTTGGTGTTGTTGTTAGGTACTGATTGGGTTAATATAATGGAATTAATTTCATGTGTTTAAGACTTATTATGTTTCAACATATTGGTCATTTTTGGAAAGGTTATATAGAAATGGGTTGGTTACAAATAAGTCCTCACATGAAATGTGAATGTAACATACTGGTTCACTTGAGATCGGTAGAGAAGTACCAATTTCTATAGGTGATCAACGGTTTACAAATTCAATTGTGTCATATCGACACACATAAAATGATATTTCAGCTGGATGGATTGACGGGACACACTATAATAGTGAGGATGTCCCACATTCAAACATTTCATGAGAGTACAAGTAATTTATTATCATATTAGTCTAAAAGAAAAATGTAATTATAACTCATATAATGTGTGAAGGATGTAAAGTATAGTAATTATCATTCATGGATAAATGAAAATAAATTTAGAACACATAAATCCAATGTATTTATTAATTAATTTTTTTTTCATGAATGGGTTAGGGTTTATTGTGATTTTTTAAGTGTTAGTTAAGTTAGTTATGTGATTTTGGATGAGTTTTTATTCTTTCTATGTATTGTCACATTGATTTTAGTGGGTTTAGATCTGGTAAGAAGATGTTAAGATTCTTTATTATGCTACAAATCATGTTTCATATGGTGTATCCTTGAGTAATGAATATCTTTATATCTCAAAACCAATTGAGTTATATATTTATTCTATTCTCTATAACATACACATAATTGAATTATGAAATAATTATCTCTCTTGGTATTAAAATATATTTATTCAGTGGATGCAATTTAATATAATTCTATTAATTTAGAAAAAGGAATGATATAAATATATAAATTATATGGGATAGACATTTGATTTTATAGTATGAAGACAGTTTATTATCAAATTTTGAAGGTCCTGGAAGTTATATTGATGGGAATAATACCAAATAAAATGTCTAAAATATAATTTTAATGGTTGGATAGAAATGAAATTTTCTTAATTAATGGTGATATTGGATTGAAATTTATCATTTATCATCGAGTATGTGAAAAAATTGATTTATCTTAGGACAAATTGGGATGAAAATTATGATTATCTAACACCATTAAAAAAATAATCATGTTTTGAAGGATTTTTTATGATGTATTTTTATAAAAAAAAATAGTTATATATCATATCGATGGATTTCACAGGATATATGGGAAGATAAAATTAATTAATATCAATTTCATGGATGATATTTGAAAAATTCAATAGTTTTATATGCTTCAAGGATCATTTAGTGGAATAATAACATATGTAAAATCGACATGAATGAAAAAATTATTTGTTGTTTTAGGGTGTTATAAACATGAAATGGAATTATTATCATTAATATATGGAATTCTATAAACCAACCAAAATAACATTGAATCAGGAAACACTAGAATGATCCACATAGAGAAACATAGTGAGAGAAAATCAAGAGATACATTGATAGGAGGTGAGGTAAGTACACTAGTTTTAATCAAGTATACTAGAACTATAGGAAGAGTTGGAAAATAATGAACTACCAAATAAATAATATGGAGAACAAAATAATAGAACCTTTCAAAAATTCTAGTCACATTAATTTATTTTATGGTAGAAATCAATTTCTATTATTAGACATCAATCTAGTGTAATAACGGGTTATTGATTCTAGGGAATCATTCCACTATGTAGAATCAAAATTATGAATAAATTATTACATAAAAAGATTATTTGGAGTGGAAAACATAGATAATTGAGAGGCTGATTAAATCCTATTGGTAAATGATATTGTTATTTAGATTTCCAATAAGACCATATTAATGTTATAAGATTCCTAACACAATCCAATTCAATGAATGGACATAATTTCAATTATTTAGAATGATCAAATGATATTCTGAAAAATTAAATATCCATGTTTCATGTAATATAACTTATGGATCGATGGTTTTCTCCAGAAGACCAGTGTTCATAACACTAAATATAACCCGAAAAATAGATGGAGTGATTATTATTGATTCTACAAATTATGAATATTTATAATTTGGAAATATCTTACAGAAACCTCAATAAGAAAAACTTAAAATATGATGACGTGAGGTTGTACTTATTTCCAATCACAGCCAAATCAAATTTTGAGAGATTATTATATTTGGGAAGTTATAAAATATATTATTAAATTATAATTTAAGGAATAGTTGATCCTTGTGGTTAAATTTTTTTTACATATATATTTTGGGACATTCCCCTACTACTTATCGAAAAGGACCCTTATAATTCATCACAATTCTTATTTAATAAACATGATATGATTGATTTTATATTCCATAACATGTGAGGATATATTCTTGAATATAAAATGGAATATTTATTGAGGTGGTCAAATATGCTCCATATAAAGATTCCTAATGTCCTTCAGTGATAAGGGTGAAGTAGATTAGCAAGTTTATGAGTTTTAGATAAATGTATTATTTAATAATATAATGAATTCATTTATATTTTCTAAATACTGAGAAAATTTATAATCTTCATTACATTATTTTTTTATACATGAGAAATGGTCATAAACACATAAGATTAATGTTCTAAGAAAATGATAATTATAAGATATTTAGGATCATGTGTGTTCTATTTAATGAGAATATCTTAATGGAAAAGATAATAATGTAGAAAAATTATACTGAGAAAAAATAATGTACAAACAACATTTATATTGATGTGAGTGATCCATTTAAATATAAAAATGTTCAAGATATTCAAAAGTGAATTGAGAGTTTGTTTTTCCGGCAATTGAAAAATTTACCAAAGAGATAGAGGACTATAGAGTCTCGAGATAGATTACCAAATGATAAATTTCAATATGATTCAATAAAATAGAGGGAAATGAAAATGTATTTTGTGAATATGTACCAGAGCCATACGCCCAATTCATTAGTTCAAACATTAATTTATCAATTTCATTTTAATATATTTTTGAGATAGTGATATACTATAATAAGTATATTGCCATTGTGATCTAAGAAAATGGAATTTAATTATGAATATTCTTCTAGATCTATTTAATGGTAATGAATCTTGGGAGCTAATAAGACTATCACATTAGAAAATCACTTGAGAAAAAATGTGTCATAAATTTTAATGTATGAGGATTAGGGTAAGAAAAGGTATAACTGATGGGTATTTTTAGGGGTTTTATTTTTACGTATTGATTTATATGGAAATTCATTTCATGTATATAAAAAATATACAATATGAATGGAAATAATAATTGATTAAAAATATTTCTCTTACAGAAGATGGATGAATATATGAATTTTCACCTTATCTATATTAAATAATTATTTTACATGAAGCAACTAACTAGTTTTATAGAAAATTATAGTGGGGAATTTCTAGGTCAATAATGTATTAGTAACTATGTTTTGATAAAAACCCAACATAATAGAAGAAAAATATTGATGTGTTTATAGTAGGTAAAGGTTTCATGTACTATAATGTGTATCACAATAATTTCTAACATTAATTTATGGACATGGGTTTAATTTTCATGGTCATTTATGGGTGTTTTCTGATTCAATTTTTTATTAAAAATAAGAATGATTTATATGCTCAAAGATGAATTGTTTTAATGATTAGAAATGATGTGTCTCAGTGATTCCTATAATATTATTGGGACTAGTTCTGAAATAGATAAAGAATTTGGAATCATAGTTTTATAATAGAGGGGTAACATAAATAATATTTTTTAAAGCAATTTCATGATAAAAGAAATATCAACACTATTAGAAGGTAACATAAATAAATCATATAAAGAAATCCTTAAAAATGAAAGATTTAGTGATGTATAAAGAAGATGTATAATTATTACTATATGTGGGAAGGATTGTGTATATCATACTGTAGATATACAAAAACACTATATTTTATTAGGAAATCGTTTCATTTTAATGTAAAATCTAGGGAATTAATACTTATAGGTTGTAAAATGAATCCCTTAGTATTCCAAAGGAACAAAATATACATCCTTATGATTATAGAATAATGATTAACTATTGTGGTACATATAGGTAGATTTGGGGTATATTTATAAATGTGTTATAATATAATACGCTTTGATGTCATGTGAAATTGAATGATAATTATGAGTATTTGAAGGTAACAATTAGTGGAACATCAATCAAAAAAGAAATAAGAATACATGGAAACAACAAATTCATGGAAATAATTTTCATATTTGAAAAATTAGTTAAATTATATTAGAATAATATAAGAAGGTGGATTAATATTCTATTATAGATGCAGTGTAATAAATTTGGCCAGAAATTGTATCATTTATTCTTGGAAGAAGTATATTTTCATGAAATATCATTTTATCTAGATGTCTCTAGTAGACAATGGTATTGACCTATATGAGATAACTGAATGGAAAATTCAAACTATGTAGTTCAAAATGATTCTAGTCCAAGAATTCTTGAATGAAATTTATAACAATGTGGGCCATGGATAATCAAATGATGGTTATACATTATTTTATTTATATGTGAATAGAATATTTATCCCTATTGATTGAAGGAATACATGGTTTACTTGAAGTAGTCTTCAAACATGAAATTGATATGTATTTAAAGGACAATTCATGTTCTAATAAGTTCATATTAAATGATTCAAGTTTTTAGATATCCCTGGATTGATGAATGAAATGATAAATGATATCATCTCTAGATAATGGTTGGCCTTAAGATGAAATCACTTAAATATGGTTTCATGGTCAGGTGCATGTCATGTGTAGTGGAATGATCGTTTGAAATGCACCAAATTCTACTAATTATGGAATGTAAGGGCCATTTATATCTTGGTTTTATGAAAAAAATAGTGGTTAGGTAAAATTCATCATATTTTACATTAATATTACTTGAATGATAAATATATGAAATAGTTAAGGTGAAATTTTTTATAAAAGATCATATTTTCCCTTGTTCAGTGGTCAGACATTTAAAAATATCAATAGTTGGTGCTACCAAATAACTGACAGATACCCAATATTGATATTTTATCAAATAACATGAACAAATTTCAAGTGATTACATATATTAGTGATCTAATTGGACAAAATAATGATATTTATTATAGTTCCTGTATATTTTTTATTCGATAAAAATATATTTTTGTTCTACCTAGGGATAAGAAAAATTTCCAAAAACATCCAAATAAAATGTTTTCAATAATTTTTCAGGTTTCTAAAATAATGTGTTTGTTTGTTTTTTGAGTGTGTGAGGCATGGTGAATTCATTTTAGTTATTGATGTTGATGTTTTTTATTCAATGTTGTATTCCAATGAATTCAGTGAGATTACTTTAGGTTAGTTGATGTTCTAATTCATTATATTTTTATTCTTCATGTTTATGATACTATATATTTTGGTGATATGTGGTAATGGTTCTCCCAATATATATATAATGTGTCTAGTTATGAAATAACATTAAATGTAAACAAAATGTAGATTCTTATGTGTTCTATATTTAATTAATATTGGTTTTTGGAATGTCATTTATCGACCAAATCATTAATCCTGTATACGGAATCACATTATGGTTTGAATGATCTTCATTAAATTATAAATTTAACACCTCATATGTGTTATGTTGATCAAATTTTCTATAATTCATTTGGTTGGTGGAATTTTTAGGTATTGATTAGGTGAATTTAATGGAATTCATTTCATGTGTTGAAGACTTTTGATGTTTCAACATATTAGTCATTTTTGGAATGATTATATTGAAATGGAGGGGATACATAAATGTCCTCACATGACATGTGTATGTAACATCTATGTTCAATGGAGAACTGTGGCCGAGTACCAGTTTCTATAGGTGATCAAAGATTTTCAAATTCAGTTCTATTATAAAAACACACAAAATATGATATTTCTATTGGATGAATTGATGGGACCAATATAATAGTGAGGTTGGATCACTTTCAATCATTTCATTAGAGTACTTGTAATTTATGATATTATTGGTTGAAATGGACAAAGTAATTATGAAGAAGATAATGTTTTGAGAAAATAAAATTTATCATTTATCACTCAAGGATAGAAGAAATTATGTTTAAAACACATAAATCCAATGTATTTATTAATAAATTTATTTTCATGAATGTCTTTGTGTTTATTGTGAATTTTTAAGAGTTAGTTAATTTAGTTATGTGATTTTGGATGAGGTTTTATTCTTCCTATGTTTGGTTAAATTGATTTCAGTGGGGTTTTTTATGATAAGCAGATGTTCTGATTCATTATTCTTCTACACATTATGTTCCATATGGTGTATCTTTTAGTAATGTGTGTCTTTAGATCTCCAAATATGTTGTGTTATATATTTATTATATTCTTTTTAAAATACACATAATTGAATTAAGTAGTAATTCTATCTCTTTATATTAATATATTTTTAATCAGTGGCTCCCACTTAACTGAATTTTATGGATTTATAAAAAGGAATGTTAAAAATAGATAATTTATATGGGATATACATTTGATTTTATATAATTAAGATAGTGTATTATCTATTTTAGAAGGACTTGGATGATATAATGATGAGAATAATAGCAAAGGTAATGTTTAAAATATTTTGGGAAGGACTGGATAGAAAATAATTTTTTTAATTTGTGGTGTCATGGGAATGAAATTTATCATTAATCATCTATTAGGCTAAAAATATAATTTATCTGATGAACGCTTTGGATAAAATTTAAGTGTAGCTGACGCCATTAAAAAATATTAATGTTCGGAAGGTTGTTCTATGAGATATTTTTAAAAGGTAAAATCGTGGCATATCATATGAATGGAATTCACATGACATATAGGAAGCTGAATTTAATTACTGTGAATTTCATTGATGATATTTGAAAATCAAATCGTTTTCTATGATTCAAGAAACATGTATTGGAATTATAACATATATAGAATCCTCATGAATGAAAAAAATGACTTGTTATTTTAGTATGTTATAAACATGAATTTGAATAATTAATGAAGATGTATGGAATTCCACAAACCAACAAAAAAACTGAATAAGGAAACTATTGAATGATCAACATAGAAAAAAAATGAAGTTAGAGATAATCAGTAGATATGTTGATAGAAGCTGAGGTAAGTAAAATAGTTTCAATCATTTATACAAGAACTATAGGAAGAGTGGGAGAATAATGAATAACTTTAGGGATAATATAGAGAACAATATAAGAGAACCTTTCAATAATTCAGGTCCCATTAATTTATTTTATTTCATAAATGGATTTCTATTTTTGGACATCATTCTAGTGTAATAATGAGTTTTTGATTGTAGGGAATAATTCCACTCTATTGAATCAAATGTATGATTGAATAATCACATTCAAATATTATTTGGAATGTCAAACATAGCTAACTAAGAGGCTATTTAAATCACACGGGTAAATGATATCATTATATAGATGTCAAATAAGACCTTCTTGATGTTAGATGAATCCTGACACAAACCAATCTAATAAATTAAAATAATTTCAATAACCTAGCATGATGAAATAATATTCACAAAAATTAAATATCTATATATGATGGAATATAACTTTTGGATCCATGGGTTTTCAAGACGATTAATGTTTATAAATCTCTGTATTACCCTAAGATCAGATAGATTGATTATTATGGATGATACAAAGTATGGATGTTTATAATTTGGAACAATCTTATCAGAAACCTCATTGAGAAGAACAATAAATTTGATGATGTAAGGGTGTACTTATTTTCAATCACATTGAAATCATATTTTGAGAGAGTTTTATACTTGGGAGTTTATAAAATATATTATTAAATTCGAATTGAAGGAATCATTGATCCTTGAGTTCAAAACTATTTGACATAGATATTTAGGGACCTTACACTGTTATTAATCAAATAAGACCCTTATACCTTTTCATAGTATTTATTTATTCAACCTGATATGTTTGATTTAATTTTCAAGATCACATGAGGTTAAATTCCTGAATATGAAATATAATATTTATTAAGGTGGTCAAATATTCTCCATATGATGATTCTAAATGTCCTTCAGTGATAAGGGGGAAGTATATCAGTGAGTATACAAGGTTTAGATAAAATAATTATTTAATAATCTAATGAATTTTTTTAGATATTCAAACAACAGAGAAAAATGATATTCTACATTTCATTATTTTTGTGTACATGAGAAATGGTGATAAACACATAATATTAATGTTCTAGGAAAATGATATTGGTATGATATTTATGATCAAGTGTGTTCTATTTAATGAAATATATTACTGAAAAAATAATCCTTTAGGAAGATGATATTGAGAAAAAATAGTGTAACAACTACATTTATATTGATGTGAGGGATCAATTTAAATATAAACAAGTTGATGAGATTCAGAGTATTCAAAGACTTAATACTGGGAATTGAAAATTTTACCAATGAGAGAGTGTACTGTTGAGTCTTAGGATAGAGTACCAAATGTTAAATTTACCATAGTATTCATTATAATAGAGAGAAATTAAAATGTTTTTGGTGAAGATGTGCTAGAGTCATATGACCAATTCATTAGTTCAAACATTAATTTCACTATTTCATTTTTGTATATTGTGGAGAGAGTGATATACTAGAATATGATTGCTATCTTAGTGATCTTATAAAATTGGATTTTTTTATGAATGTACTTTTATATCTTTTTAATGATATTGAATCCTTGGAGATAATAATACTATCACATTGTAAAATCAAATGAGAAAAATTATGTCTTAAATGTTAAAAGATGAGGCTAATGTTAAGAAGAGGTATAACTGAAGGGTATTTTAATATGTTTATTGTTAGGTACTGATTTATATAGAAAATATTTCCTTGTATATAAAAAAGATACATTATAAATAGATCTAATGATTGTTTAATTTTTTCCCCTACAGACGATGGATGGATATTTGAATTTTTTCTTATTTAATTTAAATAATGATTTTACGTGAAGTAAGTAACTAGTTTTATTAAATAAATTAGTGGGGAATTTCAGTGTCAATAATCTATGAGTAACAATGTTTTAATAAAAAAAACCAAGATAATAGAAGAAAAATATTAACGTGTTTTTGTTTTAAAATGTTTGGTGTACTATTATGTGTTTCAAAATTATTTAAAAAATTTATTTGAGGACATGTGTTTAATTTTCATCGTCATATATTTGGATTTTTTGATTCAATTTTGTATTTAAATTAAGATGGATTTAGATGCTCAAATATGACTTGTTTTGACGATTGGAGATGATGATTCATGGTGATTCCAATAATATTATGGGGACTAGTACTGAATTAGATAAAAAGTATGGAATCATGGTTTTAAAATGGAGGGGTAACATCAGAATTTTTTTTAAAAAATTAAATTACTTGATAATAAAAAATATGAACTCTATTGGATGGTCACTTGAATAAGTCAAAGGATGAAATCCCTAAAATTGAATGATTTAGTGATGTATAACGAAGTTTTCCATTTTGTACTAGAAGGGGGAAGGCTTGTGTATTTTATACCATAGATATACACAAACTCAATATTTTATTTTCATTTTTATCCTTTTTATGGAAAATCAAGGGAATTTTTCTTAGAGGTCATGAAATTGATCCTTTTGTATACCAATAGAAATAATGTACAACCTTATGATTATGGAATAATGATTAACTATTGTATTACATAGATGTATATTTGGGGTATATTTCTAAATGTTTTATTATATAATAGGATTTTATTTCATATTCAATTTAATGATAATTATTAGTATTTCAAGGTAAAAATTATTGGAACCTCAATCAAAAATGGAATAAGAATACGTGGAATCCAAAAAATCATGGAAATATTTTTTTATATTTGACAAATTAGTTATATTATATTAGAATAAGATAAGAATGTGGATTTATCTACTATTATATATGTAGTGTAATTCATTTGTCCTGAGATTGTATTATTTATTGTTGGACGAAATATATTTTCATGATATATCATTTATTCTAGATGTCTCTAGAAGATGATGGATTTGACCTTTATGATATAACAGAACGAAAAATTCAAACTATCATGATCTCAATGATTCTAGTCCATGAATGCTTGATGGAAACTTTAAACATAGTGGTACATGGATAATCAAATGATGGTTCTACATTATTTTCAATGTAAGTGAATAAAATATTTTTTCACAAATTGTTGAAGGAATCCATGGTTTCCTTGAAGTAATAAACAAGAGGAAAATTGATAACTATTTTAAGGAAAAATCATGTTATAATAAGTTCATATTAATGAATTAAAATTTTTAGATAGACCTGGATTGACTAATGAAATGAATAATGATATATTCTCTATATGATGGTTGACCTGAAGTTGTAATCACTTAATGATGGTTTGATGGTAAGGTTCATGTCTTGTGTAGTGAAATGATGGTTTGAAATGCATCAAATACATCTAATTAAGGAATGTAAAGTCCATTTCTTTCAGGGTTTTAAGAAAAAATATCGGTGAAGGAAAATTCATCATAATTTACATTAATGTTACATGAATGATAAATATTTGAAGATTATAAAGTGCAGATTTTTATAAGAGATCGTATATATCCATATTTAGTAGTGAGACATTGAAAAATATCAATAGTTGGTGAAACCAAATTACATACATAGACCAAATATTACAGTTTTATCAGATAACATGAAAATTTTCAAACAATTTCATATATTAGTGATCTAATTGGACAAAATAATGATATTTATTATAGTTCATGTATATTTTTTTGCAATGAAAATACATTTTTTCTACCTAGGGATAAGAAAATTTTCTAAAAACTTAAAAATCCAATATTTTCATTATTTTGTCATGTTTCTATAAATATGTGTTTCTGTTATGTTGAGTGTTTGAGTGACGTAGAATTCATTTTATTAATTTATGTTGATGTTTTTTATTCAATGTTGTAGTCTAATAAATTCAGCGGAGTTGCTTTAGGTTAGTTGATGTTCCAATTCATTATTGTTTTATTCTTCATGTTTCTGATTATGTTTATTTTGGTGATATGTGGTCATGGTTCTCTCAATATATATATAATGGGACTAGTAAATATATAAATTTTAATATATACAAAAAAAATTATGGGTTCTAGATTTAGTTAATTATGCTTTTGGGATTTCCATTTATCGACCAAAACCATCATCTAGTGTTGGGAATCACATTATGGTTCGATTCATCTTTAGTACATGATAAATTTATCAACTCATATATTTTTATATTTAATTAATATTATTCTTTATCCTCCATTGAAAATTTAGAGATAGTATTTTAATGGTTTTGGGAATTATTTGTTTTAAATTTTAGTTTTTTAAACCAGAAAAATGAATTTACATGATTTTTCATAGTTGATGTGTCTAGAAGGATTTGGGTGATGACTATTGTATTATTTAAAATATTTAATTTAGGTGTAAATTCAATAAGTATTAAGTGATAATGAAGACACCTATGATTAAACATAGTGTATGTAATAGAATGTAGAATGATGTTCCAAAAATTCATATATATTTGAGTTATCATCAATTTTATATGTTTATGGGGATACGTTCATATGGTTGAGAATGATATTTTTTTAGATGATGCTTGAATTATTAAAATAATCATAAAAATGTGATAATTATAAATAATATATTGTAATGAATCAATTAAAAGATAATATTGGAGGTTATGAGGAATATATTCAACATGTTCACAGTGAATTTGAGAATTTGTAAGTGTTAGAGATGATTCTCACAAGATACATTTTTGTAGAATAAGTCCCTGTGTTTTAAATAATAATATATTTAGTAATAAATTTTTAATATAAAATGTATAATGATTATAGAAGGTTGAGTTTGATGTTTTATGTTTTTGGGAAATGGTGATCTATTTATGTACACATTATTTAATACTTATATAATGTAATACATTATAAATTTAGAATAATATATCATGAAATAATTTTATAATTCCTAATTTCATATAACATGTTTTGAGGTATTTTTATTTTATTGTTTATGAACCAAGAAGTATTGAATCTGTTATGATAATTTTTTATTTTATAGGTATTTCATATTTAATATATTTGTGTTATACTCAAAATAAAAAAACAGTAAAATTATTGGATGACATTGTGATGCATATTATATTATTATGATTATAAATAATAATCTTTTTACTAATGTATGGAGAAATTAAAAAGTCCTCAGGGGTTATCATTGAGATTTGTAATATCTTCTAGTTAGGGGACAAAATGAAAGTCAAACTACATTACGCCGATACATAAGAGTTCAATAGTAATAAAATTATATTCAGAATGGAATAATAGAAATTATGAAAATTTAAGTACTAGTGTTAAAAATGTATGTGTTCATTAGTGAATAAAGATTATATTTTCCAAAACAATTTAAATTAAAATAGGAAAAAATATATAAAATGATATGAAAGATATCTTATAGTGTATACATATTTTCAAAAATGGAAGTGATGAATAATGATATTTAATCTATGTTTTATAATATGTAAGAAACATATAATAATACATTAAAAATATAGAAAAGGAAAAGAAATCAAATTTTTTTATATTTGGAGCATACATAATTCATTGATATTGATAAGTAAGAGAAAATAATTAGAAAATAAGGACTTCCATGAGTAATTTAAACAAACCATGAATCATAAATATGTTATGGATGAGTAGAAATTTATTAGGTTAAATAAATTCTCTTTAAAAATTTGAAATAATCTACAATTATCACTATGATATATATCGAAAACAATTTCATATATAAATAGTAATTTTTAGAGAAAATGTGAGATTTTTAGAGATTTAATTTATATAATTCATTGTTAATATGTATTCCCTGAATATCATGATACATCAAATAAATATAATTATATAATATAATAATATAGTTTAGAATTAATATAGAAGGCTTCTCTATGATAAGTTTCTCTAATCTATATAGAGAAGGGTCACGCTGAAATGAAATTCTAGTATGTGAACATGAACTCCATTATGGCCTAAATGATAGTGTATTAAATATAAAAGTAATTTCCGTGAATACTATGAGAATATTGAAGTGAAATTTATTATATTATTCAAAAAAATAAAATTAAAATTCTTAGGAATCAATACAAAATCGGTGATATTTTAATGAATATCAAAGAATTAGATTATTTGAATAAATTATATAAAATTTTATCATGTGAATCAAGGAAGAATAAAAATAATATAAAAGGATAGAGGTAAATTTGGTAATAATATATCATACCCCTTATCATTAAAGATATAATAAAAAATGAAAAATTAAATGAATTGATAATAAAGAGGTATAAAATATTTTATATACGTTGACGCACTGTGTTCATACTCATGATCTATGATTTGTGCCTCCAACAAAAAAATAAAACTCTTTTCAATGTTATGAAACTAATTTTCTACACATATGGAGAAATTTTATATTAATTTTCTAAACAATGTTAACATGCATCATACAATAAAAAAATACATATAGGTAGTCTATGTAATACTACTAAAGAAGACAATATCACCAGTTAATGAATAAAAACCCATAAATATATTGGAGATATATTTCATGATTTTGGAATGACCCATTGTAAATTTTTTGGAATTAATATCAAATAATTATTTATGAGACTCTAAATTACAAGGATATATAACTAAAAAATTATTATCATATTATTTCTCTTCAATGGAATTAGTTATTTACCCTTCCATATGTTTTTATCTACAGAATAAGTCAATATTATATGTGTTGAGTTATGAATGATACCTTCTCACCCATCATAATTATATTTCTATTCTCATGATAAATATTTTTGTCTTAGATTTTACCCAACCACAATGTGAATTATCTTACCACATTTGGATTGCAACATATAAAATTACAATGTAATATTTTATTTATTATTAAGGTATTCCATGTTGTGTTCTGTGTTTCTTAATCATAATTATATATATTCATCATAAATTTTTGAATGGTTCAGATAATCAGAAGAAAATTTTAAAAGTTAAATGAATTTGGATAAGATTAGATCACATTGATTCACCCACTATAAGATTAATTGTTTTGAAATTTTAAGTAGAATAAAAATCAATTCATGTCAATTCTAATTGGATAATTTTATATTTGATTTTGTTACATTAATATTATGTTCATATTGGAAAAATTATTTTAATTTCCATAGATTGACAACATTGATTTCATCACTATCAATACCCATAAGACAATTTTAGAAAAACCATTAATCAATAGATAGATGAATTTGGCTTATAAGATTAAATAAATCTCAATTAAAAAATAAGGAACACCAATAACTCATTATAATCAATGTTATTTTTTTCAAATTTAGAAGACAGTAGTTATATAAATTTATCATGTTCAAAATGCAATATGTACGTAGAGAATGGTTCTCTTATTAAGTTTTACTTTGATATAAAGAATTGCATGAAATAATTTCTCAAAAAAATTATCAAATTTATACCTTTATTAATGAAGAATCAAAATGATAAAAACCTAGATTGAGATTGAATTAGTTTATATGATTTTTTTCATCTATGAAATTAAAAAATTTAAAAAAGAGTAATAAAATTTATGATAGTTATGAAAAAATCAATAATGATTATTAATTTATACATATACATTTATAAATAGTTATTTAAATATAACATTTATGAAAATGTTATGGTATATAGATTATTTGAATAGGTATTTCACATATATGAAAAAGTCACAAAACTACCATTTGTGAATGTATATCAAAACCAAGTTAAAATCTAAAAACATTAAATACAATATATTATATTTTTATTAATATAGTAAAAATAATTAATTATATGTTGATAAGTTGGAAAAATTGTATGGAATATTGATCTTAATTAAGGTTGAAAATATACCCTTAACATAATGTGTCTTATCAGGGAGGTAAAAAATGATAAATTTTGTTGTCATAAAAGGTATGATATCATGAAAAAATAAATAGTGTTGAACCACTATGAATATTTAAAATAAGTTTATTTCAGGAAATATTGGATTAGCGGTTGAACTAAAAAATGTATTTCTCAAGGATATTGACAACCTGATAGGGGCCATTCACATCATGAATTACCACATTGGGGCAGGCCAATGAGGAAACTTTGTTAGGTAAGGGAGGGGATATTTCATAAGAGTATTCAATCATTTGTAACCATTCTTTAAATAATATGTGTATCATGTCAATGAGAATTATATCTATATTGCAAGAGATTCATGACTTTGACACCAAATTAACAACATGAACATTTGTTGAATAATTCCTTATATTAATTAAATTAAAAATGTGGTGGTATATTTTATGAAAAACAATATGGTTTCATTCATTTTTTTATGAAATTGAATGTGGTATATCCCTCTATGGATATCTCTTTTATTCTCCCTCTGATCATAGTCGAACGATGATGGTTCATATTGCGGATTCATCGAAAGACATCCATAATTCCCTTTCTTCATCTTCTTACATGATTTATTTCTGATTCAGGTTGGTAATCTAGGGTATTCATTATATTATTTTTATCAATTGAGATCAAATATTATTTGATTATGTTTATTTCATGATTGGATTATAAATGATATCTAGGGTTGGATTATTCAACAATTAATTCATCAGTTTCTATATAAAACGTTTCAATGTTGATTTCATTGGGTGTTCTATTTATTTTAGGTGAAATGAGGAACTATTTCAAGTTTATATTTCTGATCATATATGAACTCTATGTATTACTATTCATAAATAGTGGAAGATACCCATTTTTTGTATTAGATTTCACATCATTTCCCTCTGTGTTTGGTGTTAGTTATGCGAATTTTTGAAATAGGTTTTACATGTTATAAATATTATTCTGATTATGTTTATGTGTGAGATTAGTACCCATGATTTAATTTGAATCTTGCATGATCCTAGGATGCGATGGATATTCTATGATTTTATGGATATAGAGTAGTTTGAGGTGCAGGCCATAGAATTATTGGACACTATTGGTTAATTATTTATTTTAGGTCATGTTCCATCAATTGTAAAAATAATTAATTCTTCAATGATTTTTAGATTTCCCAATGAGATTGATATGGGACCACATAATACATTTATTAAATATGAGATACTTATATTTTGGAAGGGTTATATAGTGAAATCGTGATAAAATGAGTCATAATGACAATTTTATGGATTTTTTGGTGGAATACATTGAATATTGGAAGTAAAATATATTCCATTTTATTTTTTAAAAGTTTTTTGAATAAATGGAATTTGAAGGTGAAATATTTGAATAAATAAAAAAAATTAATTGTTATTTCAAAATGGTAATAATATTTTTCAAAATATCATTTGATTGGATTTTTGTAATGAGCCTATCATGGGTAAAATGATACATTGATCCTTAAAAATTTTAAAAATGGTTCGGTTCGGTTTGTATGTTAACAATAATAAGACATTATTTGAAATTAGTTTTTATATTTTTAATATCATGTGGGTGATACACAATTTATTTAGGCATATCAGGTCAATGTGTTCCCTAATAGTTAATTACATTGAGTTTTTCCTATTTTCCAATGATTCATTGAAGACATATTATATATTTTATGATAATTCATGTTATTCATGTAACCCTATGAGAACAGTAATATTCTTATCAATGGGATATGATTAAATATAAGTTTGTGATATAACCTTTAAAGGTTCATGATATGTCTGTGGTTGTTTCTATGATATGGGTATATTTTTAGTGTGAATAATTACCCAATGATTTGTTGGAAAGTAGAGTGGTGTGATATAATCCCAATGTCTGTTGCACATTCTGTACTTGCTGATAGACCTAATTGGGGAGAGGAATATTTATTTCTAACATTGTATTATGTGAGATGGATTAATATTTAATATTATAACCATCACTTTAGTAGTATTTAGTTAATGTAGTTAGCCTTTTTTGGGTTATCATGCATGGATCAATGATTACCCATAATAGTGTTTGAATAAGTTGTGATACGATGCAATGATGATGGTCCTCCCTCAAGTGATGTATAATGTTTTGAGTCGTGTAGATGTATGATCATTTTTTGTTCACTCTGGAATTCGTTCTACGTCTTTATGATTCCATACCAAAAATCATTAGGCTTAGGATGGGATATGATAGAGGCTTCTTGTATGAACTTAGTTAATTGATAATGGAAGAATCGAGGATTCCTTATAAATCCCTAAAATAAATCTTCAAGTATGGGTTGATGAATTGATTAAGAACCTTCAAAAAAAAATTTGGTATGGTTTTTGTTGTACTATGTGGGATATTCTTCATTCTGGATTGATGAAGAAGAAAGTATGGTCATGTTTTTTTGTGTCCTGGTTAGTGTATGATGAGTTTATTTCTATGTTTTATGTGAGTTGTGTGTAATTTTTATTAGTGAGTGTGTTTCCTTGAGATTTATTCACAAATAATATATTTATTTCAGGAATTCAAGTTGATCATAATAGAAATATGTAATTCGCTGGCATTTGGAGTTCTTAATTGGTTATTTTACTCACTCCGACCCATGTAAATGGATTTATTTTTCATGTACATGGTTTGATGTTTTTATTTTATATCTGGATACATTTATCACATGAAGATGGACTAATGGTGTAAGGCTAAATGATTTTTCTGGCTATGGATGTATAAAGATGGAATGTGAGTCGGTTCAATGGTCATGTACAATAATTTTTTATCTGTCAACATGTGTACTGTCAAACGGGTGGATCAATTTATTTATGATATCATTTTATCTAAATATTCTATATTAGTAATTTCATTATATTTTAGATCAAAATATTTTTTATTCATGACAAAAGGGATCTTTGGGACACCATGTTTAATGACTACATTAAAATTTTTGAGGTAATATATGAGGAAAATCCATACAAAATTATTATTAGAATTTAATCAAGATCCTAAAATTATTATTAAGGTATAATAAGTCCATGAAAATTATAGGACCTCAACGATAATCAAAAACCTCCATCATTCATGGGGTCTTGCAAGGGGTCAAGGGATTACCCCTAATTAAGTTCTATTCAAGTGATATAGGTTGTGTAATTACACCAACCATGAGAAAATCCATAATATACATTTTTTACAATTCACCAATCTTTTCCCTCCTTATTGAAAAATGATAATTTTAATAGTTTGATGTTAAATTAATAATTTAATGATGAGTGGAAAAATTACCACATTACACATGGATAATCCTATAAAAATAATCTTAGCTCAGTTTTGGAATTATATAGAGGATGAAAATACATATTATCAATGAAAGAAAACACAAGTTAAATCATTTTATGTACATAAAATAATTTTTATTTCATAAATAGAAAATATATTAGAGTGTAAGTTCCATTATTTTTATAGAGGTAAAAACAATATTAAATATTTTTCAAATTATTATTTTCTCACTGTAATAAAACTAATGGTTTAAGGAAAGGTCCATGGGAATTCAGAACTTTTTCAAAGCATAGATATATAATTTCTTGAGAACTACAGTGAGGTGAATGTTTTATGAAAAACTATTACTAGTTATTTTTCTTAATAGATTTGAAAAATATAAGATAAAATTTTTTCAATAGCCTTAGGGAGGTTTCAAGAAAATGAAAAAAAATCAATAAATTCATGGAATGTTGATCATGGTTTCTGAAAATTTTGTTTATCCATATTTCCAACCATGTGATATGGTGGATACATTGGATAGTAATCATAAACGTGTTGTTTATTGTTTTTTTAACAATTAACATAGTCATGCATGGTGGTAGTAACCATAGGATATGGTAAAGTATGGTTTTAGCATGGGATGGCCAACCATGAGGCCAAATAATTCACCACATAAGAGGTGCAGAAATTATATTTATGTCCGTATTTTCATTTTACATAGTAAGTTTCTTATTTTTCCCCCATTTCACATGCAAATCTCCTCTATCTCCATATTTCATTCTCTACCTAGGCATTATGAGATCTCCTCTTTTCAGAATCGGAATTGATCTTTGTCAATTATTTTGGATCATCCCTAGAAACTCTATGATTCTTCTTTTATTATTTATCCTTTTATGAACCCATCTATGCAATTATCTCCAAATGAACTAATTTAACTAAAATTTTTGGATTTTATCTTTTATTTGTGTGCTATTTCAATTGCTCCATCGTAAATCAATGGTTGATAAATGATGAATATTTGTTTACTTGTATAGTATCAATGTCCATGTACATTACATAAAATTTATTGATTTATTTATCATGTTTTGTTGATCTTAATTCCTGGCCATTCATACATCACCTCATAAAATTAAAATCAATTAAATATATTATCATCACCTTAATTCATTTAGAGTTTAACAGAAGAATTATGTCATTGGAGGTTTTGTATCTAAACTCAAACCATCTCTTATGGGATGTTTCTTTTATTACATTATAGGGAACATTTTATAACGATATTTACTCCACATGGGTGATTTTATTTAATGAAATAATAATTTTACATTAGTTATGAAACTAAAATACTGATTTTTGTTTTTCTTATAGCCAATAATTTAAATATTCAGTTTGAAATAAATGAACACCTTAAAGACATTGAAAATTATATTGAATTTTACCAAATGTATTATTCCCTAGGAAATACATTTGTTATATTTCAAAATACATGATATGTTATTGTGAGACGTATTGAATTGAATCATTTATAATGGGATTTTGATATACCATGGGTGATGCGAGTATTCCATATATGGAATGGATTGGAAGGTCACATAGTCCAGAAAATATTTTGATATGCTATGAGTGACATAGAGATACATTACAGGAATGAAATGGATCATCTTATAGGGTATAATATATTATAATACACACGGTGTGACACATGGGTTCCAATATTGAACACCTTGTATAGGCTCCCTGTGAGGATGAATATATATAATGCCTTGTGAGACACATGAATTTACTATAAGGAATTATTTTTATTATCTAATGAATTTATTATTTCAATAATTCATCATTGAAGCCAAAAAACACATATATTTGGTTAATTTTCATAAATACATAAATGAGATAGTATATCCTTAAATAGTATGTCATAAATGACACATAAAATTCTGATTTATTATATGATTACCATTATAAGAATAACCACTTAATCCACATCATAGAAAAAATATTATTTTATATAATTATAAATTTTTAGAGACATCCTGGAATAGGCTGAAGTAGGTATATTCATTGAAGTATCCCTGTGGAGTATGAGATAATTGAATTGTGTTAATCATAAATCTATTACTTATCATCATAACTACCCACTGAATTAATATATATTCATATATTTGATAACATTATATACTGATTTTAGTGTCCTAATGGGTTTTACTCATTCTTTACTGGAGTAGACGATTGGTAACCAGATAGGCTTTATGGATGTATATACTAAAAATGGGAAGCACCCCATAGTAGACTCATAATTATCTATCATAAGATTTAGGGTTTAATTAGAGGGATAATATGGTTCTCATGATGATATTATAGTTTAATTTTTTAAAATATTATATATTTTTGTATAGTATGTTTTACATATGTCTTCGAATCTACCCCAAACTCCCAATTTATCTGTAGTCTAATGTCATCACCCTTTTCATGGGGGCATTGAATATTGATTTTTCTTTTAATAATTTCATTGATGATCCACATCCACATTGACATCCAAATTATTCGTTTTTTACATTGTGATTTTATTTATTATCACCATTATATCACACTCTAATGAAAAGGGTACTACCTCAAAACTATACCATTGTACACCCTATCCACTAATTGGTATCCCATTTTATACGTGGAGGTGTGATTGAGGAATTTTTGTCATCAGTATTGGTCACATATTAATGAGGTAGGTCTAAGGCAAAAAAAATTTTATCTGATGCGCCTTTTATTTTCATATTATTTTGGGAAGGTAGACATGAGATAAATCATGTTGAAATTTACAAATGAACCCATGTCGATTATTTTATAGACCATGTATAATAAAAAATCTAGGTTCTCTAATAAAGAACATTTGGTTATCTATTTCTCTAGATATAATTGTTTTATTATACCTTTTGTTGATAAACACGACTTATAATTTTTATTATGATTATGGATTTTTTCCCTTGTACTGATATGAGAACAGTGTATTGTCTCATACATCCTTATAGGCTCCTAGGATTTTAAATTTCAGGCATATGACATTCATTTTATATTTACAATGATCATTTCCATCTTCATATTTTTGGTACCTTGACAATATAATTATAATTAGACTAACATTTCATATAGAGAACATGATGAATAATAGGTTATTTAATGATTCTAAATTATCCAATACTGTATTTCAGCATAGTATATATGGAAACCAATCTAACTTTTTTGATATTTTTGATCCCAGAAATATTACATTCATGTGTGATTGCTTTAGTTATTATAATTAAATTGATGTAAAATTTAATTTATAATGGGTGTGGCTCAATAAATTATAATGGATTATCTATATAATCACTTCATCATATATTTATTTAAAAATAAATTGGTTGTTTATAAAATTATTGTTCTAGTTACATTAATAACTAATTCTCCTTCTCATTCATAGTTATTTATATTGTGGGAAAGATAATTCATCTTACTGGATAGTTATATATATCTAATATTTATAATTTATGACTTATAATTGAGTTGGATACAATTAAATGGGAATTCAAGTTAGAAATGTGAGGGTGGTTTCCTATATAAAATTCAATTCAAACTCCATATAAATAAAACATTTTGATTGAAATATATAATTTTAAAATTACCATATCATTAGTCAAGGTTGTAGCATTAGTGGGTCTTTGATAGTGGGCCCATGTGAATATATTGTCATTATAACAAAATATATTTAGTTACACTACAAAATAGACGGTCATTGGGCCATCTTCATTCCCATTAGTAATCATTCTATAGTTGAGTCTCATTTAGAGAAGATTCTAGGAATTTATGATATATTCAACTAACGTTTCCCTATGTTCAGCAATAGGAAGGTGGTGCAATCCATGTTTTAATGGCAGTGGGACATAACCACATGTGTATACAAGAATTGTTCCTCTAAGGAAACATCATTTTATACTTTTAATGACCACATAAGCTAATATTACATAATTTTTCATATGGATTGTGTAGTCTACATAAGGAGTTCAAGGGAAATTACTAATTATTCTATTGATTACTAGAGAGTTCAAGTAGAAACATCCAACTACTTTAATAGGGGGTGGGGGCTCCCAAGAGGTTTATTAATGGATAGAAGTTATAATATCCACCTCAGAGAACCAATATATAGTTCCATAAAAGAAAATTCAAGATCATAGTATTCATTCATTTTGGATCGTCCAATTATTTTTTAGTTGTTCTAATATGGGTATATCACCATTGTATAATGGTATGATGGGACTTCAGGTCTAGTTTCAAATGATTACTTATACTTTTATATATTTAATGAAAAATTAGATAGGGAACTTACATATAAAAATCATCATACTCTATCCACAATTATAAACTCAACTGGTTTCACAAAAGTCAAATGCATCATTCTTAATCATGCTAGTTATTAATTGAAAAGTTTGAGTAAATTTGAGGATTTTATTATAGAGGACATCCAACCAGTGGTGAATAACATCCTAGTGAATAAAATTACTAAAATATTGTACCATGATCTCTTAATAGAGTAGATCCAATGATAAGTTGAAGGAAATGGTGTGACATCCAGACCTTGCTGACCCCTGAACCAGTGTCCAGACTTGTTGACACATGACCTCAAGCACATCTCCCCCTATACTATAGGATACCGACAACCAGCGATGGTCTAATGATAATATGTGGAGAGACAATACCCTCTTATCATAGAAAAAATGGACAGTATAAACAAATAGAGGATTTAGTGAGAATAAAAACAATACAGTGAAAGACATACTTTTAAAAATCTTGTATAAAACAAAATTTCCAAGACCAATGTTATACAATTCATGCATGTTAACATGGTACAATTATGAAATCAGTAAAAAATACATCAGGCATTAAATATAAATTATGAAATAAATAATCAATGACTCCAAGATGTGAGAGATATATCATCAATCATCCTGAAAATCTTATCGTTCCTCGGCTATTATATCCCAATTAAATGAAAACCTCACAATCCTAAAACCAAATAGAATCTACTCAGGTAACCTAGTCCATGGCATCCCAAGTAGGGGGTGAAATATAAATATAAGTATGAGGGGTCCACTGGTGTCTACCACAAATCCAAACATTCAATAAATAATTTAAATAATGGTAAAGCATGCATAAACAATGTAATCACTTTAGTGTAACTTTATAACCAAGTACTTGCTTCAACCCTCATTTGGTGTGTGAACCTACATTATTAATTTTTAATTCTTTCACAACAATGATAACCCATTCATGTGAATTTTTCATTTACACTAGAATCATTAAATTATAACAGTCTCGTGATCCGTCTAAATCCCAATATCCCCCATATAAGTGACTGACAACAGAATCCTATAAAGACCATAAATGAAATCAAAGTATACACTAAATCCAAGATTGTTCTTTGGCTTGGATAACACATCATATGATATTCAATTTAATATTTCCTATAAAATGTCTATTCCTATACACTAAAAATATTTATTCTACAATCCAATAGAAATATTTGAGCTTATCCACTAAATATAGAAATTCTCTCCTGGGTCCATCCACTAAAAAAAAATTTATCAACCAATTTATAAATATGTTTGAGTAAGAGCCCATCCAATAAACAAAGTGATTCACCCCTGGGTCCATCAACTAAAACGCGATTCACCCAAATCATTATCACGTCTGAGTAAGTGTTCATCCACTAATAATAGTGATTTTACCTAGGTTTCAACCACTAAATATTGATTTACCCAATACATTAACTAGTATTAACTCATCTAATATAGCAGTGATTCGTTTTGAACATTAAAAATTAAAATGCATGTCATAATCATCTCAAGTCAAACAAGCTGAATGAGGGTCAGAAAATTTTGGAACCATCTCACATGACATATCATATATTTAAAAAACTCCACCCTAAACAACAAATGTCCTCGAAAACAAGCATACATTAAAAGGAATTCCTTACCCAAACGGCCTTAAAAATTCATACCAGAGAAATGTACTCATTAGATGTCCCTTAATAAACGTATAAAACCTTTATTATTTACAAGAACACATATTTAATTCATTCACAATATGATCCCATCTCACATTTAATTTACAAAATTAATTATGTCATTCTAATTTTACATCCTATAATTAATTCCTATAATTAATTTTCCAAACTATAAATAAAGAAGCACTTCATTAATCCATAATTAAATATATCTATTTCACTAGAAACAAAATCACAATTAATCACCATATCAATTATCTCATTCACCAAAAACAATATCTCATTATTAATACATTGATTAATAATTTAATATTCAAGTTTCAAGACAATATTTAATTCATATTTAATTATATCAAAATTAATTTTTTTAATTACTCCTATGTAATCCCTAAATTAATTACCTTCTAAATTACATAATTAATTCATAATGATTTATCTAAAAATTAATAATATTAATTAATCATTATTAATTTACTAAATAATTATATATTTTACAACTACACGACATATGATTAATTCATAACTAATTATCTCATTCCCCCATTAAATAGTTCAATCCAAAATTGAATTAAAAATTATCAAAGTAGTAAAACTAAAAAAACATTATTAGATTAATTAGGAAAGGATGATAACCCTAAATCATGGTGACACTAGATTAAATACTTATCAGCTTGACTAAATCAGTGGCAAATGGTTTCACTCAGCACACATTCACATAGACATGACTTATATATATTTATATATATCTACATATATATAACTATGTATATTCTATTACACGAATGTGAACTTTGTAGTGATCATTAATCACCAAATAATAAATGGAACCCAAAGTTAACATGGAAAAGAAAAAAAATAGGACCAGATACAAAAACAGGATCTGATATACATTAATAGAGTTTAATTCAGATGGTGAAAACCCAAATAGTAGAATATATTTCCTTACCTCCAATACAATGTTAAAAAATTGAATTGCTATGAATCACCTTGCATTTGGAAGATGATTCTAGAACATGGACAAATGAGTCTTGCGAATATCATTGCACAGCCCCTGAATAGAAGAATACCCAAAATTTGGGTTGCCACAAAACCCTATATTCGTCCGAAACAAAACTGGGTACCAAAACAACATCAAAATGAAAAGGCGATGATTTAGAACATAATAATAGATCCATACTTGAAGAATTATAATATAAACAAGTAATTATAGGACGAAATCGCTTGTGGAAGGAGGGCCTTGAATAGAGGCATCACACATGACAAGGGAGTTTTCTCGGGGGGTGTCACACTACTCCACGGGGTCTGGCTAAGGGAAGAGGTCCTGCCAATGATGAGGAGTCATGTAGATAGAGTATAAAGAATTCTATCTCTACCCAATGGATGAGGATTTCACACCCCATGTGCATCCCGCCTCAAAAGAAGGAATAAGAGGCGATTTTCACACTTTTAATTTTATCCCAAAAAATCTTAAATATCCAAAATATTTAATTGCCATTAAAACTAGTTAGTTAATATAGTAGTAATAATAATAATAGTCATAAAGTTATTATTATTACCAATCATTTCATTTATTCCTTTCCAACCCAAACCCACAAAAACCATTATTATCATTTTTCATAATATTAATATCAACCATAATTAATACTTGTTGTTATTCACACAAAACCATTATAATAATAATCATGTTAACTTTATTATTCATCCCTTTGATAAAACCTGTAATTAAATTGTACTATTGAAAAATTTCAATAATATATATCATTTTAAAGATAATAATAATTATTTTATAATTATTTTATTATGTAAACATTCATTTATTAAATCCAGATTTTCTAGTTAATAAAAAATATGTTCATAATTTCCAAAACTCATTACTAAAAATGTATTATTTAAAATACCCAAAAGCATCAATAATTTTAAAAATATATTATACAAAATTAATCATCGAATTAAAATATTTTATCATCAATATAATTTATAACACCATAATAATAATATTATAATTATTATTAAAATAGTATTCTATTTAAATACAAATTTCCCATTTAATATTATCTAATTAACATAGATAAATATTAAAATGGTTAAGATGCACGGGTTGGACCATAACCATTCCCCACCTGTACAAATCAATTAAATTTGACTTTTTCAGATCTGGTTATCCTGAGACATATCAGGACACCAGTCAAAATTATTATGTATTCACCAAAGTCCAAAAAACACATTTATGTGATCCAATACACGGAATAATGTTTCGAAGGTCGGATTAAAAATCGGCCCTTTGATAAATTAATTTTTTTGAAATGATTCAAATTTAAATCAAGTGAAAAAACACAGGAAATTACAAGGGGTCGAAATACTTCAGTTCCGAAATTGTGCGGTTTTTCATCCAAAAAAAATGGCGTCATCAGATTATATATTCATACATGATTAATAGTTGTGAGAGTGTGCACCCAAGTAGCCATGTGGTATCCAATCAATGTGGTCAGTATGATCACATTAATCCCATATGTATGAAGGAATCGATGGATTGTTGGATCTCTAACAAGATTATTCAAATTTATTGGTTCTATAATAACTTTCATCTTGTGTTCAGTAAGATAGGGTCAATACATTATCTAGGTTCCAAAAAAGATCACCAAATATACGTTAGACATGGAGTTAGAGTATTATAGGAATTTTTTTTCCCAGGATGTAGTAATGGTCAATGGATCTATATTTATAATATGTTGTGACGTAAAATAAAACCTTATCAGTGTAGTCTAGTAGTAGATCATGGATTCATATCATTCTTGATACATGTTGTGTATCCAATACATGAGGAGTAGACTGATACCCTATATTTAAATCAAATTTTATTTCCAATATCTTTGACTTTAGAATCTTTATTATTTAACAAATAACCTTAGATTCATTAATATCTGTTATTTTAGTTAGCTGTCATTTTTTTATGATATAATAATCCAATGGTGTGATGACTCTAGATACTCCATTGGGATTATAATAATAGAGGGTTATCCTATAAAAGGAGAATACATTAGATATAGTACGCTCTAATTTCCCCTATAATATTTCCCACATATAAATAACATTGATTGGAGTTATTTTTGGGGATTTCTGGATATACCTTATCGATGGCATATTGACTGTAATCATTTGATTTTTTTTGTTTATATTCATTAAGGGTGGTCGTTATATGAATAAGGGTGAGTTAGATGTATATGTCCATCAAGATGGATCGGAAATCCAGTGACAGGTGGAGTTTTTTCCTAGATTTATATTATTTTTATAAATTGTCATGGGGGATGTCAAATAGATATAGCTCCAATGGTGAAACATTTTATAGATTTCTTACAAGTTTATTTTTCTAGACTACCACTAGAGATTGATTTATATTTTATTATTGATATTATTATAGGAATAATACTAGTAACTATTAATCAATGTTGAATGGATCAAACTAATATTTAATAAATATATATTCTATTAGGGTATCTAGATGAAAATAGGTTCTTACAAATCAATACATCACCATGGGGATCATCTAATATGATCTCAATTAATGAATATGGAACCATTACGATTTTTGTCCATAAATGAATTTTGAATCGGTTTATAGTGAAGAAATAGTATCCACTACCTCATTAAAATAACCTTTTTATCAGTATAAATGAGAGAGAGTATTCTCAACAAATTTATTTGATGTGGGTTTATCATCATGTAATGAATAATGACTTTGTATATGTGAAATACAACATCCTAATGAAGGAAAAATATTTATGAGTCTTTGGTGATTCTGTTTAGTCTCTCAAATTCACTCAATGGTATTAATTAATTTATGAATTGGGTAATCCATGCATAATTTGTTTAATTTTGGTAGTTTTTAGATGATATATTGGTGTATTCTAAAACATGAAAGGATTACTAAAAAACCATGAAAACATATAGAGTACACTGAGAGTGAATATACTATATTATAGTCCCACAAAATTAATCTTTTTGATTTATAAATGTCCTTTAATAGGTGACATTATTTCAATGGTAGGGGTATCTATGGATTCAGAGAATGCGAGAGCTATAGTATCATTGGAACATCCAATCAAAATCAAAATATTCCATGTTTTATAGGGGTATCTAGATATTATCTATATTTTATTCATAATTTCATACACCATTCAACACCTACTATGGGATTGAAGAATAATGGTCATATGTTTACATGGTTAATAGATTTAGTGAAGGATAATCAGTAGTTGAAAGGTTAATTGACCTTTACACTAATATAGATCTGCCCTGAGTCAGGAAGGGGGTATAAGGTTCATTATCATGAATCATAGACCATGATATGACCTATTATATCACAATGGGATTGAATCATGGTTTATCAGTATTGATAGTTGAGTAAAAAAAAAAATTATAGTATGCCACTATTTAAATAAATACGATTTCTTGCATTCCTTACATTACACATGACACTAAATGTAATCAAATGACTGAAATTATGTTTAATAAATAAAGTATCCAATTATCCATTTGAATAGATGGAATAAATAAAATTTACTAAATAATAAAAATATTTTTTACTTATGTTAATATAATTAATTAATTGTTAACTGAATAGTGTTAATTGAAAATTGAAACCATTATAACATGAATGTTCTATTTTAATAAAATTAAAATTTATGATTATAATTCAATTATATCTTACGAAGATAAAAAACTATATTTTTAATATGAAAAATAGATTTATTTTTTATATATTATATTTTTTAAAAAATCCTCAAATAATATTTATAGGGATACGATAAGAATAAATCTTATTTATGCGAAAAGAATATTTTTTCTGAAAAGAAATATTATATAATTTTAATAACACACGTTTTTTAAAAAATTGATTTGAAATAGTTATAAATTTCAGTTGAAAAACTAAGCTTAATTTTTATATGGTGGATATCAAAAATATATTAAATTGTCATTTTAGTATTTTTATGATAATATGACTTTTTTTATGAAAGTGAAAAATACTTCATTTTAATTGAATTTTTGATTATAATGTAAATAATTTATAGTGATTAATTATGTTTTAAACCGTTTTTATGTATAAATATATTCATTACACGTCAATAATTCAAATTATATCCATTTTAATGAATTTATCTTCGAAATTATATATGAAAAAATTTCAATATTTATATCCATTTCACATCAAAAACATGCTTTCATATTGCATCTCTAGAATTAATTTTATGTAAAATATATTTAATGATGTGTACATATTTATGTAAAATGGATCAAATATTTGAAATAATAAAAACTACATTATAATGTAATGTAATTTTTATTTTAATAGTTAAATAAATTACAATAGTAAATACAATATGTTATCCTATTATTGGTTAAATAATGAAAATTTTTAATGTTCAAAAGTAAAGGGTTTAAATACCTAAAAACTACCAAAATGTAATGGTAACTTTGTTTTTTATTTATCCAAATAAAATTTTTTAAAATTTTTTTTCTTTCAAATTCATGGAAATCAATTCCAACTAAATGTGGTTGTCCATAATATCAAAATACTCATTATTTAATTACTGCATTCCACCTCTCCTCAAGTATTAATTCTTTCCCATTACCAATCACAAGACTTGATTCTACTAAAATATATTCCAAAACGACTCCTCCAAAATATCTTTACATACATGTTCTTATGGTCTCACCAAATGACAAAATATAGTGTCCACAAGGGGTCCTCTTAAGTGGTTACATCAAGAGTCAATTATCAAATAACAACAATATTATATTATTTTCATCTACTTTGTTCTTGTAATTTAATTTATCAATAAATGGTTGACAATTATATAATAATCTATATAGTTGATTTTTTATTTTTAATAATAACTTTCTAAAATCCATATCATTCCATACATTCACTTATTTAATAAATCAAAACTATTATATACATTATGCCTGTTAATCGCCAAATGAGTAATGCATTTGTTCATTTTACATTAACACCTTCATTTCATGTCATAAAACTATTATTATGGTATTGTAAAATTTATATAGGCTTATAATAACAATTTCATGTTCTATAAATAATATATCTTCATAATAGTAAATAAAATAAAACTAATTTGTGGAGTTTGAAAGAAACTAACACATGAAAATAAAAACATATCATTAAAACCGTTTCAAAATAAGTATCATCGTACATTAAAGAGTAATTATATCTAGTGACATTATTAATTTTGTATGTTCATTAACACCATTTCACTACTCTCTTAACGTTTTAATCCCATTTTATAATAACTAGTAACCAACCCATGCATTTTCACGACAAGATCATTTAGTTACAAATTTTCAAACACATAATCAAAAAATTATTGATACAATCTAAAACACCTGTGTGAATCATTAGAAGAGTGAGAATGTAAGAATATGAAATTTATTGGGTTTATTTTGACATATATAAATGGATTGAAACTGCAGGTGACACATGTAGGTGGAATCAATATATTCACCTGTAGATGAATATTTATTATCACATGGGTATAGAAATTAAATCAATGTGTGTATAAAGAATGAAAACAGTTGTATGTGTTTTCAAAAAATATATGCTTGAATAATGTTGTTTCTAAATGATATAAAATTGTATTGAAATAAAAAAAATTCAATGAACTTGATAAGTTCTTATGATTCGTTAATAATAAAAATCATTAAAAATTAAATTGTTTTGATGTGATAGTAATTGGGTGGTCTTAACCAAATACAAGATCACCTCACATAAAAATAAGTTACTATGACCCCACATGATGCAACATTTCTATTAACAGTATTCTCAACATTATTTTCTCATTCAACTAACTGTAATAGAAAAATCAATGTTGCACTGTCGAATAATGCTGTTGTGCAACCCCAATATGAAGCTCATGAAGGGAAGGAGGATGAAATCATTGGATTATAGTGGATGTACTGCCACCACATTTCTAGGAAGAATCGAGCATATCCATAATTGCTTGAAAATGATTTACAATACCATATCCCTCACCTCACTAAAACCCTCAATCCCATTCTCACCATTGTTGAAGCCACATTTCCTATATTTAATTCAAATTCAACTGATATATCGATTAAAAATAATAAATACTGTAATAAACATTATAATCAACAATGGTGATCAATATTTTTACTAATAAAACATAGAGAGAGAAATAAATAAAAATACAATGATACTATTTAGATCCTACCAAATATAAAAATAATCTAAAAATAGTTGTTTTTAAAAAATATGTTGATTTATTCATCTATTCAATTCTTATACACTTCAAAAATATAAGTAAAATATATCAATAAAAAATTCTATGTTTAGTACAATAATATCAATTTTCAAGTATGAGAAAATATACCAACTTTTGGTCCATAAATGATAGAACATTATGATTAATCTATTAATTACCCAACATCACTTGGTTGACATCACCACCCTCAAAAAACATAGGTTATACAGGGTCGTTTCCAACTCATGTGTAACGGCCACAATTTCAAAACTCCATTACATTCAAATTAAATTTTAACCAACTACATTTCCCAACCTTCAATGTTGTAAACAATAAACACCACACCATTCCATTAAAATTGAATTTTCAAAATAAAGGGTTCCCAAAATGTTACATGAATTTGTATATATCATCTCCTTTGATGAAGCTCAAGCTACTAAAATTTGACATGACTATATAATTCATGAAAAAATATGTTGAGTATTTGAATGATAGTTTAACATTATTTTATGATAAATTTAGTGATATGATCATGTTACATATTAAAGTCATTGAATTGTTTTGGATATTGAAAACTAAATAAGACACATTTAGAGCATTATATATTAAATAAAAGATAACATTATATATAATTGAATAAACAAAAAATTAAGATAAAATGTAGAATATTAATATATGATATAATAATCACATGTTTAATGTTAAATCAAAATATTACTAAACTGTATAATAGAGTTCAAGTACACTTTAACACAGTAAAAACACTGTTCAATCAATACTCCACAATTATATATGAAAATAAATAATATATAAAAAATATGAAAATAATTCATTCAAAAAAACATCTAAAAAATGTCGGCCTTCAAATTAGTGACATTTATTTATAATATAATGAAAATATTTTCCTAAATTTCCTTTTAAATGTATAGCTAGCTTTGAATATTAAATTTCTATTTGTCAGCCTAACACTTTAAACTATAGAAGAACCTGAACATGAGGGGTGGAGAAATGGAACTGGTGTAATGATGTATTTATAACGGCTTGCAACTGATGCAAAGAGGAAACCAATGGTAAATTATTCTAGTGGTGTTGGGAGGTGACAATGATTGGATTGACTGTGGGATATGTAATTAAGGCTATGGTTAGGTGTCATAGTCAATTTGTGATGCAACGTGATGATGTCGGGGTAGTGTAAACAAGACAACTTGGGCTAGGTGGGAAGTGAGAGAGTGTGGTGGTCTCCAACACCTAGCATTGGCCATATCCACATTCACAGTTGTTATCATTTCATCCAATTGTTGAAAAAATCTATGGGAAAATCACCATGTTGTTGGAATAGCAGGCGAGCTCGAAGCTAGTGATGCCAGCCCCCAGAACTCTTACTGAATCATCTATTTCACAAAATGGTTATCTAACATCATGATGGCAGTGAACACTCCTCCACAATCATGTTCCCATCCTCCTACAACACCATTTTGCACCTGTGTATCAATTTGCGTTGGCACTCATCGCCTGGCCCACACAACACTCTTCCATTATTACAATAATCGGTCTACTAATGTTTTTCATCACCCATAAAATGAATCTCCAAACATAAAATAACCTCCAAAAAAATATAACATGAGATAAATATGATCATAGATAACTACTAATTTGATAAAAAATATCCAACTCCTATGATTATTCATAACCAAATGAAATTATGCATGACTGTATAATATTTTGAGAATGATGTTGATAATTTTCATGATTGTTAAATATTTCTTCATGATTTGTTGAGTGGTCATCTCTTCTTGTACGAAAAATCAATGAATTTTTCAGCTATATGAAACTAAATAACAAACATTTTTATCCATGCATGATTATTTTGATGATGTGTTGTATCCTTTGAAATTATAACAACATTAAATATCACTAAAAACTTATCATTCTCACTATAATCCTCCAATACCAATTGAAAAAAATAATTAAATATTAATGATAAAATAAATTAAAATATAAATCCTTAAATAAATAAATTCTTTTACTAAGAGGATATGACTGGAGAAAAGGTGGCTATATATGGGGAGGTTGGCTCTGGAAGTAGTACTATTTTAGAAGCAGTGCTATAAGAATTTCCAAAAATTAATAGAATGGTGGGATAATTCATCTACTTTATATTAAATTGTTATGCAATGTGCATTATTGTTTGTTGAATTTTAGGTGTTGAAATAAGATCATTAATCTTATTTTTTCACATTTCAATTATATAGATTCAGGTTCATGGGAAGATTTATTTTCTTTCTCAGACATATTGGTTTATAAATACAATAATTCAAGTAAAAATTCTATTTGGCTATACCATGGATCGAAATAAGAAACAAGAAACAATGTAGAGGTGTTATTTGGTAAAATATCTATTTATTCTATGCTATAATTATCATACTGAAATTGGTGAAAGAGGGGACAATTTTAGTGGACGTCAAAGAATAGTGCATTCAACATGCTTGTGCACTTTTTTAACAAGGTATTATATTTCTATTGGATGAACCATTTAGTGTTATTGATGAAAATACTAAATAACGATTATTATATTTTTTAAAAACATATTCACATAGACCCAAAACTCAAATTCAATGATCGACACCAAAAGCTGACAAGTTTCATTAAATTTTGCCTCAAAATCCTCATTTCTCATCCTGAGTAGAACCCACCATGAATTTTTATGATCAATTAATTGTAATGAAATGTGTTCTTTAAACATCAATATAAAATAACAGAAAACAATTTGGAGTAAATTTCTAATCATATTGTTTTTATGAATTTGATAACACTGCCCCAAATAATTTTTTACCAACGTGATATGCAATCTTTTCCAACAACATGTTGTCTCCGTTATCACGAATAAAATTTAACATAACCCTAGTGGAGTATAATAGTCATCTAAAACAGCCAAAAGAAGACCCCGGGGAATCATATCCTCAAATAAAAAAACCATGATACTCTTTAATCCATTCCATCAAACATTCAAACAAATACATATAATTATTCATTTCACAAAAATGAATCATTTAGGTTAAATTTAATTAAAAGGATACTCAAAATTGGTGTACCACACAAAATGAAAACCATAATTAGAATAATTGTAATGAAATTAAATGATTCTGATTCATAGTTTCATCAAGATAAGATTAATAATCTGGATTTATTTTTATGAATAAAAGTAAACCCCATCTACTAGAAAATTAATGTTTATGAAAATTGTAATTATGGCCTATCATTGTTTGATGTTTAATATGTTTAAATTTTCAGAGAATTTAGTAATTGGGAATCAGGTATAGTAAAATTAATATGAAAGTAAATTGAAAAATAAATGATGACTATATGAATACATATAGAAAATTAACCAGTAGAGAAATAATTCTAAGTATGTACTAATAATTAGATGTATGAAACACATAGACACCAATAAATTGTTCAACATTTTCATGGTCCACAAACACCTGCTAAAATAATTTTATATTCCCACGTGATGAAGCAAATATATTATTTCTATTTTATATAAAAAATTTCCTCGCCCATGTCTTCCTGAAAAAACAATCAAATCCCAAATTACTAAGAGTCCATCCCAAAAATTCATAGATCCAATTGTCATAGAAAAATAAACCACAACTATAAAAATATGACATCAACGATCAAATGAAAAAATAGGACATACAACCAAAAAGATTTAAATTCCTAGTAGATAACAATGTTTATGATAAGCATCGTCAAAAAACATATTACACTAAATGGTTACAAAAGGAATAATTTCAAATCAACTCAGTTAAGAGTCTGTTTGAAACCACTTATTCAAACCCAATTATACGTATTCTTCTTGTTTAATAATTACATTCCAATACTGAATATTTATCTTTGTATGCCTCATAAAATTCATAATTCATATATGTATTTAAACTAAAAAATACAAACAAATAAGTATCAATACATAGCTTACCAAATTGATAATTCAATTTTATGAGGATATATGAAGGCACATGAAAAATGATTCCAAATACCACCTTACATGATTTTGATTTGAAAGTAATGAGAATGAGAAATAGAAAAAAAAATCTTACCTTAAATTGTTTCTAAATGATGAATTTTAAGTCACCTCATTGAAGAGTCTGTTTGAAACCACTTATCGAGTCCGTCTTGTAGCCCATATCTCAAGTGATTCTACATATTTATTAATTGATTTATTATTGAATATCTACTTTTTAGAAAAAACCAATTCAAATAGCATATCCTAAGTAAATATTCTTTAAAATTTTTCCATTAAATGATGTCAAACATAACCTAAGAAAACATGATGAAAATTTAGAACCTGGACCATGTACAATGGATATAATTTTTTTGGAAATAGAAAATCAAATAAAAAGGGATAAGGAATGGATGTTTTATGACAAATATGTTATTATTATGACTAGAACCTAAAATAGAAATGTTTCTAAAACTATAATAATAATAGACACAGTAAAAAAATTGAGATGTCAATATTTTCATTGATTGAAGTAGTAGAATATCCAACTCCAGAATAATATCAGTATGGCTAGCCATTGATCTGGTTCTTCTGATGACAGAGGTAGCAGTTGTGATTCTTCAATGGGGACAGTGGGTGTGGTCTATCTAGAAACAATAGGGATAACACTATTAGATTGGTCGTAGTATTATTCATCATCATTGGTAGTGTCACCATTTTGACTCACAAGGTAGTTCGAATGGTAATTGTTATAATTTTCATAAATATGGAAAAATCATAATTTACTACAACAACTATATACATATTCATGAATGAGGGAAATATGAAAAGAATCAAGAACAAAATATACAGACTAGAATGGAATAAAATATTCACCTATGTGAAAAAAATGACCAAATATATTACAAATATTAATAGATAGGAAAAATGAACCTTTCCAACATCACCAAAATACCACCATCATGGTATACTGCCAGGGTGTATTGACTCCTATAGAGATTATAATTCTTTCTACCGTTGAGATCCCGAAAAAACAATGATCCCCCCATTAACATACTAAATAAAATAAAAACACCCTTATAATGACAAATAGTGAAAGAGATAATTAGAATGGTTTGTTGTGGATAATAAAAATATATATGTATATAGAAGGCAACATTTTAAATATCCAAATATTTAATATGAAATCTTACCTGGAAAATATGATAGATTGTCACCACTAATGAAATGGAATATAGATGAACTATTCAAATTAAAACATCAAAGAAAATCCTGAGATACACAAATGGAGGTGTTGAATATTCTATGAAATTTGAAATCAGTCTCCAAGGATAACAAGTTATATGATCAATGGGAAAACATCAATGAACTGTGGTAGAGAAGTGAGATGGAATAATGATATCGGTCGGGGTATATAACGGTAAAACATGAGGATAATGTAACCTCACCCGAGTATCTCAATTTCTATGTATGTCATTGGTTAAAGAAGGAATACCTTATTTGGCCTAGAATAAAAATGTTCTGCAAATTATAATAGGTAAAAAAATTAATATGAAGAATTTCACTTTAAAAATAAGAATAAAATAAAATACATGTGCCTTGATGATCACATGTTATTTACTGTGCCATATTTTCTCACAACATGCAAGACAAAAAAATTCTTATTTTTTGTTCATATAAATTAACACCCAAAAACAAATTCAATTGAGTAACTTACGAAAGAATTTATAGATATTATAAATTATATGAAAATCAAAGATGTTAAATTAAATTAACTAACTATATCATCCCCTTGTATGAAAACATCATCCTTCATTCATTCTAATGCCCAAAATAAAATCATGCCCATGTGATTCACCTACATCTTCAATCATAAAAAAATATGGGTTTGAATATGTTAAAAGAAACACAAGTATAAGAGGTGAAACTGAAATGAACCCTTTAAAGTTAAATTCACAAACATGGTTATGTTATTCTACCCTCTTACAGTGAAACTGAATTAAACACCTAGAAAAAATGGAACCATAGATGAATATTTTGCAATTAATAGAGTAAATTTTATATTCCAAATTCATTAAATAAAAACCACATCTTCTTAAATGAGAATAATCTATATATACCGATCTACCACAGTTTTTCAAATAAATAAAAAAGTTCCAATAGGGTGTGTTGGTTTTTAAAAATAACATTATTGGGGATCCAACAATGATATTATCAATCCAAAACAACCTTCCAACATGAACTCACAATAATTGACAACAAACATAACGTTTTAAATATTCTTCAAAATAATATGGTGAATAACTGAATGTTCAAGATACTCTTTCCATATAAAATATTAATGATAAAATAGAGGGAGAAGAAAATGTTCTACTAAAAATTTTGATTTTGGAAAGTGGTATAATATTTGTATGTTCATCTCAATACATGAAAATGCATTTCTTTTGTCAACATTTTTTGTTTTCTTATCTAATTAGAATGAACTGATTCCAATACATAAACATACGGTTGAAATGAGGATGATGGAGTCTATATCATTGAATCACAATTGTTAAATATAAACAACAAAATATGTAATGTAGGATATCAAAATATAATGAAATCATATAATGAGTTATTTATAATCATGTGATCACTAAAAAAACTAAAATTTGTTATGATATGTCTATAATATAGTTATTTTATGAAACACATTCGATGTATTAAGTTAAATAGCATAGATATATTATCAAAGAACATGAATCATTGAAAAAATATATACCAAAACACATATTAGAAAAATCAATAATGAGATCATAGAATATTAAATCCTTATAAAAAATTACCCTCACTAGGGATAGTGGAATGTATATGGAATTCTAAACATAAAATAAATTTAGATAAGACTGAAGGAATAAACTTGGTTACTCGGAATAGAGAAAAATAAAATCAAATTTCAGCATTAAAGATAATGTTGCAAATCCCTTGAAAACAAAATCCAGAATAAATTAATTTGACTAATGAATCAATAGAAAAAGAAATAGTGAATCGATTAATCAGAAGAAAGAAATAGATGGGTTAGCTGGATTAGATATAATATACCCTTCCTAGTGAAAAGAACCAAAATAAATAAATCCTAAAATTAAGAAGAGAAATCAGATAGGAAATAAAAATAAATAAACCCGACACAACACTAATGAGAGGTGGAAGTTAAGGATTTGAAATCAAAGAATCTATATATGGTGTGGAGTTAGAGAATAAGGAATAAGAGGATGTGATAGGGATGTCGGAGCGTTGGGGTTGGGGGAGGGGAGATGGTTGTAGAAGAGGAGGAGCATGGGATGTGGGAATAGAGGGCGAGGGATCGAGAAGTGGTGTATATTGATATGATTATTTTTGAGATGGGATGTAGAGATATGATTGGGGGAGGAGAGTTGGGGTTGTCGGGTGGAATATGGGAGGACAATCAATGGTAATGGGAGTGGAAATGGTGGAGAGTGAATCTCTTGAAGAAGAAGGTGAATGTTGTCGAGGATGAGTAAGACGAGGAGTTGAGAAGGAGGTGGAGGACAAGGTGGACGAGGAGATGAGGTGGAGGATGAGGAGGAGTATAAATGAAATATTATGGAGGGGGCCAATTTAGTGAGATGATTAATGATAAAGAGAATGTTTTTATGGAGAGGGGGCACGATTTTAGTGGGTATCAAAAGATACAATGTGTCAAACGCGAAAGTAGAAATATTTTAGTTGAGATAATGGAACGTGATGTGATTCCCTTCAGTATAGATAATTCATTATGGATATTCATAATTTTACACCATTGTGTTGGTTATTAATCCATGAAACAAATGCGCCAGAAACTATGAAGATAATGATATTTTATTAATTAATGATTAGTAAGATGTTATTAAATAACATCCTAAGTCATTAAAAAATTAATATGGTTCTCTAATGAGTTAATAAAATTATTTATACTATTTTACTTAATTTTAATATAAGAACCACTAAAGGGAATCATGAGTTAAGGGTACCTAATCTCATATTTTTTCATGTGAGTTATTTTCCTTATTCATCACTTATTTCTTCTATGTGGTGTATTTATAATTACCTTTTATATATCATATCCTTAATACCATTATCATTGTGGTATTAAATGACACATTATTGATATATTAATTTTTTAGGGAACACACTTCCACTAATTACAAAGTGGTAATGAGTTTCTTAACTCATCATCTATTCCTTGGGTGAAACTAATTTTTCATTAATTATTTCAACCTGTGATAATTTGTGAAATGACTATTTATTATGTTATTTTTTATTTAAAATATTTTTATATTTATTTATTAAGAATAAATATAATTGATTAATTTTATTAATGGTAACTTCAATTATTTGAAATTAAATATGTTTAATTAAAAAGTCTAATCATTGTACGATATTTATTATGTCTAAGTCTCTACCAAGAGGTGGTTCTCTTCCATTTTTTAAAATATTATATAAAAAATGATATTTTATATGAATTCATTATTATGAATGATTCCCATTTTTCAAATGGTTTTTAATGAATCATTATGATATTTTCAAAACAATGTTAATTTTTTTTATAATTAAACTTAAAGGAACCATTGTTTTAATGTGTATGGCATGAATAAAATTTACAGTAGTCACGATGGATACATTTTTAATACCATTTTATATGTTTCAATGTTTATTTTCAAAGAAACTTATTTTAAAAATATTTTTCGGTATTTTTGTATAAAAAATTAATTTTTAAAATAAAAATGATATTTTCCTCAATAATGTTATTAATGTTATATTTTGGTATGTTTATTCATCAATGAAATCATTCCATCACTCTTACTTCAATAGATATAATTTTAAATAATACTATCCCTTGTGATATTTGGATATCCATATCTTTTTTATCATCGATATAACTATTTCATATTACATATTCCATTTTTTCATATAATGATTAATTTGAATGTAATATTATTTACCGGGAATATTGTTGAAAATATATATATTTTACTCAATGTATACTTTTTTTTATATATTATGGATTTATAAATTAAATAGAAAATTTTTATATATGGGGAATTCCTATACTTTTAGATACATGTGCTTCCTTGTTATAGATTTACCTTAGATGCATCAACAGGCTAATGAGAGAAAATAATTTTTTGAAATCCAATCACATTTGATTCCAAGAAGAATTAGATAGTTTTTTACCATACATATAAACCATGTATTGAAATGTAATTATAGTATAGTTGTTCATTTTCTATATACATGATGTCCAATAATTATGAATTCCCCGCATTCAGAATATAGTTATTAAATTCAAAAGGCCTTACACTATATCAAAATCTATGGATGCATCTCATTCTTAGATAATTATTTAAATAGAATATATTCTCTATTATTTACATTTAATTTTGGATTATTATTATTGATTCATGTTATATTACATTATAATTAACCCTTACTGATCAGTTAATCTCACCCCTTTCTTATATTTTTTCCCTATATTTCAATTAGGATAATTGTTATTGATATACAGGGTTTTCCTAAGGAGGATAATAGAGTTCTAAAATATTTTTTTAATTATTTTTTATTATTTAATTGTAATTTTATATCACTATATACCTTACCATTAAATTTAAAATATCCAGTCCTTTGGGATGTGCTTCATTGTATCATTGTCATAGTAACATTGTAACATACGAGATCTAGGGTACTATGGTCAAGGACATTATAGTGGGTCTAAGAGAATGTTTAGTAGACTCCAATTGAACTAGTCATAAAAAATCTTATAATAGGAAATATAACCCTATGGATAAATTTTTTGATATGTCAATGTGTATGATAATATCGTATAAATTTGGTAATGAATTTGAATAACCTAGGATAATCCTATATCCTAAAAATGATTCTTCTTGATAATGTGATACATATCTAAGGATACTATTCCTCACAAGTTGAATTTTGGATTAATTAAATGGTCTAAAGTAGAATTAAATAATTTAAAAATATATATTTTTGGATATTTTATGAATAATGTTTTCACCAAATGGTATAATTATTAGAATAATAATGAATCAACTATAGAATTATAGTAATTTTAGAAGAAAATATGTTTTCATTCACTACTAAATTGTATACATGTAACATCACAAGTAAGTAATGAATAATATATATTTTTATCTATGTATATTTATTAATTATGTAGTGTTTTATAGGCTTAAAATTAGAATAAATCCAATCTTAAGCATGGAATACACTAATATTTTTAAAAGATTGTTTTACTGCCTTTTGATGGAAAACCATTTTTCAAATCAAACATTTGACAATTTTATAATCTATATTTGTCAAAATTAACATATTATTTATTATTGGGACATTGAAATTTACATTGGATAAATTTTTGGTATTTTTCTGACAACGTTCATTTTTTTAATGAATAGTGAAAAATACTGCATTTTACATCAAAAGTGTGTTTTCATATAATTTAATTATATATTTAGATTATCTTTTTAATTTGCATTAAAGTGTAATATGAATATATGTTTACCATTTAATCCAATATTTTTCATTAGTATTAGTTTCACTTTGGAATTGGCCATAAAATAATGCCAAACTTTTCATAGATATTATTTCAAAAAACCCGCTATTTGTTTTGACAACGGGAATTGTTTTTAATAAATTATTCCAATTTCTATGTTTGGAATTTGGTAAAATGGATTAAATATTTGAAATCATAAGGTATAAATTATTTAATCAATACTTTTTTGTTTATTGGACATTATGAATAGTAATGACGGTAATTATCTTTAATTATCTTGATTAATGAGTAATCTGGTAGTTAAGGATAATAAAATAAGATCATAATAATAAAAAATGGCACCAACATGTATCCTAATTCTACTATTTGTCTCATTACCGGCCATGGTATGTCTTGTGCCAAACATTGGAACCCCATGGAATCACTTTTGTGTGAAAGTGACTTTTTATCTTTTTATTGTTAGAGAATGTTAAATATAACAAAGAATGTATCACCTGAGTAAAACATTTTTAATTTTGTCTAAATAAATGATATATCGGACTATAAATATTAATTGGAAAGATATAAATATTTTCTACATCATAGTATTTTTTTCATAATTTTTAGACATTAAAAAAATTAAATTATTTATGACATCATGATGATACCGCGATTACCTCATTATTTAATGATTTAAATAGTAAAATAATATAATGTAAAATATAATCCCTACACTTGTCAAATACCTATTGGATGAGAATATTTCGAACCCTTATCACCTTATCCTCGAAATACATCAACGTGGGACCATTAAAATCAGAAACTCATTGGGAAATAAAGTAACATTTTGTAACTTTCCAAGAGTGCCCCTCCTCTCCTCTTACAAAAGTCCCCCACCTCTACCTCCTTACCCACACCTCTCAATCCTTTGTCTCGGCCAACCCCAACACATTTTGTCTCTCCACATCCCTCTATTACTCCTAGAAGTCTCACTTTGTGCATAGGTCTTTCCAAGGAAGCCTTTGAGCTCAAATCAAAAAAAGTTACCTGATTTAAAGGTAGTGTCTTCTCTTGTGTTGTTTTGTTTTATTTTGCTTCTCCAACCCACTAAACTCTTTTTATTCATTTATTTTGTAACAATTACATTATATTCAATATAATAGGATGTTGTTATAAGAATAATTTGAGATACACTTACACACACCTTCATCTAATGGTTAAAGAACATACATTTTTTGTGGATGCCGAATTTCTGCCTCACGAAACGATGATTGTTCAATATTCTTCTAACACCATCAAAGGTGGCCATTAATATGTGACTATATTTATATATTGTATATAATATGTTTATGTTTTCCTTATGATTTTTTGTTTTTCATTTATGGCATACCTTTATGGCTTCCATTATAGGTATACACGATATCTTCATTTTAGGAAGTACAGACTACCACCCCCTCAAAGTGATTTGATTTGTTAATACCATATGTGGTATGTATAAAGGATATATTTAATGATATTATATATGATAACATACTGTAATTATAATACTATTATTTATCATTATGTTTTAATTCCATTAAAGTATGAGGTATAAATGAAAGTAGCGTTCATGCGTACGTACGGTTTACCGTCTCCATGAACGGTGCATTTCATTTCTTATCCCCAAATGTAATGTACTATTATAAGTACATATATATAATGGATATATATGATTTATGTAACATATAAATGATTAATATTATTCTGGAATTACAATATACATATCTCTTATTTAGTTTTAATTCCATTAATATGACATAGAAATGAAAGTAGCGTTCATGCGTACGTACGACTTACCATCTCCATGAATAGTGCATTTCATTTCTTAACACTAAATGATTATGTAATATTATAACTGCATGTATATACAGGATATATATGATATATATGGAATCTACATCATGAATATCAATCTTGAGATAATGGATATTTGACTACATGAACAACTTGTAAATATAAGAAGTTCATTTTTGACTCATGTACCAATGATCGTTAAAACGACCTTTATAAACATAAATAATAACATAGTGGTCATGAAATGGTAATAAATGATATAAAAGGAATAATGAACTTTAAAAAGATTCTTAAAAAATTATAAATTAACTCATGTTTATAATTCAGGAGATTAAAGAACAATCAAGTCAAGTCAGATACAAGGTAAGTGATTTCGTCTCAATCTCCATTTATTGAGGCATATTTTGTTTTATACACAACATTATTTTATACGGTGTATAAACCCCATTGAATTTTATGTTTATTCAAAAGGAATATTTTTATAATAATTATTTAATAAACGTCAAAAGGGAATGTTTTTTTTGTCGTACGTATGCAGCGACAACGACTTCTCTACCACCGTGACGATTATTTGAGTTTCGGCTTCCACTACAAGCCATAACTTTTTTAAATGAATAATAAATTCCATGTTTTACTTTTCTTTAATTTTTGTATTGAAAATGGTTTTCATAATGTTTATATATCAATGTGTTGTATTGATATCTTGTGATTGAAAATTGGAAAAGTTATGTTTCTTTTATGCATGATTTATGTGATATGATTATGTTTTGGTTTTTGGGAATTATTGTGAAGATGGGTGGTTCCGTGATAAAATAAGGGCGTGTGAGCCCAATATATCTCTCCAATGCATTGGGTAACGTGAAGGAGTTAAAAATTAAGGTTTCTCCGAAGAGATTTAGGGAATATACTGTGATGGGTATTCCAAACGTAACCAAGAGGGTTACTCTCTACGTAAGAATATTATGAATGCATCAAGTTACCTATATGACTTATTATTTCTATGATTTATTCATGATTTTATGAGGTATGTTAAAGTGCCTATGTTTTATGGGTAAAGTATGATTTTATTCTTATGTATATATGAACTCACGTTTCCTTTCCATATATTTATAACCCTTACTGAGATTTTTATGCTCATCCCATGTTTTTGAAATTATTTTCACTGGTCAAGGGAAAGGTACATGATGTGATGATAGTGTAATGTAAGTGTCAAGAAAGAAACCATGTTTTATTTTATATATGTTTCCATTGATGGGAAAAATTAATACTATCTTTTATGTAACCACTTTGTTTAAATGGGGAATGTAATTAAATTTTAATGATATATTTCCCTAAAACTCTAAACCTGAAAAGATCCTCAAGGTGTATTCTTGAAATATCTCAAGATTAAGTAATGTTTAAGTATGGGGCCTTATTGTTGGAATCAGAGGTCGTTTTAGATAACTTTAGGAGTTATAATTCTATTAAATGATTATCCAAAAATATTTTTTAATGGTCAAATTTAAATGATATAGCTTTTGAAGATTACCATGTTTCTTCATCTAAGACATGTTTGTTTAGAATGGTTTTCCGTAGAGGAAATAGGGAAGCAGTGACAAGAAGGCATACAAAAGGAAATATCCTTCTGAATCAGAATCCTAAGATGTTCAGAATTGGAACTGAACAGTTTGTTGCAGTAATGGCGCAGTTGACTCAAGCGATAAATGGTGGTGGTATCCATGCACGAGATCATCCAGATCAACTACAGAGGAACATGTCAGTGGTACATTACAGGAGGCCACATGCCCCATCATTCAGAAGATCATCTAACCTTGTGCTAGCTAAAGGGTGGATTAAAGCACTGGAGAAGATTTTCGATGTCATGGGGTGTTCAGAAAATCAAAATGTTAGTCTTTCTATTTACCGTTTGGAGGTTGAAGCAAATCAGTGGTGGTCGATGGTTAAAAATATCAGGGACGCTGATGAGATTGATGCTATCGATTGGGATGAATTCAATGGTATGTTTCTTGAGAAGTATTTTCCTATGGTTGTTCGACTTAGGATGGAAAACAAATTCGTAGAATTGTGTCAAGAGGAAGACTCAGTGGATGCATATGAACAAAAGTTCACTCGATAGGCATGGTATGCTCCAAATTTTATCTCAGACGTTGATAGTAAAATCAATCGTTTTTACTTAGGTTTAAAGCCAAAATATTGAAGGGATTTAGCTTCTCGTCAGTTCAAAAGTTATGAAAAGCTTGTTTGATGTGTTGAGAAGGTGACAATGGAGTTTGCCGATGATCAAGTGTTCTATAAAAACCAACAGAAGAAGAGACCGAGGTGGCAGGAGAAAGGAATGAATTCTTCAAAAAAGTCTAATGGTAAGTAAACTAAGTTTCCAGTTTGTGATAAATGTGGTAAAAGGCATGATGGGGAATGTCTTCTAAATTCCAGAAAGTGCTACCGATGTGGTAAGATGGGACATAAGGATTGTGATTGCACTGAAAAAGATCAAGGTGACGGTAATACCAAATTTGATTGACAGTTAATGAAATTGTTTAAGCATAATGAGATGAGTCACTATGAAAACGAGTGTCCGAAAAAGAGGTTGAGTGATGGGAAGAAGTGAGACTACAAGAAGAAATGGCTGGTGAAATTCTTTTCAACTACTTTATCAGATGTCGGGCCATCAAATGAAGTTGTATCAGTTCTAGGGAGCTCATTATTTTTCAAATATTGACATGAGATCGGGGTACCATCAGTTGTAGGTAAAGGAAGTAGATATTCTGAAGATAGCGTTCCGTACAAGATATAGCCATTATGAATTTTTTGTAATGTCTTTTGGGCTAACCAATTCACCTGCTGTATTCATGGACTTAATGAATATAATTTCCCATGTGTTCTTGGATAAGTTTGTGGTTGTTTTCATTGATGATATTTTGGTGTTTTCTAAAAGTAAAGAGGAGCATGAAATACAATTAAGGGATATTTTTCAAACCTTGAATGAAATGAAATTGTATAGGAAATTCAGCAAGTGTGAGTTTTGGTTGCAACAAATTTCTTTCCTTGTTCATATTGTTTCTAAAGATGGGATAACTTTTGATCCTGCAAAAACAAAGGTTGTTGAAGAATGGCCAAGCCCCACAAATGTAACTGAGATTCGTAGTTTCCTTGGTTTGGCAGGCTATTACCAAAGGTTTGTTAGAAAATTTTCATGGTTATCTAGTCCAATGACTAAGCTAACTCGGAACGGTGTTATGTTTATCTGGACAAAAGAATGTGATGATTGCTTTCAAGAATTGAAAAGAAGATTGGTGAATGCTCCAGTTTTGGCACTACCTTCCAGGAATGGTGAGTTTGTTATCCACAGTGATGCTTCATTGAAAGGACTTGGTTGCGTCCTAATGCAGAATGATCAGGTAATTTTTTATGCTTCATGTCAGTTGAAAACTCATGAGGTAAATTAACCTACACATGATTTGGAATTTTCTGCTATTGTTTTCACTTTAAAAATTTGGAGGCATCATTTGTATGGAGTAAAGTGTTAAATATATACCGATCACAAAAGTTTAAAGTATATATTCTCTCAGATATAATGGAACATGGGACAGAGGAGATGGATGGAATTAATCAAGGATTATGATTGTACAATTCATTACCATCCGGGAAAAGAAAATATAATGGATGATGCTTTGAGTCGAAAAAGTAATGTTTCATTAACAATGTTGTGTTAGGAATGTGATCCTTTAGTTAAGGATTTGATGAACTTTGGAATAGAAGTTGTTGGTGCAGGATGTCCTTCTGTTGTTTTTTCAGGTATCAGTGAAATCTTCTCTATCAGACAGAATTAAGCAAGCACAGAAGCAAGATGGTGAGTTGCAGAAAAAGGTTGAGCTAGTTCAGAAAGGTAAGTTTCCAGAATTCAACATTGATAATGATTGTGTTTTGAGATTTGGGAAGAGATTGTGTGTGCCTTGTGATTCACAGTTGAAGAGAGAGTTGTTATGTGAAGCTCATAGTTCTCCGTTTTCAATTCATCCGGGCAATACTAAGATGTACAGAGATCTGCGGGAGTATTACTGGTGGGATGGAATGAAAAGATATATTGTTGATTTTATTGTGAAGTGTTTGACATGTCAACAGGTTAAAGTAGAGCGGAAGTTACCGAAATGGATTTGTCAGCCTTTACCAGAGCTAGAGTGGAAATGAGAGAATATATCCATGGACTCTGTTGTGGGATTTTCGAAGACATCTCGAGGTAATAATTCAATTTGGGTTATTGTTGATCTCTTGACTAAATCTGCTCATTTACTTGCAATACGAGATACTTTTTCCCTAGATCAACTTTCCCTTTTGTATCTAAAAGATATAGTCAGGTTACATGGAGTTCCTCTCTCCATTGTATATGACCGTGACCCCAGGTTCACTTCGATCTTTTGGAAAGGCCTTCAAAAGTCGTTGGGTAATGAATTAAATTTTAGTACACCTTTTCATCCTTAATCAGATGGGAAATCAGAACGAACAATTAATACTTTGAAAGATATGATACGTTCTTGTTAAATGGATTATCAGGGTAGTTGGTACCAACATCTTTCTTTGGTTGAGTTTTCATATAATAAAAGTTTTCATTCCAGTATACATATGGCACCATTTGAGGCGTTATATGGGAAGCGGTGTTAAACTCCAACATTCAGGGATGAAGTGGGTGAAAGGAAGTTGATGGGACCGGAAGTGGTAGAAGATTTGGAAGAAAAAGTTCAACTGATACAGAAACACATGAGAATAGCTCAAAGCAGGTAGAAGAGTTAAGCGGACAACAGGAGGAAGGATCTCTTTTTTCATGTAGGTGATCATGTTTTTTTCTCAAAGTATCACCATGGAAAAGTATGATGTGATTTGGTAAGAAAGGAAATCTGAGTCCAAGGTTCATTAGACCATATGAAATTCTGGAGAGAGTTGGATCAGTTTCATAAAGAGTGGCTTTACCTCTGAGTTTATCTTAGGTACATAATGTTTTTCATGTTTCAATGTTAAGTAAGTGCATGCCAGATCCATCTCATGTTTTGAGTCCAGAGGTAGTTCAGCTAGAAGAGAACCTATATTATGAGGAACAACCAGTCCAGATTCCTGACCACAGGGAGAAGCTGTTACAGAATAAGGTAATTCATCAGGTAAAGGTTTTTTTTGGAAAAACCACATGATTGAAGAGGCAACATGGGAATCTGAAAATGCATTGAGGGATAAATACCCCCACATATTCGATAAGTAAATAAATTGCGGGGACGCAGTTTTCTAAAGGGGGAAGGATGTAACATCCCAAGTAATTAATGAATAATAGATATTTTTATCTATGTCAATTTAGGAAATAGATAGTATTTTAGAGGCTTAAAATGAAAATAAATCCAATCTTAAGCATAGAATACACTAATATTTTTAAAAGATTGTTTTACTACCTTTTGATGGAAACCCATTTTTAAATAAAATTTTTGACAATTTTATAATCTATATTTGTCAAAAAAAAAATATATTCTTTATGATTGGGACTTTGAAATTTACATTGGATAAATTTTTGGTTTTTTTCTGACAATGTTCATTTTTTAATGAATAGTGAAAAATAATGCATTTTACATCAAAATGGCTTTTTCATCTAATTTAATTATATATATAGATAATAATTTTAATTAGACTAAAAGTGTAATCTGAATATATTTTTACTATTTAATCCAATGGTGATCATTATTATTAATTTCACTTTGGAATTGGGCATAAACTAATTCAAAACTTTTCATAGATATTGTTTCAAAAAAACCCGCTATTTGTTTTGACAACGGGAATTATTTTTAATAAATTATTGCTATTTCTATGTTTTAATTTGGTAAAATGGATTACATATTTGGAATCAGAAGGTCCAAATTATGTAATCAATACTCTTTTGTTTTTGGACATTATGAATAGTATCGACTGTAATTATCATTAATTATCTTGATTAATGAGTAATCGAGTAGTTAAGCATAATAAAATAATACCATAATAATAAACAATGAAACCAACATGTGTCCTAATGCTACTGGTTGTCTCATGGATGACCATGGGATGTCTTGTTCCAATCTTGGGGACCCCATGGAATAACTTTTGTGTGAAAATTACTTTTTATCTTTTTATTGTTAAAGAAAGTTAAATATAACAAAGAATGTATCACCTGAGTAAAACATTTTTTATTTTGTCTACATAAATGTTATTTTGGACTATAAATATTCATTGGAACTCTAAAGCTATTTCCTACATCGAAGTAGTTTTTTAATAATTTTGATACATTAAATAAATTAAATTATTTATGATATCATGCTGATGCAGCGATTTCCTCATTATTTAATGATTTAAATAAAATAAAGAGGTAATGTAAAATCAAAGACCTACACTTTTCAAAGACCTATTGTATGAGTATATTTCGAAAACTTATCACCTTATCCTCGAAATACATCAATGTGGGATGTTTAAAATTCAAAACTCATTTGAAAATAAAGTCACATTTTGTAACTTTCCAAGAGTGCCCCTCCTCTCCTCTTATAAAAGGCCCCCACCTCTACCTCATTACCCACACCTCTCAAGCCTTTGGCTCAGACATCCCCTATTAATTTTGTCTCTCCACATCCCTCTCTTACTCTTAGAAGCCTCACTTTGGCCCAAATTCTTCCCAAGGATTCCTTTGAGCTCAAATCAAAAAGAGTTACCTGATTTAAAGGTAGTGTTTTCTCTTGTGTTCTTTTGTTTTATTTTGCTTCTCCAACCCACTAAATAGTTTTTATTAATTTATTTTGTAACAAATCCAGTATCTTCAATATACTAGTATGTTTTAAAAAGATTAAATCTTACTACACTTACACACACCTACATCTAATGGTTAAAGAATATACAGTTTCTGTGGATAGCGAATTTCTGCCTCACGAAACGATGATTGTTCTATATTATTCTAACACCTTCAAAGGTGGCCATTAAGATGTCACTATATTTATATATTATATATAATGTGTTTATGTTTTTCTTAAGCTTCTGTATTTTTCATTTATGTCATACCTTTATGGATTCCATTATGGGTGTACACGATATCTTTATTTTAAGAAGTGCGGACTACCACCCCCTCAAAGTGATTTGATTCGTTAATACCATATGTGGTACGTATAAAGGACAGATTTAATGATATTATATATGATACCATACTGTAATTATAATGATATTATGTATCATTTTGGTTTAATTCCATTAAAGTATGAGATATAAATGAAAGTAGCGTTCATGCATACGTACGGCTTACCGTCTCCATGAACGGTGCATTTCATTTCATATCCCCAAATGTAATGTACTATTATAAGTACATATATATAATGGATATATATTATGTATGTTACATCTAAATGATGAATATAATTCTAAATTAAAATATACATATATCTCATTTAGTTTTAATTCCATTAATATGACGTAGAAATGAAAGTAGCGTTCATGCGTACGTACGACTTACCGTCTCCATGTACGGTGCATTTCATTTCTTACCTCAAAATGATTATGTAATATTAAAAATACATGTATATAATAGATATATATGATATATATGGAATCTACATCATGAATATCATTCTTGAGATAATGGATATTTTACTACGTGAACAACATGAAAATATAAGAAGTTAATTTTTGACTCAAGTACCAATGATCGTTTAAACGACCGTTATAAACTTAAATAATAACATAATGTTCATGACATGGTAATAAATGATATAAAAAGAATAATGGACTTGAAAATGGTTCTTAAGAAAGTAAAATTAATTCAAGTTTATTATTCAGCATATTAAATAACGATCATGTAAAGTCAGATACGAGGTAAGGGATTTTGTCTCAATCTCCTTTCATTGAGGCATATTTTGTTTTATACACAACTTTAATTTATACGGTTTATAAACCCCTATTACTTTTTAGTTTATTAAAAGGAATATTTTTATATGAATCCTTTAATAAACTATAAAAGGGAATGTTTTTTTTCGTACATATGTGGCGACAACGACTTCTCCGCCACCATGACGATTATTTGAGTTTCTACTTCCTCTAAAAGCCATTACTTTTTTGAATGTAAAATAAATAGCATGTTTTACTTTTATTTTATTTTGGTATTGAAAATGGTTTTCATATTGTGTTTATATCAATGTGTTGTATTGATATCTTCTGATTTAAAAGTGGAAATGCTATGTTTCCTTTATGCATGTTTTATGTGATACGATTATGTTATGGTTCTTGGGAATTGTTATGAAGACGGGTGGTTTCGTGATAAACTAAGGGTGGGTGAGCCCGATATAGCTCTCCAATGCATTGGTTAACGCGAAGGAGTTAAAAGTTATGGTTTTTCTGAAGATATTTAGGGAATATACTGTGATGGGTATCCCAATCGTAACCAAGAGGGTTATTCCCTACGTAAGAATGTTATGAATGCCTCAAGTTACCTCTATGTCTTATGATTTCTATGATTTATTCATGATTTGATGAGGTATGTTAATGTGCCTATGTTTTATGGGTAAATTATGATTTCATTATTATGTATATATGAACACATCTTTCCTTTCCACATTTTTATAACCCTTACTGAGCTTTTTATGATCATCCCAAGTTTTTGAAATGATTTTCACAGGTCAAAGGAAAGGTACATGATGTGATGATAGTGTCAAGGAAGTGTCAAGAAGGAATCCTTGTTTTATTTTAAATATGTTTCCATTGATGGGAAAAATTAATACTATATTTTATGTAACCACTTTATTTAAATGTGGAATGTAATTCCAGTTTTATGGTCTAATTCTCTAAAACTCTAAACCTGAAAAGATCCTCAAGGTGTATTCTTGAAATATCTCATGATTAAGTAATCTTTAAGGTTGGGGCCTTATAATACATGACTTTTGGTTTATATTTTTTATGGTAATCATATTTTTTATTCCTAAAAACCCTCTTTATAATTTTTGTTATGTTAGATAATGATGATTGATGATATTTTGTGAGACATTTTTGGCAAAACGAGACATTAATTTATTATTTGTGGAAATATTACATAAGAAATAATTCCATTACAGATTATGTATATAAGATTAAGTGTAAAAATAACATATATGATTTATATGATCTTTGATATTAATGTATTATTGGTTATTATATTTTAATAATTCAAAATTATTCATTTAGATAGATTGGTGGTTAAAAAATTTCATTAACGTAAAATATCATAAGGTTTCTTATTTTAAAAAAAATCAATTTTTTTTAAAATTTTATATGGATTATGTTTATAGAATTTTATAAAATGGAAACCCATAGGATAGGTAATTAACCAATTCATCTAGAAAGTTCGCGGGGCTTGATCCCACAACTAAATGGAGATAAGGTTGTAGTTCCCACCATTGACCCATGACCAGTCCGAGTAAGTATGAAAAATAATTTTACCTTACATGATTATAAGGATAAAGGATATGTTAATTTCAATAACCATATATGAATAATTTAAATATAATATTTACGAATTTATTTTTAGGAATAATGGTTGAATTTTATTTTTTTTGAATATATTATTGTATTATGGATTCATAGAAATTCACATAATTTGTTGAAATAACAAGTGTATCATGTAGATTATATACTTATGGCATTAAATTATTTGGATATAAATATTAAATGTATCTTATACGTAAAACCCCAATATTTTATGAGATATATTATATTTAATTTCACTGATTTTTTGTGTTATAAGATAAACCCTGATTTGCTTGCGCAATACACACCATAATATTTTCATGCTGTATATACAACAATATATTTGGTTTATGTTGCACATAGTTTGATGTTCTTTTGATAGAATTTATTTCACACAAAAAATTTGTATATATTTTATTTTCAATGTATAAATGACCTATGTTGTGATTATATTATACAAAACACAAATGAAATCACACACTATACTCAACACTGAAATTGATTGTGTTACTAGCAAGATTGACCTTCCTCGATAGCTTGCACTGTACGCAATAGTGATTTTCACTAAACAATGATATATTATTAAAATATTATAAATTTATCAGATATAAACAAGTCTTTATGAGTATTTTAACCAAGTTTTTTATTTTATAAAATTTTTATTCATCTTATACATTTTATAAAACAAGGTATGAGAAAAAAATTGAATTTTTTGAATAAATGATATATTTTAAAAAAATGCATGATTACCGTCTTTTAATGGCATACCCATATTAAATGTTGTTTTTGTTAAATTTATAAGTCCAATTTCAAAAACATAACATCCTAATTGGAATAGGTACATAGTAAATTACTTTTTTTATATTTTGGTATTTTTCTGATAAAATTCATATTTAAATTATTAGTTAAGAAAACTGCATTTAAATTCAAAACTACCTTATCATCTAATTTATTTATATGGTTAGATTATCTTTTTAATTTATTTAATGTTTATTTAGATAAATTTTAATCATTTTATAAAAAATTTTCATTGGATGTAATTTAATTTTTAAATTGGACACAAAAACGTGTCAATCATTTGATAGTTATTATTTCGTAAAAACCCATTTTTTTGTTATGACAACCGGAATTAATTTTATATTAATTAATGAAACTTTTTTATTTATAATTTAAAGAAATGGATTCCATATTTGGAATAATAATGTTCAATTAGTGTATATAGATACCTTTTATTTTTTGACATTATGAATAGTAACTTAATGATTATTCTATTTATCAAAGATAAAGGGTAAATTTAGTTAAAAATGGTAAATATTAATATTATAAAAATATTTAATTTCCCTACCCCATGTAATAATCTTATTGGATTATATATTTTAGACCATGTTCATCTTCGGGTAGATTTTGGGACCCCATGGATTCACTTGGATGTGAAATGACAATTTATAAGAATTAATTTAAGGTAAGGCTAATTATTACCTAAACATATATCTGTTTCTGAATATATTTTAATGGAGGGTTATAGAACTGATCTACGTGTATAAAAATATTAATTTAAAATCTAGAAATATTTCCTACATAATGGTATTTTATTACTAATTTTTAGACATTAGATAAATATATTTATTTATAACACTTTTACGACGTACTGACTACCTCATTAATGTAGTATAAAAATAAATGAGTTTATAAAAGTAAAAATAAATTATATATGAACATTTTTATGTCATAAACGAATTTTTTTGGTGACATTGACATATTAGGGACGATATATGTCCTTTTTTATAAGTAATAAGGTTTTTATGATTTAAAAAAACAAAATTATGAATAGTATCCAAAATTCACATAATTCATTACTTAAAACAAAAAATAGTTTATTAAATGATATTAAAGTCCTAAAAATTTAATATTCGTCCATATGGTTAATATAAGTCCAAATAGGCCATAAGTAGCTTTTTTGGTCTTTTTACATTGTATGACTATTACATTAACCCACAATGTGTATATAACATAATATCATGGAAAGAATAAAAAGGGTAAAATAAAGTTAAACCCAAAGAAATATGGACAAAAAAATATTCACAACATGTCAAAAAGTTATTGGATGATGGTTATTTGAACCAAAATCTTCTTATATAATAATTTAATAGGTTTTGGACCATTTTAAATCGAAATTTAATTTATAATAAATTAATATTTTGGAACATTCCTAAAGTGCACATCTCCTCTCTGGTAAAAGGTATCTTTTTACCTCTCCACTTCACTCAATTTTGATCATTAAATCACGTCAAAAACTTTCTCATTTCTCTTCCAAACATATGTAGTAATATTTTAGAGGTTTTTTTCCTCTCCGAAGACAAACTCTAGTGCCCTATGAGGAAATTTAAATGAGGTATGTCGAGGAAGAGGTAATATCTTCTACTGATTCTTTGAAATTTTTTTCTTCTTATACATACTCTTATTTAGTTATTTCATTATAAAGTAATAACATAATTATATATCATATAATTATATGTTATTATAAATATGAAACAAACCTCTTTCACCTTCTATCCATCGTATGGAAAATGAAATCACCAGGCATGCGTATATAAAGATTACCGTCTCCACGCCGTGGTGTAATCTATATTTCACCACCACCTTACATGGATGGGTATAATGGTGGAACTAATAACTATATGTGATTATTATAACATGATATTAACTATATGATATTATACACAATCCAATTCAATATCATTCAACAAATATGGGAACGATATCGTCGCTCATCCGTTCATACGGCTTACCGTCTCCACGAGGCGATGAGATTCATTCTCCATGTTAACCATTCAAGAATGATTATGAAGTATATATATATATATATATTAAATAATCATGAAATATATGACATAATAATTCTACTTGATTTATGTATAAATATATAGACCATATACTTAATTCTATTAAATTTAATAAGGAAATGAAACCATCGTTCATGTGTATGTACGACCTACCATCTCCTTGAACAGTGTATTCCATTTCACTTGTCATTATATTATATAAATTTATATACTATATATATATGATATATAAATAATTTTTTACATTATAAATGTATGTTAACAAATTTTATCTGAGACTGAAAATATGTACGTATTTTCTTGGGAAATATTTATCATTCATGTCCCTGTTTAATAAAAATGTTTTCATAAAATGTTCACAATACTTTTATATATGTTTTAATTAATTATTACCCATTTTAAATTTTAATACATGGTATGGATGGAATCCTTATTTTTTACAATACGATATACCTATTTACATTTCTGTTATATGTACGAGGAGAATTGATTTTTAAATTATACGTCGTGAACATATATTTATGTATTCTTAACACCTTATTTCCATGAAGCTTTCTCTAAAATATTTCATGTTAATTTTAAAATAAATTATTTTATATTAATATTTCATAAAATTTTTACAAAATAAAACACTAATAAATAGGGAAGGACATTTTCTCCAACAATTAAGTTCATGTGTTTTATCAAAATTATTTTCCATCTATGATTACATATGATTATGTTTATATCCATATTATTAGCTTGATTTGTATTGTTTATGATGGAATTGTTTTTTAAGTCCATTTATCTTATATGGATTATGTTATTATGGCATGATGTTTATGAGTCCCATTTTATTTCTTGGGTTGTACTATGCTGAATGATTTATATTTGTGTGGCACATGTAACAATGATTTCATTATAAGATGGGTGGGACTTATATCTCCCTCCAATGCATTGGGTAAATATTTATATCTAATGAGATGTACATGGATGGAATGAAAAGTAAATCCAACTCAGTAATATTTTGCTGGAACGATAGGTAAACATGGTTCATTAATTTTCATCATCCACTATAATTGAATTGGCACTAATGCATTTTATAACATGGATATCATATTATGTTCTTATTAGTTTTCAATAATTACATGCTCTATTCCAATGTCATTCTATCATTTTTAATGTTACTTTATGATCTATGACTTATGCATTGCCAATATTTATTTCATGACTCAATAGAATGATGCTTAAAATTTATGTTCTTGTTTTTACGTTCTGATGTATATGGTTTGTTTTTTTCTCCTAGTTTACCCTTTCTGAGAATTTGAGCGCAACCTTTTTATGTTTTATTCCCCAGGATATAAAAAATTTTATTTAGGAAATCAAAAGGGGGAAATCATTATGGGAGATGTTAAAGATCTTTCACAAGATTTAGTTGATTATGTTCATAGTTTCAAAAGACACTAAACTAACATGGTCATTGGTAATCTATTTTTCTCATGTATTAAGTATTCTGCAAAATTAATGTAATGTAAATGTATGTGGAGCTTGGGTATCAACATTTTAATTATATGAGATCAAATCAATTTGATTTTTATTTTCCAATATTAGGCAGAAATAATTAATTTCACATTTAAGTATACTAACATATTGAATAGTTTATTTTGAATTTTGGGTATTACTTATGAATTTTTTGATATTAATGTATCTTTTTTGAATAAATGTTTTTATATTTAGGGAATTATCAAATAATAATATTATATTTTTTTGGATGGTACCAAAATATAGTTATAAAAGATTTTTTTTCGTTTTCTAATTTTAATATCTATAAATGTTGATTCTAGTGCATCATGTTTTAAAAAATCAACACACTCGTCATTCGGAGATATTGATGAGTTTATTATAAAAAATGATTAATGGATGATAATGAAAATCCCATGAAATTAGTTATCGTTTTTTAGCCCTATGTAATAACATATTTACTCATCACTAAGAAACAAATTTAGAATAAAAAATGTATTCGTTTAATTTTCTTACTAAGAAATCAGCGGATTATTTAACACATTAAAGAATTAGGTTTTTTTATAGGATTATGATTACCATGTTCTCTATCACTATCCATCATAAAATGATATTCTTATTTCAATTAAATGTCCTAGATTTCTCTTCTCAGTAATTTCATCCTATTACAAACTCTACTTTTTTATAGATTTTTGAAATTACCTTCCATTTTTTTAATAGGGATATTTGATTAACCATATTAATGAATCATTAATAACTAATTTAGAGGTTTATCACATATAAATTTGAGTTAATGGAGTGAACGAAGGTAAATATATAATTATAATATTGTTTACTCATTTCTAAAAAATTAATTCATTTGTTACTAATGAATTACAGATGAAAATAAAAACCAATTCAACAAGAATGATTCATTTTTAGAAAAATCAATTTTTATGACCAAAAAAGAATTTTAAATTTTTAGATTAAATTAACTATCTATTTAAAAGATAGGGATTAAATATATATAAGTTATATATTTCATAATGTTTATCAAAAATATCAAATAATTTTTATATTCATCAGGTAAGTAGAAATCCAATTTTAAGCATAAAAAGGTATATGTTTTGTAAAAGGAAATTTGGCCTCCTATTAACGATACACATTTTTTAAAAATACATTTATAAACATTTATAATGTTTTCTTGGAAAAATAAAATTCATTTCTAAATATTTGGATATAATAATTTTCATAGTGTTAATTTATGGTATTTTTTATAATATAATTTTTTATGAATGGTTAATAATATATAATTTAAATTGAAAACTGATTTTATTTCAATAAATTTATAAATTTATATTATATTTTTAATTGGATTTAAATAATAATTAGTTCAATTGTACATTCATAAATTCCATTTATCTCATTAGAAAAATTTAAAACTAAAATTTGGTTTAAATATTCTCAATATTTTATACATATTAACATTAAATATCTCCATTCTGATTACATTTGTGTGGTTAATTATAAATATAATTTTCAAAATTAAATAAAATTAATTTTATAAAATAGATTCCAATTTTGGAAAATTAATTCTAAATAAATTTTTATGTTCATATTCATTTTTTTAAAAAATATTCCATGTTAAAATATTGTTAATCACATTATATATAAATTAATAAAAAGGCATACTATTAAAAGGTTATGGCTTAACATGTTTAAAAATTAAAAATTTAATCAGTGGATATGTATTTATATCCCCATAATATCATTCAAAATATTATTTACTGAAAAAAATCATGGAACTTAATTCCATCTCTTTGTAGTAGGCTTTAAAAATAAAAAAATCATTATTTATTCACTTAAACTCACTTCTCCCCATGTATAAATACCATAAATCACAAACCCAATTCAACTCACAAGCCATAATGGTCTTTTAATATCATAACTGTATAGTCATCCCAAATATCAACATGTACAATTTCTGCTGGTTTTATGAAAAGACATGTCTGAAGACCGTCAAATGGACCCCCTATGAGGTGATATTCAAGAGAAATTTTCTCAAAAAAACATCTCATTTATTATTATATTCTTAAAGGTTATCCTCATATCCTACATAAATAAATTAATGATAAATCTATAAAGATTTATATAATTTATTTTTAATTTCATATTGTAATATTTCATAACCACATTGTTTCATAACTTTTTCTATTCAACAAAACAAATCAATGGTCCATGTTATACCTATTAGTCACCTCCCAGAATAATGTTTTTGTTTATTTTCATTACAACCTGCATGGATGTCCATTAAACTATTATTATAGTTATGTAAAATATTAAAATCCATATAATGACATATTTCATGGATTTTAATTAAAAAATAATAATAGGGTAGAATAAAATGAATGTATTTCTTGGAATTGAGAATAAACCACGAAAATAAACTAAATATTAATAATTATCATTTTATCAATTAAATAGTACTCATAGATGATAGAAAAATAATATATGGGTACCATTATAATTCATTAATTTAATTAATATCATTTAATTCCACTTCAAGATTTATAATACAATTTTACAAGAAAATCCAAAATTTTACACAAATTAATTGATCATGAAATCATGAAATGAACGCACCCAACCCCAATAAAGTATTTACATATTATTAATTATTTGATCATATAATGTTATAAAATGAACAAATAATGTCATGAAAATATGTCTATATTTCGTGAATGTGTTAATGACATTAATTATATCATTATACATGAGGTTAAAATATGTAACACTAATGGGAAGCTTAAGCTCATAGTTTCTCATATTACTTTTACTTTTATGAGATATATTCCTGATTAAAAATTTAATTCTTCTGTGTGAATTATGTATAATACCCTTTCATATATCATATCATGAATATCATTACACTTCTGTTATTAAATGATGCATCTCGTAAGTATGTATTTTTTGAAGAATACAATTCGATTGATTTTAGAGTGGTAAGGTGTTTCTTAACTCAATTTTCATTCATTATGCTAAACTACTATTTTAATTATGTTTTCATGCTTTGAGTATGTCAAAAATGTCTGTTTGATAACATACGTTTTATTTCCACTTGTTTTCGTATATTTATTGTAAATACACATATTAATTATTTTGATTAATTATCTATTCAATGGTATAATATTTGTAAGGGATTATTTAAAACATATCATCATTCTTCGACATTTTTATAAAATAAGCCTCAACTGGAGAGTATTTACCTCCCATATTATCAAAAATTGTTTCCCCAAAAATATTTTTAAGAAATAAATTTTTATGAATGATTTATTCTTTACAAATAATTACAAAATACAGTGTTTGTTTTTTCAAAATAATTAGAATTAGGTTTTACCAAATATGTGAAAGAAGGTTTTGTTTTAATATGTATATCATAAATTTATTTTCAATCCATCATGAATAAAATAATAATAAAATAATCATTTATTTGTTTCAATGGAATATTTCAAGGAATATTATTTTGAAAATTTTGTATGTTATTTTTCTTTCAAAAAAGGTTGTCAAATTGTGAAGGATTTTTTCTTAAAAAATATTTTTAAATGTCCTAAATAGTTTTACAAAAAATAAATGAATAATCACTTCAATAATAATTTAAATTATATATAATTATGTAGTACTATACTATTTCATTATTATATATCCACATTTCGTTTTTCAGTGATATGATTATTACCTAGTACATGTGTAATTTGTACTAACTGCAATTAAATTGAATATTAAAAGGTTTACTAATGAAATCATGGATTGGTACACATGGGTGGCAAAAAGTTATTAATAGCCCATCAATTCATATAGGGTCTAATGAGATGAAATTTTTTAGTGAACAACCTTTCATGTTTGTTTCCATGTAGAAACAAATGATTTTCAACCCATAGGCATAATCGAACTTCTAAAATGTAATGATGGTATATTGGTCCAAATTTTAGACACATGAAATAAATTCATTAATAATGTCCTAAATTCATAATTTAGTTCTTATTATATGTTATACTTTTTTATAAAAAAATATATTGATGCATCCCATTCTCACTTTTTTGATTAAATAGATCCTCTGCTTGTTTATTTAAATTTCCTTATTAATTTTTCTTTTTTGATTTATATTATCATATATTTTACATAATAATTACATTTAATTTGAGATCACTGCATTATTTTGTTATATTTCCCTATGTTTCAAACAATGTTATTGTTTTTATATATAGGGTTATGTTAAATGTGATAAGGTTGTCCCAAAAAAAATTATTCTCCTTTAATGATTAAAATTTCATTTAAATTGAAAAAAATTAATATAGATTTCCAAGAAAAATAAACTATTTAATACTCTCATATGTGATTGCCTTTATCTATGAAAATTATATAATTTAAGGCACAAGCTCTAATATACTGGGGTGGGGGTCATTAAAAGACGATGCCTAATGAGAATATTTACCATGCTCACAATCTCAAGAAATATGCCACTATGAATGAAATAATTTTTCTGAGGAAATACCGTTTTAGAGAGTGATTAATTTTATACATGGATCACAAAATCCTATTAGAAATATTACCTCAGTCTAACCTGATCCTTCCCAGTTGAATATGGGTTATGTAGCTTTAATCATGTGATTTTGAGATTGGTTATATTGTTGGGAAAGGAAATGTTGTGGATGATGCTCTGAGAAAAAATAAATAGAAACAATTGGTTCATGAATCAACTAGTGAAAGGTAGTTTATTGACCACATTTATAAGATACGTATTTATATTCATCAATATAACAAGATGTATATTCTCCCAGATTTAGTAGTGACCAGATCAGTTATGGATTGAGTAATGATTCAAAAACTTTCTAACCCTGAAGGGTCATTCCATGGTTTAATTATTTTGGGTTAGGACCCACTACATAGATAGATCATTGATTGGGATTATATTTTTCATAATCATGTAAATTTCTCAATTACAAGGGATATTTGAGATACATTATGACACCCCATAATTCCAATATATGAACATCATATTTGGTAGCATGAATTACATGTAACACAAATCTTGGAATGAAATATAATAACATGAGAAATTATGATATATTTATTATTTTAAATAAATTCAATCTATTAAATATATTTCAATTCACACAATACTGATTTAGTTTTCTTTACACATAATAATTATTTTCATTGATATCTTGTGTTACATGCAATGTAATGTTTACCAATGAGTAATATATGATTTATATTATTTATGTAATATGATAGTTCTCTCATATTAACTAAAATGGTGGGAATAAACATGAATAAATTGAATATGAACATATATAGTTTAAAGAAATATAATGGTTTCCTATTTATTATAAATAAAAATTTTAGTCATTTATACCAAAAATAAATGTTTTTGAAAAAAATATTTTAATCAATGAATTCATAGTCATGCTTGGAAAACATAATAAAAAATAAATTTTATGAATTATAATATATATAGTTGTAAAAATAGACTATTTTTATAAAAATTAGTTTAAAAATTTTCTTATGTTGAAGTTTCATAATTTTTCTGAGAATTTTCGTTTTATTATGAATAGTGAAAATTAATGTATTTTAGTTAAAAACAACATATTCGATAACAAATTTATAATGTTAAATAATATTTTTAATTTGATTTAAAATCACAATAGTAAAATAATATATCTATTAATTAAATTTATGTATTTTTAATCAATTTCATATTTAATTTTGAAAAAAAACATTCAAATCATTTAGTAATTTACAATTTAGGACCATTCTTTATCATCATGTTTGTATGATTAATGTTAAATTAAATTTTCCCCAAATACCAAGATTAAATATTAAAAAATCAATTCCTTATTATGAATTATAATTTTTATTATCTATATTATGTAAAAATTAATTTTTACCAAGTCTATTTATGAAAATATTAAGTATTAATCGCAATGATTTAGATAAAAAAGAGATTACCTACTGTCTATATTTATAAAATATTTTATAAATTGGCACAATAATTTTAAAAAAAAAAATTTTGGGCCCATATATTGATATTATATTTTTTATTATATAAAATTTATAATTATTTGGTCATATAGACTCCAAAAACATGGTTAGAATTCACTCTTTCAAAAAAACTACAATGTTGCCACTCACCTCACATATAAAAGGCCACCCACTCATCACTCAACATTACACATTGAATCATCATCGGTTCATATAGTACCTCCTGAAATCATTTCCATATTCAATCACCTAATACTATACCAATTATCATTAGGGAAATACAACTTAAGAAGTCATTAGTGCAAATGGATAGAGGATACCAACAATAAGAGTTATTGTTCTTCTAAAAGCATTTATATTAAATTTATTTATACACATTATTCAATTACTATTATACAATGATTATATAATATCTTAATTGTATTAAAAAATACTTATATAATATTATTTTAAATGTACTACCTTTATCTTCACACACTTCTATAAAAAGGATTATAAAATCATTGTTTGTGATTATAGAGAACTACCGCCTAATAAATTTATATCATTCATTTTTTCATTACCTCCATTCATGGTTTTAAATAATGATGTAAATGTAATTTATATAATATATATATGAAATATATTATGTTATAGTAATATTCGAATTATTATATTCCACATACCTTAATGCATTCCATGTTATAAGAATACTATAACATCGCCCATGTGTATATAGGAATGATGCCTCATGAAAAAAAGGATACATTCGTTAGATACACATACTATATTAATGGATTTATTAATAAATATTTGTGATATAAATGACATAATAATGATACTGAAATTATATATATACATATATATATATATATCATTTTATTTTTTCATTCAACATGAAAAGTAGATGCAATCAATGTTCATGTCTACATAAATCATAGTAACATAATGAATGGTGTATTTCATTTGAAATAGCCAAATTTTATGGATTAATATAAATAAATTTATAATGAATATATATGATATTTAAATCATGTTATCAATTATATATATTATTGAATAAAAATCTATGAAACTGGAACATAAAAAATTTCAAGTCAAAACATACATGAAAAAATAGGAGATTGACACCTGAAATAATAAAAATCATGACATATTATAAACAAAGGTGCATATATGATGTCATTAAAAAATCATATATGATATCAAAAATATTAATAATGTAATGATATAATTTAAAAATTGGTTTAAAATCACTATTCAATAGGATAAAACAAGAATTAACAAAATCAATGTGTTAGGTAAGGGATTTTGTCTCAATTTGAATTCATTGTGGAAAGAAAAATGTTATGAACCTATTTTCCATTATATGGTCTATTAAAATACATGTGTAATTTAATTTCATTAAAACTCATTAATAATTTAATATTAACATTAAATTTTTATTATATCATCAAAGGGGGGTTGAATTAATAACATCCACGTGGTAATGAATTTCATAGTGGAATTCTTTTTCATTGGTTTATACTAATTCATCCTTGAAATTATTAAAATATGATTATTTGATTAATTAATTTTTAATAAATATTGATATATATAAACTTTTTGATGTTAATTTTTTGTTGGTAACAATAAATTAACTGTTGAATAATTTTCACATCAATGTTATGATAATTTTATGTGTTATTTCACAATCTCATTCTAATTGGGATTGTTTACTATTTAATTTTCATTAATGATGATTATATTTTTTTAATAAATCCCTTAATTTTATATTCCTATTTTTATTAATGAAAATTTTCATGTTATTGTTCATTTTTCTACTCACTAGTACTTAAAATTAGTGAGAAAATGTTTTATTAAAATCTGAAATCATTTCAATCTTCGATTGGAAATCCATTTTCATAAAAAATCATGTACTCTTATAATGTTATAAAAATATTACATTAAACTTTTTAAAATTATATTTAATGAAACATTTTCTAATTTTTTCATTTTATATAGTGTTTTTAAGGGAATATTATTGTATCATTATAAATAAGGAATTTTTCTGTCGTTTTCACTATTGAAAAAGAATGATGTTTATGACACATACACAATTATACTGTAACATCCAAATAATTCCATTTAATCTCATTTTTTATGTTTTTGAGGATATTATTTATAAAAAATATTTTTAAAAGTGCTTTCAATTAAAATGTTTTTAGAAGTGCCATGAAAATTGAAAGGAATATATTCATTAAGAATGTATTAATGATATTATTTAAATTTTGCATTTATAAAATATGAAAACAAATTTTTTCTTACTCCAATGTTATATAATATATTGATTCCACATTTATTCTTTATCTGGATGGTTAATGTTCATTTTAACTAAATAATTAATTTACATTAACCTAGATGATTCTTTCTAGTTATCATAAATGTTTCCATAAATTATTCACTTTCTATTTTTCATTATACATCGTATATATATACATATTACATATAATGGATATGTTTATTTTCTAAAATATGTTCCATTTTTTACATATGGTGTTTAAATGTAATTTTATTTCATTAACTAGGTAAATATATATGAATCTATACCCTTTAATTGATACAGATATTTGATAAGGGACATTTTTTTTGTGGAATTCATTTGACGGGTATGATACAAGGGGGTGGGCATATACAAACCCCAATAATTCATTATTAGTATAATAAGATGAATTAGATGGATAAAAATAGATAAATGAGTTTTTACACTGTACATTTGAAACCTTCTTGTGATAGGCCTTGATGGAAATGGTTCTATATATCTATAAAACATTTAATACAATATTAAATAATCTTTTTCATTTAGAATTCAGTTATTACTGTTCAACATTTTTTCATGATGATTTTATCTCTTGATGTATTTCAGTTCTAGTTCTTTGATTAAACGACATATCTCTTCAATTATTTAACTTTACTGATTTATTTATTGATTTATAATTATTCAAATGGAATGTGTACTCAGTTATTTTCTTTTCCATATTGATTATACTAAATGATTCATTACTTCATCATATATACTTAACCATTACAAAACATTTATGCTCACCCTTTAATATGTTTCTTTTTCTCAGGATTCAATGGGGTTTTCTCTGAATGATAAGAAAGAAATTTCTAAATGGAATAATGTTCTTCTAGAAAAAATATATATTGTAGTATTTTTATTAAAATGTAATATGTTAAAAAAATTTGTATCTCGCTTACCAATATTACTAAATCAGTTAGTATGTTGGGATGTGATTTACTATATCTTATTCCTTTGTAATGGTAATAGGAAGTGGATCCAAGGTAATATGGATGAGGTTTCAATATTTTTTATCAATGTAGGTTTAGTATAATAATTGGAAAATACATTAAATAAAATATATATTTGGGAACATAATAGTATAATAAATATTGATTATAAGAATAGAATAACAACATAATGTATTTGTAAGGAAGATATTACATAGTAATTACATAGAATGCATATTTTTGGATAATACCTGTGGAAATAGTTATTGGACTAATGTAAATAGAGTTAATAGATTTGAAAATAGTGTCTCAGGAATGACTCGAGCAGAACCATATACACAAAAATATAAATTAATGAATGCATGGTTTGTTAATCTCTTGGTACATGCTTAGGATAATTCATATTTTCATTATAGTCTATTACGATGGATTTAAATATATAGTGAAAAAAATGAACAACATAAATACCTTCAATAGTAAAAAACTTTTATTGAAATAACATGTATGATTTTTTTGGGATTCATGAATTAAATTATAATTTTTTTGCCAATCGTATTTTTGTAATGGGAATTATGAATCATATATTGATTTTCCTAAATTTTAGAGTCATGTATGTAATAATAAAAATAATAATTATGGGTCCCATAATTGGAAAATGAGATTCAAAATGATAATAATTTCAAATAATTGAAATCGTATTTTTAACTATTATGTGGTTGGAATATGACAAGATATCAAATAGTTGGGGAGATATTTCTATAAAAAATATTTTATTGTGAATTAAATTTAGGATAATTCCATTACATTAATTAGGTATATCTTTAAGGGTTTTGGAATAGTTTAGGTATAATATAATCATTAATTTCATTTTTATAATATTCAAATATGATTATTATTCATTCTAAATGAGTAAATAAATATATTTTTTTTCAAAAAAGTATTAAAAATAATATTTATTGAATGTATTTATATCAAGGATGCACATCATGATTTTGTGAATATTAGAAAATTATAATAATATAGTTTATAAGAAGGTAAACCCACATATAGCATGACAACCCATCTCTTCCGGATAAGTGGTGGTGCATGAACACCTGACTATACGATGATAACAATTTACCACCTACCACTATCCTATAGGAAATGATGGTTAATATGTCATTTAATATAGTTAAACAATTTTACAGAAACATAATAATGAAGAACTGATAGTATTACATATGAATTTTATAGATTAACACATTTACCACATTTTTTTATAGAAATTATATGTAGAAAAGGAAATTTATTTTCAGTAATTATGGATCTTATAACCCATTAATGTTTTATTATCACACTAAAAGAATAAAAAAATTCCATCATCGGATAATTTTTTCATGGGATCATCATTGAATTAGGAATTTATCATATTAAAACCAAATGACTAAATTTTTCATCTAATATATAAACTTATCAAGTATTTATATTTCCACATATTTTTAGAGAGTAACAAAATACTAGACTATAGAAAAAGGATCCTGAAAAAAAATGTTATCATGTTACCGTAATTTATCATGTTATTAATTACATTTTCATAACTATTATATTTTTATACATTAGTCCCTAAATAATCCATTGATCGTCAATATTCTTGTGATAAATTTCCACAATAACTCTATATAATTATTTATAATTATCCACCATTCCAATATTTACACATTGCAATAATGATTTTTGTTACATTCTCTGATTTAACACTATATCATTTTGACGAACCAGGTTGGTCATAAGATATCAAGGATTCCTCTCACTTTTCCAGTGGTTTCTAACTAATAACTAGTGTGTGATATATATAGTGTGGAAATTGTACCTTTGGATATAGAGCTAAAAACAGGGTAATAGTTATATACACTAAATATTAGTGTTTGAAAATAATGGAATCAACGTTATATAAAATGAAATAAATTGAAAATACAATAAATAATAAAGGAATAATATAATGTCAGGATATAGTGTAACTCAATTTCATTATATATGTAATAAAAATAATGGAATTTTAGACATAAATAATGACTCAAAATTCCACAGTCTAGGGCTATAGTTCTGTCTAGTCTCAAAACTCAATCTCATACTGTATGAAGCAATCAACATCCATTTATTTTTTTGGAATTAATATATAAATATTTATTAGCATAAAATGATAGTAAAATATGGAATGTTATGAAGATGGACGTTTAGGGAAACATCAATGTAGTGATCTATAGGGGCTTGATATTGTGTTAACTGAGAGAATCATAACATACAAGGTTGGTGATTCCTTGGGGAGAGAACTAGGGATGTAGAAAATCATAAAGTGGTTATCCTCCATTAACATAAATTTTGTAAGTTATTTTATCTTATTTCATTAACTCTATGTGGGAACAAGGATCACGATATTTTATATATGTTTCATCTACATTATGATGATATATGTGATAGGACATGATTTAGTTTTCATTACATGCACCGAGTTTTATAACATGGACAAGTCAGTTTCCATGACATCCATATTAATACCATAAGAGGGGAATATTTCCAAAATAGAGATTAAGGAACAAGAATTAATAGTGATGTAATTTCTCTTATTGATAAAGTTGTCGATGACCACCAAGATAATGCCATTGTGAATTTTTACCATTCAATTCCCACTAAATAGGAAGTAAGATCACATTCTCTATCACTTGTCTAATCATGCATCTATGTAATCTTATTTGATACATAAAATATGATCAGACTAGGTGTGATTGTAACTCACCATTTTTACACCACTTTGTCCAAACATAACCACTCTGATAATTAGAGAATACAATAAGTAATTTAAAAGGTTTATTAATTAGTTAAACACTTAAATTAATACTGCATAAACATTCATCATCACCCTGAAATAATATAGCTTATCATGCCACATGAACATTTTAATCCAAACCATATAAACATGGTGAAACATATCCTCATTTTACATTATACCATATGTCCCTAACCATGTTTCACAACCGAACCATCTATATCAATATTTAAATGAGATAAATCATAAAAAACTAGGTTATACCCACTAATTAAAAATATCATAAATAAATTGGGATCGATCATATTATATAATTATTACATCATATCAACGTCAATCCCTTTATATTTGTATTTCAGATTGTGTCACCATGAATAAACCACTATATATTAATTATATCATGTATCATGGATGATATTGATATGTAAACATTAAATCAGGAATCACTGCGCATATCACACTCTATCATAACTAGAACTTCAAATAGGTATAATCCTGATATATAATCACTACACCATGCATCGTTAGTATGTTTAATAAGGATATCATAATATTACATCATAAGGATCAATGTTTAGTTTTGAAAAATACCATTTATTTTTTAATTACTCATTTCAATTATCATTTGGTCGAAAACCAATAACATTCCATTCATTTAAATAATCATTCCAATCCAAGGTGAATATAATTAAATAAATAAAAAATCATGTCCTACTATACACACATTCTATTATTTTTAAAATCATTTTAAAATATGAGTTCACTAACCTAAATGCTATCCATATTCCAGGTCACTCAAAATTGGATCCACATGGATTCCATGGAATATATTTAATTCATCATTTAATTAATTTAGGCATAGATTTTTTTACAGTAATTTTATTATTTATCAAACATTAAATTAAAACATATTATAAGATTATGTTTAAACCACTTACCATAAATAAGATATTACCTCATTGCATCTGAATGGTGATAATAATGTTTTTGGAGGTGTAGAAAATCATAAGATGAAACATAGATCAATTAAGACGATGACTTACATAAACCCCAAAAGTAGTCCAAATATTCGACCACTATAATGTATATTAAAAAATATAGGAGGAAGACCCAAATCCATGAATTTACTAGGGAGTAATGGCACATATAGGATAGTTATATGGGAAGGAGTAACTATAATATCACATTGAAAATTCATTAGATTTGATAAAATTAAGGTTTCAGTGTATTGAATGAAAAATCATCCACTCCACACTATTAAAAATTATTTTTAGGATATTACATTAAATCTAGCTCCTTTACTTGTAGTTTATATATATTCATAGTGATACATCAAAAAACCAATCTAATCATAATTATTTTTATCTTTTTATAAGATTGCATGACATTAATTACATATATGATGTGTTAACACTTCCCACCATGTACTATTTTAATGAAATCAATATTGCAAAATTTACATGTTATGTATCATTTTTCCATGACATTTAAATCCCCTAAAAAATTATTCCATCCTAGTTTGATGCATAGGGTTCTTAACCACCTATAAATCCTTATTAATAATATAAATCCAATGTATACCATTTAACATGTTCATATTTTGACACCAATAATTTAATTTATCAAAAATCGTTGAAATTTAGGTAATATTTGCTAAATAATATTCTATATATCGAAAACATATTGATCTCACATGCCTTTAATACATTTCCAAATCCCCATATATGAAATATAATAGAACATTGAATGATGGATGAAAATAAATAAAGACATGATCTTAAAACATCCCCAAAATATAATAGATCATCCTTCAGATACTCTATGAATTACTATGGTTTCTAAGTGAAATAGAATGGACAGTGTGATTTCTTATCATTAATCATTTTTCAAGTATCCTCATAAACTATCTAATGCTTCCACTGCAATTTATCTTACTATATATCCCTACAAAAGTGAAAAGTCTTTCTATGGTATTTAATAAATATAATATTATCATCAAATGAACCATCAACTAGAAGATCAAGGTATTATGTTCCTATCACTTGAGGATGGTCTAGATGGCATTTCTAAAGCAATGACATGCAAAAGACTTAGTTCATGGAACAATGGCGCTATGTAAGGTATAATCTGTATTATACAAATCGAACCTATACAATATCTCAAATAGACTACCAATCCCCTGAACTATCATTACCTAATCCCTGATATGGAATTTACCCATCATAGGATACCCTAGATTAAATACACGACATCAAAAAATGACCATAACTGGTTATATTTATTGGTTAAAATAGAAATATTTCCAGAAAATTATTTTAAAGAAATGATTCTTGATCAATTGTGCATACTCAGATGTGTCTTTAATGATTCTAGTCCAAAAATGTGTTGACTCACCTACCTGTAACCTAGAATGTGGGAACAGATATGACATGAAATACATGTCACCCAAGGTTTGCATCTAGATCAATTTGGGTAATCATTTATTATATGAAAACTCTTGGAAATTTATATTTCACTCCCACGAAACACCAACATACAACACAAATTCTAAGAAGTTAACCACCAAAAATAGAATAGCCTTCTTTAGATTGACTCTTAGTGTGATGATGATAGGCTATAATAAAAATTAACTATGATCCCAAATAATTCATGAGGACCTTGTCCAAATCAGTTTGTTAAATGAAGATAACATTCTAAAACAATACACCCCAAATCATTGTGCAATTGAAATAACTTTCACAAATAAGAACTACACAAATCAGAAACTATGATTGTCTTTCTGATAGGGAATATGTGTGCTACCATCATGATTTAATCTATAATCATCCATATGGTAATCCTTTCTAAAAATATGTATTTAAATCATCTAATTGAAACTCTAGAATGGGAAAATGAATCAAAATCAAAGTTGTCCTTTGTTGGGAATCTTTCACCTCCAGATAGGTGAAGCATTTAATTCTGAATCTCACTACCTCATTCATTCATAACCACCAATAAATTCTATAGATATCATGCTAAATATTTTTAAAACTAGGATGTCCATACCATCTCGATGAATGAAAATCTGTCATTCGCTCCATGCACAAGCCAATCAAACTCGTATAGAGCCATGGAAGAGAAGAGAATTTATGATTCCAAGAGACAATCCAAAAGGTGATTCCCCACAAAAAAATCATTCTATCAGAACAATTTTATTTTGGATTGGATAGTTATTTAATCATGATATTTTCCAAAATTATGTCTATAAAAAGTTTCAATGCCATAAAAAATGATCATAGGGACTTCCAAAAATTCTAGATGTATGTATGCAAAGAGATACATCATCTAAATCCCATCACTAGTCCCTAAAACTGCCTTTGTCTACGTATTATAGTTCCATGCATTAGAATCTACTTTTCAATTTCCCAATGTATAAGACAAATTGATTACGGTCGGAATGGCCTGAAGGCCTTCATGTTTTATTATTTATTGATAATCCACCTTTCAAGGGGTGACGTGGAACCCAAAAAATGCCCGAAGACATAGAGAGAATTACATGACTTACAGGTCGTAGAGAAATCACCAGACAATAAAACATGGAACTGCTCCTCCCCAGAAACTGTCATGATATCATCACACCACCTTCACAAGGCTGGTCAGATAGCTATCCAATTCAAAGCTGCACATGCCTGGTACTGATGGAAAATCCATTCCCTCTCATTCTTCAAATTCTGGTTATCTCTTCTCCAGTGAATGCACCTTCCCATAATCATCTTCTGAAGCCTTTTCCCTTGTAGTATGATCGGTACATCTAAATTTTCATGTGGCATTAAGGCCTTGGGGTGGCCTTAATGTGGAACGAAGTCAAATCGATTATGAAACACTGCAAATGACTGACAGAACCCCTCTTACCATGGATCAAGTCTCATCGAGATAATATGTACCTAAAGCTCTTATGGTTCATGTATACCAAAAACCTCTCACACAAAAAATAATTTCACCAACATTAAAAGGCATGTACAACGACTAAAAAATAATAATTTTGAGTATTGTAATTCTCATAATGTATCATTTTATATTTAGAGACATAATAAATCTATCATCTTGCATTAATCTTTTCAAAAACCGTATCCACATTCGTCATAGTAAGGAGTATATTACATAATTAGAATTAGTTATTTAAGGATAGAATATGAGTTCATATATCCTTTTGGATCTAGAAAATCACACTCACAAGCATACGTCTAAATGAAAATTATCCCTATATTGGCCATCCCCGACATTGGTGTTTGAAAACTACAGATGTACAAGATAAAAAAGTAGTAATAACATATTAAACATGTAACTCAAAAATATCACATATATTCTTGGGATTCACCAAATATACATTTGTACAAACCTACTCTGTTACCAATAAATTTCTAACCTCTTAGTTTAAATAGACTATAAAGTCCACTTTATCATATCAGAAACAACATTTAGTAAGATAAGTGTAATTATAATTCTATTTCAATGTTCTCATGATGATTTCAGGATGTTCGACATGATACTCTTCAATATAAGAGTACAATAATATTTCATAAAAAAATATCACAAAAAGTTAAACAAAACTATGAGATATCTGATTCATTGTACCGAGGAATGTTAGAAGTATGTTAGCCAAACCAAAAAGTATCATTACAAATTCATACATGACAGAACTACTCCTAATATAAAATCGTTGTATGTTCCAAGATATCGACCTCAGCAATTGATATCAATAAATAAAATCTATCTTGTAGAATATTTTAGAACCTATCATATGATAAAAATAATCACTGATGTGTGGAAGAGCATATCTACTATTGAACTTTATTTGGCTCAATCTCCAATAATTGACACATAAGTACAATTTACCATCAGCCTTACTATTGGAATATACTAGAGAAATCAAAGGATCTTTAATAGGAAATATGAAAACCTTTTCATTAATATTTTCTAACTGAACATTAATCTCTCAAATCTGTACTGTTTTAACTGTATATGTCATGATATAAACTTTCTCTTCGCTTAAGATAATAATGATCATGAACTCAATATCTCTCTAAAGTGATAAGCCATTAACTAATTCTGAAAGTCATATAAAATATTTTCTTGAAATGATGGAATATAATCATCCAATATTCCACCAACATCTATAAAAAATCCCCCTATTTGATCTATGATACAATGAGATATGCATTGAAGTGGCCCTTCCCAACTATCCTAGTGATCCCAATCATCCATGTATGAACAAATTCTCCCTTACAAAGACAAGATGATAACTCTAATTTAGTAACATATGATATGTTCCATTTATATAACTATCTAATCTTGCTTATATATCAAATTTAAATCAATCATTTACACAGAGAAAAATTCCGAAAAGAAATTATAACCACCAAAATCTTGAGGACACACCATGAAATTCTTGATAGTTACTGTCCTGACTCCCAATGATGTATTAATGGTCAAGAACCATAAAATAATTCCATATTGAAGATTATATTGGTTAAAAAATAGTGAATAAAATGGGATGTAATTCTCTTGTACTAAAAAACTCATGAATGCATAAATGATATATGAATCATTCCACTGATAGTAGAAGGTCATGAATCTACAAAATCCATACAAGTATTTATAATGTGTACATGTCTAAAATCTTTACCCTAGGTTCCAATATGAATCCCCTAGGTTAAAACCTATACATCATAATGATATTCTTTTAATGGGGAACAACATAACTTTCCTGGACTAGAATACCTTATAGAAATTCGGCTACCTTTATTCTGAGGAATAGATGAGAACTTTTCAAAAACACTATTACTTTTCCAAATCACCATCCAAATATTTTTCTTCTTTATTCCCCTAAATAGAAATGTTGGTGGAATACTCTCCACTAATAATGACACTACAATTCTATGTATAGACACGGAGGCCATTTGTGTCCCATTCTATAACACATATTGAATCTCAACGAAAAATGATCTTCAGATGGTCGACCAGGTCACTAATTTCTTTGATAGTTTTTTCTACAGTGAGAACTATAATATTGATGTTTTCTTCCAAATGAAGAAGGGTCCCTTTTTCACCCTACTGATAGTGAATAAACACTTCTTGAGGCCTCATTCAAATTCCCATCTATTAGGAGTGTAGGATTATTCACATATGAAATATACTTTAATGGAACACATTCACCTAGGATCCGATCTAATAGCGAAGACTATCCTATTAATTAATCACTCAATATATCTCGTAACCTACCAAAGATTTCCCAAATCATTCAATGTTGGTGAAATTTTCATCATATTTTCTCACTGACATTCCCTCATATGTCAGGTGCATGAACTGTCATTCCTTATCATTTATCAATTTCTAATGATAAAATGGGTGAAATACATCATCTCTAAGACCATTAATATGTATCACCTAGTTTCCATTAATTCATTAGAATACCCATCCAAAACTCAGTAGGTCAATTAAAAACATATAATGTCGGATTTACCCTCTTATATATGGGATTTTTAGGATGTATAATTGTTTTCTTCACTGATTTGATCCAGAAGATGGATTCCTTGGGGCCTCCCTCCCAAGTAAACATAGTGGTCATATAAAACTAGAATGCCCTAGTTACATTATAAATTGAATGCATTGTTAGAAATATATTCCTTTAAATTTTTTGCATGACCCAAATACATTTATAACACATCTAGGGATTCATATAATCCTAATGAGGTATAACAATATCTTGCATAATGGTTTTTGGAGAATAATGATATCCACTATCTAGATAGTGTACATGAAGTTGATAAAGATTTATTTTTCAACAGTACTAATCCACTGCTTAGAACACTTGGTATCAATAATTTTAACCTCAACGTGAGACTGAAATAGGGAAACGTTTAATCAAGATATCTCTTGATAAGTCTCACAATAGTTTTAGCATGATATATCAATTTATATGCATCAATTACAATATATATAAGGAATAATTTATCACTGTTAAAATATAAATATATATGTCACATACGATAAATAATTACCTATCAATAAAAATCCAAGTCATTATATATCCTCAGGCACCTATCATGATGCATTAATAATAATTTTATAGTGACACTATCCTTTTCACATATTATCACATAATGTTTATCATAATTATAAATCATATTACAATCCAAGGATTTTCATGTCTAATGTCTTGGAGATTAGGTTCATATTTAAATATCATTATTCCAAAATAATAAAGTATTTCCATTAATATTCGAAATGAGATCATATATTACATTCAACCCTTTTATGATTATAGGACAACCTATGAGAATATATGATAAAATTGATGAGCTAAAAATCCCAGCAAGGAAATGATCATTAAAATAAAGCATAACACATGTGTTTGAAGATATAACATAATTATATAGAAATTCATGGAATACGATAAAACAGACAGATTCATAGAATAATAATCATGGAGTCATATAATAATAGAATAATTGTAATGTTGAATAAACATAAAACACGAGTTTATCATGAGTCAAGGCTCATTATATATAGATGAGCATGAGTCAAGGTTACACACCAAGACCATTCCATATTGAGCATGAATCATGGTTAGCCACCAAGACCATTGCACATGAGGCCTCATGAGACTAAACACTACCCAATGAATTGGGATACTTTCTGGATGCACCGATAATTACTTATTCATAAGTATGTCTGCCACATGATGAACAAATATAGGGGATACTTATGGATTTAAATGGATATCATAGTCATGTAACAAGGTTTTACCAATGGGTATATGATAAATGATCCTAAGAAAGAATGGATTCAAAATAGACATGGTCATTTATAATTGAAAATATGTGTGGATCATGATAATTGATGACTAATTGATGTGGAAACATGTAAAATGGGTGTTTTATAATGTTAATAATTGAATCATTTAGGGATTTTTATTAAAAACATTAAATATAATTTCCTATAGAAAATGAATATTAATTTTTATGAAATAACAAATGAACAGAGAACTTTTTTTCATTATAAGATGAGTTATTTTTAAAAAATAATGGTTTCTTAAAATATCATATTGGTGATACATTGAAGTAGGTCTGTAATTGAGAACAACCATTGAATCGTGCTTCCTTATTGGGAAGAAATGAAAACGGAACCTTTCTAAAATAAATATTACCATGTTAAAGAGAGATGATCAAATATGGATACATGAGACTAGGACATATACACTGAAATTTAGATGGGTTATTGAAAAATAAATAAACATTACATTGTTGTAAAAATAGATAATGAGTAACTCTAATGAAAAAATTGTGCTTTTGGTACAATACCTTTCTATATGTGAAAAAGTTTCCCTGTAGTTGAACTCATGTACTCTTGAATTTCACCTCCTTGTGACCCTTTTTAGGGGAATGGTTTTGGTATTTTTATGATACCGAGTTCTTTGGGACATGTGTAGAGTTTTGGGAAGTTATTTTTGAAGAATTTGGACATGTCTCAAAGTTTGAGATGTGTGAGGTGAAGTGGTGGTGATGGGTGGTTTTTATACTGGTGGAGAGGGGTGTTGTTTTCATTATTTAACTCATTAGTTTATTATTTTTCTTGAAGAATACAAATAGTTTTATAATAATAATAATAATGAATTGAAATACTGAATTATATTTTCAGGTTTTAGGAATACATTTGTCGTACATCATTTGTGACTCCATAATTCATGTATTTCGCTTTAGACCCCGGAAAACGCATCCCCAAAATTTTCCAAATTCTTCTATACATGATCCAAGATCGTAGTCCATTTCGCAAGCTTCTATTTGGTAGTTCGTAGGGGCCAAACAGAGTTACGGAATAGGAGTTATGGACATTTGAAGTTGGGCTGGAAATCTGGTTCGTGAAGCCCATTAGTGAAGCCCCCTCCGTGATCGCGGAGCGCCGCCGCGATGTTATGAGGAGAGAGGCTCTGCGAACCCGGTTGACGTTCACGATACGCCGCGAAGACCCCTCGTGAAGCACTGATTTGAAGCACCGATGCGAAGAACCTGAACATCGCGGTCTCGCGAAGCTCCAGAGGCGGTAACTCTCCGTGAACGAATTTGACGTTCGCGAGCGCGCCGCGAAGCACCTGAGGTGGCGTGGGAGTTCTGCTTCACGTCGCCCCTTTCCTATAAATACCCATCTCACCCCTTTCTCTAGGGTAGGATGGACACGGCCACTTCACCCCTTGGGCGGACGAGCGGAGCTCCGCATTACGGCTCCGCGAGGCCATGCTCTGCGAGCAGCTTCCTTCGCATTTCTGCTCCGCGAGCCAAGGCTCCGAGAGTCCATGCTCCGCAAGCCTATGCTCCGCGATGCTGCTCCGCGAGACTAACCTTCGTGAGAGCCCCTTGCTCCGCGAGAGCCCTTTGCTCTGCGAGACCCCTTTGCTCCGTGAGACCCCTTTGCTCCGCGAGACCAAGCTTTGCGAGAGCCCCTTGCTCCGTGAGAGCCCTTTGCTCCGTGAGACTCCTTTGCACCGCGAGACCCGTTTGCACCACGAGACCCCTTTGCTCCATGAGATACCATTGATCTGCGAGGCCATACTCCACGAAGCTACTTCGCGAAGACCTATACTTCACGAGGATCCTACCTTCGCGCCCACCGGTCCATACCGTGGGGCCTGCGCCCCCGCACCCCTGCTCGGGGTCAATGCCGGCCTGCGGTCCCGGCCCTCTAGGCCAGTCCCTTCGCTACGGTCACACACCCCCATGATAAATGGAGTGTCGCACCACGAATTGTTCGGGCCGGGATGTCGGGATTTTACATTGCGCACTTATGTGCCCCCACCTTCCACCTATGGAATACCATGATTATAGATACTCCTCCACACACCATGAAACACCTTCAGATGGCATATTACTCTTGGATTCATTCCATGTCATGAGTCAAGATTCTCATCATCAATTCCCCGAGTTCCTTGAGTCGAACCATTCCTCAGGAAACTCCTCCAAACCCTATCACTTGGCTCCTATGCCAGGTTGAACCAGAAAGGGCCGCCCTTGCATAAGTCCCAACACCAACCATTTCTAGGCACCTTATGCATAATAGTCCACTCCACATGAATATAAACTGTAGTTCACCCTATGTCCCAGACATAGGATGCCTCTTCCTAAAGATAAGAGATGCCTTATGCTCCTAGCATGAGATCCCAACAGTCTTACCTACAAGACTATAAACTGTAGTATTCACCCTATGTCCCAGACATTGGATGCCACTTCCTCTAGATAAGAGATGCCTTATGCTCCTACCATGAGATGCCAACAGTCCTACCTACAATACTATAAACTGTAGTATTCTCCCTATGTTCCAAAAATAGGATGCCCCTTGCTCCAAGAAAGAGATGCCTTATGCTCCTAGCATGAGATGCCAACAGTCATACCTACAAGACTATAAACTGTAGTATTCTCCCTATGTTCCAAACATAGGATTCCCATTGCCCTATACGAGAGATGCCTTATGCTCCTAGCATGAGATGACAATAGTCCTACCTAAAAGACTCTAAACTATAGTGCGCCCTTTGTTCCTAACGTAGGATTCCTCTCGTTCCAGACAGGAGATGCCTTATGCCCCAAGTGTAAGATGCTCAATGCCATGACTACAGTGGCATGATTCCAACGCCCCTTGGCATTACCCCACTTGTGCACCAGTGCACAGGTGAGGGCCTCAATTCACCTATGAGTTGGGATGCCCTCATGGCCAAACATGAGGAAGACATTACGGGCAGCTTCCATCTGTAAGCCCCATTCACATTTTATGCTCCTTAGTGGCACCCGGGCAGCTTCATTGCGTAAGCCCCATCCACGAGTACCGCTCCTTAGCAGCACCCGGGGAGCTTCCTAGCGTAATCCCCATTCACCATTACCACTCCATAGCGGCACCAGGGCAGCTTCTTTGTGTAAGCCCCATTCACCATTGTCGCTCCATAGCGGCACCAGGGCAGCTTCCTTGCGTAAGAACCATTTACCATTGCCCCTCCATAGCCGCACCCGGGAAGCTTCCTCGCGTAATCCCCATCCACTGTTGTGATCCCAATTAGTGGTAAGACGTTGTGATCCTATTTATCGGTAAGCCCTTTGACATCCTTTTCAATCGGTAAGCCGTTGTGACCCAATCCAGTGGAAAGCCATTGTGACCCCATTTAGCGGTATGCCGTTCACATCCTTATCTAGCGGTAATCTGTTGTGACCCAATCCAACGCTAAGCCGTTGTGACCCCATTTAGCGGTATTCGATTCACATACTTATCTAGCGGTAAGCTATTGTGACCCAATCCAATGGTAAGCCGTTGTGACCCCATTTAGCGGTATGTCGTTTACATCCTTATCTAGCGGTAAGCTGTTGTGACCCAATCCAGCGGTAAGACGTTGAAACCCCCAATCGGCAGTAAGCCATCATCAGAAGAACTACAAGGACTTTGATTCCATGCCATGGGGATACATAGGAAGCCTCCATGAGGCTCAAGCCCGAAGCTATCATCATCCTTTTCTTCGGGCCTCCATCCTAGATTAAGTCCCAGCACCATGGGCCGCCTAACACGTAAGCCCCTCTTCGCTTCACAAGAATGCACCCTTCGTGGTGTGATTGTTAGGCCCTTGTTGTCTCTTGTTTCTCACACTGAGAATGACTCACGTGGGCTTAGAGTTGGCATTGTCCATGACAATACTTTGTCCAGCATGATGTTAAACTGCATGCCCCCATCCATCATGACGTTAAACTGTATGCCCTTGTCCCACATGACATTAAACTGCACACCCATTTGAGCTACTAGGTATTTGATCCATGTCAAGGCATGGTACGTAGGAAGCCCCCATGAGGTTCAAGCCCACCCATCATCCAATTCACATCGAGTTCTATCTTCATCCAGTATGATGTTAAACTGCATGCCCTCATCCAGCATGATGTTAAACTGCATTCCGGTCCAGCGGTAAGCCGTTGTGACCAAATCGCACTATGAGTACTTTGATCCATGTCAAGGCATGGTACATAGGAAGCCTCTATGAGGTTCAAGCCCACCACCCGGTCGTTCCGACCTCATTCATGTTGGTTCACCACCATCCCGCATGACGTTAAATTGTATTCCATCACTTTAACTATGAGGTCATTGATCCATGTCAAGGCATGGTACATAGGAAGCCTCCCTGAGGATCAAGCCCACCCATCATTTCTTCAAGTCGAGTTCCAACCTCATCCAGCATGATGTTAAAATGCATTCCGGTCCAGCGGTAAGCTGTTGTGACCAATCCGAACTATGAGGATTTTGATCCATGTCAAGGCATGGTACGTAGGAAGCCTCCCTGATGTTCAAGCCCACCGCCCGTCGTTTATTCACGTCAGGGTTCACTACCGTCCCGCATGATGTCAAACTGTATTCCATCAACCCTTTGAACTATGAGGACATTGATCCATGTCAAGGCATGGTACGTAGGAAACCTTCTCAAGGTTCAAGCCCACCACTAGTGGACCCCCAGGTCTACTTTCACATTGGTTCACCGATGAAACCCTTTGAACTACGAGGTCATTGATCCATGTCAATGCATTGTACGTAGGAAGCCTCACCGAGGTTCAAGCCCATCTCTCATTGGACCAAGGTCCACCTTCACGTCGTTTCGCTGATGACACCCCTCGGACCAAGGTCCACCTTCACGTCGGTTTGCTGACGACACCCATTCCCGAACTACGAGGACTTTGATTCCCTGCCACGGGGATACGTATGAAGCCTCTGCAAGGCTCAAGCCCATCTTCACTGTCGCCCCTGCGATGGTCCCATTTCATTCCCCCTCCACTTCATTCATCCATCCATCACCCATCATGATTTTCAACCGGGCCGCCACATCCCGGTAGGATCATTCCATCCACCTCTTAGCTGCTCCTAGCGGCGCATGGGCCACTTTCCACATGTAAGCCCCAGCATACCTCCAGGTCGTTGTACTCTGTGTACACCCCGATTCATCACCCCTTCAAACTATGTGGGTTTTGATCCCTGTCCTCTACACAGGGTACGTAGAAAACCTCCAAGAGGTTCAATCCCAACCAATGGTAATGTACCCCATCCTGGGGTGCACTTCCCCTGATCCGCCCTCAGTGGTGTTCAGATCAGCCATTACGGTGTGACATCTCCCCTCTATGGGGCACACCACCATCGATCCGTCTCTATGGGACATTCTGATAACCCTTATTTTTTCTCCGCAAGATGTTAAACTCGCGGCCTACCTCATGATAAACATGATATTCTAGAGGAAAACCTAGGACGGAACGCCATTGGCGTAACCATCTTCGCAAGACGTTAAACTTATTGCATACCCTGTGTTAAACACGGGAAGCTGAGGAAAACCTCAGATACATTCCTCGGGTTATGCACCCTTGAGATGCCCTCTCATGAGAAGGAATATAGGTTCCCCAATGTCCATGCACCCAAAGATGCCCTGACATGCCTGATGTTGCCTTCTACTCCGACCGAAGGTCACTACCATGTGAAGACCCTATGGAATGTCTTGACGGAAGTAGTGTAATTAACCGGTGTCCATACAGATATGGCACCAGGAATGAGATTCACGAACTACATATTAAATCTATGAGGGATACTCGGACTAGTTGAAGAGTTCTGAAGAGGAATCCACGGAAGGAAGAACTGACATCCCATCATCATATTTCGATCTCGGAGCAGACGTACATGAACAAGGAACGAATGCCGCCTGCCTTTGGAAAGAGGGAATGCGGGGCAACAGCAGCGCGTCCTCCACAGACGGATGCACACGCCCTAGTGAAAGCGTCTGAAACATTAGCATTTATCACAAATTATCATGTTTTAATACTAAAAAAATCCATATATTTCATAGAAAACCAAAATAAATTACCTTACAATTTTAAATTGATTATAATTATAAAATTTACAACTATTTATAAAAATAAATTACTAAATATGTGAAATTTAATTTTTATTTAAAATCATCATTTACACGAAAAATTCAGATTTGAAAATTATAACTAAATTTATATCAATTTGAAAAATAAAATAAAGTCTCATAAAATTATATTATAATCATAAGACAACTAAATATTAATTTATGAATAAAATTTATTGAGATATATATTCTTTTATATTATTAAATTATTTATATATTTGAATATAGATACTTAGGGTTTATAAAAATATCAACACTAAATTAATAAATTCATAATTAATATTTTTTTTCATAATCTATGAATCAAATAAATCATAAATTCATTTATAAGATACCCAAAAAAATTTAATACATTCATAGGTTAGGATAATATTCTATTGGTCTATTTTCTATTCATAAGAGTCATATTACAGATCTAAATATCATGTTATTATTTTATTTTTTCTAGGTTGCTTGACTTATTAAAATACTTCTTATTTAATTCATTCATCATCTATAATGTTTTTATTTTGTTATTTATGTTATTAAGTATAATTTATACTATTTTGAAGAACTATAATAAAGGTATTTTCATTCATAATGTTTTGGGATGTTACATTCTTCCTCCCGTTATAAAACTCTTCACTTGAAATATTGATTTATATTAATTCTTGAAAATATGGGTGGCTACTTCTCCTTCATCAATTACTCAGGTTTCCAGGTTTTTTGTTCATACTTATAATTCCACTATAATACATTGACCAAGTGAGTAGTCTTATTGCGTCAATGTCATCTCAATTTTTTAAGATATTAAATGATTGTTCCTAATAATAGATATCATTCACCGATGGTAAAATAGCATAAATAAATACATGTGAATTATTAGATACATAATTCATTGATATTGATATAGGTAATTCACAATGTACTTGAGACAGGGTTATTGGATGTTCTAGTTGATAAGAAATAGATCTGACTGGATCAAGGATCTTGAAGGGGTTGATGTACCTATAAATCATCATTCCTTTATTCCAAAATATCATGATCTTTTTCTATAGAGATATTTTGATTAATACCATGTCTCCATCCATAATATCAAGGTATCCTTTATGATTTTAAATATTAAAATTCCATTGATTTTTGATTCCTTGATGTGTTGGAAAATGGGTTTCACATTACCCACCACTTGTTCAACAATTTTAGATCCTAGAAACATGCGTTCACCATCACCATCCAATCATGTAAATGTTCGTCATCTTTTATAATAAAGGGATTCATATGGATCCATTTGGATAAAATATTGGAAAAATAATGTTAAAAAAGATTTAGATAAGAGTTAGATACTGGTCTCATCCTCCTTTACATCCCATATAACATTCTCTCAACTGGTCATCATGTATTTGAATAGTCTGCTCAGACTAGCTATTAGTTTGAGGATGAGTGGTTCTAATGTATTATAATTCAGTGACTAAATCATGATGAAGAATTTTCCAAAACACAGACACAAATCATGGATCCTAACCTGATAAAACCAATAATATTACTCCATAGTGTCGTAACACATCTCTCATATATATCTCTACATGTTGATCTAGTTAGAAAAGCTCTAGAATTGTGATAAATTGATATTTCATAACAAGATGATACCCAATTTCCCATATATAATTGTTTCTTATAGATTTTATTTGAATTAAATTGAGAAATTCCATGGTAATGTTCTCCCAATTCTATTTTGGAATTTTTAGTGGTTAAATCATCACCATAGAAATTTTTCATTCATCTATCACGTGCTGACATACCAGTCACATTGATGTATATTCAATGGTCACCTGCATTATATTGTCCTATTATAAGTTATCTTGGAGATATTGACAAATATTTGTTCTCCCTGGGTGAATAAATAATTTTTTTCTATGTGTTTCATTAAAAAGAAATATCTCATCTCTAAATTGGATGGAATACATAGTTGGGACCGAAATATTTTGACTCATACATCATCAATTTTAATCTTTGAGAATTTACCCTTTCTAAAATCTTCCATCTTCTTCTATATCTCTATTTCATTATAGTGAGGTTCATTTTTTTATAAGGGATTATTGAGAAATAATTTGAGAAAGGATTAATGATTCTCTTCTTAAATTATTTGAATTTCTTTTATTTTCAAATCTAAAAAGATTGGATCCTTCTAAATACTCATCACTGATAAATATGTATGGTCATTTATTTGTAGTGCATCTGCATTCATATTTTTTATACCATGATGGTTGTGAGTTGATCCTTAATAATATTTTATGATATATAAACATATTCGCAATTTCATGTTATTCTCATTCTATTTGAATATATTCCTGAGAATAATATGATCAGTATATATATCACTAATATCACCATAATGACAATGCCTCCATATTTTCATCATAAAGATCACAACTCCCAAATCCATATCTTATATGGGATAGTTTTCCCCTTTAATTTTACACTAACACAAGGAATAGATAATAGTTCCCAATTTTTCATCATTACATATTCCATGAGCTTCATTGAAAGATCAATGAACAATAAAAAGTGTTCCCCACATTTTGGATGTGTAAGTATAGGTGCATTGATAAGCATCTTGTAGAACTAATTAAACCTATCACCACGTTCACTAGTCAAGACATACTTCACTACCTTTTATGTCATCTTTGACAGTTGTTTTGACACTCATGAGATGTTCATCACAAATTATCAATAATACACTGCTAGTCAAAGGAAACTATGTATTTATATTACATATGATGGTCTGATCCACTCTCCTATTTCCTTTGTCTTGGAAGGGTCCATATATATCTCTTTTTCTACAGGTAACGTACCCCAATAATGAAATTTCATCCATCCATAACACACATTTAATGTAATTTTCTTAATGTTTATCCATTTTTAAAATATCAAATTATGTATTCAATTTATTAACATGATCCTCCATTCTATTGGAATATATTAGCATACAAAAAATAAAGACTACCAATTTTTTTTGAGGTAATCCCTAATGAATTTGTTGATTAAATCCAAGAATATTTATATATAATAAGTGATCCCAAAGAGCATCACTATAAATTCATATAATCTAGAACCTGTTAAAATGGTATACAAGGAAATAACTTCCTTACTCCAATTTAATTGTTGGTATCCTGACTGAATGTCCACAATAGATATATAACTGGGCCCCCATAGATAATTGAAAAAGTAATATATATGTGGTATGGGAAACATGTTCTTTATAATTATATTGTCAATCCCATGATGATAAATATAGAGCCACATTGATCTATAATTCATCATGATAGAGGGGACAGATGCACACCATTGTGAAACACTTAGGAGTATAAAACCATTTTCCATATTTTAGTGTAACATCTTCTTTAGTTCTTAGAGTTCAATAGTTTCCATTACCTAGGGTTTTTATTATATACGAAAAGATTCAAGAATCATTTCACTAATGAAATATAACTATTGATTATGAGGAATATTAGACCACTCACTGGGGAACACATTAATGTATACCCTTAGAAGGAACATGTTTATGAGCATGATTATCTCCATTATCACCATCATCTGAGCTATGTATTATTTCCCATAAGGCATTAATATCCACACATTAGAAAATTGGTCTAATGGAGTTTCGTCCTTATCCATACCCATTTGTAAATATCATCAAATTACTCCAAAGGAAGAATGACATGATTTTCTGGGAGGTTCTAACCATAAACATTAATTAAGGAGGAGTTATAAACTTTAGATTAACTAACTTCCCCATTTTATATTCCCACGAATAACTCAAACTCTATATTTTTTGGTGGTTTATTAATAGTTGTAATTATTTTACAAGATATGAAGAAAAGTGTAGAACCGTAAATTATATTATATTCATAATCCATGAATTAATAATCATTTGAAATTTCACCACATAATTTTTGGGATCCACATCACCTATAGTGATTGAATTTTCATTTGTTTACTACCATATAAGTTATAGTAGTTGATTGCATAAAAAACCCACATCTTAAGGAAATGATTCTCACTTTCCAAATGTTACTTGAAGATGTAACAATACCATATAAGATGAGTTTTGATCTAAAACTTCCTATATTCATCCACATTATAGGGATTCTTAATATCTATTTCATAGTTATTTCCAAGATGACCCATTCTTCAAAAATTAAATCATTTCCTTGATCCCATTAGAATCTTCCCAAGATGATTATTATAATAATTTTGACGAATGGGATTTTTCATTTTCTTTCAATCATGGGATTTATCAGATGATACACTAATATTAAATTCTATTTTCATCTTATTTTAATAGGACCCATGTCCAATGAGTGTCTATGATATCCATTTCAACAAAAATGGAACCAAAAATATCTTTATAGGAATAAATATATCAAAAAAACAATTATTTTTATTGACATTGAATTAGCCTAGTAAATACCTGATCCACCATTCGTTTGGGGTTCATGAAAAAGACCAAGGCACATCACGCAATTCTTGTGATGTTTTCCTCAGGGTCCTAAGAAAACATATCATTATTCTTCTTCACTCTGAGGAATTCCATTTTCATCTTTAGAAGAAGGGTTCAGGAAAATATTTACTGAAACGAAATTCATGAAATCATCTTACTACATGGAATCAATTTCCACATTGGAATTTGTGGTTTTAATCAATGACCCCCACTAAACTGGTTCCCCAATAAATTGATAGTATTAGAAGACATAATTATATTATTTTGAGTACTGGAGGATAGAGAATAACATTTCAATCGAGTTACTCCACTATTCTATGAGGAGGGGATATGAATATCCTCTAAAACTGGTTGGCTAGTGCAACATAAGGGTTTTTTTTCCAAATTTATCTATCCTAAGAGGAGTGAATTCCACATGATTCATGTTTTTATTCATAACTTAAGCTAGTTGAACAGGTACAATCATAAGGTTTTTAGAACCCATTCTAATTGTAACTGTAATTTCAATAGAGAAACATCACATTTTCTATCACATGGATAGTTTTCATGAGTTATTCTATTCACTTCAATTAACTAACAATTAATATATTACAATTAGAGATCTTGAATACTTAAATAATAAGCATAATAAAGGACATAATTTGTCATAAAAGGATAAAATTGTAATGTAAATGTATATCATATCTTGTAATTACCAAGGTTTCTACCTAGGTTATCTTTTACATATTTCCAACCAAATATTATTAGAGTAATTCATCATTTCCTTTTTCCAATGGTCTTATTAATTTACCAAAGAAAATATCATGGGAGTGTCAAAATAGTTGGACAATATTAGCCATCTTCTTATACTAGGCTACCCTTAGGCAATCCCATAACACCTTACTGGTTTTGTTAGTCATAGTTCAATATGTTCTATAACCAAATCCACATGTAGTATCTAGAAGAGTATGTATTTTCGTGATAAACTACATACTCTTTAATAACTAGAATTTAGGGATGATTTCTCTTAAAATTTCTAATACTTACGGTTCTTACTAATGTTCACCATTCATAGTCTCCAAAAATAACTAGACACTCCTATAACATAAGATATAGTAACCATATCATTTTATACATATTGATACATGATTTTATGCATTATTAAGAATGAATTTATAATCCAAGGTTCATAATGTTCCTTGTCTCAGAGATTACAAACATAAACAAACATCATGATTCTTGAAAATAACATATTCTATTTAATCATAAAAAAGAGATCATTACTTACATTAATCCCATACATCTTCATAGGATAACCTATGGGAATATATGAACAAATGGATGTGCTAAAACCCATGTAATGAAAAAAAATTTACAATAAATCATAAGACGTGGTTTAGAAGGAATAACATAATGATATAAGAGGTATGAAAGATGATTAAACATATTAAATCAGGGCATATAGAAGATGGAATTATATAATCATTGAATAATACTACTATGAAAAAATCACAAAACATGATTTTAGCATGAGTGAAGGCTCATTGCACATTGAGGGGTATAAGTCAAGTATATCCCCCAAGACAGTTGCACACTAAGAAAGAGTCAAGCCAAAACACCAATACTATTAGGAATGTTGTCTCATGAAAATCAACCTTACCCAAAGGATTGAAATACATTCTGGATTCAACTGTTAAAAAATGTTCAAGAATATATATGGAATAATGATAATAAACACAATAGTTACCCATGAAATCAAATGGGTATCATAATCATGTCACAATGTATAATAAAAGTAGCATATCATAAATTCTTCCATGAAAGAATTGATTAAAAACACACAAAGAAATTAATAATAGAAAATAAGAATGGATAATGGTAATTAATTTACAATTGATATCGAAACATTTAAAAGGATGTTTTAAGAAACATTATAATTGAAACATTTTTGTGTAGTTTATGGAAAATATTATGAAGAATTTACAGTGAAACATGGATATTTGTTTATATAAATACATAAGTTATGTGATATATATTATCATGATAAAATTAGTGATTTTAGAAAAATAATGAATTCTTTAAATAGGTTATGGAGTGAACTTGGTAGCAGGTAAGTAATCGGGAAGTTATTTTGAATCATGCTTACTTGTGAGGAAGTATTAAAAATGGATCATTTCAAATACGCATATAACCCTATCAATGAAAGATGATCTAATACATATACAAGTATTTTAAACATATAAACATAGTGTATAATATTTATAAAAAAAGAATCATTATATTTGGGTAAAGCTATAGACAGAGTCATATAAATGAAAAATGGGGGTTTGTGTAGAATCCCTTACATTAGATCTGAATGTGTTTTGCACTTGATCATAATGTCCTCTTCAATTTCTCCGACATTAGAGAATCTATAGGGAAATTATTTGGTTTACTAATCATAACAATAGATATTATATGTGGGGAAGTGTAATTGGTATAATTATTAGATGAATTTGGACATGATTCAAAGTTTGATAGGTTTGCGGAGAAGTGGTGGAGATGGGATATATTTATAGTGGAGGAGAAGGGTGTTTCAATATTATTTTACACATTTGATTCTCAATTATACAAATAGGTTGAGAAATATCATCATAAATATGAAAATATTTATGGATATTTCATGAATTTTTGATTAAATCATCCATATATCATCTATGAACCCATATTTGAGGTATTAAACAATTATCATAAATTATCATATTTAACTATTTATTAAAAAGTATTTTATTTAAAAAATACAAAAATTTACTCTAACTATATATTGATTTTGGGAATTCAAAAATTAACATCATTTTATGAAAATAATTTCTGAATATTGATAAGTTTAATTTATAATTAAAATCATCAATTTTTCAAAAAAAATACAGAATTTAAAATTATATCTAACATTGTAAAATGTTAAAAAATTAAATTATACCTCAAAAATTATCTTATTATCTTAATATAACAGAATATAAATTTAAAAATACATATATTGGGAATAAATTTTATTTTGAAATTATTTAACTTATTATAATACTGAATATAGAATCATATGTTTTATAAATATATTAACTGTAAATTAATAATTATGAAAACATTTATTTACTTACACTATGAAATAAAGACATCATATTTTCGTTTATATGATACCCAATTTTTATTTATACATTCAAATGTGAGGTTACTGTTTAATTGTATGGTTAACTATTCATAAGTGTCATATTACTATTCAAAAGGTCATGTCACTATTCATGTGTATAGATTCCTTAAATTATAGAAATAATTTTTTATTTCTTTAATTATTCATTAATGTTATTTTCATTATTTAATTTATTTAATTTAATGTGATTAATAGTGTATGTGATGACTACCTGAATGATATTTTAACTGATATAATTTTTAATTATTACATATCTCATGCCATATAGATCCTTGAGTATAAATCTCAAGAACTAATATCATTATTATAGAATATCCACAAACATCATGTGAATCATATGATATAAAATTAAAAAAATATATAATAATAAAACATCATTAATAACTATCCCATCCCTGGGAAAAATTATCCCCCAAACATGGGTTAGAAAATCTAATGCACAAGCACATTACCGTGTCTCAAATCAGCCATGTATTGTTTATTTGTTTCCAAAAAATTAATAAAAATGAAAAAAAAAATATATTATTCACTAATACCAAATTTGTAACATCCACTAGATATGGAAATATCTCACACAGAAAACACATTTTGGTTAGCATATATCAAGCACAACTCCCTAAATGAAACATACTTCTAAACACTGGCGAGGGTGTGATAAGAAAATTTAGGCAAATATATCCACTTGTAACATTGTTAAAATATTGGGTAATAATCCTTACCAATAATTACATAGTTCTTATATAATGTAATAAATAAAAAAAATAAAAAAACAATAATAAAATTCAAATAATTCAAAAAATAAAAAATAAAAAATTAATTTTTATTTGAATTTGACTAAATAGAATTCTAGAATATATACAAATTAAATAAAAAATGATCACAAAATTATCTAATGTCCCCTAAACCAAGACCGATATTTTTCACATATATATACTCCATCGATTCCAGTGGGAAACAATTAACAAAAAGTTCATTTTTCCATGTCTAATCCTACATCTATGTAATATTTTTGATTACTAGACGACAGATTGAATAAGGTGTGACTATAAATTAGTAGGTCGAAACCAACACACCTTAACATAAATATAATTTTTATACCATTATATTTTTATGAAATATATTTTTGAATTATCTAATTTCATTAACAGATTTCATTTCACGCAACACCATTCTAAGCTTTTACTACAGGAAACTCCATCTAAGTTTGTGTTTGATGCAGCATTGAGTCACCATGATTTTTTTATTATTTAAAATATTTAAACAATTAAATAATATTAATTTTTTAAATATTCAATTACAACCTATAAATTATAATTTTTTATATAAATATTAATAACTAAATTCTGAATGAATGGTTTTAAAAAATAATATTCTTTCAAAAGTTAAATTAAATATTTTTTTAAATCTATTTATATTAATAAAATTTGGTTTTACATAAATAAAAAAACAAATAAATTTTTTGGAATTATATAAATGATATATATATGTATATTCAATATAATTTTTATCCTTCATCCTAATTTTTTTCAAAACATGATATGAGAAAAAATTGAATATTATACATACATTTTTTTTAGAAAAAGATAATATTCCCACATTTTCCTGAGTCTCATATTGTAATTTTTGTTGTAGATGCTTTTAAATTTAATCTTACCCAAAATAATCAATTTATTTTTAATAATTATATTAAAATTTACTTTTTTGACATTTTGATATTTCTTTGTTAAGTGTTATGTTTTTATGAATAGTGAAAATATTACATTTTAATTCATAATATTCATTCCATCTAAAAATATGGTAGTGTTGAATTATATTTTTAAATGGTTTCAATGCATAATTAGATAAATTTTTTTATCCTTTAGTCCATTTTAGACCGTGGGAATCAATGTCATATTTAATTTGCATATAGAAACATTTCAATCTATGAAATTTTTTCACTTTAAAAGAGATTGCTTCACACCATATATAGAATTATTAATTAGATAATTACTAAAAATTATTTGAATTGAGTCCTTAGTTGTGGATTACATATTTTGAATAAGATGGACCATATTTTTTAGTAATATAGACACCGTTATTTTTCTTACATATCCTATTACATAATAATAAAGGCATAAAAATAAAATCATTACACAATAAATTTATAAGGGTTTAATACATTGGAAAACATAAAACCATACATAACATTTAAAAAATATAACACGAAAATTTATTTTTTTCTTATTATGTATCTTTTTATTGGCCCTTGAATTCTCTTTAGTACTTGAAATCACATGAGGATATGGATCAAAAATGGGTGATCTAAAAGACTAGTATGAGGATAGGTAGCCTCATGAAACAACATAACATAGTGGGAGAATAGTAATTATCATCATAACATAGTAATATTAACATAATCATGATAATAAGGATTATGTAATATCATGGAATGTGGAAATGCATAAACATGAAACATCTTGTCTTAGCATTCAACTACAACACAAAGTTGTGAACAATTCTTGGATAATGTTGATGCATATTTCACTTTTTAAATGAGATACATCACATAGTAAAATGAATTTTAGGTCTATATAATTATGGTTACATCCATTACATAGTTACATTTACTCTTTACAATATAATTCTGGGTGCACCTGTCACGTCAAAACATTTAAATTATCATGAATTCCATATAAAATATATATCAATTTCATTAACAAAATTACCCTCTGAAAAAAATTTATTCATTTCATAATGCATACATTCATAAAAATTTGGTTACCAAATAAATGAGGAAATAACATACTTGATAGTATAACTATCAACTATGAGTGAAGAATAAACAATCTCTAGAAGTAAATAGTTTGTTTCTTAAAATAAGAGTTCTTTTGGAAAATATTATGTTTTTAATGAACTCTATTAGAAAACATTTATATCATGGTAAAGTTAATATAATTATGAATAAATTTTAATTATTTGATAACCATTCATAAAATGGTGATAAGGATGGAAACCCTAAAGAAAGAGAGTTGGGTTCGAGAGTTCACCATACATTGTGTCTAATAGCTTCCTTCCAGTTAATATCCTGTATATCAAAATTTATTTCACAAATTAAAAATATAGAACGTTTTATAGATTAAATATATTCATTATAGTTTTATTATTCTCATTTATGGTGTTGTATAAGAGTAATAAAATTTAATTTCATCTTTTAGAAGAATTCATTTTCATGGTTTTCATTATTCGTTTGATTTTTTTCATGAATTGAAGATCATGTGAAATGAGAATAAATATATAGAATTATAGTTATTTTTTATTTATGGTCAAATATAATCATAAATGATCACATAAATAAATTAGTTATATTTAATGAGGATGACTCATTAGATAATTTTTAATTATGATCGTTTTTGGTTTACTTTGGTGGTTTTTCCATCACAACGAACTTTTTTGTTTTATCATTTAGTATTATGTATAAATTTGAGTTCCAAAACATAAAAAAGTTTTTATAATACTCATTAAAATAATTTTTAACCACTTAATTGTTTTATTTATAGACATTATGGATTATAATGAAAATGAATCTGCATCTCCCAAGATATCTGTAAAATGATACTTCACATGCGACGATTAAAATTTTTTAATTATAGAGAGGGAGAGAGGATTTTATCGATGGATCATCCATTAACATGATGAAATTATTTTAGATATATTTTTATTGATTTATCATATAATTTTTATGATTGGTGGTGAGAATAGAATAATAAAATTAATGAAATTGAATGAAAATTAAACGAACAAGAGAGATGTTTTACTTCTTGAATTATTCACTTGATATCCCCCTCAAAGAACCTAAGAATGGTATTTTGATGAAACTAATATCTCCCAGATGTGGGGGAGATGCTAGGGAAGTGTATTGAGAATTATTTGGGAAATTATATAATCTTGAGAGTTGTAAGGATATGAGGTGCGAAGGGGTGGTATTTATAGTCAAGGTGATATCTTCTTTCTCAATATTATAATCATTAATTTTTTATTTTAGATTTTTCAATGGAATGTGAATAGTTTGATAATTATAACTAAATATATTAATATAATGATATAGGTATTGAGAATGTGGTCTTACATCTACATCACATCATCTATGATTTTATAATTCCAGTATTTATCATATTATTATAATTATAATATTTTAATATTCATAAAAAGTTCCAGTACTTTGGATAAATCCAAACATCCACCCAAACAATTTTTTGACTTTTATATTTAAAAAATATTCTCTATTTTTAGAAAATATTTTTATATTTATAAAGAATTTTATTTTCAATTAAAATCAAAATTTACATAAGAAATACATATTTTAAAATTATAAAAGATTTTATAAAGAAATGTATAACTACATAAAGAATTCTAAAATTATATTAAAATCACATTAAATAAAAATATTAATTTATTTAAATAAATTTTGAAAATAAATTTTCATATAAATTATTAAATTAATTACAAATTTGTAACTAAATATTAATTATATAAAAATATTCCATCACATAATTAATAATTTTTAAAATAATAAATTAGGTATTCTGTGATATATTTATATCATAATTTTAATTTTAAAATGCATAAATATTACTTATTCATTCATGGGTGGGGTTAATATACATTTGGATTGTTTAATATTTATAAGTTTCATATTTCTATTCATATGTTCATGTTACCAATTCATAGATATAGATTCCTTTACATTCTAAAATACTTATTTATTTATTTATTATTGAATAATAATGTGTTTTTTTGGTCTCAATGTTATTTTTTATGATTTATAAAATATTAAATTACTGTAAGAAGCAATAAATTCCATTGAAAAAGGTTCGGGTTGTTACATTCTTCTACTATTTTGAAATTTATCCTTAGAAATATATCTTTACATAAACAGGTGAGGGTACTTCTACTTCATCAACTCATGTGGTCCCCAATATTATTCTTCATACAAGTTGTTCTTCTACAACACAATGACATGGAAGGTTGTCCTGTTTGGTAGAATATTTTCTCTCATATGCAGACTCTCTAATGGCTTCTCCTCATAAGAGATATCATCTTTAAGATGTACAACCAATGGGTTCAACACTTGTGAGGGAGAAAATAAGTACTTCCTCATGAGTGATACATGGAACAAATTTGAACATTTACCATATTCGGTGGATGTGAAATCATAAATGCCACCAATCATATAAAATCAAGGATAAAAAAGAGGCCAATTTTCCTTGGGATTAGCTTCATTTTAATTCCAAATTGCACGACTCTCATCAATGGTGATATTATAAGGATGTATTTATCTCTATTGTCAAATTCCATGTCCCTTTAACAGTTCACAACATATATGTTTTCCCTACTCGGAGTAGTATATATATATATTTATGGATGTCCTAAACCTTCTCTATCAGTTATTTCACAAGATCAGGTCCATGTAGCTTCCTTTTTTCAACTTCAGCCAAATAGGTCGGTGTTCTACACTCTTTCTATTTAGAGATTCATATTGTCAATCTGAATATTTGAGTGTAATTTATTATTATATTAGAACTAAACCAATGGATGCAGTTGATCCCATCCACCATTAAATTTTAAAGAGCTAGATCTTATCATATCTTCGAGCATTTAAATATTCTTATCAGTTTGGGATTTAGATTGTGGGTGATATGATGGGATAATATTGAGTTAATTGGTCAATGAATGTGGAAGACTCCACCATAAAATAGATGTGAACATGGGATCATGGTCCTAGATAATTGAAATTTGAACTCAATGTATCCTTACAGCATCCTGCACATTAATATTACGTAGCTTTTCAGGATAGATATCTTCTTGATTAGAGATAATGCGGGATGTCTTAATGAGTTGGTCCACAATAATCCATATCTTATTATATTCATTGGATACGATCAGGAGAGTCGTGAAATAGTACATAAAGAAATTATAACATTTCCAAATGGTTATAGAAAATTATTTAATCATCCCATTGGACTTCAGTATCATTGCATTAACATGGTGACATATCAAACACCTAGATATATATTCAAAAATATCTTTTATCATGTTATCCAACCCATAGCATTCAAGGAGATGATGGTATATCAAGGTGCTTCCGGGATAGCTTTATAGTGTTGAGATATGTGCATTATCCAATAGATCATTCATTATCATAGATGATGAAGGAATACAAAAACTTCTTTCAAAACGAACCACACCATCATCATCGATATTGAAATATTTTAACTTCCCCTCATTTACCGCATTCATTTACAATTATACCATAGGATCGTCCCTCTACGCCTCCTTCAAATTCTCTTAGATAGATCATTGGGAAATAAATAAGGGAAATATATTATATATTCCCCACAATTATGATTTCCAAATATATCCTCTTCATATCCATGATGATATGTTCTTTCGCTTTAATCAAAATAGATAGAGTTGTAGGTTATTTTCTTATTAGATCATCAGCTACCTTTCTTTCCATAGATTGACGATAGTGAATGGAGAAATCTTAGTCATTTATTATCTCTATCAATCTACATTGATTCATTTTCAGAAAATTTTGTGTGAATATGTACTTTATCCACTTATGATGGGTATATATATAACACATCTCAATACAGAGGTAGTGATGACATGTTTTCAATGAAAAGTCACAATTCTTATATCCAGATCGAGCATCAGGTAGTCCATCTCCTGTATAATCAATAGTATTAAGGTGTATTCTATCACATTTTCATTTTCCTAGGTTACAAAACCCTATAATTTCTTTTTAGAATTGCATTATATCATAAAATGTTCTCCAATTAGTGGTAATGTGAGTACAAGATCATTAATATGACTTCTCCTTATCCCCTTGAATCACTCTTCACAATCATCCATCCAAACATACAACACCACATTCTTTGTTAACATTGTTATTGGTATAGAATATCATGATAAATGAATTAGAAAACATCGATAGTATCATGATATAATATGAATGCCAAATATTTCAATGACACTAGAGGGTATGTGTCATTTCTCAATTGAAATGATATACTATGGATCAATGAAAATATTTTTTTGGATATTTTTTGAAATTATTTCTAGGGTTTTTGACATTCAAATTCCATATGTGGGAAGATTTTACCCTTCTATGAAATTATTTATGATAAATGTCGAATCAGTTTTTAGATTATAGTATTATCTCTCCAATTGAGGATTTATTCATATTGGATAACATGGGCTATCCATTTTGGTGTGGTCAAAACTAGAGATATAAGGAATGACATATCATCTCTATATGTATCTCAGGATCCACTAGATCTACAATCATTGTAATTTTAATTTCACTTAATGTTTTATGAAATGAAGAGGTGGTTGATCAATGAATATCCCAAGAATGAGATTTTAATTATGAGATTAAATAAACTATGTATTTTTTATAAATTTATTTTTAAAAAAATTTATCATATAATCATTATATATGGATTTTTGGTTCATTGACATCATAATTACCATATTATCTATCATACTCAATCAGAACATGAACACTATATTTCCCTACCATGTCCATGTTTTCACATTCCTTGTATGGTATCCTATATGGAAACCTATTTATAATATAAATTGAGTAACCATTATGTTTCCAATTTTCATTAAAATAATATTTAGTAATCATTTTTACGATGTGGTTATCTGTGAAAAAAACATTCAAGTATTAAACATTTGATAACCTAAACTAATTTCAAGGTTGAAGTTAATTTTAAGTGGGAACGAATGTAATACCAATATTTTTTATGAAATAGATTTTTGGAAAATCTATTATCTTTGTTATGATTAATTTCATGATACACCATGATAATTTTATGCTACATACAATGTCATCTAATCCTGAGTTACTCGTAACACTCAGTAAATAAACTAATTTTAATTCATTAATTATTAAATAAATTCAATTATTGTAATTAAATAAAATTATAATAATATACTTGCTATTATAATGGAGGATGTGAAAAATGTTATCTAAATTATGATATTATTTTTTATTTATATAAAATCCTTTTCAAATTAAAGGGAAATATTTTTTTTCTGAAATTTTTTTTTAATGCACACATGTGTGGATTATAAAAATGAAATAAACAAAAAAAATTGTTGGATCATATTATTGAAATATATAAATATATAGAATCTAAAATCTTATTATTTAACAATCATCCTATTTTTAGACATGATATAAAACGAAATTCAGTGTTACACATAAATGATTTATTTTTAATAAAAAGAAAGTATTATAAATTGTTGATACAACACTTCTTTTAATTATAAATTTCGATAGTTTTATATATATTCTATTAAAAAGGTTATTATTTAAAATTTTGGTATCAAAATACACTTTCAATTTTTTTGTATATTTCTGTTATGTTTCATGTTTTGATGAATAATGAAAAATATTGCATTTTAACTAAAAATACATTATTTACCTTAATAACTTAATGTGATTATTAAAAATTTTAATTATTTATATAGTTATATTAGATCAAATATTTATCATTTAATCTAGTATAGTTAATTGTAATCAATTTATCGTTAAATAATTGAATTAAAGTTTCCAATCATTTGAAATTTTCACATTAAATAATCATTATTAAGTCTTGTCATTAGGTTTAATTGCTATCAAATTTGTGAAATTATATGAATTTAATATGAAAAATTGGATTACATAATTTTCAATCATAAGTACAAAATTTAATTATTATCTCACTTTTTTTACAAAGTGATTAGTAATTTTTTGTACTTTTTATTTCTATTGTTAAAGGAAAATCTAGTAATTGAGGGAAAAAATAATATAATAGATATTATAAAACTATCGTAAATAAATTCAAAATGTTATTGGATGAGTTTAATTCACAATTAATATAAAATGATCTAATTGTAATAATTTAGTGGAATGTTTTCCATGGAAAGGACATTGATAATGTTAAAATCTAAGATATTGACAAAATGTCACACTCTAACATTTCAAAATTATATTATTTTTAATTTGTGGTTAAATAGAATATATTATCTAATATATATTATACAGAAAGATTATATCATTATATAATACATGGAAATTTATTTTTAATATTTAGATAATTAAGAAGTTTCATAAATAAATAGGGATATATGATTTTGTAATTATTCAATGAATGAAATCATAATTAGGTTGTTTTAAAAATATTAATGTAAATATAATTTCAATTTGTTACATTTTTCTATGAATTTTTTAGTTGACTGTGAAATATTATGGGTGTATTAAATGAATTGGTTTGAAGTTATTTTTATGAATAGTGTAAATTTTGGGATGTTTTCCTGGACTGATTCTCGTAATTTTAATTTACTGAATTATGTCATAATTGATATTTATGGTATTTTATGAAAATAAAAAATGATTAAATTAGTCAAAAATGATAAAAATACTAACTAAAAAAATTATTTATTGTTACAAATATAAAAAATATACCATTTTTGGTTTATTTGACTTGTTATATGTAAAAATCTCTATCTTATAATCTTGAAGATGACGTTACATAATTAAATTTAAAATATATTAGAAAATGATTAATTAAAAATGATATGGATTACAATTTCCAATAAATAGATTATAAAATATACTAGTTGATGAAATTATATACCATCTTACATTATCTTTAATTTCTTATAATTTGAAGGTATTTGGATTTATAATTAATTAATTATAATGTAATATTTTGTGAAATTCTAATGGTGACCCTCGCCTCCATTAGAAAATGAATCCTCCTAGCTCATCACATTTTTCCCCATTAAGACTTATATTTTCAAAAATATATTTAAATATACCTTATATGATTATTTATACTCATTATAGGGGTTATATACTTTCCAAAATAACATATCAATATTATATTGGTGGATATCTAATGGATCCATTTTGAAGAATAAGTAATTAGTCTATCCAATCACTCTTTTTATTCTAAACATATTTACCTCAACTAAATATATTATATATATCATAAAATGAAAACATTATAATTCTAAATATTCTTAAATAATAATATTATTTTGAAAAAACTATTGTAAATATCATTTTGAATCAAACAATAACTGAAAATATTTATCATATATTTGTATGTCTTACCATCTCTATGCAGCGACACAATTTTTTTTTCCAAAACCATATTCCATGAGTGGAAATTATGAGGGTTTTAATTATTATATATGATATTTATGATATTATTAAACTTTTGAAAATTTAATATCATATTTACCTTTATACCACATAATAATCAAAGAAATGATAGTGTCTCTCATACGTACATATGGATTACCATCTCCACAATGTGATGTAATTCATTTCTTCTCTATATCTCACATTTGTTTAAATAAGTATGAATTTAATTAATATATATGATATATTAAAAAAAATGTTTCTTGTAATTATAATTTAATATATATTTTTCATTTATTTAAATTTAAAATAAATATAAAACAACATTTATGGGTACGTATACCCTATCATCTCAATGAAAAACTATGTATTTTGTTTCCAGACTCTATAATTTATGAATCATTGGGAATATATATATATATATAATATTTATTACATGTTTATAATTCTAGAGATTATTTAATTACAATATATTTTGGATTACCATGGATAACATGTCTAAAACCTAAACAAAACAAAATATGTTATTAACTAAATGGTAACATTAACCTGGAATTATAAATTAAAGTTTGATATAATGTTATTAGTAAATAATATATGGTATTACATATATAAATATGGATTAGTGGTAGTTCAATAACATAAATATATTTATTATAATAGTGTTTTAAACATATATTAATGATGTAATGACATAAGGTAATGGAATTATGTATCACCTTTATTTAGTGGGACACATGCCTTATATACTACATGTATCTTTCATGTGGTTTATATATTCCGCATGACTATATTTTATGTCCCATATTATGAATATTAAAATATATTCATTTTCATTTAATTTTCGTTCAATCATTTCATATATGATTATATGAAATATAAATCATTAAGGGAGTCTTTCACAATCACATCAATATTCATGATCTTTTCATTTTAAATCATTATTTCGGAATATTTTCCTTCAAAATCCGTGTTTTCTCAAAAAAATTGAACACGGATTTTCATATTATTATATGAATATTTAATGTTTCTTTTACACATGTTATAAATATTAATAAATTATTTTAAAGGAATATTGTTTCATTTTCCAAAGGACTTAATATTTGAATTTTATGAAATAAGTATGAAAGTAATGTTTTGTTTACGTAAATCAAATGAATAAAATTTTCTTCTATCATGGATCCATAATTCATTGAAGGTTACATTACAATATTACATGTAATTTTTCAATGAATGTAATTTCATTTATAATTGCACATCATTTTAATTATAGAAAAATGGTTTTAGAAAAGAAATGATATTTTCCCCAATAACTATATTAATGTTATCTTCCAAAAATATTTCCTACAATAGTTAAATTATTTGATTTTAATTATGTTATTCTATTGATATGATTCATTGAAACCATTAATATAATCTCAATGAATGTTTATGTTTTATGAGGTAACACTATTTGTGAAACCATTTTCATTTCAATGGAATATGTTATGATATAATGAAGTTTTAGAAATGCATATCATTAAATGGGTTCAATTTGATAAATGATTTATGTTAGGATGGGATCAATTTTGTATGGTTTTCATTACATGACGGGTAAGACCTATTTCCACCTCATATTCATTTGGTAGTATTTAATGTTCCATGAGCTAAAAATTGTATATGGGAGGTAATCCTAAGCATTTCAATAGAGAGTATATTTGAGGTCATCCTTAGCCTGTAATAAGAGGGTACAAAAGAGGTCATCAAAATTTAGTAACAATTGGGTATATGGGAGGTGATACATTAAATGAAAATAGAAGGTACACAGGAGCTCATTTAAGGACCTATGTAGTTAAAAAGGTTATTATCGGAAGCCTAACATACTATGAATGTCTTGGTAGTAATTATTGACACAATATATTATATCATTATGTGTATGCAACAATTTCAATGTAATATACCATTATTATAATATCATAAATTTTGTGATTTTATTATTATATGATTCTTTTCTTATGAACTGGAACTCTTTATTCCAGACTACTGTATATGATATTTGATACGATGGGAATGATATTAAAATATTATTCTATGGTTTTCAAGCCCTTATGTTTATGTTATGAAAATGTATATTCCATTTCAACCTTATTGAGAATATGAGCACACACCTTTTTATATTTCATTACAGTGGTTATAAATAATGGGTTTATGTAGGATAAAAATGGTAAGATATTTATTGGAGATGTTGAAGATGTTTTACCAAATTTGAATTATGTGTTCCAAATTTGAAATAGGAACTATACTATTATGATCAACAGGAATATGTTTGTGAATTGTAAAGAATATTCATGAAAAAAGATTTAATATGCATGTACAAATGCCTGGGTTCACATATGTATGAAAATATATTAAGGAAATAATGCAACTCGTAGTTGTATTAATTAATTTAACAATTAAATTAATATTACATCTACCAGCTTCGAAACTATGACAAAATATCTATGATCATGTCTCATGACCCTACCAACACATACAATATATACATGGTGAAACATAATGTTATACGATGCCTTTCTAGAATTTATCTAAGAATTCCTCATAATCATGCAAACCATAACAACATATCAATGGTCTAAATCACCCAAAACTGGATCATACCCAACATATAATAATTTCAACAATTAATCTAGGATGATCCTTCTATAAAATAATTTCTACTTATACAAGACCCCTACCTAGTATATAACTATTTTCATCATGTATCCGAGGTAATAGCCTTCCATATAAGGAATAAAGCATGTATCATGGATGATAATTGTATATATTCATTATAAATTGAGTCAATGGGAATGGACCGATATTTATGAATTAAATAACATATCAGGACTAAGACCATTATATATGAATTATACCACACATCACTAGAAATAACAGCAAGTATATCACTATATCACATCGTAAGGATAAATAGTTATTTATTAAAATTACCATCTATCATTCAATGAATATATTTTTTATCACTTTATTACAGATAAATAACATTACATTCATTTAAATAATTAGTAAAATCCAAGGTTAATAAATATCATGTAGTCACTAATAAATTGTGTCATTCTAAACAGATATTAATACATAAGTCATACATTTATAGTCAGGATTTCACTCACTAAAAAGTTATCCATAATCCATGTTATAAAATATTGGACTTAATAATACTCCACTGAATAAATTAAAATAATTAATTTATTCACACGTTATTGGATCATTGGAAAAATTTCACTTTCTTTGCAATCAAAAAGACTATAAGATTATGGTTTAGACGTCATACCTTAAACTGATGATTAGCGCAATGCTTCCAAACAGAAACACCAATTATGAAGAGGTTGGGTATTATTAAAATTTGATAGAAAATATATGTATATCTTAATTTACATCAAACTATAATGAGGTAAAAATATTATACCACTCTAATGGATATAAATGTAAGTGGAAGGGGAATCCAATTCCAAATATGTAGTAGATATCTATAATAATATCAGGACATTCATAAGAAATTATGATGCACTATGATCTCGTAAAAGACACCATGGGGTCAAGATAAAGAAGGCTACAATAGGTAAAGTAAAAAATCATCGACCATACTTCTTAAAATTGATGCTAATTATTTTACATGTTATATAAATATTTTAAATATTATTTATTATATTTTTAAATGATACACCAAAAAACACATTGAATCTTCATGATTTTAAATTTTCATTAATAGTACATAGTTAAAACATTATATATGACAACTAAATACTTCCCACCCTGTACTAGTTTTGTGACATGTTTCTGGAATATGTTACATGTCACATAACACCTTTACATGGTGTATGAATCCCCTAAAAAATGATTATATCATGTTTCCATACAAAACGATCAATTTCACTTCATCTTCCATCCAAAACATGAAAATCCCTCTTTTACAATTTACACGTTTACTTCTGGATTCAATTAGTTCAATTAAATATACATCCCGGGACATTTGGTTATTTAAGTATAAAAAGTATCTCCATATCCAAATAATAATCAGCCACCATGGATTATAATTAAATTAAATTTATGAAGAAATACTTGTAGAACAAAAAACAAAAAGAGTGTCATGCCTAGATAAGATGGTATCTTACACTCTTTAACATTGAAACCAAGTTATATGTTTTTTATTAGACCGTTGTACTTCTCAATATTCCATATTATAGGGTTATTTCATTATCCCTTCTATGATGTGGTAATTCAACAGTGAAATTTTAAATAATTAAACCCTAAACTACTGAGATCATGTTATAACAGTGGGATTCAATTTAATGAAGCTGGGGAGAATATAACTCCCCAAAATGTAAATTTATAAAAAACTTATCAAATAGTTTGTATGACACACAACACTAATACTATAATGGAATATAACAACATGAGACATTATGATAAATTTCATAATTTAAATTAATTAAATACATTAAACTTCTTGAAATAAACAAGAAACTGAGTTATCCTATGTTTAATTCAGTAATGAGTTATTTTGATTCTCATCGTTACACACAAAACCATGTTTTATCAAAAAATAATTATTTAATATTATTATTTTTTAACATGATAATTATTAACTAAGAAATATAATTGATGGAATAAATATGTTTAATAAAATATGAAAATATATAGTTTACACATATTTATTTGTTAACTATTTACTATAGATAAGAATAAAATAATTTAAAAGAGGGTGGAATGTTATCAAGAAAATGATTTTTTTAAAAGATGGCATATTCACACTATGAGGACGTAATATAAAATTAATTTATTACATATTATGAAAATTTATATGGAAAAATAATAATAATTGTTTTTCGAAATCATAATATCAATATTTTCTTATGGTGATTTTTTGGGATTTTTAGAGGTCTCCATTTTTGATGAATAGAAAAAATACTACTATTTCGATTAATTTATTTTATTCTAAAAAATTTCATTGTTTAAATTATATTTTAAAATTGTTTTAAAGAAAAAATATTTTAATTATACATATATTAATCAATTTTAGGAAATTATAATAATCTTACTTTTCTATTTTAATATAGAAATATTTTTAGCATTTGAACATATTCACTTAAATACCCACATTCTCCTAGCATGAGAGAGATTAATATTAAATTAATTTTTCTCTACATATGTGTTTTGAAATAAGAAAATGTAATTCACTATTCTTAATTTGATTAATTTATAATTTCTATTATTTTTAATAATATATTGGAACAAAATAATTATTGAAAACATTTATTGGTAATCATGTTGATTAAGAAAAAACATGTTTACTTAGTGGTTAAAATTTAAAATATGGTGGAAAAATGACCCAATATTTTTAAAAGACCCATTTATTCACTATATTTATTATGTACCATTTATTTAATTGAAAATTGAGTGTTATTGGGGCCTGGTGACATGAAAATGATGTCGGTTGAATTCACTCATTCAAAAAAAATTTAAATATTCCACTTATCCCTATTATAAAAGGACCCCTACCCTCTCCAATTCCATTCACAAATCAATTATTTCTTTGAAAAAATTTAAAAAATTACATCCCAAATTATCACCCCTGAACCTAGAGTCATTATAAAGAGATGATAAAAAATAAAGGTTGAGGTTATTGAAAAACTATGGTGGATATCTGAAGAATAGTAAATGTTATTCTAAAAGAATTTTTATTTTTCAATTATTCACATCCTAAAATTACAACAATAACATGGTTATATAATAAAATAAGTATTTAAAATATACTAATATGTTTTTTATGTAATGTTTTTGTATCAAATACAAAACATATATCCATCAAATGGCTTACGAAAACAAATTTCATTTGTACGACAAACAGCAGCCCTGTGAACTATTGTTATTTTTTTAAATATGACATATAAAGGCTTTTAATATGAATGATTTATATTATATATATGTTATATATAATATATATTTTATATATAATGTTATTATTATTATTATTTATTATTTATATCACTTGTACATTCATGCTTCCATTTGTTGGGAGTATGATAACATTTCTCGTGTGTTCTGTGGACTACGACCTCTTTAAGTTATGTGATTTAAAAATTACATAGAACATATTAAATATTTTTTAATCAAGAAAATATCGTATATGTGAAAAAATAAATATATTGTAATTATAATATATATGTTTATAATTTTCTTTTCATTTTTTCAAAATGAGAATAAAAATTGAAATAGGGTTCATGCATATATAAGAACTCCAATCACCATGAATGGTGTATTTTATTTCCTATCTCAAAATTTTATGTTTTACTTTAATTACATTTATAAATAATATATACTAAATTTATATCTACTTTTAAATTATGGATTTTATGAAATCATTAAAAAAGTAAGCGCAATTAGAAAATAATAAGTCAAATGAATATAAAAAAAAAGTTAATTGAATCATGAAACAATAAAAATATTGAAATATTAATAAAAAATGGTGATGAGATGTCATATAAGAATAATATATGATATAGAATTTTTTTTTTCTTATATAAGTTATTAATATGTTTAATAATGTAATATTAGATGTTAATGAACGTACAACAAAATAAAAATTGTGGGGTAGGGGATTTCATCCAATTTTATTACATTAAAGCGTATTCCAATGTTATGAACCTAGTATATTTTATAAAGTGTATATAACATCCCATGTAAATGTAATTTCATGAATTATTCAATATTAAATCTTATTTAAATATTCAATTTTAATTCATTTAAACTAATGGATATTGAATTAAGAGTTATAAAGTTTATTGAGTTTCAATACTCAATTCCTTTTCATTGGGATATATTATTTAATCATTTTAATTAATTTTTAGTGATTATATTTAAAATATTTTTCATGTCTATTTAAAATATTCTATCCCCAAAAATTTATTATTTTTATCTGAATTGTATTTTTTTGGGATTATAAAGCTAGTCTGAACATAAAATTGAAAAATTCATAATTCTGGAATTTTAGCTAATTCTAATTGCATCTATATTATTGTAATATATTCATACATATTGATCCAAATAAATTAAATATTTTTTAGGATTCCATATTTATTGGGATAAAAAATTTTCAATTGAGACAAGTGTTGTTTCGAGCATCTAGTGGCTCAAATGAATCATTTATTATTGAATACTTTTCTGGTCATTAGGATAGTCCCCACCTATTTCAATGGGACATTAATTGGGTTACATGACTAAAATTTATATAGTTTCACATGGAAATTTAATATGAATAAAATATTATTGTTATTAAGGAGTTTGAAGTAAATATTAAATCTACAATTTAGACATTGGGAGAGTCAAACTAGAGGAATATGAATGGTCTCTTTGTGAAGATAAAGTGTTCTTTAGTAATTAAATCATATATTTTTCACCACATCTCCCAATAATATGAAATTTGGAGGGTCGAATGAGGAATGACTTTCAATTAAATATATAGAATACTAAATAGTTGATTATGCAAATATGAGTCATGAAATGGATACATCATTCATGATTCAGAAACATGAAAATTGATTTACAACTATACTTCTCTATATATTCTCAGTATAACATCATTTCAATGGATTGATGGATGGAGGGAGTGAGCTATGATGAAGAATATATTATAGAGGATAGGATTATTTCATGAATAAATAAATCCCAAATGTTATAAAGTCTAAATGATAGTATGATGTGACGATCCATATACATTTCCCCGTTTGAGTTTTTGATTTTCATTATAAACCCATTCCATTTTAAATATCCTATAATTTGTTTTTAGTATTGAATGAGTCGTCTTTATATCCCCTTTTCAGTTTCCTATATTTTTTTCTGAAATTTTTAACATATTTTTATTATAAAATAGTTTTATTTTTTAAAACATTTATTTTGGTGATGTCTTTAAATTATTCCCAATATGGTTATTTAGTTTCAGTTTCTCGAAATTCATTGGGTAATCAAATCAATTTAATAAGAGGATAGACCCCCATAATTGATATCTCATTATGATAACTTGTAAATATATATTTTTACCTTTAGATTCATTGATATAAATTTATTTATTAATTTGAAATCAATTTTTGACAATTATAAAGGGAATTTTGGAGGATCGAAGATTCCATACCACTATATTCATTTGTTTGATACTTACATTATTTTTTTTACTGATTTCTAATCCCTATCACAGAATTACTAACTTGATCTTAGTTTTTTTCATTTATATTATTATATATCAGATTAAATGACCATTTATAATTCATAAAATTAATTGAAAAAATTTATTTGGTGAAAGTTTGATTTCAGATTCTTCACCCTCCTAATGATAAATCCTTGTGGTCATAACTATTATATTTTTAAGGGAAAATATTGGATTGCGTATCACCAAAAACCCAAATGATAATTACGTAACATTTTCATGGTGGTTTCCTATGTTTTTTATGATTTATTTATTATTTTATTCGATTATAGCACAATTTTAGTTTCTTGAAAAAATGATTCTCAATGTGAATACTTTTAATCATTTTCTAACTATTAAAAATATTTGTATCCTAGTCATGATTTATTTATTAAATTTTAATTTGGAGAAAATTTTGATGAAAGGAAACAATGTAATTTTTTGATTAATATAGAAACTATTATATAAGTTAGAAAAAATTGTTATTATTTGCAATGCATTAAAATAATTGAACGAAATGAATGTTCAAAAATATGATAAAAAAATGGATGTCAATATCCTACTGACATTCTATATAGAGGAATCATTTTAAGGATTTGTATTAAACTAACTTAGAAAATCATTTTTAAAATTTTATTCAAGATATCATCACTACATAATTAACTGATGTATCTCTTATAAATAACATCTCATTGGAAAATAATTGGAATAAATTGGTTGTAAATTAAATTTCATATCATCTAACTTATTTTTTAATATGAAATTCAAACCCCTTGTATGAAATATCTGCTATGTTGGTTGAAACACTTGATCTATTATATTTTAAAGAGCATATGGAGAAACATGAGATGTTTCCATGTTTCAATACAACAGTTTATAAATCCTATATAGAGAAATATCAAAAGAAGTTTCAAGGAGTTATATCTAATCATTATCTATGTTTTCCTAATTATTTTGATAATAAATTGTTAACATCATATCCCTGTGAAATTTTAGTGCTGACTAAATTTTTTTTCAAATAAATTGGATGTCATTGATGAAACTAATGAAAGAATGTTGTGCCAGTTTGTGTATAATATTAAAAATTAGGATGTTTTTACAATTATTATTTTCATATAAGAAATAATTTTTAATGGTGAAATTGAAGATGAGCCTAATGATATGATTAAAATTCTACAAAAATAAGAGGTTTTTTTAGGATAATGTCTTATAGATTGGAATTTCAATTTTGTTCCCTCTTACAATACATCAATGGATCATCAAATTCACCAAGGGAGGCATGATGATATTTGATTTTTTGAGATTGTACAGGATATATTAAATTAATTTTTTTTCGTAATATCAATTTTAATGGTTCATGAGAAATAATCCTCACCCACCATCGGATTGGGGATGACCAACTAAAACTAACTGACTAGTGGTATGGAAATCATAGTACCAACTTGGGCGGTTTATACCATGTATATTATTCATTATTCTTATTTTTACATTTACATACCAGATTTTTATTAAACTTTCATTCATTTTTTTGTTTTCCATGTTTTTTTCAGTGTTTCAACTTTTTGGAGACCATACAATGTTAACGAATTCTCAATATAAACCTAATTGTGTCATTACTTTAAACTTATTTTGAGAATTATTATCATTCTGAATTACAATTAATATATAAAAAACCCAAACAGATATAATTGTAGAAAATAATTGTGGTGGAAGGATAGTTCATGACTTATTATGATGTTTTTTGTTTATCATTTTCATATATTTTATTTTTTGTATTAAAAACAACAAAAGATTAAATGATAAATATTTTCAATTTTGAAATGAAAGTTAATGATTGAACCAATATAGCCCTTGAAACTGAACATAAAATAATGATTAAAAAATTATTTCAATTTCATGTTTTTAGAAATTTAACAAAATGACCTTAGATTTTACAATCTAATACCACTTATCAATGCCTCTATCATGAAATTACCTTCTTTATGAGGTTTTATAACCCATTTTCACATCTTCTTCACATTATCCACATATCGTGAAAAAACCAATCAATGTATATTATATCCAAAACATCATCTATATCTGTGAAAACAATAGTGTTCAAGTACATGTGACTTAAATGGTCAAGTAATTTCATATGATTTCAAAATAACCCTTTTAAGTATTATCATTTTTCTCTAGCCTACCATGAATATTTTATCATTGTGAGTACTTATTATGCACATATATAATTTTATTTTATCCAAATTATAATCCAATTTTCCATATATATCTTACCATAATATTGAACACAAACAATCCAATTAATTTATGTATGGGTGGAAGATGAATTGTGGCGTGCTACCTCAAATGGTATTTCATTGGGTAGATATTCAACATTTTAGATATTTTTTTCTTATACAAAATTTCTTAATTAAAACATTTCACTTTTAGAGCATTCAAGGAAAAAATATTTGGGCATACATAGAGCTATCAAAGGGAGAATGTTCTGTCTATATGGATTATTTCATAATATTGATGTAAAATAACATTTTTAGGCTGAAATATTGATCTGGTAGGATAAATCTGATATATTTATATCTTCTTGGAGCTTATTTTCTTAGAAGGGTATCATGGGGGAGAACTTTCTAGTGTTAAAATTATAATGAAACATTTTTTCTTCAGAAAGATTGAAACTCTCTTTTGATAACCTCATAATTTTTAATGTTGAAGTCCAAAAATCATAAGAAATTGATGTCTTGAAAATTACTCAGTAGAGTGACATATTTTGTGATATAATTTGGTGGCAATGTAGAAATTTATTAATAATAAGGTGATTTATTTTTTGTCATGGATAAGAAAATATTAATTAAAAATACATATTTATGTGTTGAGATAAACTTATCTAGAGGTAACTGTGTTTTTTTTGAATGGAAATGGAAATTAATAAGAAAGGATTGAATAGCCAACATGGAAATATTGGAAAAATCATTATGAGTCATGGTATGTATTTTTTCTTCGTGATCAAATTTTGAACCTAATTGTTATGTCTTTGGAGTATTTGTTGAGTTGATTTTATCCTCATATTTACAAAAATACAATTACTATGACTATTAGAATTTATAGAGAAAATATATTCCATTTTTTCATTTTTTATTTAAATTATTTTAACATCAAAATTTTTCAAAATTGATCTGAATTGATTTTTTTTGTATCTTAGGGATATTTTGAGGCTAAAATTTACAATTCCACAATTCTGGAACTATAACATCATTAAATCACTCCTTATTTAGTGAATATTGGTTTACATATTTATCCACCTTATATAATTGATATTTTTTCTCTCTAAATTCATCAGATATATATTTTCAGCTAGAATAATAGTTGGTTCGATCTTTTATTGGGAAAATAAATTATACATTGTAGAAAAATATTCAAAACATTTGGATTGTTTTTTCCAAATTAAATGGGACAGACCATGTTATATAATACTCCAAATGATATTATTCCACCTATATAAGAAATGAGACTCAATTTTTCAAACATATTCTACGTCTCATGGAGTAGTTTCTCATTTATTTATTTTTTAGAGTGTCAAATTTGGTTAATTTGAAAGGTTTATTCTGAAAGAAAGAGTTGTCTTAATCAAAAAACCAAATGTTTTTCCCCATGTGACTATATAATAGGTTATTTGTAGGGTCGATATATTATTTTAGTAAAAACAATATTCAAAATGTAACTAAAAGACTATTTGATTGGTATAATAAACCAAATTGATCCAATAATGGTGTTTAAAAAATTGGAAGATGTTTTCAAGCCATTCATCTCTTTATATTTTCATCTCAACATTATTTCAAAGGATGGTTTGATGGAGGTATAGAGATTTATTTAAAAATATAATATCCAGTAGATGATTATTATATGAATTAATCAGTCCATAAAATGATAACCTTTATGTACTAGTTGGATGCGATGTTATGATGAAATTTCCCCTTTTGAGTTTGCGCTTCTTGTTGTAAACTATTTTCTTATGAATTATACTATAGATTTATGGAATGATTGAATGAAGAATATTTTTATATGTTCAAAATTTTATTATATATTTTTCTATTATTTTTATTATCATTTTAATTTTAAATAGTATTAATTTTGATTAAATATTTTTGTGAGAGGTCTCCCCATTAAGTACATTAATGTCAATTGATTTCAGTTTCTAAGAGGTCTTTGGGAAATAAAATCACATTCATATGTAGATAAAACACAAAAATTTATCCATCATAATGATGTATATTCAATATAGGTTTATTTATTTAGGTATTGAACTATTAGTTGGGAAAAATAATCAAATATCAATTGATGACCATGATAAAGGGACTGATTGAGGGTTAATGTTTTCTACCACTGCCCTCAATATTATGTTTCTTTAGCTTTCAACATATTTGTAATCCCTAAGAACAGTTAATTGTATGAATCATATTTTTGCATTTAAATTAGTTACAATAATTTCAAACCCACATTTTTAGTTTTGATATATATCAAAAACAATTTAGAATAGTAACTATTTGATAATATATCATGCAACATCCTCTTGAGAAAACCTAGTTGTCAACACTAATCTACATATAAATGGTAAAATAATTATCTAGGGTAAAGAAAAAAATCCACAACATCATTAATATTCAATAATTATTTTAAACAAATTCTTTTAATATATAGATTTATTTTTAGTAGTTTTATATGGATTTATATTTTAAGAACATAATCAAATCAGTAAGAAAATATAACTTCAAAGTAATGATCACTTTATGTGTTGTTTTTCAATTAAATTATAATCGATATTTTTTATGTTTGATTTTTATTTATTGTTAATTTTATTCTAATTTTTCAATAAAAACATTAATTTCATTCTCTTATGGATAGCCATGATATATTCCAAGTTTTAGTACCATTTTCTACAATTAGTTACTTAAAAATATTAAACTTTTATTTAATAAAAAGTAATTTAGTATTAAAAATTATAATTGCATTCATAAACATTATACGATCATTCATATTAGATAAAAAGTAATTTATACAAATAATGTTTTATTAAAATATTATTTAATACAAAAATCAATTAATTCATCAAAATATATTTCTCAATTGAATTTCAATATTTTATAAAAAAATTATTTGTGATTTAAAAATCACTTACAATATAATAATGATAATTTGAAGGTATATTGATTATACAAGGAAGGCACTTGATTATATTTCTGGGGTCTTATTACATAACCCCTTATAACAGCTGCCTAAGACCTAATGGTAGGGTGTTTGATGGTGATAGACTCTAGGGATGGCTCCGATAACATCACTCGAGTGATAATCTATATTAACTTCCACTTATCCCATAGATGATTATTTTCAAGCATAACATGGTAACGCTCGGCTTGATCTTGCTCAAGAGAGAAGACCGATGACACTACCACCATTACTAGCTTTGAAATATGGGCTTCATGTATTGAAATTATATTGGATGATTATATTGCTTCTTTTGTTAGCGTAAATTGGATTGATTAAAGAAGTATATTCATACTAAACATGTGTTCATTATTCAATGTCTATATTATAAATTGTAACATCATATAATGGTATTTTAAAATACAATAACATAAAAAACAACTATGTTCATACGTTGTATATAGGTATAAGAAATTTAATTAGATCAAGATGATTTTTAATTAATAAAAGTTTAGGCCGTAACAATCTTCCCCCTTAAAAAATCACCCTTAATATTTCATTTTCCCATACCAAAATAGATTTGGGTAACTCTGCTTCATCACTTCCTCTGATTCACACATTTCTTCTTCAAACTTGTGTTTTGACCAAAACATCTTGACTAGGGGAATTATCTAATTTTGTATAACGTTTTCACGAGGATCTAAGATCATCACAAGCTTCTCTTCGTAGGAGAGGTCATTCTCCAATGGTACCACCTCTATATTGAGTACAATTGATTGGTTTTGTATATATTTCCTCAAAAATATTCATGGTATACATCATATAGTTGAGACAGGTTTGGTGGAGTGATAGTCGATAGTCTATTACTCCAATGTGATAAAGGATCTCCAAAGGACTGATGGACCATGCAGTAAGCTTTTTCTTCTACACAATTCTCATAACTATCTTCCTCGATGAAATGAATAGTAATTCATTGTATCTAAAATCAATGCCTAGGTCTTGTTGACGATTATCAGCAAAGATCTTGTGTTGACTAAGATATGATTTAATGTGATACAATATAGCCTTAACATTCTACAGCATTTCTTTGACATTTTCGGGAACAAAGAGTTTTCGCTCCCCAACATCATCACAACATTCTGGTGTTTTTCAACTCTTCCCACAAAGGGAATCATAAAGAGTCATTTGGATTCATAAGTGGAATATTTTATTGTAAGTGAACTCAACAAGAGAAATATATTGATCCCATCCTTTTTTGATGTCCATTTTGAATGATATCAACATATCCTCATGTGTTTGGATAGTCTTCTCAGATTGTACATCTGTTTGAGGATGATATACAATACTGAAGTTCAGATAAGTATTCATAGGATGTTGGATACTCTTCTAGAACATATAGATGAATCCAAGATCACAATCTCATACAATATATAGTGGTAATCTATGTAGCCTTACCACTATTTTGAGGTATATTCATGCTAGTTTATCCAATGATAAATCAACATGAATTGAAATTAAGTGTGTAATATTTTTAAGATGATCAATAACAACCCAAATAGCATTGTTACTTTTTTTATTTCTTCAGATGTTCTATAAAAAATTCAATGGTGATGTTCCCCCATTTCCATGTTGTTAGGGTTAATGGTTTCATCACCCCCTTATAATTTTTCATCTTATCCTTCACTTGCATACATACATGGCACATTGATGTACAATAGGAAATATCCTCCTTCATGTAATCCCACCAATAAAGCTCTCTTAGATATCGATACATCTTTGATTTTCCATAGGTTAATGGAGATATTCAAAATATTTTTATTATGGAAAATCTATTTCATTAAATCAGGATTTTATGAAACACATAGACTTGTCCCAAATCTAAAAATTCATTCTTCATTAATATTTAACTCTATGGATTACCCTTTGATGATATATTTCACATTCTTCTAAATTCCCATACAATCTTTTTGAGCATCCTTTAACCGCTACAAAAGACACGGTTGAAAAGTATTTATTGAAAGGATTGATGATGTTCCATTATTTAAGATTCCCATATCCATATTCATCAAATCTAAGATGATTAGATCTTTTTCAGTTATCATCAATGATAGAAATGATAGGTCCTTTGTACTTTGATCATTTGCAACCTTGTTTGTTTTCCTACGATGGTGATGGATTCATCAGTCATATTTTTTAATCATCTCGAACCATATTCATTGGTGTGTGTTCAACTCTTTCTGCGTGAATATATACTTGAGTATTTTGTGATCCGTATATAATTCACTCTTCTCCAAAAAGTGGTAATGTCACCATATTTTTAAAGCAATTATTACTACAGTCATCTCTATATCTTTTGAAGAATTCGTTTTCTCATTTAAATTCAATTTCCATGAAGCGTAGGCAATGAAGTTTTCCTCATTCATAAATACACAACCCAAGCCTTTCTTTAAACAATCATTGAACACCACAAAAAATTCCCCACTTGTATTTAGTGTGATCATGAGCACAGCGACAATACTCCTTTTAAACTCATTGAAGTTATCTTCTCATTCATAAATCCAAGAGAACATGACTCCCTTCTGAGTTATCTTGGTAAAAGGGTTTGAAAATCATGAGAAATTTATAACAAATTAGTGATAATATAAAGTTAACTCTATGAAGCTACAAATATCTATCATTGAGGTATGCCTCAGTCATCCACCAATTGAATATGTCATATAAGGATCCACATATATCTTATTTCTTATGATGATATGATCCAATAATGAGACATTCTTCTACCAGAACTGTTTGTTTCTATAATTTTAATATCGCTTCACACTTCTCAAGGTCTCTAGTACATTCCTTAGATTATCATCATTCTCCTCCTTGGATTTGAATTATTTTATAATATCATCTATAATGATTTCCAAAAATTAGTCATGGTAATCTATAAAGACTATAATAATAATTTCCTTAATGATTGATGGAGCATTAGTGAGTCTTAAATGAATTACAATGAACCCATAGTGCCTATACCTTGTACGAGAAGTAGTCTTTGGGATATCCTCCTTCACCAAAACCTGGTAATATCCTTACCGCAAGTCCACCTTGGAGTAGTATTGTGATCCAAATAACTAATCATAGAAGTCATAATTTTGGGGAATATGATACTTGTACATTATCTAGATTTAAATGGTTTCATGACAATCAATGAAAATAATCATTGACACGTCCTTCTTCTTGTCTAAAAAGACTGGGTCACCATTTGGAGAAGCACAAGGGAATATAAACCCTCTATCCATACTCCACCGTAGTTTTTTCTTTAGAACCTCAACCACCACATCGTCCGTTGTATAATGATTCTTGTATATTGGAAATGCCTTAGGTATAAGATCAATTGAGAATTCAAAATCTTTTCTAGGTGGAAGTCTCAGAAATTTCATAGGAAACACTTCAGCAAATTATCTCATAGTAGGCACGTCATCAAGGATGGTTTCATACATAGAATCAATCGTCTAAGAAATATATGTGTGACTATAGGTCATTGATATCAATTCATGAGATGATGGTGCTATATAATATTCATCCTCCTCCATTCACATGTACAAAATCGGGGGTCGATTCACCATATAAATAGTGATTTCTCTCTTAGTGATTTATGTTGGCTCTATACAGGGAATACGAACCAATTCCAAAAATAGCATCACATTATACTGTAGGGAGTAGTATGAGGTTCTACATGATGTTAAATCAACATATTTTTATAGGGGTGGATCTATATTCAAGAGATAAAATGATTTCCCAACATTCCATTCTCACCAACATATTTACTTCTATGATTTATGGTGGTGTTGGGATTGTTCTACTAAACATTCGGGATATAAAAGAATGCGTAGAACCTAAATCCAAAACTACAATAACTATTCTAGAATAAATTGCAAACGTAACTTTCACAAGTTCATTGTTTCAGTTCAAATCAGTAGTTGTGATGGAAACAACTCTCCCTTTATACCTTTGATTTTTTTGGTTTCCTCAAGAAACCAAATCCTTAGGTACTTGATTTCGAAAGATCCTGAGTACTTAGTAGTTGAAACAACAAACAATGTGTTGACAGTCGAATAGAGTGTTACTCTCCTCTATTATTTTTGAGTGATATTCATTTCATTTTCTAATGTCTACATGCCATTATCTTCAACACCTAATGCATTTCCTCATCCCCATAAGGTAGTTTCTGTGGTGCTTCTTTCTCAACCATTGGCATGTAGGGTGATAGAATTTCATATCACTGTTAGATTTATCCATCAGACTGCCAAAATTAAATTTCACTTACCTCTTCATACCCCGATGATACACCTAATATTATCTAATCTTTTTTGTAATTTGACTTCACATCAGACAATTTCCTTATAGCTATTGAAGTCAGAGATCACCATGAAAATTTGTTGGATATGTTTTATCCCACCAAAGAAGTGGTATACCATAAATTTGGTGGTAATGACCAATCCAAATAAGTATCGTACAAGCCTTGTAATATTTTCCCAATACTATCTAATGGATTCATTATCGTTTTTATTTAGGGATAGAAATTCCCATTCTATATTAAGTTAGAGGGTGAGTGGATAATATTTATTGAAAAACATTTTCTGGAAATCCTTCCATTACAATGCCTCGATATCTTCCTAAAAATTATTAATTTTGATCAATGACCATCATTTATCACATTAAACCTTCATATGATAAGAATATAGATGAACTCTCTCCTGTTCAGAACATTGAAGGATAGAGAATATCCTTTCAATGGATTTTATCCCTTTATTGTGGATTGTGGGATTAGATGATACATTAAAATTCGGAGCACTTTTACGGTGATTCTATCTATTGGGGCTTGTTATTTTATTAGGGGTTAGAACATCCTATTGAAACATGTTTATATTCAAAAAAACTATATAATTGAGAGGTTATAATGACAATTTTTAAATTCATCCTCCTTTTGGATTAGGAATCTCATTAGAACATTCATCACATTGTTCTTCACATCAGTTGTTATCCCAAGTCCTCCTATAAAAGGGAATTCATTGAAATAAAAGGAATGTTAGTTGTAACACAGAACAGGGAATCCAAAGGAAAAAAATAATAACATATATATTACATTTATTTCTTTAACATATGAATCTTTAGGGTTAAATCTATGTTATCTATGATTTAATTAACAACATATTTAATTTGGTTCATATTTTAATCCCCTCAATAGTGGTTCATACTAATCTTATGAATTTAGAAAATAATATTCTCTAATAGTGTAAAAACATAGAGTGCAGTGGGGACCTTTATTGTGCAACAATTCGCTTTTGATTCTAGCTCAAAGCAGTGTTTTTAGGTTTTACACCTATATAAATATGTGCTACAACTGCCACTACTTTTTCATATCTGGATAGTGACATATATTCTTGATAAACCTCATTATCTATACTCTAAAAAAATTTAATGATGATTTTATTATAGTTATTCTTATCCCTAATACTTTCACTAGAGTTTTGTAATCATAATCCCAAAAATAACTAAACCTATCCTTGTGTACCAACTATAACAATCCTCCTATTTATTACAAACATAAACATGAATTATTACATGAACATGAATCTTAGAAAATTCCGACAATCAAGAAGTCTACTATCTTAGGATATTATGGACATTAAATTACAACATAAGACATAGAAATACAATATCTTTATTGAAAACTTCCATTACGTGACTATAACATTCCATCATACATAGCATTGAATGGGATAACCTGAGGACATACATATGAAAATAGTGAGCTATAAATCCCGGTAAGGGGGTAAAAAGGAATAACATGAAGAATATATTACATTTTAGTCAATATTAATAACAATGGAGAATAAAAGAAATGTGATCATAATGGAATGATATAGCATGGTTATCATAACATTGAAATATGGAAACAACATTTAGCATGATATTAGCATAAGCCAAGGATCATTGCATAAGTAGCATGAGTAAACTCTCATTTAGCATGAATTATCATGTGTAAACCCACATTTCACATGAATTACTATCAGTCAACACTCATTTCCCATGATGTATTATACTAAAATTCTTTAACCAATGCATTTGAGCGCTATCCGGGCTCACCCTTTATAAACATTTCATTTCAAGCATAAGGGTGCCACATGGATCATACAACATGGATTCATTAAAAATCATAATTTATTCCATGACCAAGAGATGTGGAATACATAAAATAAATTTCTCAATCCACATGTATATGTTCATTATGTGTAATACCCTTTATAGCTAAGTGGTAATGATATTCACATACACAGTGATTTTGGAATGGGAAATTTTGGTTAATCATTTGAAGAATAACAATGTCAAATTGAAATTATAAAATGGGTTAATGATATAGAAATGAGTCTCTATTAATTTATAACTTAAAATTAAACTAATAGGGTAATGGAATACAATATCCCAACATGTTTAATTGAATTTAGATTTATAATATAAATAAATTTCATGAATGGAAATGAGAAGAGAGAAATTACTTATGTGATTCCAGCATGGTAAAAGGTGTTCTTTAGGGTCATTAATGAGAGACAAATAGGTCTATCTTCTAAAAAATTAAATATAGTACTATCGAGGAGGTTATAAATCATCCCCCAACATTTTTAATTGAATAAAAAAGGGATTTACAACATAATGAAATTAGAAAAAAAATAAGAAATGAAGAAATCCCTTACATGGAATTGTGATCCCAAAGGCATGGGAGAGTCTTAAGAGATGATTATTGGGAACATGGTGTCACCTGGTAGGATTATACAGAGAGGAGGTTAGGGGTTGGTAGAGATACAAATCGTTTTAGTGAATAATAATGGGAGATTGAGTGGGTTTATATCGGAAAGGTGAGGTAATTATTTAATATTTAGGTTTTCGAAACTACACATTAAACTAATCAATACCCAAAACCATACATTAGTTTTTGCCCATGGTTTTTGACAAAGGGTAGTAGAAAATACTATTTTATAAGACTAATGGTAGAATATTTTGAAATATTTTTCTTTCTTATGTTGAGGTGAGTCACACTCTCAAAAAAATAATTTTAAAGTGATTAAATGATTTATATGTCTTGGAGGGACCGCTAACGCTATGGAAAATAAATCAAAAACATATAAAATATTAATATTTTGAAGGTCAAATATATATTGGATGAACAAACCTTTTTTAGTATTTTATTAAATCATTATTGGGTTAGTATGATCTCCTAAAACACATTAAATATTTAAACAGTATTTAATTTTTACACAAAAATTGACTATATCTGAAAATAATGAAAAATTCACCATTAAATAATTTTGGATCCCTGATTCCAAAAATAATATTTATTTTGTCCAATAATTTTCTAAATATGGGAATTTGAACTATAAAAATTGAAACTGAAAATTATTTAAAAATCATGGGTTTTGACAAAAACAACATTCAATCATTAATAAAAATTGCAATTAATTTCATCAAAATAATATTATAATTTATATATTAAAAATATTAAGTTATTAATAATAAAGTTTTATTAAAATTTTATTAAATTAAAATATCAATTAATTAATCAACAAATATATCTCTATTGAATTTAAATATTAACAAAAAACAATTTGGGATTCAAAATAACTTACAAATTAACAAAGATAAATTTAATGTATATTATTTGAAAAAAATTAATAACCAAGATCATAGTTATAGTGTATTGATACATAACCCCTCATATCACCGGAATTAGTCCTATATGTATGGTGTGCAATGGGGACAGACTCTTGAGATGGCTCTGATAACATCGCTCAGGTGGTAATCACTATTTACATTCACATATCCTGAAGGTGATTCTATTCTGGAATTAAGTATTGAATATTGCATTGGGCATCATCTAGAGAGAATACCTATGATGAAACAGCCTTTCTTAGCACCAAAAATGGGATTCGTATGGAGAAATTCTCCTAGATTAGGAAATCACTTCCTTGGTCTCAGTAAATTATATTTGTAAAATCCATATATTTATAGTACCCATGTGATGACTTTTTAATGGCTATATTAGTAACTACAACATTTAGTAACGGTATTATAAATTCCAAAAACATAAAACAAAAGAAGTGATTATGTTTTATATAACCATAGGAAATTTAATTATATCTATATGAATTGTCAATAATAAATGTTTTGGTCATTACAGAACATGGTTTGGAATTTTTATTCTAACCAAACGTTATTATAATTATTGATTAATATATTTTCAACCAAATTACTAGTATATGGTTTTAAATTCATGTAACTAAACAAAAATTCCAAATGTAAATTTAAAAAAATGAAAAATATACATTTTACACATAAAATATTTTAATATCATAACCTCATTTTCTTCATCCATATATTTGGTGGTTTTTTGGGTCCTCTCACACTTTTATCTTCTATTCCCCTTGGAATATGGGTGATTATTGAGGGGTTCTCTAGAAATTTACTTGAGATTATCTATCTTACTTATTTCCTTTTTGTTCCATTGTTTTAACCATGATTTTTTGTTTCCAACTGGTATTTTTGACTAAATATTGTCCTCGACCATGGTAAATTAATCCCATTAAGATTGTGATTTCTCTCAAAAAAAATTAGAATATAACTTTAGAAAATGAAAACACTCCATTAAACACTATTGAGATGACGGTGTGAAAAAATATTGACTTTTTTATAGTTTCTGTCTAGTTTATGTGATATTGGCTATTAAATAGCTATAACTTGTTAGGTATTTTCTGAATTCTGTGTTCGTAGTAAAACATTGACATTTATATTTTTGTTGGTCATATGATTGGTTTGATAAAAAAATTTAATGAGGTTTTTAGGGGAATGTTATTATTATTGATATTTAAATAATAAATTATTATTTATTGAAAATTTTTATTTAGATATCATGGATTGAGTTAAAAATTTATGAGGTTATTTGTGGGCTGAAAAATATTTTGTGGTGGATCACATATCATAAAGTGAAATAACTTCATTTGTGGATGGTGGAACTAATACATAACATTATTGTTTATCAATTTATTTATAAGAATTTTATATTATGTCTCTCTATTATGAATAATTACTCCTTATAAATTAAATAAATTATTTATTTTAAAATGAATTCTATTGAAAAAAATGGATAAATTGTAATGCTCCATGAAAAAACCTTGTACTTCAGATTAGTTCCACTATCACTTTTTTAGGTGGAATTGATTTTATTTGTATTCCATATCATATAAAATCCATGTAAATAAGTTTGATTCCATATCCACTTATGGTTGAGGTATTGTTTATATACTAGAGAAATGAGATAAATGGTTTTTGAAGGGTAAGAGACAAGGGAACTATGTGAATTTGATAGATATAGTATAAGATCCCTGAAAAAAATGATGTTAAGAAGTGTATTATATTAAAAGGATTTTATTAGGTTAGCCATGATGGGACCTTTACAATCCTTATATCATTCCATACATTAAAAATAAGTTTGGGGATATTTTTTCCTCTCCCCACAAGCATGTGATTACTCTAGTTGGTAGGAAATCATTTGATTTACTATGTGTTCGTTGAGTGGGAATAACTACGATGACTCTAGAATAGAGATTGACAACATAACACATCTTTAGATAATTTTCATGTTATATTCCACAAGAGTCATTTGTCATGTTGAAATGATTATTATGATGTTGAGGGATGTATTACCTCTAGGGGGATTTCCCAATAGATAATACTGACATATGGGAAACCAAATTCAGGTGATCATGTTTCAGTGTTCCCTAGGATACCCCAAAGTGTTCTGTTGTGTAATATAATCGGTTGAGAAGATATATGTAGAAATGGGTAATGATGAATTTGGGTGTCATGTTAGAACTCGAATCCATGTTGCGAGTATGTTATGACTACACTCATTGTGATATATTGTGCACTTGAGAGGCCAACCATTGATATATGATATCAGTTGGGAAGGTGGAAGAACCAATTTATTAATGATATTATCAGGAATTGTGTGTGGAAAATACTCTCATGATTATTGTTTGGAGATGTTATATGATTGAATGATAACCAAATTTTAAAATAATACATTTTAACATTTTCATCAATCCCTATGATTTAATATTTAATAACAATTAATATAGAATGGTTGGGATATTCCCACATGGATTGGGTGGATTACCATTATGATGTGGAGAGAGATACCATTGTATCCAAAGTATCTTTTGTTTAATGTTCTAACATTGGTTCTCATTCGAAGTCATTACTAGGACATTGTATTTTCTACCAAATGGTGTTGGGTGATATTCAAATTTTTTATTAACTCGACATTACACCTTTTAATGTAATACGAAATTTATAGTGAATCCTAGGATTTGGTAGTTCGAACTGATGGTTTTGGGGGAGATATTGTGTTCTTTATAAGATTCCCTTGGATACCAAGTGATTTTCAATGAGATGTTATGTAATCAATGGATATTGTGATGATGTTTCATATTGTGGGATTCCATGTAATGGCTAGGATATACCCCAAGATATGGTATTGAAATAATCATAAGATTTTTCGATGTACATAGTTGTAATACCTAATGAGTGTTCATACTTATGAGATCATAGGAAATGAGTGTTATCCCTTCAATGATTTTTATCATAATTAATGAGATATGTTAATAGTTGAATCTCATATAATCAATCACAAATGTCATGGGACATACATTGTAATAGAAAATGATTATTTTCTTACACAAATGAAATTATTGTATAATTAATCTAAAATATAAAATATATAAAAATGGTATTCATTGTATCATAAATAACTAAAAATACCACCACTTCCCCTCTAGGCCAATAGAATGGTTTAACTATCAACTAACATTGCTTTTAAAGTATTATGGTGGGGGAATCACTAAATAGAAACAAAAGTACAGTAAAAAGGATCTTATATAAAATAAATTAAACATATTAATCTACTATTATTGATGAAATACACCACATTTTACCCATAAAGATTCATATCCATTGTTGTGAAAGTTGATGTAAATATTTAAAAGGAGAGGGTTAAAGAATTCTCACACCAAAAGTCTACTTTAAAATTTTTTCACAAAATTTAAAAATAATGGCCCCACTTGGAAAGGTTTTCTTCCGTAAATATGTTCTTATATATCATAATTATGGGCACAAAAAATATAGGCTTTATTAGACATCATAAAAAGGTGATTTTCTTGGTTGTTTCTGAAAATTAATTATTTAACGTGACTTTTTGTATTCTAATGTTCTAGCATTACATGAAATTATTAACAAGAATACAGAAACATATTACATGACATTAGTTATAATGATACGTTAATAATTCCTTCTCTTATTAAATTTTTAACTCATACTCCATTGGGTTTTCACTCCATGGGATAGGGGTACATCATTAATAATGGTAAATTTTGTGCATTGATTAACAACCTAAATTGTGACCTAGTTTTCAGCCTACAAATGATATATTGTGATTTTGTTAAAAAAATAATCAATTGAACTCCATTTCATATGAATATCTAAAAAATTGGATTTCATACTTTCAATTATTTTAGATATCTATTTTTCTGAAATATATTGAAAATTTGATAGTGTTAAATTAAAAAATAAGTCCATTTTTTCAATTAACCTCATACTACATATGAAACATACTTTTTTAAATATCAATTAAAATAACATTATATTTGGATTAATAACATTTGTTTATATGAGAAACTATGTGAAATTTTAAATTCATCACTCCCCCATACATAACCACTATATTCCATGGAAATCATCATATAACCATGCTTTGATCCACAAAGAAAAGAAAATGGGAAAACATCCATAATCATTTCCAAAACAGAATTCTATAAATTTTTCCTTAATAAAGAAATTTCCTTCATTTTCATTACTCAAATTTAAATTCATTTATCATAAAATATCCACCCATGACACAACTGAATCCTACCCCACAATGAATCTTATTTCAAATTTAAATTATTATTTTGGATACCCTAGTACTGAAATACCCAAGACTCCTGTGAAGTAGCCCAATGTGAATTCATGACCGACATGAGTTTTTGAGTGACAACTTTAATGATACAAGATCAAAGGTGGAAAAAAATTTCAATACAAATATTAGAATAATAAATATACAAGTCAAAAAAACCAATAATACCAAAGTGTTTAATTTCCAAAAAAACAAATCCTTATAATTTCTTCTGAACATATACATAAATTTTTCAATGGAAACTATAATGTTAGTTTTAAAAAATCTCCAAAATCCTTATAATAGATTCTCACAATGTGTTTTATAATCAATACAAAAAAATTTAATTTATTATTTTAGTATAAATTAAATAAGGCATATAATTTTATTTCCTTATTTTTATGTAATAATTGATTTTGTAATAAAATTATGACTAATATATATAAACACATATAATTTTGGGAAAAGTGAAAATTTTATATTTGATAGTTTTCATAATTCAGTTTCCACTAAAAACAGTTGAATGAATCAATATCATGTTTAATAAAATGATATATGGGTAGAACCATTAAAAAGATCCATGTTTTATCTTAGTTTCATGGTAATTTGATCATCGATCATCCCATTTATAATCATGTATTTAATTATGGGTAAAATCTCAAATCATTAAAACTTTAAAGGAGCCACAATGGGAAATGACTCTACACAGCATTATTAGAGACACTAAGGGTAATCATGGTGATCAGGGTTCAGTTAGTTTTGCCATCCTAACCCCATTTTTCGAGTATCACGATTATAAAATTCATATCATTAGGACCTCCTAAATACCTAAACCGATATGTTCATCAACAATCAATTTATCAATCTACCAAATTATAAATTATTTATCTATAATCATTTCAATATTTAATTTCCCAATTTCATTCATAAAAAGGCATTTCTATTTTGAAAAATAAATCATATATTATTATAATTTTATTCAATTTACAATAAATATTCAATTTAATCCAATTTTTCAACATCTATGTAAAATCTTTTCATGGAATTATTTTTATATCAATATAATAAATTTCACATATTGAATGAAAATTTCAATTCAATTGATATTTGGGGTGTTCCTAATTATCATACCTATTTCATAAAGAATTCTATATCCTCTAAAATAATGTTTTTAAAAATATTTTCATTAAATTTACCAAATAAATCAAGAAATATATGTTTTTAGTTAAATTTAATTGACTTATTGATCCACCCACATATTAATCAATGAATCATAATTCAAAATGATCTAAACAAGGATAAAAAATGATTAATGGTGGTGTTAAAAATCCCAGAACATAACTTATAATAAGGATAAAATAAAACATAATTTAAATCATTAAATTACATGTTTATCTGTCAAACACTCTGGTACAGTGAAATAATGACCAGGAGAAACCCATGGTTATGATATCCACATACATTGTGGAGAATAAACGAGATGAGGGAAACAAAGAGTGTACTAGAAAACGGTTTAGAGGAGTCAATTTCACCTCTTAAGAGCCTCCCAAAGATAGATAATATTGCAATGTCCTAATGATGGGATTTTATATCTTATGGGGGGTTAATTTTTTATTTAAAATTATAGTGTAATTATAAAATGAAGGGATTATATAATGTATAGGGACACAAAGTCAAACAATCTATTTTCTATAACCATGCACCCCTAAAATTTTTTGTTCATGGGATCCCATTTGTCTTTTAACATTTTGTTAACCATGTGCTAATTTTTCAAATTCCCACTTACCAATGGAAAATGATTTTGAGTTTTTGGACACACCAATTGACAAAACCAGGCACCCCATCAATACAACCCTCAATGCATGCATTGTTAGCTAGGCCGAACTACATCGTTATTGTTAACAATGTGGTAATTTTTGATGGGACAGAAGTTCTAACAAATTTTATAAAGTATCCTTGAATGATCCAAAAAAAATACTTCCCATAAATTTTAACACCCCATGATTTCATAGTAATTTATTTCTTCAATGTAATTCAATAACTTTCACTACACGCAACACCGAGTTCTAGCGCACCCGGACTTACCAAACAAGTCGTTCCAAATCAGTTATGAATCGTATTAACTGAATTTTTAACTCTATATAATCCATATAATTTTATAATCCATATTATGAGTTTCTTAGACATAATGTAAGAACAAATTCAATTTTTTAGATAAAAGATGTATTTTTCAAAAAATGAAATTTTTCCACCTTTTAAAGGAAAATCATTATTAAATTCAATATTTGAAACTTTTATATATTAAATTTGACAAAATAAACATCTTCATTATAATTGGGACATTATTTTTTAGTTTCAATAATTTTTTGGTGTTTTTCTGATAACTTTCATATTTGGGTGAATAAAGAAAAATACTATATTTTAACAGAAAAAGAACTTTTTTAATCGAAAAAATTTATATTGTTAAATTATACATTTTAATGGTATGAAAGTATAAATAGATGATATTTTTACCATTTAATCCAATGATTGTAATTATAAGTAAATTCTCTTTGAAATTGGACATAAACAAGTGTCAATATTTTGATAGTTATAAAAAATACGCCTTTTGGTTTTAATAGCGGGAATTAATATTAAATTAATAAATAAAACTTTTATGTTTTGAATTTGTTAAAATAGAATTCATTTATGGATTCTTAATATCAAAATTAACTTAGGGTAAAATTTTGGTACTTTTCTGATAACTTTCATATTTTGACGAATAGTGAAAATTACTAAATTTTAGTTAGAAACAACCTTTTTAATCGAAATAATTAATAGTGATAATTTATGAATTTGAGTGATTTTAACGTATAATTAGATTATTATTTTACCATTTAATCCAATTTTGGTTATTTTACCTAATTTCATATTTAAACTAGACATAAGAAAGTATCAATCTTTTGATAGTTATTATTTGTTAAAAACAAGCTTTTTGTTTCGACAACGGGAATTAATTTTAAATTAATTTTTGCCAATTATGTGTTTTGAATTTAGAAAAATAGATTCCATAATTATAATCAGGAGGAAAAAGTTATGTAAATAGGTAACTTTTATTTTTATACATTTTGAATAATTACTTCAGTAAATATTTTATTTACCATGGTAAAAGGTTAAATCCGGTAAATAAAAGTAAAAAATAAAATTATAATATTGATAAATTACCCTAAAACGTGTTCTAACCCTATTGTTTGATACATTTCCGACCATGGGAATCATTGGGACGATGTTGGGACCCCATGGAACCACTTGTAAGTGATAATGACACTTTATATTAATTAGGTTAAAGTAATTGAAAAAAACAACATTAGCATATATCTTTTAGAAAAACAATTTTTAGAAAAGGTTATATATGTTGGATTATCGACTATAAATATTCATTATAAATCTAAAAATATTAAATAAATAATTGTATTTTATTTTTAATTTTTTGGCATTGATTATTTAAATTTATTTATGACACAATAATGATGCATTATTATTTTTAATAATAAATGAATCAAATAGTTGGTATTATAAAAGTTAAAATAAATATAATTTGAAAGTTCTGATGACATAAAGGAATTTTATTTGGTCAATATTATATTTTAGGATTTCTTAAATTAATTTTATTCTAAATAATAATTTTTTCATGACTGTAACAAAAAATCAATTATTGAATAGTGTCAAAATTGATAAAAATGATTTTTTAAAACAAATATTATATTATTAATTGATATTCTATTCCTAAAATTATGAGGTTTGGCCGAAGGAATTATATAATTGTATGTGTATTATTAATTAACCACTTGGGGGTCACTTGGATGAATATAGTTTTTTTATTAACTATATAATATATAAATACAAAGTGACATGGTAAGTGTCAAACTAATTAACTAAGACTGTAAACTAAATGATAGGGTTAATAATTGGACCCAAACCTATCTAAAACCTATTGGTTGAGTTTTCTTTTACTTATACCCACCTTATAATTTTAATAATTCACTTTGGAGCCATTAGAAACCGAATATGATTTTATTATAATATAATACTTTATGATTTCCCTAAAGAGCCCATCTTCCTCTTATAAAAAGACACCACATATAACAAATTACTCACACCTCTCATGCCTTTTTTCTCATCAAAACAATGATCACATAAGCTCACTATATCCCTATCCACCTCTTAGAATCCTTACCAAAGGCAGAAGGTAGTTAAAGTGTTCTTTTTGGTTCAAACCAAATGGATTTACCCAAATTAAAGGTAATGATTTCTCTTAGATTCATTTATTTTATTTTACTTCTACAACCCCTAAACTCTTCTTATTCTTTTCGTTTGTAACAACAATAGTAAACTCCATATACTAGGATATTATTATGATAATTATTCAAACTACACTCACACACACCTCCATCTAATGGGTGTAGAACATAATGTTTCTGTGGATGGAAACCAAACGCCTCACGAAACCATGATTGTTCAATTATCTCCTACCACCTCTCATGGTATCCATTATGATGGAACTATAATTAAATATGATATTTATGATATTTATTTTATATATAAGCTTATTTAATTCCATTTTATATCATACCATTATTCGTTTCATGTTGTATATATATGCGATAATTTCATTTGAGGATGTGCGGACTACCGTCCCTCAAAGTGATATGACTCGTTCATACCATACATAGAATGTATAAAGTAAGGAATTAATGAACATAAGTAACACATATAAGATATTATATTATACTTTAATAATAATATACCTATGTATCATTTGGTTTTTATTCCTTTTAAAATAAAAAATGAAATGGATTAGAGTTCGTGCGTATGTACGGACTACCATCTACACGAACGTGATGAGATTCATTCCCCATCATATCCATTCAAGTATAATTCTCATTTGATGATTAAAAATAATTTTTACAGACCTGATATCATTCTGGATATGAATAAGATATAACCTATTCATAACAAACACATCTTATGTAACAAAACATATAAAAGAAAACGAGTAAGTTAACACTCGAAACGACGATAATACTAAAATATTATTAAAAAGGAAATATTAAAAGATCATATATGTTATCATATTTAGGTATATGATTCTTTTATAATTTAATAACAATGATTTAACTGTTATACCGGTGGTTAACCTACCCCCGACCAAGGAAAAGTACAAGGTAAGGGGTTTTCAACTCACTCTTTATTCCAGTGAGATTCGTGCCATATTGCCACTATTACATTTTGTGTGGTGTGTGTACTTCCCATAATTGTATTAATTGTGTAATAAAATATAATTTATGTGTATTTACAAATTCATTGTTTGATACCTCTTTCATGGGGTTTATGTTTCGTAAGATAACAAATTTGTAAGCGTTAATTTCACATTCTCTTTATTATCTAAGGTTGTTTTTACGTAAGTAGCTATTGGGACATATTATTTATCCATGTCCGTGTATCATGAAATAGTATTAAAATGGATTCTTATAAGGTAATTTTTACTAAAACATCATTTTAAATGTTTTAAATATTTATGATTCTAAATCATTCTCATTAATTTCCATGTCTTCAAAATGGTTTTTAAGTATTTATTTATATGGACATGAATGTTTTTTAATTGTTAATTCCTTTCAATAGTTTTAAAGTGGTATGAGACAATTTGATTCAAAAATGTCTATAAATTTCATCCTTTCTAAACTATGTGACTTTTAAATGCTTTCATAAAAAGGGGTATTTCTCTCAAAGAGGTTTAAAAATCATTTTCATCTATGTCAAAAAAAATGTAATGGATTTTAAACATGTTTTGAATTTGATTTATCATTATACAAATCTTCCATATTGTGTTGAAGGTTTTGTGATATCTCTGACTATGGATGCATTATTTTTATACCATTCATGGTTTATGGGTAAAGTATTAACATTTTGTATGTAGTTTTAATATGAATGTTTGTGTTATGCTTTTACCTTTTCATGTGAGGAATGAATTGGACTTAATAAGTGACGGGTAGAGCCCTCTATAGCTCCTAGATGCATCGGTAGGTCTCATGAGGCAAACTAGTGTCTTGGGACATGTCCTTGAAAAAATCTTATTTGTAGTCTTGGCACGAGGCCTTGACTATCTGGTTATGATAGTCTGGAATTATGCATTCCCTCATTATAAATGTGGTTATTGATATTGAATGTGATTATTCGACTATTAGAATATCCATGTGAATAAGTAAATGGAATTCTTTAATTTTATCATTTCCATATTATGCATAAGTTCAGGTTTAAAAGGCTTTTGTTTTAGTTATACATTGACTTAATTTTTTATGCTTATATATGAATGCTTCCGCTATATTGTTATCCTTACCGAGAATCTGAGCTCACCCCTTTCATTGTTTTATTTTTTCCAAGATGTGAAGAAGTAATTTATGAATTACCTGCAGGGATAGTATGAGGGGATATGAAGAAAAGATGTTGTTGCAGTATTATTTAAATTTTGATGTAGTGTAATACTTTTGAATATATCTAGTGTTTCAAAGACTACTAAACCAATCGGTCTTTCGAGATATGATCTTTTGTGATCTTTCCAATGTTATGTAATAAAGCACCGACTCTATGTAATTGGGGTCGAGGCATTACAGTTTGTATCAGAGGATGTTTATTACAAACCATGGAATCTATATTTAGATAATCTCTAATTAGATCTCATAGACCTAAGATGGACTTTGAGAATTAGTATAGAATAACTTTCTAGAATTTTGGTATTGTAGAGATTGTGTGAGTTTTCTGAGAAAAACATCCCTGTATAGATGTGAGCAGGTAGAGGTGGCTCTGGCATAGATGTACCTAGGGGTAAAACCCAAAAACACCGCTTTGAACGAGACTCAAACTGGAACTGGTGCATGACAATGGCCTTGCACAACTCTTGGTTACGACACTCCCAAGGGATATAGTTAGGATAATTCTAATTTTCATTACAAACTGTTATGAAGGGTTTATGAGTATATACTTACTCAATGAAAACATTATTATGATTGTGGATTATATCCATAAGCTGTTCAATTTACATTAGGTATTTTACAAGTTTGCAATTATTCATTGACATTCATAAACTGACCTAGTTTATGCTATTGTATAGAAATGGCCCCCAGTAGAAGGAATGTGATCTCCAACAATAAGTATTATCCAAAGAGTAATAAGGATCATATCTTTCACGCTATTATTCCAACATTTAGAATGGAAATAACCTCCCATGTATTCTCAACATATGAAGAAATAGTATCATGCGTTAATAAGATAAGTAAATAATTCTACGAGTTTTATGGCCTTGAAGGCAAGAAATAGAAGAAAAGGATGGAAGAGACAATGATGGATAAAGGGAAGAGGGAAAAGAAAAATTCTCCCATATGTGATAAATGTGTGAAGAAACACCCTAGAACTTTCCTGAAAGGAATGGGAGTTTGTTATAAGTGTTGAGAAAGAGGACACCATGTACGTGACTAGAAGGGTAAGAAAAGGGTTCCAAATGTACAATGCTTCATCTGCAAGGAGGTAGGACACTACGCGAACTAATGTCCAAATCATCATAGTATACCCCAAATGATGCTATTGGATAATAATAAAGTTATTATACTACCACAGATGAGAAGGAATTATTAGAGTTCTTATTATAGAATTATGTCATTTGAGTGTTGTATCAACAATGTACTGGTTATAACAATTATGGACTATATAAGGATTGTACTGTAGTACTATTTCATTAAGGATTTGAGATTGTGTGGAACAATGAAAAGTGACTCAATATAGGTTAAGTTTTTGGAAAATATATGGTTGAGAGAATGATAAACCATAATATGTTTATGATACCGAGGTAGTGATTTTGGAATAATACATGATTGATTTGGATAAATTATATTAGATATTCTTGACTACCTTAAAACTGAATAATGATTTGTATATTCCATCATTGTTGGAGTTTAAAACATTTTTGGATAGAAGTAGTATATCCAGTATTCTATAAGTAATAATGGATTATGAACGTAATCAATAAGGATTTATGGTATTTTAGGATGTTTCAGTTTTTTAAAAGAATAATTGATGAAGTTGTTCACATGCTATTACATGGAAAAAAGGATCTTCATTATGTTTACCTACCTTATAAATTTTGGACAATGATTTTGGACAGAAGTATTTTTGATAAATCTGGTTTGTGATTATTTCTGGATTTCCATAAAAAGGACAACTCAGAGGTCGGGTGGAAACCCGTCACATCCGGCAAGGCCATGGGATTTGAACCCACAACCAAAGGGCGATAAGAGTATATCACCTACCACTGACCCACGTCATGTCCTGGATTGAATAATGTATTTTTTATTGGTTCTGCTAGATTAATTATAAATTCATTTTTTTAAACCTATACGAATAGGATAAATAGAATATTATTTTTAACTTCTATTATCTTTTAGAGTGAAAGATGAGTTTGTAGTGGGACATAGTTAAAGGATGGGACTCTACTTGTCATATATATATATTTTTCTTCTTCACTTATTCAATAAAGAAATTAATTCTAATACATTATTTAATGGGATCTTAAAAAAATATTTCTTATCCTAATACTATATGTTTTTTTGAATCGAATGTATTTTAAATCATTATAGTTTGATGAATTTAAGGCCCTAAATTTTGTATCTGTTTGAGATTGATGACCTAAATCACTACCTATAAATATTTACATTTTTCATCCAATTATATGTCTCTAATTTCAACCTATTTTCTCCTAATCAAGATCTTAATTTGGTGGTGGCCATTTTTTTTCTCTTTTCTTCATGTTAAGACTAAATTTTACTAACCTAATTTCCGATGTGGGGTTTCCCAAATGTATTTTATATTTTCAACCTTTTATTTTTAAAAATTAATTTCAAATTGTGAGGGTGCAATTAGTTGAAGGATGGCAGAATGTAACACCCCAAGATTTCATAGTACGTTATTTCATCAAAGTAATTCAATAACTCTCACTACACACAACACCAAGTTCTAGCGCACCATGACTTACCAAACAAGCCGTTAAAAAGAGGTTATGAATAGTATTACCTGAATTTTGAACTTTATATAATCATTATAATTTTAGAATCCATATTATGAGTTTCATAGATATAATGTAATAACAAATACATTTTTTCAGATAATATAAGTATTTTTCAAAAAATGAAATTTTACCGCCTCTTAATGATAAAGCCTTTTTAAATCCAATATTTGAAACTTTTATATATTCAATTTGAAAAACTAAAATTCTTATTTAGAATTGGGATATAAGAATTTAGTTTCAGTAATGTTTTTGTGTTTTTCTGATAACTTTCATATTTGGGTGAATAGTGAAAAATAATATATTTTAACTGAAAACAACATTTTTAATAAAATAATTTGTATTGATAAATTATAAATTTTGATTTTATGGAAGTATAAATAGATTTTATTTTTAACATTTAATCCAATGGAATTAATTGTATGTAATTTAACTTTGATATTGGACATAAACAAGTGTCAATATTTTGATAGTTATTAAAAATACGCCTTTTGGTTTTAATAGCGATAATTAATTTTAAATTCATAAATGAAAATTTTATGTTTTGAATTTGGTAAAATAGAATTCATTTTTGGATTCTGAATATTGAAATTAACTTATTATGAAATTTTGGTACTTTTCTAATAACTTTCATATTTTCATGAATATAGAAAATTACTAAATTTTAAATAAAAATAACATTTTTAATAGAAATAATTAATAGTGATAAATTATGAATTTGAGTGATTTTAAAGTATAATTAGATTATAATCTTACCATTTAATCCAATTTTTGTCATTGGACGTAATTTCATATTTAAATTGGATATAAGAATGTGTTAGTCTTTTGATAGTTATTATTTGTTAAAACCACATTTTTATTTCGACAACGAGAATTAATTTTTAATTAATTTCTACCACGTATACGTTTTGAATTTAGAAAATTGATTCCTTATTTAGAATCAGGAGGTACAAATTATTTAAATAGGTAAATTTTATTTTTAGACATTTTGAATAATTATTCACTAAATATTTTATTCACCATGGTTAAAGGCTAAATTCGGTAAATAAGCGTAAAACTAATATTATAATAGTACTAAATTACCCTAAAACGTGTCAAAACCTTATTTTATGATACATTTCCGACCATGGGAATATTTGGAGTGATTTTATGACCCCATGGAGCAACTTGTAAGTGATAATGAAACTTTATATTAATTAAGTAAAAGTAAGTGAAAAAATGACAAAAGCATATATCTTTTAGAAAAAAAGTTTAACATAGGGTAATATATTTTATATTTTCTACAATAAATATTCATTAGAAAGATAAAAGGATTTCCTACATAAGGGTATTTTATTTATAATTTTTAGACATTTAATAATTAATTTCATTTATGACACAATAATGATAGAGTATTTTCGTTAATAATAAATGAATCAAATAATTTGTATTATAAAAGCTAAAATAAATATAATTTGAATGTTTTGATGACATAAAAGAGTTTTATTGGTTAATATTATATCTTAGGATTTCTTAAATTAATTTTATTCATATTAATAAAGTTTTTATGACTTTAACAAAAATCAATTATTGAATAGTGTCAAAATTGACATAAATGAGTTTTTAAAACAAATATTATATTATTAATTGATATTCTATTCCAAGAAATCTAAGGTTTGGAAAAAAACATATATAATGGTTTTTGTAATATTTATGGACCACTTGGGGGGTCTTTTGGATGTATATAGTATGTTTATTAACTATATAATATAAAAATACAAAGTATAATGGTAAGTGTCAAACTAATTAACTAAGATTAAAAACTAAAAGAAAAGGTTAATTAAGTGACCTGAACCTATCTAAAACCTATTGGTTGAGTTTTTTTGACCTATCTCGTCCGTATAATTTGAATAATCTACTTTGGAGACATTAGAAACTGAATATGAATTTATTATATAATAATACTTTAAGTTTTTCTTCAAGATCCCCTCCTCCGCCTTATAAAAGGACACCACTTATTACCAAATACTCACACCTCTAAAGCCTTTTTTCTCATCAAACCACTACCCAATTAAGCTCCCTATATCCATATCCTCTTCTTAGAACCTTACCTTTGGCAGAAGGCACTTTAAGTGTCCTTTTTGGTTCAATCCAAATGGAGTTACCCAAATTAAAGGTAACGATTTCTCTAAGATTCTTTTCTATTATTTTACTTCTCCAACCCCTAAACTCTTATTATTATTTTTTTGTGTGAAAAAACCAGAATACTCAATATACTAGGATATTTTTTTGAGAATTATTCGAACTACACTTACAAAAACCTCAATCTAATGGGTGAAGAACATAATGTTTCTAGGGATGGAAACCAAACACCTCATGAAACGATGATTGTTCAATTATATTCTACCACCTCTCATGGTGGCCATTATGATGGAACTATATTTAAATATGATATTAATGATATTTATTTTATATATAATAAACTGTAATTATATTTTTTTCATACCATTATTTGTTTCATGTTGTATATATATACGATAATTTCATTTGAGGAAGTGCAGGCTATTGCCCCCTCAAAGTGATATGACTCGTTCATAACATACATGGAACATGTTAAAGAAGGTGTTAACGAATCTAAGTAACACATATAAGATATTATATTATACTGTAATAATAATATACATATGTATCATTTGGTTTTGATTCCTTTTAAAATAAAAAATGAAATGGAAGTAGTGTTCGTGCGTACATATGGACTACCGTCTCCACGAACGCGATAGGATTCATTTCCCATTGTATCCATTTATGTATAAATCTCATTTGATGATTAAAAATAATTTTTAAGGACTTTATATCATTTTGGAGATGAATAAGAAACAACCTATCTGTAAAAAAACGTCTTATGTAACAAAATATATAAAAGAAAACGAGTAAGTTAACACTCAAAACGACGATAAAACTAAAATATTATTAATAGGGAAAAATTAAAAGATCATATATGATATCATTTTTAAGTATATGATTATTTTATTATTTAATAACAATTATTTAACTATTATACTGGATTTTATCCTACCCTCGACCAAGGAAAAGTACAAGGAAAGGGTTTTTCATCTCACTCCTTATTCTCGTGAGATTCGTGCCATATTGCCACTATTACATTTTTTGTGGTGTGTGTACTACCCATAATTTTATTCTTTGTGTAATACACATTAATTTATGTGTATTGACATATTCATTGTATGATACCACTTTTATTGGGTGTATGTTTTGTTGGATACCAAATTGGTAAGGGTTAATTTCACAATCTCTTTATTATCTGAAGTTTTTTTGCCAGAAGTAACAACTTTGACATATTTATTATCCATGTCCATGTATCATGAAAGAGATTTAAAAGGGATTATTATAAGGGGAGTTTTACTAAAACATCATTTCAAATGTTTTAAATATTTATGCTTCTAAATCTTTCACATTGATGTTCATGTCTTCAAAATGGTTTTAAGGATTTATTTATATGGACATGAATGTTTTATAAATGTTAATTCCTTTCAAAAGAATCAAAGTGATATGGGACACTTTGATTCAAAAATGTCTTTAAATTTTTTACTTTTTAAATTGTGCGCCTTTTAAATGTTTTCATGAAAATGGGGTATTTAGCTCAAAGAGTTTTATAAATCATTTTCATCTATGTCAATATTCATTAATGGATTTTAAACTTTTTTTGAAGTTGATTTAGAATGATACAAATATTCCATATTGTGTTAAAGGTTTTGTGATATGTTTAACTATGGATTTGTTATTTTTATACCATTCATGGTTTATGGGTAATGTATTGACATTTAGTATGCTAGTTTTAATACAAATGTTTTTGTTATTTTCATACCTTTTCATATGAGGAATGCATGGACTTAATAAGTGACATGTGGAGCCCGCTATAGCTCCTCAATGCATCGGTAGGTCTCATTAGGCAAACTAGTGTTTTGGAACAAGTACATGAAAAAAATTTATTTGTAGTCTTGGCACGAGGCCTTGACTATGTGGTAATGATAGTCTGACAATATGCATTCCATCATTATTAAAGTGGTTATTGATATTGCATGTCATTATTCAACTAGTAGAATATACATGTGAATAAGTAAATGGAATTATTTCATTATTTCTTTTCCATATTATTCTGATGTTCAAGTTTATAACTATTTTTTATTAGTTATACATTGCCTTAAATGTTTATGCTTATCTATGGAAGCTTTCGAAATATTTTTATCCTTTGTGAGCATCTGAGATCATACCTTTCAATGTTTTATTTTTCCCAGGATGTGAAGAAGTAATTTATGAATGACGTGCAGGGATAATATGAGGACATATGAAGACAATATGTTGTTGTAGTTTTTTTATTTTATGATGTAATGTAAGACTTATGAATATATCTAGTGATTCCAAGATTACTAAACTAATCGGTCTTTTGAGACTTGATCTTTTGTGATCATGCTAATGTTATGTAATAATGCACCGACTCTGGGTAACTACGGTCAGGGCGTTATATAAAGGATATCAATAAACAAGTCAATGATCACCATGAAAATGTAATGTGATTTTAAAATCTCGCCAGTATAAAAACATTATATACATAGAAGTATCATGGTGAATATAACATATCAAAGAGATGACACCACTTTTCTCTCATTAGTGCCTCACTCTATCAAGTATCATGATATTATGAGCCATTATTCCATATCACATAGACCGAAGTTATCACCCACAACACACACAAATAGAAAACTGTAGTCTAATAATTAATAATATTGAATGGATTCTCAATCACATATAATTCACTCCCAATATCATGACACTCCTAGCTCAAAAACTGACATGGGTCATAATGATACTTCCAATTATCTAATATAAAGAAATAATATTTATATATGTCAATTATTATTTAATTACTAAAATGTAAGATGTTATTCCCATATTCTCGTCAATATAAAAAGGTATTATAAACCCTTGTGTAAGCTTCCCCTATATAATAGGTCATTGATGACCCAAATATGGGGGAACTCTCCCTAACATATAGTGACCAACTGTGAACTATAATAGTCACCATCAATGATGATGAGAGGATTTGTGTCATCACATTCCCATAAAAATTCTATGATGAATCAAATGAAGATTTTTCATCTCAATTGGACTAAACACAGTCCAACTAAGAATGGATGATCATTCTCTAACCAACACTGCTTATATTTGTAGGCAATTCCATATAATTCATCAAAATGAACCATATTAGTGTGATACATGTAATTTTTATCATATTAAAAGTAAACTAGTAACAAATTGACATAAAAATCTCCTCCAGAAAAAAAATACAAGCTTGTAACGTGTACTCAAGAATATATATCGATATTTCTATCTACCAATACATATTTAGATGATATTTCATTTTCAATATTTTTTATGATCATAATACATCCTATAAAATATACAATAACAATTGTAATATGTAGATCCCCATCAAAGTCTACTAGAATAATGGAAAAATATTTGTATGATATTATATTGAACATTGAGATTTCCCAACATCCAAACATAGGTTTTATATCGAATGTTTTTAATGTTTGAAAATTTAGTCAGGTGATTCATCAAAAATAATATAACATTATTTTTTTATGTGGTATCTGACGACCCAATGACAATTTATATAGTGATTTCATAAAACATGTATGTAAACACATGAATTTATAGAAGCAATCCTAAAGAACTCTAGTAATCTGCATTGAACTTATAATAGATAAAATAGTGTGAAACAAAGGTAGCAATCTTCAACCTCATACACAGATTCTGTAATTTTCAATGAAAATAACCAAATATTTTTTTTTACGAATGGTAAACATACTCTATATATAACAAAACTCCACCATTACAACCACCTTTTCAGAATAATTCTAAAAAATATTATAAAATCATAGTATTCATCCAATAGAGAATTTCCCATGACTGATTATCTCCCCTCCATATATAGAATCTAAAATTCAACAGAATTCATGATAAAATAGTTTATCCTAAAAAATCATTATGGGAAGAGCATAGTTCGACCTAATATGTTCCCATTCAACATATATTGTCATCTACGGGACTAAAAAATGCATAAATTTTAAAATATCTCTCATGTTTCACTCATCAATTGATTTATTCATTTTATGGGTTGAATATTTCATTCTCAAGTATTAAACCTTGACATTTACCATCATAGTTTTCATTAAAATATGAATTAAAAATATTTTAGGTACTCTAGTCAATGCCTCTTATGGATGATCAAATAATATTGAGATAAGATAAAAATGTGAATTTTTTTGGATGGGATAAATGGTAAATGTTTCCAAAAAAATTAATTCCTCAAATTCATAAGATCATGAATCACAATGATTAAATTGATTTCGAGGTTTGGTAAATATTTCATTTTGTAGCTCAACATAACCGAATCCATTGTCCACCATATTATCACTATATTTAATAAAATATTCCAAGACAAAACATTATGTGTCATAAATGATCACATAGTATATACCTACACCTAAAAGAGTATAAAATAGAGTAAAATTCAAAATAAATTTTAATAGAACGAATTAACTCTAAAATATTTCATCCTCTAAGAACATCACTCTATTCCGGGTGACATTGGACATTTGAGAAGCCAATATTATGAAATTTTTAACAAACCAATGATAATACGTCATCAATCCCAAGAATATTAATATATAAAAAAAATTGGTTTCTACAAAGTCATTATATCCTTCACCCACCCAAGATCATTTAATATTCCATGTTTTAACACCATTTTTCTATTGAATTTCACATTTTGAATCTATAAATTATGTTAAAAAGTGTTTTCATAGAGTTTCTAATCTCTAATGAGTAAAAGTACTCTTCTATGACGATGAACATGATCCTCTTTTGAAATGGATTATATTACATTATCATCTACAAAAAACACCATTAATGTGCCAAGGACTATAGGATAATAATTTTACTTAATGTTATTTAGAATGTAGGAGCATTTATAATGAAATAGGTAATATTAAGATACTCTTTGTGACCATAAAAAATTTTAATAGATGTATTTGCAATTTATGATAATTTTATTCTCAATTAGAGATATCTAGATGAATGATCAATCTTTGAGATAAAAAATTTGACAATCATAATGTTTAAAAATATCACCAATCTTTATTAAAAAATACTTGTTCTTTCCCTAAACATGATTTAGTTTTGTGTTGTCAATATATAAGAGAAGTGATAATAAGATTTCACTACAAAGAGAACATGTGTTTCCCATGTTGACACACTAGTGAATATAAATCCATTTTGTAATAAAACATCTGAATGAATATTTACTTATTTCAACTATGTAGGTTCTATACAAAAAATAGATACTAGTTGATTACTAGGTACTAAATCAATTTAAAATTAAAACTCTATTATAGGTGGAAGAACAATGAAATGAAAAAGGGGAAAAATCATGGAACTCGATAATGACTACAGGGAAATAATCACTCAAATAATATAACTCCATTTCATGTAGAAACTCTGATATTACCCATCCTATATTAGGAATAGATTGTCTGAATCTACTAAAAATCATGACCCATTATACCTGAATGATACAACACACCACACCTTGTAGTAAATGATACATTTTAAAGATAATAGCTAATTTATTGACTTATTAGTAATTATCTAATCTATTCATTGAATTAAATCAACTTGTTTCAGGTAGATAACCATAATTATATATTTAATCTATATTTTTAGTAAATAAAAAAAATAAAAGGAGGAAAACATCAAACCTTCCATATCTAAATTTTGAAGTGGTTGGTTATATTCACTAGACAATAACAAATAATCATTGGAAGATTTAGTATGTTCAGAATGTGATTCATTATAAATTAGTGTGATTAATAAGTATAATATTCATAAGTAACTAAAGATCATGTTATAAATACGGTAACTCTAAATATAATATGACATGTATCAACTTTCCTTGGATACACTTCCACAATATTAATAAGAGTTATAATGTATCATTTTGGATTGAGCCCCTATGATTTGAAAGAATCTTATTGGACTATAGTTTATGTTTTTTATATGATCATATTACACTTTTAGAAGTATAAAAGAAATGGAACAATTTCTTTATGTGGCTTGAATTACAGCAAAAAAATAGATTACGGTTTCTTAATTGAAAAAATATTTCAAATTCCCAACCTTGTCCCACTATAAGATTGTTAAAAGAAATCCTCAATGAATTGAAATTGGTCATAAAGATTCTAACTATCTATAATCACTTAGAGAATTATCACACATCTAATTTCCCAAAAATCAACTCAAAAAATTAATACATGCAGAAACATAAACTCCCGAAAACCGTGACATACTAGTCGGGTGATGCGTAAACTTCAATGTACTATCTAGTACATGAATATATGAAGACATTGTGATTATTAAAACACGATATTAGAAATTAGGTTAGAGTCCCATATCAAATATTGTTTCTTATAACTTATTATTAGTCTCCACCTGCTGAGAAAAAAGAAAAAACTCAGCAAATTTATATTCATAATGAGTCAAAATTGTGCCACACTGCTGGAGTTTGAGAAACTCCATCGATTATTCCTTGACCATAAATTTGAGATAGAAATTTCCAATGAACAAAGATAAATATCTTTCCATTCTAAAATATCTTTAATTTTTTACATTTTCAAAGAATCCTATAATATTTTTCTAGGCCCTTCCGGATTAATGGTAACACATTTCTCATTAATATGACCATGAGTTACCAATAAATAAAAAAAATAATATATATACATTTCATCCACTTCTAAAACAAATTGTGTTCACTAGATCCTTGGAATGATGGTGGATTTTGGAGAATAAACACTTGATAATTTTCATGATATTAATCCCATTGATGTTATATTACAAGATACTAGATGGGAATGAGTGCAGGGATATTCCCAATAACATTGAGACCCCTCAACAGTAACCTATCAATATTATTTTACCACATTAGTAATCTGTAAATGAATCTATATAGAATATTCTTCATGTGTCCTATTAACATGTATTCTCAGAGTCATGATTCAATAATCATAAAAAACAATTTCATTTAATAGGATACACATATCAATAACCCAAAAAAAGTTTAGAAAAGTCTATTACATTGAGAGGATATTATTATATTCGGATTTAATTAATGTCATATAAATGCAATGGAAAAGACTAGAATCATATAAAAATACTCCTCAAGAAAAAATTTCCCAATCACCCATGGTGACCTATGTCTCATTATGGTGAGAGTGGTAAAGGAAATATTTTGAATATACCTCATATGGATTACTAATGCATCCCAATCCCTATACTGATGTCATGGAAGTATTCTTTTCCCTTATATCTGATACAACTTTTTCATAAACCCACCCAGTCTCCCTAAAACCCTGATAACCTAGTCAGTTGAGACATAGCACACATGGTTATCGTGTTCACCATGAGTTGGTGACTATAACATGATGGAATGAATGATGAATTATATAATGAGTATTATAGTTATTAACATGAATTATATTAAAATAATTATCCTTATTTTTACATATTTTTCCATCTTGAAAAGAACCACATTATTTTTTCAATGTGGATGAGCTCAAAATTAAATACAATTAATGAATAAAAATTAATTCATATTATTTTAGAGAAGGACGAGAATGGAAATTCATGAACGACTAAAAATTCATGCTCATAACTATTTGATTCAGTTTTTGTTTATTTTTTTTGTTTTTATTTGATGAAGAACTATAAAATACAATGTGTGTAGGTTCGTAAGTAAAAATAGGTATATAATGTTTATAAACCACCAAACCAATCCATGGATTATTTGGGATTATTAGGGTATATTCAAAGGGAAGGTGTCAAGTATAATTTTTCTATATAATAAAAATTCACCAGTTTTTCATAATCATTTTATAGACTCTAATGATTTGAAACAGAAAAAACGCACGCCATATTTCCCACACAAAATCCATCATTCTCTCTTGAATGTGTGGCTATTAGGATGGAAATGTCAAAAAAATTCAGAATAACTCATAGTAGTGGAAAAATATTGTATTTCAATGTTTCATGTGGATTTATTTCAAAACTATTAAATCTCATAAAAATTAATGAAAATTAATTTAATGGAAAAATTTCTCACATCATCCATAATTTAAAAACCATTTAATTAAAAATAATTTTCACTCTATAAAAATAAATTGGATTATAAAAAATAAAATTAATTTTTAGTTTAGCTCAATGATACTATGAATGGAAAAAAACCAAAATACCCAACAAAACGTAGAATATTTGAACTCCCCTAAAAATACATTTATCAACGTCTAATTTATACCAACATAAAATAAACTTAGGGTATAAAACAATGACATGGAATGATAAGACCTATATTTATTCATCATGGATGTTCATGGGGTTAATATCCAAGATAATACAACTTTTCTCAAAGAAAAAAATGCAATAAATAATATTATAAAAATAATAAATAAATGTAATTTTTTTAGGAATATATGATAAAACATGGTTTTGTCCCCGATAAGGGTGATAGGTATTATCAACTTCTTTTCATGCAGTTATATTTGTTTTCTAACAATTTTAAGGTTTTTATGTTTTCATCCTGAGAAAAACCACCCAAATTTATTTCTTCAAATGCACATTATCAAAAACCAATCATGGGTGAGCCCATGAAATGTCTAAAAAATATAAACCCCATTTTCAAAAATTTTCAACTAGGGTAATAGGTGATATATGAAGAATAGATCCTCTTCTTCTTCAAATATAATGTCTTTTCACATTGTCTGGGTCATTTTTGGATGAATATTCTATATAATGTATTTTTTTAGGAGGAATGTTAGTGAATTTTTTAGGAGAATAAAATTAGCTATAATCATTAATGAAATCATCACATTTATCTAATTCAAATGTTTTTTCAAATTCTTCCCAAAAGTCCTCCAGAATATTATTATCAATATAGTAATCATCATTCTAATCATCTAAAAAATAGTGTTGTATAGAGGAGATGAATCTTCAGTGAAAAATATTGAAATATTAAAAAATATATGGTATTCATAAAAATGTAACTAATATTTATCCAAATCATTTTTTTCTCACATAATTATATCACAATTCATGATATTAATGGTAACATATTCTATTAAATGGAGATAGTGAGATAATTGGATCATCAAGTTAAATCATCAAGTATTACATGGCTTGTTAAAAAATAAAATTTATTTGGGAAATGCGTTTACTCTTCTAATTTAATTGTCTTTTCCATTCTGTCGATATAAAATTTTTTATTCCACATCTGCTACCAATAATGTTAACATCATGGTTTCTTTTCATGAAACATTTTATATTAAATTGAATAATGAAGTAAATTTAGTCAATTGGAATAATAAATTTATATTATATACTAGATATAATTTAAATTTGGTGAAAATATAAATATTTAATTTATTCATAATATAAATTCACATAAACCTAATAAATGAAATATATCAAATAAATATCATTTTTAGTTTTCAAAATTTATAATTTTTTTTCTTGAAAAAATTATATATAAAACATAGAGTCCACAAAAACGATGACAAATTCATTAGGAAATAGTTTTCATGAATCAATGATCAATAAAATTCATACATTCCTATGCATCTATTATAGTAGAAAAATCTAGGTCTAACCAACAGTAGGCTTCTCAAATGCATTGCATGTATATTTTCACTATCCTAATATAACTAAACTAAAACTCAAAAATGTATTTATTTGGTGGTAATGATTATGAAATTAATTTAATATATATATATATATATATTAATAATGATAAAATATTTGATAGTAATAATTAAAATAGACAATATTTTTAGTAGAAGAAAACATTTTCTCTTTGGTTTTCATAGCGATGATATTATTGTTATTCAAAATATATTCCTCATTATTTTTTTCACATGTACATATCAATTTTTTTCAAAATAAATCCAATAATATCAATTTAATTACACTAAAATGAGTCTTCTATATGTAGGATTTATCAATTACATCTAAAATCCTTTGAAAAACTATAATGTTTGAATGACATTGATATAAATATGAAGGTCAATGAGTAAATTAGGAAGAAGAAAATAGTTGCAGATATAGTGGGAAGACCAATAACCATAATCATTTAGATTACCACTAAAATATTATGATATAATATTATAATTAATTGAATACTAATAAAATAAAAAAGGACCCTTCCCCATTTGAACAATATTGTGGGTTAGCTGTCTAGAAATATTTTGTTTAATGATATTGGTTTGAGGATCAAAAATAGAAGATAAAAGAAAGGGATTTTAAATGTGGAAAGAAAATATATGTAATATATAAGTAACTAATATACAATAATTAATCTCCCTTTTCCCATAAAAATTGATGTTTTTGGTAATGGATGATGATGTATATACTTATAGGGAGACAATTAAAGAATTTTTTCACCAAATATAACATATGAATAATTTAACATGCATGACCTATTAAATAAATATATTGTAATGTTTGTCTTAATTGATGTTATATATATAATATCGTCATGTAAACATAAAATTGGACCATGAACTTTCAGATTATTAAGTGGTATATATGATTTAATATGGAAAACAAATATATCATGGTAATGTTTTATTACATTACCCCAAATTCCCATCTAATTATGTTGATAAATATTATATAATATTATCTAGAACTAGATTTAATGTTTGTCTAAAAAATACCTTATCTATCTCTATGTTGAATTTACACAATATTAGGATTTTATTTCGGGATATACCAACCCATTGTTAAAAATGAGGCATTCGTTGCATGGATATTGAGGACAAAATTTTGATTTTGATTTTGACATCAGAATATTGTATTGTTCAAATGCTTCTAAAAAATAAAATGAATCCCATTAAATATGAAATACATGAAATATTTGATATCAAAATTTTAATTTCAGTAGAAAAAAATATTTTAATGAACAAAAATGTAAAATTAAAACGGTTAAAACAAAAAATGATTCCATTTTATCAATTAAGTGAAAAATATTAATAAAACAAAAAAGGTGTAAATATTAAATAAAATATCACTATATTATGATCCATAATAATTTATTACAAAATAAAATTCCTCAAAATATTATCATCAGCAATCCACCACAACTAACAAATGAACTTTCCCAAAATTTTCATATATCCAAATCCAAATCCACACAACATTCAAAACTGAGAAAACATTCATGATCAATTAAAAAACTGAATTCTATAATGTAACCTATATGAACCTAATAAACCAACATTTACATTACTCACATTTAAATTCATTAATCCATATAAATATATCCATTATACAATCTCAACCTACATCATATTAAATTTTATGTCACATATCACTCAAGAGAAAATTTAGACGTGGTAATTAATGTACATGTAAAATGAATGTATCAACATAAGATTTTTACAATTATGATTTATCTATTGTTTAATACAGGAATATATATTCAATATTGATGTTTTTTACAGTTCATTTATATAGATGTTTTGAGTGTGAAAAATCTTTTAAAAAGTTAATCCTTAAAAGGGGATATTTGATTCATATGCAAAATCCAATGAATATTCTTGATAAAATGTATTATGAAACTCACTAATTTAAGTCTTAAAATATTTTAAAAAACAACACCCTTATTTTTTATTGGGATATGAGTCTTACAATTATAATATTTACTGATATAATCTAAATCATCTTACATTGTTCATTTTTTAAAAATATAATTTCCGAAATGGAAGGAATTTATTTTTTAAATTTTTAATTTTTTATAGAGGATTAGATGTAAATATAATAATATGATATAATTAAAATTCATTCAAATGATTTTATATAAGGGCATTAGTCACAAAAGTATATTAAATGTCAATTTAAAAATCATATCTTTTTTTTATTTAATAAATTTCAATTTTATTTTTACGAACTGTTTCAAGTTGAAAAAGATAAGGAAAATTAAAAAAACAAAATGGTGAATCATTCCCAATTACCTTTATATCCCCATCCCATTAAAATTATATGTATCTTACACAACCCATAAAATAAACATATCAAAAAAACCCACACGAAAGGACCTTTCACCACTCATAAACCTGAAATATAATCATATAATTGTAATAGTGTAAGTAGGTTTGTAAATATTGGATTTTAATATTTGTTAAAACTATAACACCATTCATGAATCTATTACCTTATCAGGGAAGTTTTAATGTTCATGTATCATGTTAAAATATTTTTTTCCATTAAAAATTCCTAATCATGTCCAAAAACGTTTTATGAACTCCAAATCATCAAAATAGAAAAATCACAAGCTATAGTTCTCAAAAAATATATGTTACCTCAACACTATTTGGGAATTAGTAATGACATGTATAAATCATTTATAATACCTTGAATGAATGGAAAAATATTTTGAGTCAATTTTTCATAGATATGGATCTAAAAAATCATTTTACTATTGAAAAGAAAAGAATATTCATTATATATCAATGTTACTAAATAAATAAAGAAAAAAATAAAACATATAAAAAAACTCAACAGATCGACCCCACTATCACTTATATTTAAAATTCCCACATTTCATCTCAAAAAATAAAAAATAGGGAATAAAAATAATGAAATTTTCTTGAATAACATGAAATTTATTTATAGTTGATTCATTGAGTTACGTTCATTGATACTCTATCTTTATACATAAAAATCATAAAATAAATGAAAAAAAATTAAATCAATATAAATGTAAAAAATTATGAAACATGGATTAGACTAATAGGTGTGGTTTAGCAAGATACTAACCATACTCAAGAACTTGTAGTGGTTGAACCCCAGCCCAAAAGTGAATGGGGTTTCATTCTTTGAATCCCCAAAAATATTATATATGATTCTCAATAACAAAAACTGGTAATGCTTTAATCCATGATTAGATTAAAAAATTTACTCACCCATTTTAATTTGGCATAACTAAGATGATGGGGTTTAGAGGAAGAATGATTTTTCTAATTTAGTTGTCACTGTGTTGTTGTCATCATTTAGGAATTGCATGAGTGAGTATTTTTTTATCAATATTATTTTGATGGTTAGTATCAGTGATAATTTCGTTTATGAAAAATAAACCATGTACAATAAAGAAATAAATTTTCCCATTATTTTAATGCAAGTTGAATTCAATTTTCTTCTATAAAGCCTACTATAATATTTATCTTAGAAGTAGAATCATATTTAAAATTTACCAAGAAAACAAAGGTATATTGGATCTAATTATACATTGAAAAATATTTTAAGATCAATTAATTTTTTTTAATCAAAAACAATTATATGTTGTTTCTCCAAACCAGGGTTTCCTTCAACTATTTTATCTGGTGGATGACCACATATGAAACATCTTCCTAAAATGGACATTCGGAGTTGATTGTATTAACATGAAAAATATTAATTTTTTATTTGGTTTATTCAACAAAAAAAGTATGTGCAATAGGACATCCATCCTCATCATATTTTCATTGATTCTATTCCAATAATATAAACTTCTCTTCTTCATATTCTGAAAATAGTGATGACTCTAGGATTCATTATTCATAAATAATTTTGTAACTATCTTGAATCGACATGTTGATTTGGTCCTTTTGAATTTTCAATGTATCTTCCCAACCAATCTCACCATTAATTTCTCATCATGATAATAAATAATGTAATAATTATAAAGACCATATCAACCTACGAAATGAATGATAGTTAGTGATTTAATTTTTTATTTCTTCAAAATATAATATATATTTTTTGATTTTTTGGATAACAATGTGTTTAGGCTCATTACCTCCACAAGAAATGATGAAAATTAAATACATTTTCAGTTTTTCATGAACCAATGATTAAATAATTTCTTATTTTTCAATACATGTACAATATTGGAAAAATTTAGTGTCGATCACAATGAGACATATCAAACTCTCTGAAATCCATTTTTCATTGTTCTAATATAACTAATAAAATGAAAAATTATTAACATTGATAGGGGTTTGATTTTAAAAATCATGTAATATATATATATATATTATAAAACAAATAACTAAAAGATAAATAAAACACTAATTTGTTAGTAGAAGAAACTAATGATCTCGGGGATTCATAGGGAAGTTATTATTGTTATTCAATGTATACCCTAATTATTTTAACATATTTAGATATCTACACCCTTTACTTAAAACAAAGTAATATGATTGGTTTCACACAACACTAGGAACATTTCCAAATATTTATTATATTTTAAATTAGTTAGGAATATCATAGTGGTTTTACTTGATTAAAATTCATTCTGGCCACCATAAACTGCGGGTGAGATATGAGGATATTTTGAAGAAACATTTTTGTAGTACTTGTGTACTATGTGGTTAATTATTAATTCCTTTTTTGTTAACAAATTATTCACGGGGTTTTATGGTCATCATAGATAGAGTCATCCATAAATACTTTTGATCATTTTTAGGTGTATTCTTGGATGAAATCATTATACTTTTAAGACATCAGATATGAAATATAACCATTGTGAGAATCTATTGAGCACACTACATGCATTTACACATTATGGAAAATTTCCACATATCCACATCATGATTTATGTGGCATGATTACTTTAGAATTTAATATCTATAGATGGAAATTCAATGTACCCATATAAAGAAGAGGATATGATATCATGGGAACTCTTCAAAATAGTGTTTGAGATATGGAGTTTTTTTTTTGAAATTCTTTATAATGTCTATGTGTTATCTAGTAATTTTACCATTTTGTACTGATTATAATATAGATGATAAGTTATGGGTTTTTGTGAAGGGTCATGATCTGTTTGAAGATACTTTTCTAGATATGAATATGTTATGGTTGAAGCCCCAAATTTTGGCCAAATTTTACCAAGGGTTTTGATACATAGTGTAGTGTGATGAATCATGTGTTGGGTGGGAGAAATGATATTTATGACAGACTATGTTATCTCTATGGGTAATTTATGTTTTGACCGGTTGAGTATAAATAAAATAATTCTAATTTATATTTTCTTGCTATTGTTCACAATTTAAACTCTAAATGAAATAATATATTTTCATTGAGGTTTATCATCAACACAAAACAAAAGAGATAGAGGTGCATATTACCTCAAAATTATGTCATTATCATACAATTTAATTTTTTTGTGTATATGATAATACTTCATAATTAAATGGACAATACCCCATAGACCAGTAATTTAATTGTAGATACTCTTAGCTAAAAAACACTTCAACAAATAGAACCGGAAAACATACCTTTTCATATTTAATAGTGTCTAATGTGTTTAGTGGAAGTTTGGATAGTTTATAGTGGGTGCAACTAACGGTAATTTAATAACTAAATTAGATCCATTAATTATAATTTAATATCTTTCATACCATGTAAAATCAAGAATATATTGTGTTTCTGAATTTTCAGTTGTCTAAAAATTCTTGGTAGGGAATGACTTTTTTCAATGGTTGTCCATATATAATGATGACGTGATTTAAATTCATGGGAGGGTAGTAGTTAACAATTCCATTGGATTGTATTAGATGAGATAAACACATTATTTTAAATATTTTTTATCTCTAGTGTTGAAAAAAGTGTACCATGAATTCGAACATCACATTTATTGTACATATAATAAAACATATACCACATGTTTTTTCACATTTTCTTACTAATAAAATTGCAAAGGTAAAGCACCAATATGTTTGTGGGTTTCTTTAATCCTTTCCAATGCCAATGTGAATGTGGGATTCAATAATAATTGAATTCATAATAGTGATATCTAGGAAACAATGGATTTGTGATGATTTTTGAGTGATATTATTCTATTAGATGAAACTAGATTATTTGATAACAATTAAATAGACCCTTATGCAGATTATTCAGCGAAGTTGTATGTATATATTATTTTACACCATCTTGTAGCTCTATTTTGAATTATGATATCCAACGTTGTATAAATCACGAAACAATTTTTATAGGTATTTCTTACGGTATTGGGTACAAAACTAAAAATTAAAACATCATATTATTAAGAGAATCAAAGAACGTATTAGAGGATTATTATAATATAAGGGATGTATTTTAAGAATTCATTTAATGCATATGTGTAGACTATCATTATACCTTATAATTTATTGATATTTTCCAGAATAATACATTATTTTCATTATTTCAAGATAACCATTTTGAGACATATTATACTTTTTAGTATTATGTAATACTATGATATTAAACAAGTCATTTGAGGTATTAGTATCCATTTATATTTTACTGCTATAGGCCTCTAAGAGTCTGTAGTTAATCCAATAACAATGTATCCCCAAGCATTGTATAAAATGATAATATGTTTATTGGAGGATGTGTCCCTTATATTTTTCAACGGTTGAAATATTTTGCATGCCGATAAATCAGTGACTAGGGAATTAAAGGTAGAATACCCGATGTATATTAAAGATAAGATTTTATTGACTATTAGAGATTATAAATCGTATAGTTTTAATATCACATCATTTGTGTTATACTACCTAATGTTGAGTAATTCATGATTCTTTTAAAAAATATTTTCTTTATAGGTACATTCCTGGTACTATGTATATGATTGACTATAATGATGTTGAGTTTGATCCTAGCACATCTATTATGGAGCACAAGGTTTGAATAAAACACTTGAAGATGATTTTGTGCGAGGAAATATGACTCCCATTTATCTAAGTCCTATAAAACAATTGAAAAACCAATAAAATACTTGGGAGACTTAGTTTTAAATATTATCTTAATGTATTGATATGATTGAGGAGTTTTTATATAGAACTTATACATTATAAGATTAAATTATATGTGTATAGTGTAGTGTATTTTTATTTTTTAGGTAAAATAATCCTCACATCCTTCCCGTATAGATTTTTTATTTAGATTCAAAATCCATTTTAAAATATTTGGGTATATTTTAGTATGTCATTATTGTTTTAGAGGGATAAATGGATTTTCATGGGTAAAGGAAACAATGTAGTTCTCACTATGATGTTGTGGAGATTTATTGGATAATGATAGTGGACTGTGAACTAGTGGAACATCATTAGATAAACACATTTGACATTCCCAAGATAATTTTTTTCATAGGGATAAAGGATAGACCATTATTGGGGAACCGTTTAGCTAACTATGCAAACAAACTATGTAGTTTTCGGAAAGTGACCAACGGCCTCACAGAGTTGGAACATGGGTTTGGATGTTATGTGAACAAAACAATTATAATGATTCTTTTAATAAAAATGGTATTTTATACAAGAAATATTTTCAAAATTCATCATTCTTCCACAAACATCACGATATCTCAAATCATGGAACTCTATTGGTGAGTATTTTTAAACCCCTAAATTCATTATATGAATCCAATGGATCTAGGTAATAAACACAGATGGATTGATTCATTGTAATAAATTTATTAATGTTTTCTTAAAATGTATTATTAATTGATCATATTTCACATGAAATGATAAAATATCCATGCCATGTTGTCTAGAACAATGTATCCTCACCCGGATCTAATGAAGGATACTAAAATTATGGATATAATGAGGTTTTATTATAAAAAATGATTCCATTAACTTTCTATATACATGATACATCATTGGAAATGAATCTCTTTTATTATGTTGAAGAAAATTTTATCTATTTGAAGGATTTATTCCTTTAATTTCAATTCAGGGGACTCTATTACAATTATTTTTACTCTTTCTATGAAATTCTAGTACATGAATGTGATCTAGGTAACATTTCATGAACAATCATGGAAATAGGAATCAATACACAGAATATAGTAAGTGATTACCATATTGAGACCTTCTATATAGTATATTAGAGTAAAGAAAATTTTCTCATATTCAAATACACATGCATATCTAGTAAGATTGATGTGCATAAGGTGGCATATGATACCTTTTCATAATTATGTAATATGTGTTATTTTATAAGCCACACCTTTTTTAAATTTAACAACTAGTAGAACATTTTTTTATTTTATAATATTTCTTTTATAGGTTGTGACTTGAATGTATATTATTTAATAACATATAGAATAATTGTTTTCAAATAATTTTTCCTTATTATTCAATTCCTTATATGTGTAATTCTACAAAGGTATTGGAATCTTTGATGTATAGTTCAGGTTGATAGGATTCATAATGGACCAAGTTATCCCCTATGATGGGGAGAATGGATTAATTGATTTATATGTATTATCTCTATATAGCATGGTTATTTATTGATCACAACATTTTTTTCTATGGGGGAACACCATAAACCATGAGAATATGGTATGTTGGTCGATATTATCTTTTGATGGGGAACATCTATGACCATGATTTGAGACCCAGTAATACAATAATTCTATGTGAGCACACAATAAAAATAGGGAATGTAACCATGATTCATGGGTGGGATTTTACATTAGGTGTGAGAAATTTAGTTATTCAAAACATATTATAAAATAATTTTAATTGGGGGTTAAAATAGTTAACAAATACGACATATTTCAAGAGATAACTATTTTTGACAATATACTGGAAATGATCTAGTGTACGTACAAATTAATTTTACGGAAGAATATATTTTCATGATCAATTAATAGTTGTGTGGTTTTATTATTTTTTTATAATTTTCCATTACATTAATAGATACACACATTTATGAATATGCACATTTATATGTGATGCATTAGATGTGTCCTAATGGATTTACACTAAACTCATTCATTAGTATGTTGGTGTAGGTCATGATTTTGTGATCGTGGATCCCATGAAGGGATAGATACATATAGTTGGTTTCTATGGATACATGGGTTTGTAGAATTATGAACTACTGATACTGAATGGAATGTTTATACAATTATTTTTTGATTATTTACAATAATATTTTTTATTATTTTTTTCATTTGACATTGGAGATCTATTCTGTTTTTATGACTTCACATGTAATATGTTTTGGAATCATTTATTTTATTCTTTATCATTTATTTTTTAAATGTTATTTATTTGTTTATATTTTTATTGTTGTTTTCAATTATTACATATTGTGTAGTCTCCACATGGATCCATTGAACCATCACCATCAGTGGTCATCATCTTGTTTATGAGAGAGAATGTAAGAGATCATTTGGAAAATCATCTTGAAATCTACTATTCAAGAAAGTGAGTTACACATTTTCAGACAATAAATTCATTCATAACATATGTTATTAATTATTATATAATTAAAAAATATCCTGGGATGAAATTAAAAAAATGTAATATTTCAGATTTATCTCATTGTTAAAGAATAAATGTGATCTCGTAAATATGGCTGGAATAGATTTTTTAAAACATGATTCAACGACAATGTTCCTAACAGTGATCTTATAAAACATGATGAAATTATCATCGGGTACAAAAAGATGTATAATATGATTATTTGATGTGTATTGAATCTCATAGTGTTCTGCTCGAGACCATACTATAGAAGTAACAGCTATATCGGTGACTGTGACACTCTAAAGAGACATCACTCATGAAATTATTTAAAAGTGATGTTTTATAATTTTAAATTGAAAAGGTTAAATTCATTTTATGAATTTATAATCTAAAAAATAAAATAGCATTAAATTTGTTTTTTATTAGTGGACAATTTGTAGGAAATAAGTATGTTTTAATAAAACATGTAATTTGAATGACATTATCATTATATAAGAATGCTTAAAAATTATAAAAACATTTATGTAAAAAATAATAACTTAGGGAATACTAATATTAATTTTATAATATTGTCTTATCTTATATACCCTATGTAAAATAATTTGATAAGTAATTAGAAGGTCATTTTAATAATAATATATCTTTAGTGTTCTTATAGAATCGTGTATTTTCAATGGAGACAATGTTTGATATTTACATGAAAGAATCATACCCTTTATTTTGTTTTGTAATAAATAATTTTATATCATTAAAATATTTTGATATATAATTTTATCAAATTTTTAATTTGAGAAAATAAATAAATACATTCTTAAAAACATTTTATATCTAATTAAGTGTGTTTAATTTATATTTTTCTCTTTAGACCATTAAAAATATTATTCGATAAAATGATTATAAAATTTAAAATAATAAGTCTCAAATTTTCGAAAATGGTTAAACATGATCATTTTATATTAAATGAATTACTAATATTTCAATTTAATTTTAAATGTAATAGTAAATTCTATTAATACATAAATGCTACAAAAGAAAATACACAAAACACTCTATATTGTCGTGAATGGGTTTTTTGTGTGAATCAACCAACAATCACTACCCCCATTTTTTTATTTTTTTTATGTTGATCCTTGAATAATATTCTATCATTATTGAAAATTTATGGCTTACTACCAAAACTACCATTCTCCTCAATTAAAAATGTGTAAAATACCAAGCATTTCAAGACTGAACTCTTTATACATATTCATATGGAAATTATTAATTTTATTCACAATTTACCCTCTTATATGTTAAAATTATTATAGTAAACATTAGTTATCAACATAAAATATTTTGAAAGGATACTTACATGGATTATTAAATTTTTAGATGTTATATTTGTCGAATACATAGATTTAATCCTTAAATATATTCTTTATAATTTATTATATATAAAAAAATATAATTATATTAGTATAATTTATAAACATTAATATAAATATAGTAATGTAATTATCATTACACATTCATATATCACATCCATTAAAAAATTAATCATTAGTTATTGTACATGAAGAATACCACCACAATGAGCAATAAAATTAATTTTTCCTCACTATCGATTAAAGATGGTTCATTAAGTAAATTTAATTATAATATTTGATTTTTCTGAAATAAATAAATTTCTCTTAAGAAAAATTTGGATTGCCTATTTCTTATATGATCAATAAAAAATCATCATTAATTAAATAATTTAATATAAGATTTCAAAAAATAAAATCTTTTAATCCTATTATTTAAAATTTTTATATCAACTAATTCTTATAATTAATCTATTTTAACATTTATATATCATAGAAATACAAACTATGTATTAATATTATTATTCTTCTTTAATGATATTACAATTAATATCACTCATAATCATTAATTAATTATTAGAATGGTCAAGTTTCAGTATTAATAACCACCTATATGAACAATACTATGAATTCGTGTGATGAATGACTATTATGATAAAAATTACATATATATTTAAAAATATTAACATTTATTTTTTTTATTGTGGAAATATTTTATGAATAATTAATTAATTAATTACAAAAATACTTTTTAATAATAAAGAATCACAAACCCATGTTTTTATATATTTTATCTTCAAGGGTAAACGAAAAAAACTCTTGAATGGAATATAAAACATCATAAGTAGTAATTATATATCTATAAAAATAAATTTAATGACCTATTAAACATTTAATTTAAATGAATAATATATATGAACAATAATATTTTGAATGTAATAAAATCTATCAAAACTATAATCTCCAAATGTAAAAAATAGTTGAAATATAAATAGAATAGAAATTCCACATAGTATAAATGAAGAAGAATATTTTTATTGTTTTTAATTAGTCAATTATAATTCAATTTATATTTTTATAGGAGGTTAATGTGTGTTCATAGATTTCAAGACCATAGGTAAATGATTTTCATTTCAATTATCTACCATTGGTACTTGTTTGATATTATTCACCTTAATAACTTTTTTGGTATATATTCTACCTATTAGGGATGTTCCATCAATATATTGTTTTCTTCATGGAATAGAAAAATCAATTTAATCTTTTTATTTTACAGTTATTTTATTGAATTCTTATCGATTTAGTATATCGGGGTTTTTTACTCAATTTTCATTCGTTGGGACTCATGTAATATTCACCACTAGTTTTATTTTGTGTCGGGCATACATCTCCATGAAATAATTTTCCCATTTTAATTAGGAATTTAACGATATTTGTAAGTAATCATGAGATTCATATCACAATTTCCATTGATTGATATGTTTCTATAAATTTTTCTAAAATAAAACTTTTTCTTATTATATAATCCATATGATTTTATTATATGTAAATGTCTTATAATTTCCTAAAAAATACATCCATAAATTGATAGTGGAATGTGAATTTAGATGTGTAAAATATTAACATCAGGATTATCATCCCTAAATGGGTTCATTGATAATTGAATCCATCATCATCCCGATGTATGATTAGTCATTTTAAGAACATGAATGACTTCAAAAACTGTTATATGATATGTTCTAAAATCACAATCCCATATTAATAAAGGATAAATGATTTTTTCTAAAGAAATTTTATCTCATATATATGATAACTATTGAACCCAATTATCATATCCTATGGATAAATGTTTGCAATGAATTCAACAATTCCCATATATTTATTTGACGATGGTACATTATGTGACATTGAATATACCACACAACTTATATGTTGATTAATTGTCTTATTTTATACATTCATATATTTTTTTATTGAATGGGGATCCATTTGATTTCTTTATTTCTCATAATAATGATTTCAATTTAATAGTTTCTCTAATGAATTGAAAAAAAATATTGATGAATCTTTTAGGGAATACGATGTAATAAATAACATGATGGGTGGAATCCTAAAATATATTTCTCCTTGATGAATCAATTTTTCTCGTAAAACAAAATATGTCGTGTTTTAGTTATTACCTCTTCCCAAATCATGATAATATTTTCTCACAAGGGCATGACAAGAAGTCATTATTTCCAACATTATTAATTCCATTAGCACAAGTTCAATGATAAATTTCATCCCTATTTTCATTTAATATAATGAAAATATAATTATTTATATTTATTTAGTTTATGAGTTCATGTTTATTATTTATTATTACCATATCAATTATTTGATGTTAATGTTATGAAATACATTATTGTATGATACTTATTATTGAGAATCTGAACTCCCTATTATTTTTTTCAATTCCATTATTATTTTTGAGGATAAAATTATATAGAATCCAAGGATATTATGAATGGGATATTCATGTTATAACAATGTGATTATAATTTATATTAATAATTGAAATTTTACATAAATTTCTATCTAGACATACTATAAAAATAAATAGTTTGTTCCTTAGGGAACTATTTTATCTTATACCAATAGTTTCATATAACCACAGGATATGGGTTTCTATGGACTAGGATGTTAAACATAGTGAAGAATATAGATAAATATTTAGTACATGTTAGGATGCTTGTTTTATGGTTTGTCTAAAGAAAGAAAATATCATAATTGTATTGATAATAGTTTTGTAAATGTATGCAATATATAATAATTGATTGAGTATTAATGCTGGAAAAAATTGTTATTTTGTGTCTTACATGGACATAGATGAGTCAAGTGATATAATAGTTCATGAACCTAAATGACCACGAGAAATTATAATTTAATGAAATATTATGGGTTTTATGATTTAAAAATAAAAATTTCCATGATTGGGAATAATAAAATAAATTTTTTTTTTAATCACTATGTTTTTTAGTTAATTGTATTGGATTATATACCAGTTAACGGCTCTCATTTAATAAGAAGGAAAATAATTATTTATTTACATTAATCTAAATAGTGTTGTAAGGATAAAAATAATCCTAGAAGAACATTTTCACAAAAACATATAATTGTCTTTCGACATTATAAATTAAATTAGTTAAGAAAAACATTCTAAAATTGGAGTTCATTAGTACTCTACATCAATTTCCATATATCATTAAAAAGCCGCCGGATACTCGATTTATGGAAAAACAGTCAGTGATACTATTTGTGTAACTATTAATTAATTTTTTGGAATGAACTAAATTATTTCAAATTCATATATTTCTTTTTTATTCTATTGTGTTCTTTGCAGATGATTACACTGGGTGGTTCATGCAAGGGGGGATGCAATCCCTTGAGATCATCTAAAGAAACTAATATATTGTTATTTATAAAAAATAAATAAATAAATGATTTCAATATATATAGATACAATGTTATCCAAAATAGAATTTAAATTATAAGAAATAAATTTTGTATTGGACATATTTTCTTGTTCATTAAATCCTAATTTGACTCAAATAATCTATGGGAAATTTTTATAAAACAATTTTATATTTACCAAATAAAATTATATGATTTTAGATGATATATATTAAAATAAATTCATTGGTATATAATAACATATGATAGGACCACAAGGCTATTTAATGAGAGATTACATAATGTGTGGTTGGGGTGAATTAGTTTATGAAAACCATTGTTTCATGAAAATCATATTAAAAACAATTGTCCAGACTAACTAGTATTTAACTCATAGTTAATAATGTCACACCCATTTCATATTGAAATATCTATATGATGATTAAATAATTTATCATTTCATTAGGAAAATAATATTCATTGAATTCTTAACCAATTGTCATCAATTTAATACATGTCTAATAGAAATAAAGAAATAACACATTAAATTACAATTTACTTATTTCACGACCACTTGGATTTTCCATGATGTATAAAAGGTAACTATATCAATGTATTCAACGTCAAAAAAAAATTTGGATTGGAAAGGGTGATATATGAATTGGGTTACTCCTAGGAAAGGGTTATTCCCATACATCTCTCTCATTTTATATACTTTTGGAAGGAATAAATAATAGGAATGATATGAATCAAAAATCCCCATTATAATAGATAATAAAAATATATTGGTGTTCTATAATATCAACATTCCACTCCATCATATAATAAATATCATTATCACTAGAGTATCAATATAAAATTACAGGAATCATCAAAAACACTCAACCTTCTATATTTATCAATATCATCAAGGAGTTATAATATTACATTTTATCTTCATTTTATTCAACTTCATTTTTACATAACATGTCAATGTTCCCTATTATAATATATTTATATAAAAAATTATAACAAATTTCTAATCCACTCTATGTTGTTATATATTTCTAATTTATTATTTTTAATCACAAAATAATCATGTCTGATAGTTTCCATAACATTTTGTTCTATTCAAATTTACTTACCAAGGATTACCATATAAAATATAAATAAATGACTATAAGTATGTTGAGAGAGTCTTTCTAAAATATTCTTAAATGTTGGGATAAAATCCTTCATTGAATACTCAAATTTCAATTTTTTGAATAAAATGATCACCTAACATAAAATAGGGCCCCTTAAATAAATAAAAGTAACTAGTCAAACCAGTCTAAAATAAGTAAAACTACATTCTTTCCTTTGAAAAATAGGGATGACAACCTCTGGAATTTGATCAGACCTAGAATGGTTCCCCCTATCTACTCCTTTGTTAGCCAGAATATTATACAGAGCATTTAAATCATTGAAATTTTTATTAATAATGAAGTTAATATATGCGAGAAATTGTAACCAATTAATCCATTATTTCAAAATCCTCCAGATTATATGAGTATAAGAGGTTCTGATTTCATCAAAAACTGTGGTGGAATCACACTCCGACCATATATTATTCCAGAGCATATGCATTGCAAGATCCAGATAAGAAATGAATCCTATCATCTCATCCTCAAAAGATGGGTCAATACCACAAGATCCAATAGAGGCACAAAAAAAATCACCAAAGCTGTTCTTGAAAACAAAACCATAACATGAAGGACATTAATTTTCCCTGGTATATCCATCAGTATTAATTCTAATCCAATAAGAAATACAGGATTCCAAGAAACATCCATAGTAACCAATTGATACAAAAAATTACCATTAACCTTGATACGCCTAAGAATTGAGAAATCATGCACCGAGTTGTGACAATAAGCATTGCGAGGAAGATTTACATTTTTTGGAACTGAAAAAATTCATGAAAGGCAGGAATAAGGATTAAAACCAACTCCATAATGGCGACCCTTGTGTCTCTCCATCCATAGGTAGATAACAAGTTCAACAATTTCATTCTAGTGAAGAAACAACATCATAGGACATAGAGGATGGAAGAACATACCTTAAAGAGTGTCTTACACAATAGAAAAAATCTGCATTTGATCCTCAAAAATATAATAATGTTCCTTCAACATAGAGGTTGTTTTGGCACAACACAGAAATATTTGATCCAATTCCTACCTATACAGATGATAGAGAATACAAATAGAACAAAAGGAAATAGTACATAACTGTAAATATGAGTTAGTAGAGGCATTGCCATTAGACAGTCTTCACAAAAAAAGTGAGCTGAGAAGGAGGAATAATTCTCCTATTAAAAATACGAATCCAATATAAACATAATATAGTAGTATATTCATGAGTTTGTAAGAATTTAAAGGTTAACATACCAGAGGGGTCCAGTTCCATTATCCAGAAATTACTAATAGTGGAAAACAATGATTTTTAATAATCTGTTTAACATGGTCCGAAATAACAAAAATCTCATAAAATTGATCTTTAATAGAAACATCACAATCCAGGTTTGAAGAATCATTACTAAAAGAATCAATGAGAGTAGAACCAATCCAATTATCTTTCCAAAACATTAGTGAGGAATCCTGAGAGATATACCATCTTTCATCAACATCAATAAGAGAAAATGTGGATTTAAATGAAGGCCAAATAGAGTAGTCCATGTAATTTATGTTCCCACTTTTGAGTTTATTAAGGAATTTGGATCTCAAGAAATCCATAACTTTTGGGATTTCATTTACTAGTTTCCAAACAAATGATGATTGAAAAGATTGATTGAATAGTATGAGATTTTTGATACCAAGGCCCCCTCTCAAATGATTTTCTATAGGTGTACGAAATCGCAAATACATATCTTTTTCCCAAAAAACTACCTATCCAAATTATGTTTTTGATGGCCACATTAATTTATTGGATAAGAGATGAATTCCATTTATAATCCATAAATAAATAATCAAATGTAGAAATAATAACATCTTTAACCAAACAGTAAAAACCATCCTTTAAAACGGATTTTCCTTTTCCAAGTATTAAGATGATTCTTGGCCTTACTAATAATCCAATAAAAATAACAAGCCTTCGGTCGACCCCAGAACATGGGAACACCAAGTTATGTAAATGGTAAAAAAGCTTCCATAATCCCCAAATATGTGATGAACTCAGATTTCCTATGATGTGTGATATTTAAACTAATGTAGACAAATGGAATATTCAATCTAACCTATTACCCAGAAACATTCTCATAATGCATAAGAAATTTGTTGATATTCTTGATATTTATTTTAACCCCATGAGTGAAGAGGATAATATCATCAGCAAAAAGGAGATTGGTAGTAGCAGATGAATGATGACCCACACCAATAGCCTTCATATTTCCATTCATATCCATGACGGAAAATAATCTGCTAAGATATTTTCAAAGATAGAACAAATAATAGAAAAAAGAGGATCTACTTACCATAGTCTTCTAGAATGAGAGAACCATCGCTTTGGGGAGCCATTCATAAGAATCGAGATAAGAGAAGATGCAAAAATAATCTTGATCCAATTAATGAAAGTTTTCATTTAACCAAACGTGGAAAAAAATTAAATATAAAACTTCAATCCACTATATTAAAATCCTTTCGATGTCTAATTTAAGGGCGATGTTCCTACATCGAATAGGCTTTTTTAGGTGATTTCCACAATCCATGACCATAACAAGACTATCTTGAATAGATATTCCTTTGATGAAGCCAAATTTATTAGAAGAAAAAAATTATTAGAGATAAGAGAAAGTATGCTAACACAGTTCTTTGTAATAACTTTGTATAAATTGTGATTAGATCATCATGCTAAGTAATTTTATCTCATTGGTATTCTCAATATTAGGAATTAAATAATGGAATTGATAATTTAACCCTCGAGGAAGATGGAACACATTGAATACATGATGAAAAATATTGCAAAGATCTTCACCAATGATCTCCGAATAATTATTAAAAAATGTTTTCTAAATCCATCAGTACCTGGGGAGTTGTCCGGCCTATGACTAAAAACCTTAGCAATAATATCTAGTTCAAAAGTAATGTAGATAAGTCTTGAATTATATTATTAATTTACCAATTTGGGGATAATTCATTCGGTAGGGGATGAAATGATTGTAGATATATTAAAGAGATCTTCATAATAAGAAGTAATGTTCTTAGAAAAATCATATCTATTGTCCAGGATTTGATCTCCTCTCTTTAGCAATGCTAGAAGCCTAGAAATTTTCCAAACTATTTGAAGGTTGTTAAAGTATATGGTATTTCAATCCTCATCCATGATAAAATTAACATTAAAATAATATTTTTATAACATCTTTAATATTGATCAAATTATTGAGCTTGATAGTCAACTCAAATTCAAAAGAAACACCACTGAAGAATTATTCATGGGTACACTTCTTGTGGAATGATCGAAGGGAGGAATCATGGTTGGAAATATACAAGATATGATGAATGAACCTATCCTCAATCCAAAGATTATGATTAACCATGAAGATATTTATTATAATAATAAAAGAAAAAACATTCTTCTTTCTACCTACCGAACCCCAAACTTCCCGAACAAGCTTGTAGCATTTGGGATGAAGAAACTATGTTTTATTGAATCTAATGGGAAATGAAGATTTATTACCCTTGTGTGAGAGGTCCATCATAATATGGTGATGATTAAAGTTATATCAAGATAAAGAAATACAAGAAATGGTCTCCCAAAAACATAATGAAAAGTCATTAACAAAATCCTGGACAATTTTAATATCCACCATACAATTGAGGTGTCGTCAACAACAAGTAATCATTTCCCCAACAAGATTTACTTCAATCAACTCATTTTGTTCATTACAGCCCTTAAAATCCCTATATGAAATAGAACGAGTCACAGGACCTACAGTTTCATCCATATTAATAATTGAATTGAATTCCACAAGAAATATCTATGGATCAATAATTCTATTTTTAAGAGAACCAACTTCAGCCCAAAGAATTATACGATCCTAATAAATATAACTAGCATAAATGAAAGAACAAACCATATTTATTCCCATATAAGAAAAGGTTTATGTAACATGTTGATTACTTGTTCTGACCAAAAGGGGATCAGAAATATTAGAAGGGGACATGACCCAATGATTTTTGACCTCTAAAAGGATGTTGTTCAATCTTCTTAAAATTAAATCAATATTGTCCAAACTAGCAATACCATTAGAGAAAACAATTTTGGGCTCTTCAGTCCTAATTAAAACAGGTATGTGAAGCCTATTATTAAGCTTAAGAGACCTAACTATGACATCATTATTGAATATATGGTAATTTAAAAATAGGATCCTTATTTGAAGCCCTATTTGGGGTGGACCGCCTTCTTTTTCCAATCCCCCTATTTTTTAGGTAATTTTATAGGGTCTCCCTGTATTCTTCATGTGTATCTTATGAGTTTGAATTAGATTTGTGATATCCAAAACTTCCTTTGACTTATTTTCCTACTACTTAATAGAACTCAAAACATCCTTGAATGAGGTTTGAGAAACATTAATATAAGAATCATTTTTTCAACTATAAATAATCATAGTTTTTTTCATTCTTCAAATGATGTAATAACATTTACAGTTTTACAGATAATCAATAATTATTTATCATATAATTCATAAAATATTTCATGCATGGCTAGATAATTAATCCTATTTTATAATAAAAATCGATAATCAGGTAAAAAATGCATAAAATCTTTGCATAACTATTAAAGGTTACATATCTTATATAAAAACATTTATATACTATAGAATATTTAAGTACATTAACAAATTCATATCAAGAAAAACCAAATGTATTGTAGAATAAGTATTAAATGTTTTAATTCATCCCTTATACCCACATGTAACATGCATATGAATTTTCCATTTTCTATCATTATGTATCCTATAAAATATTATGTATCATCAAAAAAGTTACATATCATCCAATGAGTTTCTTTTATTTTCTTTATTCCACCACTTTACTATATACTACTTATACATGGGTCTTCATGGATTTTCCAATAATCAGTAAACGTCACTCATGACCTGATATGTTTTTATCAATATATTATTTTTTCCTATCATATCCATAATATATATCAACACCACATTTTGACTAAATATATTATTCTGTAAATACATTTTCTTGATATATAGAGTTATTAGGATATATCCTTCCATTAATCAACATTTGATTCAATGTGGGTCTCTTCTATGTATCTTTAATGCATATTAGGAAGCCCAAGTCCCATATAAACATTCATTCACAATATCCATAGCATTCACAACCAATAATTTAATAGGAGTAATTTTTTCTGTTACGAATTTAACTTTTTTTGACAACAAAATCATAACTATCAACAAAATTGGTTTAAGAAATCTAAAAAAATTAAAATTCTAAGATGGATTTCATAAATTTCTCCATATGAATTTTTGGTGTCAATTTGTTGAATTCAAAAAAAACAACATGATAACAATCATATACCTAATAAGATAAATTATTCTATATTTTCCCTCTTGGTGTTGAATATTTACATTAATGATCCTATCTTCTCCCTATCAAAGTTGAAATCCAAATAAATATCACCACTAAAACAAAAAAAATATTGAAAATTGTGTAAAATTTACCAAGGTATAAATGGTCCATGAAACATAGTTAAAATGTCATTATATCACTATCATTTTGATATTAAATGACCGAATATCCAAACAATTAAAAAATATTTTTTTGTAATTTAATTATTCTCAATCAAACATTAATAATAATGATTATAAAGAACTATATCCATTATTTTTTTTGATCATGGGGTGATAATCAATACATTTTATTTATATTTCTACAGTATAGTCTTCCAATATAATATAGAGACACTAAGATCCACCATTTTCAATACATATTAATAATCCACTAATTTTGACCTCAATCGTTAATTATTATCAATATGGGATCAATAATACCATAATTGACATGTAAGATCTTGAAAATTCTTTAACCACGGATTTTTTATTAATTATTTTCATGGATTTGAATGTATACAATGTACTTAGACATCAAAGATCCTCTAGTCCTACTATAATATAAGTAATGTTGGAAACATGTGATTAATTGAATAATAACACAATTTTCTATATTACTCTCCTACCTATATAATTTCCAATAAGACATTCCTTTGTATTTCTACAATAGAACCCCTGTTCGATATCAATAAATATTTTAAAAATACATTATTGAATAAAAAATTTATTACAATTAATGAGTGTCAGGTAAAATTTATTCCATAAAGACCATCACTAAACATATAACTTCTATACAAATTTTTTTATTCGTATTTATTTTTATTTCGTATATTAATTGGATACTACCATTGAAATATTTATGCCAAATATCCACAATGAATTCATAAAATCATTATATAAAAATGTATTAATTTTTATTATATGATTCATTCAAATATAATAAATAATAATATTTGGATAAAATATATTGAAATCAATCATTATAAAAAAATTATTTATAACAATTATTTATTTTTCTATTTCAATATCAAATTTCCAAATTCAATTTTCATGCTCCAATGAAAATTATAAATATGTTCTTTTTTCACTAATACCACATTGGATCAAGTTAAAAAAATATTGAACCCTTTATTTCCACTTGATTCATTGATTTAATTTCAATTTCATATTAAACATTTTTACCCTTACACTGATCTTAAATTAATTGGCACATTAGAACATCAAATAATATCAACTTCAATTTTCAATGAAATCTCTCCAATAACTATATCACTAAAAACCATTGTTGAACCCTCTTGGAATCTAGTTGCTTTATTATATTTTGATAATCCCAATTATGATTATTTGTATTTTGATAATTACTATTTGATCAATGGTTAAATACTTATTTGGGATTCTAGTTTCTTTAAGTATTGTTCTATTATTTTATGTTTAAATATTAGTATTTCGGTTACAAGATGTTTGTACACTCTGACTTAACCTATTCTTCCAATAGAATGGTTAAACAGAAGTAGCTACTGTTACACACAAGTCCACTGATATGTTGAAGCTGCTGTTATCAAAGGAAGTCTTCCGATACAAGACAGAGCTACCGCTACCGATATAAGACAGAGTTACCGCTACCGATACAAGACAAAGCTACCGCTACTGATATAGATCTACCGATACAAGACAAAGCTACCGCTACCGATACAAGACAAGTGTACAACTACCGTTACACATCAAGTCTACGGTTACACAAGAAGTCACCGATACAAGCAAGCCTACCATGACATCTACCTACCGATATCAAATCTACCGCTCCAGGGACAGAACCTAACACTAATTTAATTTATTTATCATTGTTTAATCTAACCATCGGTCATATTAGTTATATTTTAATTCACTGGCATTTATTTAATGGGTGTTTGTTGGTTGTCAGGAAACCGTACCTCGTACCTACGAAAAGAAATCATTTCTTTTGTCGGAGCTCGTGATTTAAAATGAAAGAAGACAAGTGAATAGAAATAAGACACAGAGACATACATACCACGAGGGTGCTGGAAGAACAAACGAGTGTGAATGCAAAGAGACGACTGAACTTACACGAAGAACTCATTACTGCATACCAGTGAAGAGCTGAGAACGATAACATAACACAAGAACTTCATCCGCTGCCTTTTTCTCTGTCTCTACACTTGGAAGTCAAGGAAGCAGACGACACTCTGTTTTCCAGAAAACAACCAGAAGAGGACATAGAACAAATTATGATCAATCCAAAGGAGTCCAGAGCTGCACTGAAATCACTAGAGCCATTTATAAACTCTAAATCATTGCCTTTGTGATTTACTTTTTACATTTCGAGCAGTGTGTGTTATCTTCTATATTGTACACACACTGTCTCCTGTACTTTAACTGGAGGATCTTTAAATCCTCACTCAAACTCTTACATCTTTTATTTCCCACTGGGATAGTGGTAGAGGTCGTGCGTGACCTGGACAGTTGGTTCTGTTGTTTTTGTTCCCACGGATAACAGTGGTAGAGGTCTTGGACCTGGACAGTTGTATACTATTGTAATCCTTGATCCAGGATGTGGATCACTTTTATATAAAGTTTTGAGAGGACTAAATATCAGCTTGATACTGAACCTCTTGGTTAAATCTGTTGTGCTTATTTATTTTCAATGTTATTTTTATTCCGCTGCAAACTACTTTAAAACCAAAACGTTTTTAAAATCACTTTGATAATTAAACTTGCAAGTGTTTATATTAGTTGTAAATCTGTATATTAGTTTCAAAATTTTATCAATTCTTCTGATTTGATTAACTGGGAAATAATCAATCCTTTGAGAACCTAACAAAAACTTTATTATGATATAAATTCACTACAGTTTAATTCTGTGTTTTATTTGGGGGTTTTTAAGACAAAGTTTTTAAACAGAAATTTTAATTGGAACTCAATTCACCCCCCTCTTGAGTTTCCACTCCGACCAACATTGGGCATCAGAGAAATTAAAATATTTTCTGATGTACTCTATTTTTCAACTGTGATTTTAGTTGTATTTTAAAGATCTTAAAAATTCTATTACTTCTAAATTTTTATATCTTTAAAAAAAATTCAACCTAGTTATCATGGATAATAGACTAGAGGGTGCTGCTACTAATAGGCCACCTATCTTCAATGGTACAAACTATGCTCAGTGGAAACTTAAAATGAAAATTCATTTAGAAAGCATAGGTTTTGATATTTGGACTTCCATAGAATCAGAATATAAACTTCCCACTACTGCTAGATCCACTTGGGATGAACCTACAATGAATGCTTACAATAATAATTGTAAAGCCATGAATACCATGTACTGTGGTTTAGGAGATGAATAATTTAACAGAAATTATACTTGTAAAACAGCTTTTGAAATATGGGATACCATAGCTGTTTCTCCTGAAGGAACAACCATTGTTAAAGAAATGAGATTAAATACTTATACTATTAAATATGATAATTTTAAAATGAAGACTGATGAACCCATTTCTGAAATGTATCTCAGGTTTAATGAGATAGTCAATACAATGAATTCACATGGAATGGTTCTTCCAGCAAAGGAACAAATTATGAGGATTCTGATATGTTTACCAGCCCGATGGAGAGGCACATCTGTTTCAATCAGAGAGTCATGTGACATTGCTGCTCTACCTGTCAAGGAACTAATTGGCAAGTTCATGATGTATGAAGAATAAATTAAGGTGAACAAAGAAGAAAAAGATGAACCTAGAAGAAAGTATGCTGCTTTCAAATCTTCAACTTCAAAGAACAAGGATAAAGAGAAACTTCAAGCTATAAATGAGAGTTCAAGCTGTGAAGATAGTGAATGTGCTTTTGATAGTGATGCTGAGATGGCTCACATTGTCAGAAGGTTTAAGAAAGTTTATAGGAAGAAGAAATTCGTCAGAAAATAAAATGACAATGGAATGTATGACAATAATGGACATTGGAAGAAGGATTGTAAAAAGGCCAAATAAAAGTGATGAAGTTGTTTGTTATGAGTGCAAAAGATAAGGACATATTAAAGCAGACTGCCCAAAGCTCAAATTCAAGAAGAAATATTATTACAAGGATAGTAAGTACAAAAAGGCTATGAAGGCTACATGGAGCACTTCTGAGGATAGCTCCAGTGAGTCTGAAATTTCTGAGACTGAGTCCAGAAATAAGGAAAATATGTGTTTCATGAAAAACACATCTGAGGTAAAATCTGACACTCCTGCTTTAAATTTATATTATTATGGAGACGATTCTGACTCAGAAAATATGTCAAAATATGAACTGTTTGAATATAGTAATATGTTTGATGAAACATGTAATGAGCTGAAAGACAAATACAATGGTTTAAATAAACAGTATTCTTTAACTGTTAAACATAAATCTGATCTTGATATTGAAATAGAAAAGAATGATCAGTTTCTTAAAGAGAATACTAAACTAAAATTATCTACTGAGCAACTTAATAAAGAATTATAAAAGTTTAAAAATTTTAAAGATACTCTTACTCAAATTATAGGTAAGAAAATAGCACCTAGATACACTACTGGTATAGGATACCAACCAGGACAGAGAAAATTTACCAAAACTAAATTCATTCCTAAATCTGGACAGAATACTGCTAGTTCTAGTTCTGGACATTTATATGCTTCAACTAGTTATATTCATAGTTACGGATCTAATAAGGTTTACCTTTCAAAATCTGTATATTCTACAAATTTTATGAGACCCATAAGACAAATTTGGGTACCTAAAGTTTTATTGGATAACCTGTCCAGACCCAATAAAATATGGGTACAGAAATCATTTCCTTTCTAAATCTGTTTTGTAGGGAACCTACTTAAAGAGATCCTATAGAAAGACCTGGTACTTGGATAGTGGATTTTCAAGACATATGTTAGGTGACTTCTCATGCTTTAAGAGCTTAGTCATAGTTGATAGAGGTTTTGTCACATTTGGTGATAACTCGAAAGGAAAAATCATCGGCTTAGGCCAGATTGGTAACACTGACTCAATATTGATTTCCAATGTTTTATTTGTTGATGGACTGAAATATAATTTGTTATGTGTTTCTCAGTTATGTGATGATGGTTTTAATGTTAAATTTTAAAATGATTCTTGCAATGTTTTTAATTATAAAAATGTATTAGTATTTTCTGCATTAAGAAATGAAAATTTTTATGATGTTGATATGAATTCTTTAGCAAAGCAATACATTACTTGTTTAAATGATTTTCAGAAAGAGTCTTGGCTTTGGAAAATATAATTAGGACACTGCAATGTGCATTCTCTTAGAAATATTGATAGGAAGAACTTAGTTAGAGACCTACCCAAACATTAATTTCCAGCAGACAAAGTTTGTAATCCCTGTCAAAAGGGAAAGCAACATAAAGATTCTTTCAAATAAAAGAAATAAGTGTGAACTTCTCAACCTCACGAGTTTGTTCACATGGATTTATTTGGACCTTCTAGAGTTTCTAGTTTAAATGGGAAGCATTATGTTTATGTTCTTGTAGATTACTATTCTATATATGCTTGGGTATATTTTCTAGCTCACAAAAGTGAAGCATGTTCTTACTTTGATAAATATTCCATGTCTGTAGAGAACTTTAGTGGACTTAAGATCAAAACCTTGAGAAGTGATCATGGTCATGAGTTTGAAAATCATGAGTTTGAATCTTACTGCTCACACAGTGGCTATAGTCACAATTTCTCTACCCCTAGGACACCTCAGCAAAATTGTGTAGTGGAAAGGAGGAATAGAACCCTTCAGGAAATTACCAGAACCCTGCTCAATGAGTGTGACCTACCAGTTTATTTTTGGGCTAATGCTGTCAATACAGCTTGTTATATTATCAATAGAGTCTTAATCAGAACTATTATTAAAAAAACCACTTATGAGTTGTGGAACCATAAGAAACCTAAGGTTAACTACTTCAGAGTTTTTGGTTGCAAAGTCTTTATTATTAATACAAATGATAATCTTGACAAGTTTTCACCATAGAGTGATGAAGGATTTTTCCTAGGTTACTCTACTTCTAGTAAAGATTATATAGTTTTAAATAAAAGAACCAAATGTGTGGAGGATTCTGTTCAAATCAAATTTGATGAAACTGATCCACATTAACCTAAGTCCTCTCTTGAAAATCTTGAAGATGATGTCTCTATTTTGAACCGTAATGATAAGGACAGTGGACCTGTAGTCAAAACATCCAGTTCTGGAAATTTCCCAGAACCTGCTTCTATTGAACCCCAACCTGTAGATGAACCTAAAATCTCTAGTCCTACCTTTTATAGACCCACTAGGACTCTAATGAACCATCCTTTAGATGCTGTTATAGGTAATTTAGATAGAGGAACACAGACTAGAGCTTCCCTAAGAAATCAGGTTGAACATCAAGCTTTTCTTTCACGGTTAGTACCTAAAAGTATCAATGATGCTATCAATGATGAATTTTTTGTAATGCCTATGCAAGAAGAACAAATCAATTTGAAAGAAACAAAGTCTGCCAACTAGTAGAAAGACCTAAAGACACTTTAACTGTATGCACAAAATGGGTGTTTAGAAACAAAGTTGATGAATCTGGAAACATCATTAGAAACAAAGCTAGGATAGTTTCACAAGGTTACAATCAATAAGAAGTAATTGACTATGAGGATACCTTTTCTCCTTTATATAGATTAGAGGCTATTAGGATCTTACTTGCTTTTGCATCACATCTGAATTTCAAGTTATATCAAATGGATGTGATAAGTTCTTTTCTAAATGGTTTTATTGTTGAAGATGTTTTTGTAGAAAACCACCTGGTTTGTCAAATCCTCACATTCAAAATCATGTTTTTAAAATTTCTAAATATTTATATGGTTTAAAACAAGCTCCAAGAGCTTGGTATGAAAGACTTACAAACTTTCTTATTTCAAAAGGATTTTCAAAAGGAATTGTTGATCCCACTGTTTTTATAAAAAGAATTTCAAAAGATGTTTTAATAGTACGAATCTATGTTGATGATATTATTTTTGGATCTTCGAAAAATTCTGTATGTACTGATTTTTCAAAGGTTATGAAGAATGAGTTTGAAATGAGCTTAATGGGAGATCTTAAGTACTTTCTTGGATTTCAAATCTTTCATACTAAAGATGGTATTATTTTAAATCAGAATAATATACTAAGGATTTATTAAAACATTTTGGTTTGGATAGTATTAAGGGAAGTGATACACCTATGCGTACCACCTATAAATTAGATATTGATTAATCTGGGAAACAAGTTGATCAAACTAATTATAGAGGTATGAATGAGGGTTTACTTTATCTTACTGCTAGTCGACCTGATAATATGTTTAGTGTATGTATGTGTGATAGATTTCAAGTTAACCCTAAAGAGTCACACTTACTTGTTGTTAAAAAGATTTTCAAATATCTTAAAAGTACTGCTAACTTGGGATTGTTTTACCCAAAAGGACAATCATTTGATTTAATAAGTTATTCAGATGCTGACTTTTCTGGATGAAAGTTGGACAGAAATAGTACATCTGGAACATTTCATTTACTTGGAAAATCCCTAGTATCATGGTGTAGTAAGAAACAGAACTCATTTGCATTTTCTACTACTGAAGAAGAGTATATTGTTGCTGGTAGTTGTTGTGCATAGATTCTGTGTATGAAACACACTTTATTGGACTATGGATTTAATTTTAAACATGTTTCAATTAACTGTGACAACACTAGTGCGATCAACATCTCTATGAACCATGTGTCTCACTCTAGAAATAAACACATTGATGTTAGAAACCACTTTTTAAGAGATCATTATCAAAGAGGTGATAGAACTCTTGAATTTATAGGCACTGAACTCCAATTAGCTGATATTTTCACTAAGCCTTTATGTTCAAAAAGATTAAGTTTCATTAGACATGAATTAGGAATGATAACTTATTCTTAAAACTGTTAGAAACCTCACCGTTAGAAACCTCACCATTAGGAGACCTCACCATTAGGAGACCTCATAATTAGAGAAACCTCACCATTAGGAGACCTCACCATTAAGAGACCTCACCATTAGAGAAACCTTGCCATTAGAAGACCTCACCTTTAAGAGACTTTACAGGTGCATCTTGCGCTGTTTTAAACTTCGGTATTTAAGGACGAGTCTTCAAAAAAAAATTATATAGGATTTATTTTATTTGTGAATCATAAATGATATTAAAACCCGATATTAGACTTCACTCAATCTCACCATGAACTCGTCTGTTCGAATCCCTCTAACCTAAACCTCTCAAGCCGCAAAACCGTAAACCTAGAATCTGTAATGGCCCACATCAAGAGACCCCAGGTTACAGATGGGAGTGATGAGACACAAGCGAAAAGACAGAAAGTAATGAATGCTAGTACCAGTGGAAGTGGAAGTGGAAGTGTAGCTTGAAAGAATCCAGTAAACCTGCATCTCTCAAGGCGAGAGATTGTCGTTGAGAAAGAGGTGTGTGCAGAATGGCTCATGGAGAGCAAGTCCTTGGTTCTTAAGGTTTTAGAAGAACATGGTTGGACTGAGTGCTTCGAGAACAACAATGGAACTATTTATATATGACTGGTGAAATAGTTCTATGAATTCATTCATTTTGAAAAGTTTGAGGATGAAAGTAGAATGATTTATTATGTGAATGGACATGAAGTTTCTTTTACTTCAGTGGAATGGGATGGTAACTTAAGAGTTCCTCATGAAGGAGATTGTGCATTCTATACAAAATGTGTTCCCTCAACCAGTGATGTGTTTAAGTATGAAGATTTATTATTAGAGCTGATAGGGAATGGGACCCCTAGAAAAGTAATAGTTGTAGAGATGGCAGGGGAAGATAAACTTCTTTTCAAATTTATTCAACATGTAATTAGTCCAAGGAGAGGAGACTTTGACACACTGAGATTACAGGACATTTATATTCTACATCTGTTGAAGCATGGAATTAAGGTAAATTTTTTCATATTGATTATGATTCAGATTGGGGATATGGTGAGACCAAAGTCTATATCAAATGCACTATTCTTCTCAAAGTTGATTTATGTTATGATGAAAGCAAAGGAAGTGGCTAGACCTCAAGATGAAATGGCAGTAGTTAAGGATAACTTATGCATCACCAGGACTGTCTGTAAATATATGAATGTCATCTTGAATCCTTGGAAAAAATCATGGGTGAATGATGAAAGAATAATATATGATAAGTTCACACCAAATGACCATCCCTCTAGACCAAAAAATGTGAGAGATCCTGGTCTTGCACCAGATGAGCCAGAACCGGTATACAATGATGATGAAACTGAGGAGTAAGAGACATCAATTGAGGAAGGAGGAGACCCAGACTTACCCCCTAGCCATGTGCATCAAGTTATTCCTTATGGAATAGCTAGCCCTCCATAATAACTACCAATGAGAGAAACTATCTTGATGGACAATGATACAAAGACTACAGAAGAAGGAGAAGAAGCATGTCAGTATGTTGTCAAGGTCACCTCTGAGGAGGATGAGGCAACCGAATCAGATCATGATGTTAATGGAGAAAAGGAGGCTGCTGGTGAAGCAGATGAGGAGGAAAATGAAGAAGAAGAGCTTAGTTTGATCCCTCTTATAGACAGTACAGTCAAAATAGTGCCTGATTTGAAAGCAGAAGTCGCATCTGTTGTTGAGTAAGTTCTTGAGACATCAGAGAGAATGGCTATTGAATCTGCTGTAGTTGTAGAGGAAATTGCAGAATTACCTCAGGAAGAACAGTTGGAAGAGATACCTCAGGAGAATGTTTCAAGTGAGGGGGAGAATCTTGGTTCAGTATCAGTGCAATATGACATTGAAGGTTGGACATCAGATCCAGGATATATGATTCTTGGACTTTCTTATGGAAATTATGATGAGGAAGACCATCTCCAAAGGGAATCAGTTTCCCTACCCACTGTGGCTGAAAATGTGGCACCCAAGGAGGAACTTGTGTCCTTAAAAGCTGAATTGAAAGAAGCAATAAGGGAATCAAAGGCAGATATGTAGAAAGGTATGGTTAAAGAGATGAAAAGCGTGGAGAAATACCTTGATTTATCCATTGGATGTGGTGTATCCAGTCCTGTGAAAGAAATTATGGATGAAATTAAAGTGTGCAACACTCAGATTGAGAGTTGGACATGAGCTGTAGTTGCTTTGAGACAATCGATTGCTTCTTTGACTACCATGCATAGCTCTCAAACTGAAGTAAACTCTAACATTCGATATATCAAAGAAGTGGTCAAGCAATTTGTGGATGTTTTTGAGGCCTTTAAGAAGTCAGTCAAAGAACATCTTAACAGTCAGGATGAACATGTTCAGAAGGTAGATAGTAGTCTGACTCAATCCTTCATGGAGACAATGGCCTTCTCAATGAAACCTCTTCCATCATCTAGCTCTAGTGTGAACCTTGACCAGATCCGCACTATTATTCAGGAAGAATTGGCTGAGGCCAGTCCCAGTGGTGCATCAGATACTCAGATTCTTGCTACCACTAGGGAAGTTGGTAGTTTTGTTCGTGATCACCAACGGGCAGCTACTACTTCTCAAGAGGCAATAAAGAATAAGGTGGATGCTTATTTAGAGAAGGTTTATACCAAGAAACAAATGAAAAACCATTTCAAACATTTGATTGAGAATATGAAGTTGCCTCCAGTGACTCAGGCCTTCAGAGAACAGGTTAGTAAGCTCATGGAGCTTACTCCTACCTTGGATAAATTCATTGAAAATAGAGATTATTTTGTGTCTGCAATAGAGAGAGGAGGGATTATTATTATGGATTTCAGGAACTTGCATTTGCCCTTCGTGCATATGGATGCCAGGCCAGTCATTGTGCCACCTTCCCTTCTTGCCTCTGCCTCTGGGAGTACCCCTAAATTGACTCCAGTTCAAGCCATCAGAAGCATGACACCAATGATCACTCAGAGGAATACAGATTTCAGATCCGGTACAGTTTCTGTAGCTGAACCGCCAGTTGTGCCTTCAGCTATTCCGAAACCCTCTGCTGACCCTACACCTGAACCCTCTACCGATCCTAAGGGAAAGACACTTGTTCCAGAGGAGTATTGAGTGATTCTTGATCTTGTTTGATAGGATTCACTTGTATTTCTGAACTTTTAATTTTCTCAGCGTATCTATTGTACCATAATGAAAATTCTCTTGTATTCTATACTTTACTTTGTTCATGTTTCCTTGTCACTTATTCTCTACTTTATCTTTTCTCTACAACCCTTCTTGTTTTTAGTCACAAAGTGGGAGAAAATGAGCAAATGAGCCAATGAGATAAAATAAGAAATGTTACCTAAGAGTGAACAAAGGTGGAGAAACACACAAAGGGGGAATGAGAAACTGTGACTTAAGAAAATGAGACTTAAGAGAGAATCTTGCAGTACAATTGAATGGGGGAGGAATATGGAAGTTTTGTTCTAAACAAAAGAAACGTTTTCCTCTGATGCTAATTTCTTTTACTTTTTTTTCCTCTGATACTATTTAATTTTTTTTATAAGTTTTGATTATCAAAAAGGTGGATAATATTGAACCCTCTAGGGAATCTAGTTGCTTTATTATATTTTGATAATCCCAATTATGATTATTTGTATTATGATAATCCCTATTTGATCAATGGATAAATACTTATTTGGGAATCTAGTTTCTTTAAGTATTGTTCTATTATTTTATGTTTAAATATTAGTATTTCGGTTACTTGATGTTTGTACACTCTGACATAACCTATTCTTCTAATATAATGGTTAAACAGAACTAGCTACCGTTACACACAAGTCCACTGATATGTTGAAGCTACCGTTATCAAAGGAAGTCTACCAATACAAGAGAGAGCTACCGCTGCCGATACAAGACAGAGTTACCACTACCGACACAAGACAAAGATACCGCTACCAATACAAGACAAGTCTATAGCTACTGTTACACATCAATTCTACCGTTACACAAGAAGTCACTGATACAAGCAAGCCTACCGTGACATCTACCTACCGATATCAAATCTATCGCTCCAGAGACAGAACCCGACAATGCATTAATTTCTTCATCAATTTTTAATCTAACCAAAGGTCATATTAGGTATATTTTAATGCACTGACATTTATTTAATGGGTGTTTATTGGTTGTCAGGAAACCGTACCTCGTACCTATGAAAAGAAATAATTTCTTTTACCAAAGCTCGTGCTTTAAAATGAAAGAAGAGGAATGAATAGAAATAAGAAATAGAGACATACATACCACGAGGGTGCTAGAAGAACCACCGAGTGTGAATGCAATGAGATGACTGAACTTACACGAAGAACCCATTACTCCATACCAGTGAAGAGATGAGAACGAGAACATAACATAAGAACTTCATCGACTACCTTTCTCTCTGTCTCTACACCTGGAAGTCAAGGAAGCAGACGACACTCTGTTTTCCAGACAAAAACCACAAGATGACTCAGAACCAATTCTGATCAATCAAAAGGATTCAAGAGCTGCACTGCAATCACTAGAGCCATTTCTAAACACTAAATCTTTTCCTCTATGATTTACTTTTTACATTTTGAGCAGTGTGTGTTATCTGCTGTATTTTACACACACACTGTCTCCTGTACTTTAACTGGAGGATATATAAATATTCCCTCAAACTCTTACATATTTTATTTCCCACTGGGATAGTGGTAGAGGTCATGTGTGACCTGAATATCTGGTGCTGTTGTTTTTGTTCCCACGGATAACAGTGGTAGAGGTCTTGGACGTGGACAGTTGTATACTGTTGTAATCCCCGATGTAGGGTGTGGATCACTTATATATAATGTTTTGAGAGGACTAAGTCTCAGCTTCAGACTGAACGTCTTGGTTAAATCTACTGTGATTATTTATTTTTAAAGTTATTTTTATTCCACTATAAACTACTTTAAAACCAAAACTGTTTTAAAGTCACATTGATAATTAAACTCGGAAGTGTTTATATTAGTTTTAAATCTGTAAGTTAGTTTCAAAAGTTAATCAATTCTTCTGATTTGGTTAATTGGGAAATAATAGATCCTTTGAGAACCTAATAGAACCTTTATTTTGATATAAATTCACTACAGTTTAATTCTGTGTTTTATTTGGGGGTTTTTAAGACAATGTTTTTAAACAGAAATATTAACTGGAACTCTATTCACACCCCTCTAAAGTGTCCACTCCGACCAACAATGATGAACACTTAAAGTATGTTATTATTATTTAAATATATGAATATAGTGTAATATTCAATTTTCACATATTATGTAATATGGTGTGTCACAATAGAGCACCACTTTTCTTTAATCATTATATTTTAAATATATCTCAATAACTGATTAGGTAGGGATATAATCAATCTTATGTTTATTTTCAATGGTCTCGTTCTTCTCCAAATGACTCATAATATAATTAATACATCTATGGGACTTCCTTCCAAAAATGAATCAATTGATAAACCATTTATTGAAATTTCCCTCTCCCAAACATATTCTTCCAATGAATATCCTTATAATATTGATTATATTTTCCAACACATGGCATACATTGGGATACTTATTTAACAAGTTATTTTCCAATTTAAATATCATGTATACATATTTATATTTTCCAAATCATAATCTAATATTTCAATGACACGATCATTGTAAATTACTTTTTGAATGAATGTATATTACATGTCTGGAATTTTGATTCTCTTCAACAATCTAATAAATTATATTTATAATAATGAAATTTTTTATTTTTGAATGTATATAGGTTTTCATGATTATTCCTAGATAAATTTATATTGATACAGTCATAAGATAAATGATTAGAATCATTTAAGTTATTAGTACAAAACACATATATTCTTATTTATATTTGATTACCGATTTTTTAAATTATTTAAAAACATCACTATAATAAATTTTTAAAAAACATCAATGAAAAATATGGAAATAAAACCATTTATTTCACTGCACAATGTTATGTATGAATACCTAATCTTAAATATAATCCCTTTATTTACTTATAATTAGTACCCTCTTGATTGATTTTACATTTACTATATTTTTTCTGTATTCGCGGGAATTCTATTAGTTCTTAATATCTCATACTTTAGTTCAGTTACACCAAGGTCAAATCTAAGTATCAAATGGAACCTACTATTTAAAACGAAACAATTATTTCTATTATTATCCTCAAAATTTGGATTCATTCTCATCATCTTAATATAAACCACTAATAGTGAATATATATAACATTTAATGAATATTTTAGGAGATTATTTACCGTAGAATTTAATTGTTACCCATAATTTGTGACCAAGAATAACACCTCTTAAAGTTCATATAAATTTTTAATGTTGTATCCTGATGATATTTCATTTTTACATTATGAATATTGTATTTAAAAATATTATACAAAAATTAATGTGAATACATTCCTTCATGTTATTAGTTTATAATTATTTATGTTTATATAGGAAATATAATACCAAACTATTTCCTTCATTTTCTTCCACATTTCAGTCTCCCTAATTTATTTGTCCATGTGTTTATAACCTTTATAACAATTTCTTAAAAAATAATAATCTTCTTTTGAGTAATGTTCTCTATCGTTATAATTTTTTTACGATTGTACTATTTTGAAGATAATCACATCAATTCCTCAGAATATAAACTATTTTATCCATATATTAATGTCCTAAATAATTATTTTTGGATTATAAATTTTATAAAATAACCTTTTAGTACTAACCTTGAATAATTTGGGACTTATTATAATTTATCATCATCAAAGTTTCTCTGTAAATCCTCTGATCTATCACCACTAAAAAGAGGGAAAATCCTACAATTAGGATTCTTAATTTATCGTAAATATTAATTAATCCAATATCAAATGTAATGTTAGGATCCTAATAAAATCCAATATCATCATTAAATGTAATAATTTAATCACAATCAAAATAATTTATAACATTCCTTATAAAACTATTTGAATCATTCATAAAAATTAAAATTTTCCATAAAAATGTTCCATTTTTATTTTTACAATAGGGTTTTATTCTTATTTAGATTACTTCCCATATCCATGTTACCAAAATAAATCAACGATAAAATATAAATCTCTAAAATACAATGGGATCATAGAAGAATAGTAAACAAAAACAAAAGGAGCCTAATAACTAACACCACGTGTTATTTTTTGACGGAAACAAATGATACCAATCAGACCACTCTATGAAACAATAATAACTATATTGAAAAATTAAAACCAAACTCTTTGGAATCATTTAGGAAGTATCATTTCCATATATTATTACATGGTTAGAAACATGAAACAAAACCTTATGTGCAGTGTTATGATTTTCCATACCTTCACATGTGAGAATTATCATCGATTATAAATTTTTAAAGATATTTATTCATCATCCCACATTTTTCATCAATATTACATTTGATGTCCCCAATATTATTTATTGATAGGAAAACTGAGAGGAGGTGTGAATTTTCACATGAATCTCAATCTAAAATAACTAGAATAACAATCCAACACTCACAATGATAACAAATATAAAACCCATCATTAGTAGTTTCACATTTAGTTTCATATTTCAATGAGGACTAATGGTAATTATTTAAATACATAATGTAAATGGATTTGATCTATTATTTCAAGATTCAAAAATGTAAATTTATGTCTTAATTAATATAAATAAATCTTGAACATGTTAAATAAAAAATTTACAGGTTTACCTGCCAATGGATAACCAGTGGAGATTAAAAAATTAATTTGTCGATGTAATAAAATACACTAATATGGCCATTAAAATATTGGTTATGTCTATGAAAATAAAAAATTATATTCTATCCCCATATAAGGGTTAATACCTTACTATTTCATTTTATTATATTCTTTCAGAAAGGAACCCAACATTTTAATTTATGCTAATAAAAAATAATTCCACCAAAAGAATTAACTCAAGGATTGGTGATAGGTTCTCTGTGATCCCCACATGAATCTCCTTCATAGAAATACATCGATAGTCATTGTAGTAGTCAAATATCCTTTCATGAGTCATCTAAAAAAATACACCATCCTTTGTTTGTAATATATTCTATGAGTGTAAATTTTTCGTTCAATATTCCATATATTTTCCACCCTTAGTACTAGATATAACAATGGTTCTCTCTTATGTTGTCCACTATGAACTTTATATGTTAATATTTTCTTTTCTTTATACATAAAATGTATTATTTTTTCATTTTAATAATATAATAATCATGTGATATATTTTCCATTAAATCAATTCTTAAATATCATGAAAATTACTCTGGATTCATTTAAAAATATAAAAAATAATCCAAAAGAGTGGTGAGGAAATATATCAAAAAAATTCATTCAAAATGGATCTTTATTTACAATTAATTTTATTCTTTTCCCCTCAAAATGGTATAATATTGGAAATATAGAATCCTTTTAATTAATCTTCATTGAAAAATTAATATATCATCATAATGAGACACATTTAACATTCAAAAACTATGATCTAGAAACTGACACATCCGAAAATCGTGTATATAACATCAAAAATCTTTTCTGGGAGAAAATAAGGAATTTATTTAAGCTAGACACCATAGTGTATAACTTCTCACCATTTTATAAAAATATTCAAATAGTAAGAGATTCTAAAATCTATATAATCCTCTAAAAAATATGAATATATATCCTATGATGTGATAACATTCATTTCTAGTCATATTATCACTTCTATATTACAATATACATCATTTGTTAAAATATTAATTTTCATATTATCAATATTAATTTAAAATGGAATATTAAAAATAACGTATCCTTTACCTTTTTTATTTTTCATCATAATCACACTTATATAAAATAAAAATATACACTTAAAAGTTCATATTATGATTAATAATTTTTTAATTTACCATATATATATCCATTATGTTAGGAAAAATGATTATATATTTATATTTTACATCTATGGTAAAATAAGGATTCCTATGACTACTTCCCTGACTCTCTTACAAAATGTACATTTGACCCTATATGATGTGACATTTATATATCCAAAAAGCTATTAAATAATATAAAAACATTATACATGTCATAAAACATGTTTTTTTATATTATAGTTTCTTTTATTTCCGGGGACAATTCTCATAAATATTTATACATGATATTAAATTTTTTTTGAGATCATTACACACAAAGTGATCCTTGTTATATTTTTTTTGTTCTTATATTATCCTTATAATCATAACTCTAAAAATTATTATAGATTATCTAATTAATTTTAAAAGATATATATATAAAATGGTGTACCTTTTTATCTCTTTATAAGTTCTTCATCATGAAACTATTCTATAGATCTTCCATGAATATCATCAAACTATACTCCCATATATAGAATAATTAATTACATCCACATCTGGTATACACATAATTAATTTTGGTCCTAGCATAAAAATTATGAATAATAAAATTTTTTGAAAAAATAAAATTCACCAAAAACCACATGTGTTGACAAAAAAACAAAAATGAATATGTATTATCAATTAGATTCAAAAAATTTATATAAATAAATGGTAGACAATAAGGGTTATAAACTTGATATATCAATGAAAATAAGCCCAATTTATTTATATTAACAATGTGAAATAGTAGTCCCACTATAAATCCAATATGTTTCAAGGATTTTTGATTTCGATGAATATAATTTACAATAAATTGATGGATTTATTGATGAATTGAAAAAAAAATCCAATGAGGTAGATTAACACTCTAAGATTTTTTAATATTCATTTTCTAAAATGGAGTTCTTTGTTTAAATTAAATTGAGTATCATGTATTTTAAAAGTGTCTAAATGTGTTTTAGTTATGTAGAAAAAATGTAATGACACAATCATATTAATAATATTGTAAATGGTGGATAAAAATAAATAACTAGAGTAGGACTCTATTTGTAGTTGTAGTGTGGGGATTACTTTTTAAATGTAGGTTCTAACACAATCTTGATAATTCAAATATTTCTTGGTTATAATCAATCAGGACTATTGAAAATTTCACTCTAAAATAGTATAAACCATGAAGCAATAGATTTATTGAATTTATTTATCTGGAAATTTCATACCATAAAGCTAGGGATGTGAATTTTTTAGTTGTTATTCAGAGATAAATGATAATTATGTAGTGAATCCACATGTCACATAAAATCATGTTTTTGACACATATAAAATGAATCGTATATCACAATAACAAAATTATTTCATGATTATATAGTTTGATGCATTACAATGTAAGAGACAAGATTATTTATACAATTCATGAATAGATGAGATTAAGAAAATTGAAAATGAAATAACACATCCCATAGAAAATGGAATGTTGGAATTAAAAAACCACTAATTGAACCAAATTATCATTGTAGAATGATATGTTGCTTGATATGAACAAAAGTGAAATGAAAATATCAAATTTATTTATTCAATTGACAGTATTGATGTGTCACGTAGGTTTTTTGCGCATCATTTAATATATCATAATGATATTAAGGGTGATTATTTGTTCCAAGATGTTGAAATGGATGATATTATATTTGAAGAAATTAGAAGATATTTTTAACCAGTAATTAATAATTTTTAATATCTAAATTATTATTATTATAAATATTATTTTACATTGAAATGAAAAATGTTAAAATTCATATAACTCATTGATGAATCAGAAAAATAGAATAAAATAACTTCAATTTTATTGAATACCTATAATTTAAAGGCTGATATATTTTTTAATAGATTCAAATGAATAATTGTTTTATAAACAAGGTGTTTTATAAACACCTTTAAGGATTAGGGGGGATATTTGAGTATTATATAAAACAAAACTGGATATGTAGTGTCTTTTAATGCATCATTATATGTCTTAGTGTTCTTGTAATATAGAAATGATCAACTATTTACCTATAAGGACATAGTGTGATCATTTCAGGAAGTGGAAAATTACCATGGATGAGTAGTGATATTGATATTATGATTGTAATCAAATACAAAGGAAGGGGGGATTATTATGAATATCAACACAGAATTTAGATGTCATAATTAGATAATGTCGAGTGTATATGGATCAAGTAAAAATTTTGTGTCAATTTCATTTTAATTAATAAATGTTTTCATATAACTATATATTTTATGTAATAAACTTCATGTTTCTGAAAACTATAATTTTTAATTTCTATTTAATAATAATAGTTTTTTTGAAAAAATTTTCATTATATAATCATTTACAACATTATATATTTTCAGAAAATAAATTTAATTAAAAAATTACTCCATAATTATGATATTTGTCAAATTATGTTCATTATAATTATTTTCATGTTGATTTTATATATTAAATCATTCTATAATTACGAATATTTATATTTTTAAATTCAACTTTCACATCACATATGCGAGTTTAATTTGAATTTGAATTCTATATGATATGTAAATTTAATTTAAAATAATCGATAAAATATTATAAATCAATATAAATGATAATATATATTAATTTAATGTTATGTTTTTTTTCAAAATTAATTGAAATATCATTTAAAATAAAACACCACATTTAAGGATAAAGTGAGATTACACGGGGTTAAACTAAAATTATAATGGTGAAAATGATTTAAAAATTACAAAATTCCTATTTTATGGCCATATATAAATATTATCTCATATTAGGATCTATAATTATACATTTTTTTTTATCAATTTATGAGTTTTAAAACAAGATTACATATTTTTATAGTCAAAAATCTATTGTGTGTCATCAAATGTACTTATAAAATCACACCACCTCTCCTCCTGTATTCAAAAATCAAAATATTTTTCTCTCAGAAAATCCATGAAAAATATCTTACATACTTGCATCCCCACATTCTAGGGGAATGTATTTACTAAGGATTTATAATAAGTTATTAGTTACAAACCTAAATATGTTCTCCCAAGAATATGTATCATACTTAACATTGACTTTTAATTTTAATTCTTATTCCACCTAAATATAATAATTTTTAGTCATTGTGATATAATAAAATTATTACCATGAGAGAAAATATATGTTATTTTATTTATGGAGTAACCAATATCAATCATCACATCATTCAAAAGGGAAACAAATGTGTCGATCATGTGTGCACTATAATACCGCCTCATTAATCTATGTACTTTTTTTCCATCACCACTTCACATAAATTAATATAGTGATGTCTAAAATGATTTTTTGAAATTATGTATTTACTTTTTAATTCTCTATTTATTTTGATAAAATACTATTTTATAGTAATTAACTAAATTTATATATGTTAAAAATATAATCTATTTATAATTTTTAGATTTAATTTTTCATACTTTATATTTATTATTTTCTTATATAAAATTTTTGGCTTTTTTTAAAACATTCTCATGATAGACCTCAAAAAATATCTATGGTGGACCATGAGTTTGACCCATTAGTGTGCAATTCTTCAAAGAATAATAGAAAGAATAGCTAATGAATAAGTCCTTAGATAGGAATGGCCATATAGTGTTAGAGTTCTTCCGCAATTACATTTTTTATCAGGCATATGTTATGTCTGTTTTGGATTAAAGACCATTAGGACTATGCTAGTTAAATTTTTTGTGGGATAGAAATTTTTCACCAAAAACAAATTTTGACCATATGATATCTTCCACATTACATTCTAGCCACTCGATCTTCCATTAGTGAGGCCATCTCATGTGATCATTCTTCATCCCTTAAGTGTTTATCGTATGTTCATCCTCTACCATAGAAGAAATCTGAAAGTACTATTCTTATATAGAAAAATCACATCTCATGCTCATATACTACTAGTAGATGTATCAGTAACTTCATCTAACTAGAATCATTCTTCATATCTAAGTCTTCATACAAAAATCATCCCCTCCCGCACACACATGTTTTGATTTCCCATTAATAGTTCAGTATTTTATTGGGTTAATTCTCCTTCTATATCTATTAGGTTTAATATAATCTCTTTAGTAGATTCTGTACATGGTTCTTTTCATCTTCATAAATCATTTTTGATTCTCAGACTGATCTTCTTCCTTCAATTCAGGTACCTACTACTGTTTCTTTCAACCATATTATCTAGAATATTATTCTTTCATCCCTCGAACATAGGGTTTCATGAAATGTTTCTTAAAAAAATATGTTATTTTCACACCATTGATATTAATAAATATTTGGTTTTTCAAACCAATAATGTTTCTTTTGTTAGACCATTATAATGTAACCAATGGTGTGTCTATAAGACACCGCTAAAATCATTGACACCATTTTAATTCAAACATTATTTTATTCAACCAACTTCTTGTGTCACTCTTGGTGTTTCATTTTATCATAGGATTATCTATATGTTATTTTTTAAACTTGAATGCGGTTTTATTCAAAATCACATATATTATTCAAATTAATTTCAAATTATTTCACTAGAATTAGTTAAACATGTATGATATTATTAATTTACGTCTCTTCAAGAATTAAATGTATCATTTTACTTATCTACATCTTCAACATTTTGTTTAAATATTTCTTTGTCGATTGAGATATAAGACTTCTTTAGAACTTATTGGTGTTTCATGGGACACTGATGAACATTTAATAGTGGTCCACCTTCAATTTCTCTTGTAGAACCCTTTAATAATATTATGTATTGAAATGTGTTTACTTATAATAAAGAATTTGGTTTTTATTTAAATGACAATAGTATGAAATCAATAATTTGACACTATATTGTATTTCAAATGTTGGTTCACTGAAACACTTCTAGAAATATAAGAGTGAGTCATGATGTAATATTACATCCAAATTTATTTGAAAATTTTTATTTTTATATTTCTAGTTCATGTTGTAAAATTTTATTGCATTGTTAAATGCTTAATAATTTATATTGGAATAGTCATGCAATGTTCATTAAAATTAACAGTATTATTTTTTCAAGATGAGGAGTCTTGCATATTTACATTTAAGATGATTTTTTTTCAAATAATTATAATGAATGTATTTTATTTAGAATTATACTATTATATCATTTAATTTTCATTTATAATTGGTTCAATAAATATTGCATCTAAAATTTTGAAAATTTCATTTAATATGTAATTAAAAATCTCATTCGAGACTATATTTTATATAAATAAAAACTATGAAAAAATAAATGTAATGTTCATATTATTTTTATTATTCTCTAATAGGTTTCATTAATATATTCAATAAATAAACACTCTTATTTTTAAGATTTAATTCATTAGGATAATTCATCAATTAAAAAAATGTACCTGTGTTGATTTATTAAAATTTTACATTTAAAAATTCCTTAAACAATCATATGAAATAATTTCATGTTGCTTTAAAATTTTGAATATGAAATTTCTTTTATGTCTAATAGTTTTCGATGATCACTAAAGATCATCAACATCTACATATTTTTCACATGTTGTGATCTTAGAACAAAAGCATCATCTAACTTCATCATTTTATATTCAATTTCTGGTTTCAATTTTTTGTATTTATTTAATAAAATTAAATTCATCCGATATTATATTTCCATCCAGGTGACTGGTTTATGATTTTCCCATCAAAATTATATCTTAGGGGTTTTCCTCCCATCAAAACGGATGGTCAGGATATTCCTCCAAGAAAAAAGGGTTGAAAATTTTTAACTCCTAATAAAGTCATGGGTTTTAACTCCATGTGAAAAAGGAATGTTGGGTTAAAAAATAAGGTAAACAAGGTACATATTTACTACAAGTAATCAAGTTTTTAATCCCATTAAAAAGTAAGGATATGGTGCATACATGTATCCTTTAGGAGTATAGGAGACTAAGAAAGAATAATTATCTTGAGATCTAAACCTGTATAAAAACCACTTGAGTAATTTTCTTTTCATTTCGCTGTAACATTTTATATTTCATTTATAAATATGAAAAAAAATATAATTTATAATAATAAATCAAAATAGACTATTCAACCCCCTCCCCCTCTAGTCACTTATTCTATCCTAGGAGAACTAACGAATGGAATCACATGGAGGTTCGTTTTTAAGGACATGGTTCTAATTGTTTTCATAATATATTTTCGAAAAAACCATTATCTTTGACATAATAATATATGGAAAAGATGCACTAATATACTGTGGATAATAAAAAAAATTTATTTGTGGAATCAAATTAGACCACCTCACTTCAGTGAAATTAGTTATGCCTACCAGAATGATAGAACAAAGGTATTCCATAAAATAATGGTCATAATTATTGGGGTATTGTGTGTAAACCTTATAAATTACTTATTGTTTAAATAAAAATTCTTACTGGTAATATGGATACTAAATGTGTTTTTAATTAAAAATCCATGAATTTGTAATATTTTTCTTTAGATAGAATTATGTATAATCTTTTTTCATCTTCCAAGACAGCTTATGAAAATTCAAGGACATTTAAAGACAATAACCAATGTACTGAAATGATACACAGAACTATTTTTGGTATAAATAAGATGAATTTCAATAGTTTAGGATGAATTATTAAGAAATTATAAATGAGATGTATGATTCATTCACAAATATTTTCAATAGTATGATTGGTCTATGAGAAACCATGAAGTATGAAACCCACATTGAAATATTATTCTAAGCTCTAAAAAAAGTTGGAATTTTGAGAAATTAGATATTTATTCAATAAATATATTAATCGATATTCCAGGGATGAGATGATAGTATAATTACTACAATATGAGTTGGAAATGAATAATTATAATACTGATGAGGATGATAAGAAAAATAGAATACATTTTAAATCAAATCTAAACATTATAAAAAATTATTATGAATAAGAGTTACTATAATGTTATAAATATGTAATTTCAAATTTCACCAATGGTATAGACAAGTGGAAGATGTGTAAAATAAGCTTCATGAAAAACTGTAGAATATATTATTAAAAATATGACACAAGAATCAGTAAGATATGTAAAACAAATAAATATGACGCTACAGATTTAAATTACTATGACTGTAGAGAAAATGGACCCATCAAATCATATAGTACAAAATTAAAATAAGAAGGAAAGGATATAAACACAAGAAGGAAAATATAATGGCATATGATTCAATATAGAGCTAAATAAAAGAGTCAGACTCAGGTGGTGATGTTTTAAAATGTAAACATGAGTATGAAAATATATGTGTGACAGCCTCTACTAAAAATGAAGTTCACTCTGACTATAATTATACTTCTTCATATTAATCCAATAAAGAAAATGAAATTAATTATTGAACTACTCAAAATGAAAAATTTGAAAAAGTCATATTAAGAATGGACAAACAAGACATGGAATCTCAATAGAAAATAAAAAGATCAATGAAGAAAATAAAAAAATGAATTATTCTATATTAGTATATGTATATATATATAATTGAAAAAGTTTCAGATGTTGAATTGTTAAAATTAAACGATAGGAATTATACAATAAGACGTTTAATATCTAAAAATGTCGAAGAAAAACAGAAAAGATTTATTTTTTGTAAGAAATGATTTAGATAAACATGAAATGGAATACACCCTTTATAAACATGAAAACTAGAAATTAAAATTTTTGGATCCTTGTCAAATTTGATAATATTTGAGGACCTGGAATCTTTTTAGAAAAAGAATGAAAAAAAGAAAATAACTAGTTTAAATGAAATATTTTTTTTATGAATCCCTGATAAATGGCTAAAATAATGTCTATGAATAAACCCAAGTATGATACAAAGGTTTTTTGTTATAATTTTTAGATTCATCATATGTATAGAACATACATTGTTGAAATCATAAATTTTAATTTTCAAATGATATTGTCATTAAGCGTAACATGAATGGTAATTATTAAAATGAAGGTTAATTATAGTATACTCGGTTTTTAGGTCAAACTAATAGATTAATTTAATAAAATTTATGTGATACTTCCATAAAATAAATTTAATACATATATTTTCTTACCTAAATCTTTTTTTACTAATCCAGTTATAATCTAACTAGTCTTGGAACCCAAAAAACCATCTGGTTGATTTTTTTAAGGAAGAATTCCTATACAATTTCAATGTCTCATGGAATATGGACCTGAATGGGCTCCAAAAGGATTGTTAAAATGCATTACACCCAATCTAGTCACTATGTAAAATTGAGATTCATTAGCAATGATCCTGCATTCTATATAATATACTATAATTTGATATGGTGACATATAAAATATTTTATTCATTAAAATAATTTTAACTTTGTTTGAAGGCATTTTCGTTAATTTCTATAAGTTTTGACATATCATGAATAATTGTTTTAGGATACATAGGTAAAACTATAGTTTTAATTAATCTGATTGTTTGATTATATTCCCATATTTTGTTATAACAAAACATTATTATCCATATTTAAATATGAATGAATTTATGGGGAGTTTAAACCTATTTTATTTTGGATATTTTATACTACTTTGTAATTTTTAAATAAGTGTTTAAATAATTTGTTTATGTTGACATAAAATTCCTTAATATTTTTGACATGAAATTTCATCAATTGATCTAGGAAGTTATTAATATGTTTATAAATAACTTATGTTAGTTATATATTATCTTTTCATAATTTTGAGTGTAAATATATTTCGAAAGAAGTATTTATTTTAAAATTGATATAATTTTTAAAATAATTATAGTATTGGTGATTTGTTTAATAATATAACATTATATACTTAATCTCAAGGGTAGATTGTATTTATTCATAAAAACCATTAACAAAAATAATTTGATTATTTATTTTGGATGAATTTTATTATTTCAAATTTTTTTAATGAAAATTGTATTTCCACAATATGTAATAATATTTTTTTCAATCATTTTATTTTAAATCATAACAAATATACTTTTTGTAAATGATATGATAAATACTTATCATCGTGGTTTAAAGAGAAATATATAATTCTGTATAAAATTTTATTTTAGAGAATTTAATTATCTATTAATTCATTTTTTATTAAACATTATCATTTTATTGTGGATAATTTTTTATTAAAATTGAGTACTTATTGTTTTATGTATTTTATGTTTTTAATTCTGTAATATGAAATGTTATCTTATATTTAGAAAAATTTCTATTTTGATAAATCATTTTTATTTTAGTCTTATATCTTCTATAATTTAAAATTAATTTTTATATTCTAATTACTTTTTATTAATCAACATTATTAGTTGAAATATAATTTTATCTGTTCACCTTTCACATCTTCAGCATGTCATTACTTAAATCCTTTTTTTCATAAATGAATAATATTTCATATTGTTAATGTATTTCTTTATTAAATAATATAAATGTATTGATGTAATTTTATATAATATTCATAATAGGGGAGAGTGTTTTTATGATTTAACATTTTTTGTTTTATGTTGTCTTAAAATTTAATAAATACTATTATTTATAATTTTAAAAAGGTGGAGATTTTTTTTAAAAGAGTACTTAATTTGTTTAATTCAATAATAGTTATGATAAAGTATAATTATATAATATTTAATTATATTCAATTTAATAAAAAATTTAATCTATCAATGATTATGAAATATAATATTTTCTACATTATATTTTTTTCATTTTCAATATAAAAATTTAAGAATTTTTGAATGTCCTATCAAGAAAGTCAACATCACACCTTTAAAGAGCTAGGATGTCAACCTTGTGAGAGGACTAGAATATAATTGATCACAAAAATCCAGGCCTGTTCTTAATGTCTAAGCTTGGATCATCTCTATAGTTGGAATAGTACTCCCATAAGTATATAGAGTGTTTTCTATTCTATGTTATGTGATTTTTTTAATAAATACCATGCAACAATTGTATCCTAAATTTTATGTGGAAAAAAATTTTACATTATGAATAAATCTTTATCATATGATGTCTTTATGTTTCATCCTAGATTCTCAATTTTCCCTCACCACTACCTTTCAACACACCCATTTCACATCCCCTACATGTTTCTCATCCGATCATCATCCCACATGGTACAACATAGGAAAAACTCTCTTTTTCTATATTCTCTTCTTTTCTTGTTTTCCTACTTCCATTATACCTCATAGCAACTTCATCTAACAGACATTACTCTTCATCTTTAAGCCTTACTCTTGGTATCCCCCCTTCTCGTGCACACCATTTTTTTCATTTCATATTCCATTATAATTCCTCGATTTAGAATCTATCTTTTTCTATTATGTTTCACATTATACCTCTATCAGTGGGTAAAAATTCCCCTGTTTAACTTCACATCTTATTTTTTTCTCTCTAAGGGATCTTCTTCAATATATTTGAGTCCCTACAAGTTTTTCATTAAACCAGATTTTCCATCATATTATTCTCTCCTCACTCGAACATATTGTGTCCTAAACAATTTATTGAAGGAGTTTTATTATTTTGTCACATCGTTTATATTAAGACACCATTGGTTTCAAAAACCAATGATGTCTCATTTCTGATACTATTGGAATATAACCAACAATGTTTCTTTAATATCACAATAAAATGTTTTACACCATTACAAATCCAATGGTGTATTGTTCCACCTAATTATTATCTTCCTCATACTGTTTCATTTTATCATATATTTATCTATTTATTGGTGTTTAACCTTGACAATGTGTTTATTAAACCCTGTTTGTAGTATCCAATTTAATATTAAATTATTTCATTAGATTTGGTAAAACATCTCTGATATTATTATTATATTTTTCTTCAATATTTATAAGTACAATTTTTATTCTTTTGTATCTATATCTTGTTATTAAAATAATTATTTATCATATGAGATATGATTCACTAATGGAACCGAACATTGTTCCATGATCCACTCTCATGCATCCTATGGTGACTCTTCTCTTGTAGCTTTTTATAAGAACATGGTCTACTCTAGAGTAATATCGGGATGTTTTTTCATGTACTCAATTGTTTTATAGTGCCTTTGTATTGGAATTCTGGTTTCAGGTTAGTTTGTGGGATTTTTTAAGAGAAATATATGGATAGTGGGTTGTTCATGGTATTCACATTGTTTGACAAACTGTGCAGCCATACCCAGGTAATAGTGCGAACCTAGACGTGAGGTTCGCACAGTTTGAGCATGGATTCCATAAACATGCACCCCTTCATGGTGAAACTATAAATATAACACCAAAATATTTTTTGAGATGGATTTATTTTAATTTCATTGATTTCTTCTGTTGTATACTACAGTTATATTATCCTTCCATATACGCAACATTGTATTAGGATGTAGTATATGCAATAATATACATGGCTTGTGTTGTCCACAATTTCATGTTCTACTGATAGATTTAATTTCACAGAACATTGAATATAGATTTTGTTCAATGTATAAATTAACTTAGATTATATTATTTTATATAAAACACCAATGGAATCTTGAACAAAATGAAAAACTAACATATTTTCTGTTACACTCAAGAGCAGCCTTCTTCGATAGCTTCTGAGGTACGCAATACCGAGTTTCACTAAAAAACGATGTATTGTTAAAATAATATATAAAATAACGATTATGAATACTATTAACCACATTTTTAAAGTTATATAACATTTTCATTCATCTTACACATGATATGAAAAAAAATTAATTTTTCAGATAAAAGAAGTATTGTTCAAAAAGATGTGGTTTTACCTCCTTTTGATGGCACACCCATATTAAATATAGATTTTGAAACTTTTATATTTTATATATGAAAATATTAAATTATTCTTTAGAAGAGGAACATAAAAATTTACTTTGGATAAATTTTTTATATTTTTGATATAACTTTTATATTTTGATGAATAGTGAAAATGCACTAAATATTAATTGAAAACAATTTTAGTCTTGAAAATAAATTATATATTGTTAAATATATTATTAAATTTTTTTAAAGTATATATAGATTATATTTTTATATTTTTAGTCATTTTACATCATTTTAATTAATTTTACATTGAATTCATATGGAGAAACATTTCAATCTTTTTCAATGTCTTAAACAAAATCCCATTTTTTTGAAAATGAGATTAATTTAAAAATAATTAATAAAATATCCATTTTTTTATTTTGAAACTTAGATACCATGTTTGGAATCCATATATCAAATTTATATTAATGGGATACTTAGATTTTGGGGGCATTATGAATTATAACAATGGTAATTATTTTTATTACCATAGTTAATGGTAAATCAGGTAATTATAGGTAGAAATAATATTATAAAATTAACCTAACACCTACCAAAATTAAATTGGAAGAGTGAATGTCGACCCATATCACCAAAGGGTCATAATAAATTCATTTCATGAACTTGTTTCCATGAAAATGAATTAATTATTACTAAAACCAAAGAAAGTGACAACATGTCACTCTATTATATCTCAAAAGTGTTATAATTTTTACTTATTGAAAAAAAACATACACCATTGAAAGTAAATATCTACTAGATATTTAATTAAATTTTCTACATCATATGAATTTATTTAGTATTTCTAGATATTAATTATTTATCACTAATTATGACATAATAGTGATGTAAAAATTATTTTATTAATTGAAATATCAAATAAATGGTTTAGAAACATTAAATTGAATATCCTTAGAATTAATTTTAGAACTACATGATTTTTATAGGTTACTATGAATTTTTATTAGTTTATTAAATATTTTGGATTGAATTTATATTTTGTGAGGATTTTATTTCATAACAATTAAACGAATTGTGTGAAAATTGACATTATTGGCATTTTAATAACATAAAATTTTATTAAATTATTTAAAAATCATAAAAATATTTATAAATTACAAAGTGATAATTATAAGATTAAAAATGTCATAAATTATCCATTAATGATCAATTAACATGATATAATAAATATTCATTTCCTTTAAATGTGTAGAATGTTATTACCAAAATAAGAAATTAATAGAATAACAATGTGTCAATTAAAAATATAAGGTTTAAATTGACAAAATAAGTTTTCACAAAATTATTAGTTATGAGACTAAAACATTATCTCATCTTATCTTCGTATTTGGGACACATTGGTGGTTTTTCAACAGAATTTTATTTTATTATTAATTAGTATTTCTAAGAGGTTTGTAATGTTCCCCTCTCCTCTATTATAAAAGGGAACCTCCTCCCTCTCCTCTTCACTCCATTTTAAGCCTTCATGCTTGGAAAACACCTAACTATTTCTCTTATAAACATTTTTAGTTAAAATCAATTGGTATTGGTATTCTCATAAGGCCGACTCTATTTCCCTAAAATGAAATTTAACAGAGGCACGTCATGGAAGAAGATTTTATAGCACATATGAAAGAAGTGTGATCTAAAGTAATGTATAACATTACCAGTCCCATTTTTATCTAATATTGTTTAATCGTATGTATTTACTGGGCATATCATTATCATCCATGTCCACGTTTTCAAAAAATGTTTTTAAAAAATGTATAATATTCCTCTATGTATATTTAAAGTCATTTTTACCGATATTGACATTAATTACATGTTTTAGAAGGAATCATTATTACTTTTACCATATGAGGTAATTTATGACTTTTCAAAATAAAGGTACACGAAAAATATGTTTTAACTTATATGGAATAAACAAATTTTTACACTTTCATAATTCCTTATTTACATGATGATTCCATTACAAGATTTCCAGTATATTTTTAATTGAATCCTTTTCTTTTAAACGAGTATGACATTTAGTGAAAAATAAATTTTTTTAAAGATGAAATGATATTTTACTCAAAAATTATGGTCATTTGATTTATAAAAAACATTTTCTATCTAAGAGGACATAGGTATACATTTATATACATATTATTAATTTGAATTGATTGTGTTTCGGATGGATTTATATTTATGATGTATATTTATCTTATATGGATTATGATAAGATGAAATGATTTTTAAGAATCCCATTTTATTTAAAGGGTAATGCTATGATGAATGTTTTATGCTTTTGTGGCACATTTGATAATGATTTCATTATGAGATGGCTAACACCTATATCTCCCTCCAATTCATTGGATAAATATTTATATCTCATGAGATAGACATGACTATAATGACAACTAAATCTAGTTCAGTAATACATAGCTAGAATGACAAGTAAACCCAGTTTCGTAATGGATATCGTCCACTATGATGGTCTTCGAGGAAATGACATGGAAACTATGAATATCATATTAGGTGATTATTAGTTTTCCAAAATTACATGTTTTAGGACAAGGAAATTTTATCATGGTTAGTATTCCTTTATGATATATGGCTTGTATACTGCCAATATTTATATCATTACAAAAAAATTGAGGATTTAACATTATGTTCATGTTTTTATGTTCAAATGTATATGTTTTGTTTTATTTTTCCCATGTTTACTCTTATTTGGAATTTAATTTCACCTTATTTATATTTTTACCCATGATATAAAGAAAGGTTCTAGGTATGAAAAAAATTGAAAGATCTTTATGGGAGTCATTGAAAATCATTCACAATTTTAGAATATTATGTTCCATGTTTCCAAAGACACTAAAATAATAATGTATTTGGGCATCTTTATTGTCTTGTATTAAGTATTCTGCAAAAGAAATGTAATGACCATTTACACCAAACTTTGGTCTCTACAGTCTATATTAAGGATAAGGTTTAGTCTACTGTTGGAAACTATAATATGAAAATTTTAGTGAGATCCCTATAGATATTTCTAAGGTAAGTCTAGGGATTTAACAAAGTTTAATTATAAGTATATGTTATAATTTTTGAATTATGGTAATAATCATAAATATGCTAGGATTAATCCTAATATATCAGAGATTGAAAGTAATTCACCTTTATTATATTATTTTCTTAAGGTGTTTTTTTCTTCTCACAGTATTATTTGTTTTCTATTTTAGTCAATTGAGGGAACCTGATGGAATTGGGTAAAAATTGAATCTAATTAATATATTCTTGACTATGAGCAACAAAATCTTTTAATGACTAGAGCGGATGATATTGTAATTAGTCTTTACCAATCATCATGCTATATGTTTAACTATGTGAACGTTAGTGGTATTCCAATGTCATTGAATATGAGGATGATGGATTTTCATGCATCTTCTCATGGTGAGGAACATAGAAGAAAGAAGATTAAAATTACAACATTTCAAGAATAGTGTAATAAGAACCTTGATAAATACCTCAATTTGAGGGGAAGATTTTTTCTCTATGGGAAAAAATGTTCATATAGTGATGAATTGTTATGGAGTTCAATGTCTCATATGTGGAAAACATGGGAATTACCAAGCTCAATGATAAGGAATAAGGATCTACTTCTATGACAAAGAAAGACTTATTCTATTCCTACAATTAAGGTACAATTATATAATTATTTTTGTATTGTACTCCACAAATGATGAATGGTGAATTATATAAGAGTTAAAAGTTTATGTTTATCGATAAGGGTTATCAATAATATGATGAATAGTTATAATGGATAAAAATTTGATTTAATGAAAATGCGATGTTCCTAAGAATCACATGATTAAGGGAAGGGCAATCCTGAATATGAGAATGATGTTGAGATATATATATTTGTGTAAGGATATGTTGGAAGATCCTAGTTACCATGTAACAAGTTTAGGTTTTGTTAAAATGTGGGAAATGTTTTCATGGATGAAGTATAAAACTTTTCAATAATTAAGGAATATACCCAATATGTTTTGGAATAAGGAAACCTGCATGTGTTCAATAAGGATATATGGTAATTTAGATTATTATCATTATTCAAGATAATGAATTATGAATTCATCCAAAAATTTTATATGTGACCAACAAGATATATCTTATGATATTTGGGGGATAAATGATGTTATTCACATGCCTGTTATAGGACCATTTTGGTAATTTCTTCATTGTACTACGAGATTGGAAAGATGTATTATTGATAATCCTAAAGGATTGAATGGATCAACATGGACATTATATAGTATTGTTTATGGATATAACTTTTTTATTTCTGAAATGTTATAATAGTATAGTTTTTGAAAAATATACACCATTTTGGGTATACGAAAACGCATCACGTCGAACAAGGATGTGGGAATCAAACCCCCAACCGAAGTGTGACATGACTTTATAACCTACCACTATCCATGATTAAGTGACTAGTTTGTAGAAATTATTTTTTTATTAAGAATTATGATAGATGAAGTATTAGACCATTTTGAGAACCATATACGATTAATCTCACCATAGATGTAGTTATGTATATTTGATATCTTATGATAACATATTTGTGATAGAGACATATTGATTGACCTATCATTCAATTGCATGATATGAAAACAATTAAATAATTAAAAAAATCAACTTCATTTCAGTATATAAGAGTGGAAATAGAAAATGATCAGGGAACGATTGATGATACTAAAATAAAGTAAGTATTTCATCTAATGAAAAAGCTATTAAACTTTAAGAAAAGGATGTTGAAAATCAAAATTGGTATCTTAGTACATTATTAACTGATGAATCATATGGTGCCTTAATTCATTGAATATTTATGGATTTCTAATTTTAAACATTCTACAAACATTGTTCTCTATCACTATCCATCAGAACATGATGGATAGATTTCTCTTCCATATCCATGCTTTAACTTCCCACATATATTCTCCTATGAAAAAACAGTATGATGAGTTACATTTAGTAACCATTATGTTTCTATCATTCTTTCTAAAATTTATTTTTCGTATTTTTTTTAAAATTATGGGTTTCCATGAAAGAAATTTTCAAACCATTTATAACCTCGGCGAATTTTGATGTAGAAATTCATTTTAAGTGTTGTAAAATGTTACACCCTAAGATTTTGTGAGATTGAGTGTTTTTAATTTAATAAATATAATGTGTTGTATGCTACACCAATATTATTTTTTACTATACACAACACTGTATTAGCTTTCAGTATATATACCAATAAACATGGCATTTGTTGCACACAATTTCATGTTCATTTGATATAATAGATTTTTTTCCAAAACTGAGTATAGATTATTTTTAATGTATAAATAAACTATGATTGTATTATGATATATTCAACACCGAATGATGTTTTCACTACAGGCAACATTTTCATTGCTTGTGTTACATGCATGTGCGACCTTCCTCGATAGCTTGTGTTGTACGCAATACTGAGTCTCACTAAACAAAGATATATTATAAAAATATTATATAAACATGAAATTATTAATAGTATTCACCATATTTTTTATTTTACATTATAATTCAACTTAATCGTGATATGAAATCAAATTCTTGTTTTTCGATAAAAGAAATATTTTTCAAAAAAATGCAGTTTTACTGCCTTTTGAGGGCACAATGATTTTAAATATATTTTATGAAACAAATTTAAGTTATATTTGACAAGAAAAAATTATTATTTGAAATAGAGACATAATAATTTTCTTTGGATAATGTTATTATAATTTTCTGATAAGTTTCATATTTGGATGAACTTTGAAAATATGATAAATTTTAATTGAAAACAACTATTATCATCAAAATAATTTATTACGATAAAATATATTTTTGAATGGTTATAATGTATAAATAGAATATATTTTTATATTTTAATACAATTAAGTCATTGTAATTAATTTTACATTCAAATTTTTATATATAAACTTTTCAATCTTTTGCAATGATTTAAACAAAAAATCCATTTTTCCAACAATATGATTAATTTCAAAATAATTTCAACAACTTCTATGTTTTGATTTTTGAAAAATGGATTCCATATTTTGAATCAGTAGGTCCAAATAATGTTAATTGGATTCTTTGATTTTTGGGCATTAGGAATAGTAACCTTGGTAATTATTTTCATTACCATAGTTATAAGTAAATATAGTAATTAAGGGTAAAAATAATATTATAAAATTAAAAAAACAAAGGAAAGTGGAAACATGTCACACTATTATATCTTATAAGATTAATAATTCTAATTTAGTGATAAACATTATAAAACATAGAACATAAATAGTAACCATAAGTCGAATTAAATTATCTTATATATTGTGAATTTATTTAGAACCATTAGAGATTAAATTATTATAATTAATGATGACACAATAGTGATGTATAAATTATTTTATTAATATAAATATCAAATAAATGGTTTAAAAATATTAAAATAAATATCATATGAACTAATTGATGTGTTCCACGAATTTTCATGGTGACTATGACATGTTAAAAGTGTATTAAATATTTTGGTTTGAATTGATCTTTTCTGAGGATTTTATTTAAATTATAATAAATTAGTACTATAAAAATTAACACTATTTACATTTTATAAACATTAGATTTTATAAAAAAATTCAAAATCATAAAAAAATTTAAAATTAACAAATTGATAATTATATGGTCCAAAATGACATGAAGTATACATTTCTGTTCAATTAAAACCACATAAGTAAATATTCATTACCATTAAATATATATAATGTTATTACCTAAATTAAATATTAATAGAATAAATATGTTTTAATTAAAAATATGAGGTATAAATTGACGAAATAAGTAGTCCAAAATTTATTGGTCGATTAGATTACATACCTATCTAATCTCATCATCAAATTTGGGATAATCTGTTATGTTTTGGGTGGGGTTTCATTTTATTATAGATTAATATTTTTGGTAGTCTATAAAGTTTCTCTCTCCTCTATTATAAAATGGTGCCACCTCCCTCTCCACTTCACTCCATTTTATGCCATTATGCTCGGTCATCCCCAACCCAATTCACTTTTCAACTTCTCTTATTATATTACTAAGGTATTTTTATTCTCAGAAGACCAAATATAGTGTCCTAATTATAAGTTTAAAGGATGCACATCATGGAAGGGGTTTTTCGGAAACATATGGATGAAAATGGACCTAAACTAATGGATATCATTACCAATCTCATATTTATCTGAGATTTTTTATTCTTATCTATTTGATGGGGAAATAGTTATCATCCATCACCATTTTTTCTAAAACTTTTCTCAAAAATTGTTTAATATTATTCTATGTAAGGTTAATGTGATTTTTACCAATTTTTATTTTACTACATGGTTTGGAAGGAATCATTCATACTTTTACCATACGAGGTACTTCCGGTCATTCCCCGTAATAGTATGAGATGAATAATTTTTTAACTTGTACAACATGAAAATATTTTTCTAGTTTCATAACCAATTTGTTCCATGAATATTCCTTAACAAGATTTAACTTTTATTTTCAATTAAACTATTATCTTTTAAAATAGCATGACATTTTGAGAAAATATAATGTTTTGGAAGAATAATGGTTATTTTCCTCATGAATTAAGTTCAAATGTTTTATAAAAATTATTTTCCATATGAGATGACATAGATACATTTCTCTACACATATTATAGATTTTAATTAATTTTGTTTGTTATGGGATTATTATTACAATTAACATTTATCTTATATAGATTGTGTAGTGATGAAATGATGTTTATGAATACCATTTTATTACATGGGTTATGCTACGATGAATGATATTTCATTATGTGGCAGGAGTATGAATGATTTCATTATAAGATGAGTGGGACCTATATCTCCCATCAATGGATTGGGTAAATATTTTTATTTCATGTGTTACTCATGAATAGAATAGAATGTTTATCATGGTCAATAATTTTGGGCTGGAACAGCAAGTAAACCTAGTTCAGTAATAGAAATTTTCCACTATGATGGTCTTGGTATCTTTTCCTTGGATACTATGGAAATCATATAATTTTCTTATTAGTTTTCAACAATTACATGTTTTATACCCTTGTTATTATATCATGGGTAATGTTCCTTTATGACATATTCCTTACATAATGAAAAAATGTATTTCTTGACTTGTGATTTTGATGATTAAATGTTATTTTCATGTTTTTCATTGAAATGTATATGGTTTTTTTATTTTATCCTTGTTTTACCTTGTTGATAATTTGAGCCGACCTTTTTTATGTTTTCTTTTCCCAGAATATAAGGAAGGGTTTTATGATAAAAAAACATAATGGGAAGATTATTATGGGAGATTTTATGGACCTTACACAATATTCAAGGAATATGTTCCATGTTTACAAATACACTAAACAAATATGGTCTTCATGAATTTTTTATGTATATTTTATTAAGTATTCTAATAACGAATTATAATTTCTTTGTATTCCATGGTTGGGTCTCTACAGTGCATGCAGAATAGGTTTCTATGAAAGTTAGTTTTTAAATCACCTGAACCCCTCAAACCCCTCTATTTTGTCTGATGCATAGGATTTATAAATTCAAGGAGATCCGAATGATTTGAGGAGGGATTCATTGGTGTTTTGAAAACATTTTTTTGAGATCTAAATCCCAGATTGAAGACTCACCCTCTTCCTTATATGTTCATTACATCTCGATGATTATTCCGTTATTTCCTCAATCATTTTTTGATCTTTTCATGGATTATCTCCATTAATTCAATGGATTTATTCCTATTTGTTGAGATCTAGATATGGGATTTTTGATCAAGATCTAGATTTTCAAGATCATGATTTATTTTTTCATTATTTTGTTTTTATAGATACAGAGATAGATTTTGATCAACATTGTTGTGTTCGTCGGTTTTTTGGGATTGCCACCATCTAAACATTCATCGACAAACCAATATTGGTGGTCTAAATTGAACTCTCATAGTCATGTATTTGATGTGTGCGTGATTTTATTGATTTTATAGATTCCCTCAATATTTTTTTTTCTAACTTGTAGTAATTAGAAATGTGAAATAGACTTGTTGATTCCTTATTGATTAAATAGTTGATCGAAACATGAGACTAAATGGTTTTCCAAATATATGATTTATTTGGGGAAATTGTTTATGTGTTGATATATTGTAATTTCTATATTGAATTTGTTTGGTTTTGAGTTAATTAATTAGTGGGAATTAACTATGAGATAAGTAATGGCTTTGTTATATAATTAATGTTAGATTAATTATATGAAATGTTATTTGATTAAGATATATATTTGTTTGATTAATTATTTTAAACTGATATTATATTTTTATAATTAATTGTGGATAATTAATTATGTAAATAGATTCATGTTGATGGTGTAATTAATTGATGAATTAATTAATCGGTTGTGCACTTAGTGAAAAATGGGTTAACTAATGGGTTTTGATTTTTCTAACTAATATCTTGATTAGTATGGTATTGATTTGAATAATTATTTATGAATTGATAAATAAATTTAATAATTTAAAATGTGGTTTCTAGAATTGACATTCCAGACCAATGGAGATGTTGGTGTTTAAACATGGAGTTCTACCCTGGTAGTTATCCAAGTGCTTGTGATGTTAGGAGGTAGACATGGAGATCTACCAAAGATGAGATATGTGGCGGTGGACATATAAATCTACACTATATGAAATTTTGGGTGTTAGGTATTGAAACCTACACTAAATGAGATTTTCGGTGTTTGACATGTCGTGAAACACTAAATGAATGACAATAATGAATTATAAAATGATGAGAGACATGAATAAAACCTGATTTGAATGTTTTTAAACAATGAATAAATGAAAATTTAAAACCTATTTAATCTTTCACTGTACATGTAACTTTATATAATTGTATACACTATCTTTTTATAGAACTTGTTTTAGACAATGTTGGTGGTTGCATAATAATTCTTACAAAAACCCTATTTGGGACACCAGATTGGCACCTTATTAGATTTTGTTGTTATATGACATGATAAGTGAAAAGGATCTGGGACAAGTTTTTGTTTGGGAATGGATCTTGGGTGTGGTAAATAATTGTTTTTTTGGACCCAATATGGTTTCATTGTTTCATTAATATTACATGAATTTTATACACATTGTACTTGAATTGTTACAACGTGTGTTCCCATTCACTTGAGTATGGTATTTCCAATTTTTACAATCTTGTGGTTTTGATATTGTTCTAGAGATATATATTATTCCTCACTAGTTTGTTGTTTTTTGTTTCTATAGGTACATTAATATGATAATTGATTGTATAGTGCCCCCGTGAAATGATCACCAGATCATTGTTGCTAGTCGAAACCCTCTAGCATATGGTGTGGCAAGCTTGAGGGAATGTTAACGTCCATCTTAGGGGTAAATTTTATAGAACTCAGGTTGAGAAATAACAATATGGTATCATAGTATTTTTTATTCATTATTATTCGTTTGTAATATTACTATGGGAAACATATAAAGGAAACTATGAATATTGGAGTCTCGTTAAGGAGCTCTTGCATGTGTTTTGTATACCAAACTAAGGGGGGCAATTTGTGTACATAGGATGGGATTATTGTGATTGTTGTTTGTTGTATCAATTTGATATTATTTCACCATGGAGTGAAACAGTTGTGGTGTGATGTGATTTTTTTTAGAATTGTTGATTGTTGATTCATGGACTAATGAGGCATGAGAATTGAGTTGCAAGAATCATTCTAGGTAATCAAGTTTGTTGGGACATGCATCCTTAGTCACTCGTGTGAAGGATGGTTTCGGGTAATTATTTGAACATGAAATTATTTCCTTGTTGTCTGAAATAAATGAAAATGGTTCCTAACATGAATTGATAAATATTAAAAAATTATTAAAATTGTGAATAATTGGGTTAATAAATGAGAAACATGTTAATGAGAATTTTTTTACCCTTTCTAAACAACACATAGTGTAGAATGGTTAAGGGTAGGGATATCTCATCAATGTTGACCTCGTGGTAATAAATGAGGGTAGGAAACGATCAGACTTGTTTGGTTTCTTATTCCTCTAAAATAAAGGTATTTGGTTGTTTTATGAGATATTTGATATGTATTTGGCATTGTAGAGATTATTCCTCCAAGGTGCTTGTTGAGTGTAGGGATGAGGGGTAAGCCTAGTAATGATCTTCTACACATGTAACTTGAGGCATTGATTGTGAAAGTTGAGGAGGAAGGAGAGAATTTCCATGAGTACTTTTCTCACATAATTCACTTCATGAAGTGAGGCCTAGGATGAGTTCAAATAATTATGTCTGAGTTGAAAAGGGAGTTTCAACTACAACACCCTATGGGTTTTACTCGATTGGGTGGACATGTAGGAGATGAATTCTGGATTTAATCAATCAAGATGATACTTAAAAATTTACAGAAATTAACTAAAATGAGGGTAAATTTAGCTAATTATATGCTACAGGGATTAGCAATGTGCTGATTTGACCTTTAGGTAAGATCTTAATAGACTGATGATATGATATGCAGGGAGTGTCTAGAGATGTTCATGGTGAACTTGTATCCATAGACCCTGAGAAAGGAGAAGGCTTCATAGTTTATGACCATGAACTAAAGAAGTAGGTCCATAATAGATTTATGCCAAAAATGTATATATTTATAGTGGTTTACCCAAGCATTGGTAGAAAATGAGGCTACAACAGAAAAACAAGTTTATTATGGACTTAGATTTTATTATAAATCCCATGTGAATATCATTAGTCTTAAGATGTTATTATATGTGGTTAGCCAGGATCTCATTTTGGAGGGGAACCAAAACAAGGCTTCCATTACTAGACATGTTTTTGTACCTGTATAACCAAGGAGTGTGCCTTCTAAGAGAAGGAAGTGCCATTACTAGAACCATAGTTTAGATAGTGGAATTCAAGGTGTAAAATTATGAGAAACATCTCCACATGATCTTACTCATGTCTCTTTTCACTAGTGTGGTAGGCCCAGACATTATCGCAATCATTATACTAGACCAATGGTGGAATTTAGATGTTGCAGAATGATGGGGAACCTATAGAGGTTTGGCAGGTTGGAGGAATAGATTGGTGCTCAGGGAGAAGCTGTGTAGAGTGAGAATGTGGTAAGGGGTCTTTTACATCATATAGGTCGGGCATCTAGGTTTATTCTTGTATAATATGTATAGATTTTATAGTTGGTGCATCTGGGAAATAGAACCCATACCAATAGAGTGGTTCTCCTCTAGAGATTTCGATAACATCACAGAGAAGAGAGGAAGATGATTTACTTTTAGTGTAGCCTAAACTTATTTAGAGAGAGGCTAGGCCATGGATAGTGACATGTACTATTCTAGTAGCTTCTTATTTTTATAGTTCATTATTTGATATTGGTGACTCTAATTCATTTATATCTATAAATTATTTTAATGGCTTGGTCATGGAGGATGAGTTTTTGAATTAAGTAATGAATATCGATACCCTGTTAGGAACACGATCTAGAGATATATATCTATGAAAGAAATGTTCAATAGTGATATGAGGGTTTCATTTTATTTGGGATCTATATCTCTTTGATATGAAATGTTTATACTTTTTTATGGTTATTGAATAATAAGCTTGATTTTGATCCCTTATCAATTATTACTATAAGAGAGTGACCTCTATTTCCCATATTGGTGATTATAATTTTCATTATAGTGAGTGGGATGTATAGGTATGTCGAGAAGGTCCAATTATTCAACAACTAAGAATGCATACATCCCAAATTTCAAGTCTTTTGTTGGATGATGGGGGTTGTATGCAAGAAGTTCTTCCACCCATTGAACAGCTGTTCCATTATGGGTTTCCTAAATACTTCTTAGGGTTTCCACATGAGAGAGATGTAAAATTAAATATTGATCTCATACTAGGGGATGAGCCAGCATCCATTCCACCTTATTGAATGGCGCTAACTCAGATTCAATAGATCATGAATTATTTGGCGGAACTATGGGATAAACATTTTATTTAACAATGTACATCTCCTTGTAGATCTCCCTTTATGTTTTCGTTGAATTTTGACGGGACTTGATTTTTCTGTGTAGATTTCTGAAAGATGAATAGGATGATAGTGAAGAACTGGCATCCTATTCCATGCATCCATGATATGTTTATAACGATAAATGGAGCTTTTATGTTCTTAATGATTTGTTTTAGATATGGGTATCAATAGGTCATAGATAAGAAACCTGATATACAATGGACTTATTTGAGAAGCAGTTATGGCCTTTATGAGTTTTTTTATTTCATTTGTGTTGAAAGATGCTCTACTAGTATTTATGGCCTTTATGAAAATGATAATTATTCCATACCTAGATTATGTTTTGGTAGTGTTCATGGATGACATGTTGGTGTACTCCAAGAAGCATGACGATCATGACCAACATCGTGACATTTTTCTAAGTTCACTTAGAGAGTATGATTTATATTCCAAGATATCTATGTGTCTGTTTTGGATTGACTAGGACAAATTTTAGGGAATATCATATCGGAAGAAGGTGTGGAAGTGGAACTAGATAATGTACAAGAAGTGGTTCTATGGGAATATCCCAATAAATTTTCAAATATCCGAAGGCTTTAGGGATGAGATGGATTTTGAAGGAGGTTCATTTAATACATTTACCAATTGGTAGCACCACTATAGTGTTTTAAAAAGAGAAGGATAATGTTTGAATGGATGTAATCATGTTAGAATGATTTAAATGTGTTCATGATGTACCTATCATGAGAACCATTATTGATCCTAACTTTTTCAGGTGAGGAGTACATGGTGTATTGTGACACATCTTGGATAGGACTCAAAGCTATGTTGATGCAGGGGTATCGAGTCATTGTATATGGATATCGACAATTGAGGGAGCATGAACGGAATTACCAAACACATGAAATTGAGTTAGAAATGGTGGAATATGCTCTTATGTGTTGGACACACTACCTCTTGTATTTAAAGTTTAGTGTTTTTACATATCACAATATCATGGGGAATATATTTTCACAGAGTGACATGAATTTTCTATAGTGAATATGGGTAGAGTATTTGTAGTATTTTGATTTTGAACTAGAATATATACATAGAAAGAGGAATAATGTGGGTTATTCCTCTATCATAAAAATGTATACATAGTTAGTACATGTGTCTAATACGTAGCGGAAGACGATGAAATTGCTGGAATAAATGAATATGGTGGTTCAGGAGAGTGTTGAAAAAATGGAACTAGTTTCAGTAGTAGTGGATTCGAAAATCCTAAGACAGATCAGGAATAGGTAGTACAATGATCCATAGTGATTAGAATTGTGGGAAATCATTGAAGGTGGGGATAAACATTCATTCTAGTATTAAGATGAGGATGGGGTCGTATATGTGAAAAACCAGGTTGTCGTTCCTACATTTATGTAGGAGGATATCGTGCATGAAGATAATTCCTCGAAGTGGGTGGTATTTCCTAGGGTGAAAATAATGAACTACGACATAAATAGATAGTTTTCCTGGCTTTAAATGAAAAATGAGATAGAAGGTTTTGCGATAAGATGTTTCACCTACCAGAAGGTGAAGGTAGAGCACCAATTACCTAGAGGTTTACTACAGCTATAAATTGTTATAGAGTGGATGTGTGATATTGTGACCATGGATTTTGTGGGAGGTCTTCCAATGAATCATAGGAATAATTACTCTATTTGGGTCTTTCTGGACAGACTATAAATATTTTCAAATTTATTTACTATCAAGGAATGTTTCAAATTGGAGAAATAAGTGGAAATGTATATTCGAGAGATATTTCGTTTTCATGGGATGCCACAAACTATAGTATTATATAGAAATTCACACATTAAATCATTCTTTTTTTCGATCTTATAGAAAGCACCTAGGACACAAGATTTTTTAACAACGAGTTACCAACCGAAGATAGATGGGTAGTTAGAGTGTACCATATAGGTTCAAGAGGATTTTATGTGGCTATACGTGCTTTATTTTTTTGGTTATTTGTAGATGTAGATTACATTTGTGGAGTTATCCTATAACAAAATCTATCAGGGAAATATAATAATGTCAAAAAAAGAGGAACTTTATAAAAGGTCATGAATATCACTTAAATGCTAGATGGAGGTGGGTGAGTCAGATATGATGCCACCGAGTCTTGTGTAGAAGACATCATAGTAGGTTCAGTTAACTTGGAAAAATATGGGTACATCTCACAGTAAGTAGATGTTATATGATAATAGAAAAAGACAACACATAGAGTTTACAGTGGGTGATCGTGTTTTCCTTCGATTGTCTCCTTGGTTGGGTTACCACAGGTTATAGAGGCAGCGAACATTTGAGACCATGCTAGTGGGACTGTTTTATGTTGTGGATTTAATTAGGATGGCGGTGTACCGATCAAGACTTCCATATAAATATAGTTCAATTAATGACATAATTTATGTGTCATAAATATGAAGGTATCACCCAGAACCAACTCATGTGATCGATACAGATGAGGTATATATTGAGATTGATGTGTCCTATGAGGATAATCTGATATGTGTCTTGGATCATAGTGAGAATTCATTTTTTGGAAAGATCGTACAGATAGTTTGTGTGTTAATGCATTATGGACGTGTTCAATAGAAAACATGGGAATGAGAAGCTGACATGAGGGATCAGTGGCCTAATCTCTTCGGTTTAGAATCATAGTGATGTTTGAGTTTGTAGCTTGAGGTTGAGATATTATAAGGTAGATATATTGAAAGATTCCATCCATTTGTATGGTCATATCGAGAGCATTGTTCAGGTATGTTTTTTTTTGTGTTTGTGTACCATTTAATTGGAATTGTGGTCTTAAGTGAGATTGGATGATTTTTTTAGAAACATATATAGAGGTAGGGTTGTGCACGATTTGCGAACGATATGAAAAACCTTGTGGCCAAACCTTGGTAACCATGAATACCAAAATAGTGAGTTCCAAATGGCTTGAACATAGTATCCTTACCTATGAACTCATTCTAGGTGAAACTGTTTGCGTGGAACAATTTTCTAAAAAAATCAGTTTTATAATACCTGAGACCCTAGAAACCCATCTATTTCGGCCTTGGATTGGGCATGATGAATTCTAGGCATACCCAATGCATTTTTGGTTGATTATAATGCCTTTAGAATACTTTTCTTCTAGATCGTATTCTTAGATTGAATATACTCTCTATTCTTAGTAAGTAAATTTCATCCCAATGCTTTTTTCGTTCATTCATCTAAATTATTTGATCTTTTCAAGAAATATGTCCTCTATTTCCTTTTATATAAACTTATTTGATGACATATAGATCAAGGATTGTGGATCTAGATCTAGGTTTTCAAGATCTAGATGCATTTGAGGATAATTTTGGGATTAGGGAAATAGATCTAGATATTGATCGACATTGTTGTGCCTCTCAAATTTTGGGGATTTTGATTGGGAAAACATCTGTTACAAATCCTAGGAATGTGGTCTAAATTTAACTCTCATTACCATGGATTTGATATTTTTATGTGATTTTGTTGAATTTCTTGCTTCCCTTAATAATTTATTTCCTAAATTGACGTAATTATGAATATTAATTAATTTTGTTGAGGACTTAATTATTAAATAGATGATTGAACCATGATACTGAAGGGTATCTATATATATGGTAGATTTTGAGAAATTTTTTATGGCTTGAGATATTATAATTGAGATATTTAATGTAGTTGGATTTTAGATAATTAATTAGGGGAATTAATTTTAATATAAGGAATGGATATGTCTGATAAATAATGGTGGAATAGTTGTTTTCCTTTTGTTACATTATGAAAATTAGGTGTGAGATTAATTAGGAGAAGTAGCGATATTATTTGGATAATTAATTTTGGATAATTAATTATGGTATGAGATTATATTTGATTGATTAACAAATTTATGAAATAATTAATGGGTTGTTCACTTAGTAAAACTTTTGTTAACTAATGGGTTTTGATGTATTTATGTAATAATTTGATTAGTAAGGTATTGATGTGAATACATATTTATGGATTAATAAATATTGTAAATGATTGAGAATATGTGCTCTGGATATGGCATTCAAGACCAATTGAGAATTTGGGGTTTAGACAATGCAATTTACCACAATAATTATCCATGTGCTTAAGATGTGAGGTGGTAGACATGAAAATATACACCAAATGAGATTTGGTGTGTTGGACGAGGAGATATACAACATATGATATTTGAGATGTTAGGCATGGAGACCTACACCAAATTACATTTGGGTTGTTTGACATGGGGTTCAACACCATATGAATTTCAATAATGAGTTTCGAAATGAAATAGAGACATGAATCAAATCAGAGTGTAATGTATTTAAACAATTAATAAATAAAAATTTGATAACTATTTACATATTCTTTGTACTTGTTTCTTTACAAAATTGAATACACAACATTTTGACTAGACATGTTTATACATCGTTGATGGTGGCCAACTGATTCATACCCATACCCTACACATACCACCTAATCGGCACTTGAGAAAACATTGTTGTTACAAGATATGGTAAGGGAAAGGACTTAAGAAAGGTTTTTGTTTTCAAATAGAGCATTGGTGAGGGAACCAGATGCAGTTCTTGATCTGCTATGGAATCTTTTTCTCATTAATGTTAGTTGAATTACAGATACATGGAACTTGCATTGTTACCACATATTTTCCCATTTATTTTTGTTTGGTTTTTCAGGTTTTGACTATCTAGTGTCATTAGTATTATTCAGGTGATTTATATAAATTTTTACTTATTTATTGTTGATTGCTTCTACTTGTATATTAATCGGATAAAATAGGGAATTATATTCCCCTGATTTACTTACCATACCCTCACTACTAGTTAGAGACCTCTAGCATACGGGGAGGCACGTTTGAGGGCATATGATTGACCACATCAGGGGCCCACTTTATGTCACCTATTTTGGGATGTTACCCTCTATTAAAACCCTTTAATGATAATTATAATGGAATTGTTTTTAGATTTGATTGAATAATTTTAGTTTTTATTAAGTAAAATTTTTATGTAATCTATGTTTTGACACCGTGAAACATTTTTAATGGTGTGTCACTGACAAACCACCTCACATCTAATGGTGATTCATGATAGAAAATCAGTTCAAAATTTATTAGAAAAATTTCTTTTTATTATAATAAGATGAAGTTAAATTTTATTTAATCTATTAAAATCTAAATATTTTATACATTAATATTCCTACTTCTTTTTTTAAATCTAATTATAGAAATTTTTATGGCATAGACTCATGTAGATTATTATTTTCGATCTCGGTTATTCGCTTCATTCTTCTTCATATTGGAAATTTATGATTATATTTAAATTTTAAATTTTTCTTGGATTTGTTCAATAATTATTACTTATAATATTATAAATAAATCTTTTAATATTTCATTAAATAATATTACACCCAAATATGTTTTATGTATAGAATTACAATAACATAATTATTGTAACATCCATATAATTTTTATTATTCTCTATCATATATAATGAAGATATATGATATAGACACACTCATATATATCTCATATTTAGTTATTTGCGAGTGTCATTAAAGTATAAAAAAAATGTACCCATTCATATTGATAATGGTTTTACATTTTACAGTTCATTCAAAAAGGATATAAAATAATTTTCGGCAGTTCTGAATGTTTGATCAATAAAATGCTATGACATATTCTATTTTCCCTGATCATAGATGATCATTATTGTATACATCTTTTATACATATTATTATCATGGATAAGAGCTATATAAAACATCTTAATTATATGATCATGTTATTTTTATTCCTTTTTTTGTATTATTTTTATCCATTGAAATTCATCTAATCTTCTATTTGTGTTATAACATCTCTTTATAGATTTTCCACAAAATAGTTGTTGTTTGGTTATTCATCCCATATAAATGGATGTTTAATAAATTCCTCTAAGAAATGGTATAATGTTAGTGAAACATATAATTTTTTATGTTATACCTCTAGGTGGAAAAGGTACATAGGTTTATACCACCATGTGAAATAGGTAAGTCTATAATTCTGGTAATATGGTTGCTAATCCTAGTAAAAATTAATTATATAGTGCATAACAGTCTCCCTAATGAGTAGAGGATATTGAAATTAGTAATATGATTTTGAGATCTATACAACTATAAAAATAAATACTTTTATTTGGTTTTCTCTAGGTAGAAACATTTATCGTTGTCTTCATAACTCTGATAAATTTGTAATTTGATACAATAAATCAAAAACCACTATTAACCCCACTCCCCTCTACTCACATATAACCTACCCAAAGAGTTAACAATGACTATATATGTTATTAATGACATAAAAATATTTCTTAACAATAATATCACATATAAATTCAATCCTACAACAGCATTGGAAAATAATAATGTCTCTCCTGGGTATGCTGGACTACTGGCTCATGAAACAATGTGAATCTTGTATAATTTAAATTTTAAAAGAATAGTAATTGTGATAGATTTATATAATATAAAAGATATATATTATTTAAAAGATTTCATATAATTATGAATAATTAATTACAATTCTTTCTTTCAAATTTGTAAAATGTAACGAAGGCACATGAATATGTATAATCTCCTATCTACATGAATGGTTTAATCCATTATTACAACTTTTTTTATGGGACACTAAATATATTTACTTAATAAAAATATATTATATATATATATATATGTGTTTAATTAAATATATTATGTTGTGGATAAAAAATAGATGTACAAATACCAAAACAATAAAAAAAAATATGAAAAAAATATACAGGTTATCACTCAGAATAGTTATATTAAAAAAATTGTTAATAAACAGGTGATAAAAGATTTATGTAAATAAAATATGGAATTATATATATTATTACTGTTCTTAAAGAAACATATAATAATAATATATTTATTATATTGATGTATCGAGCAAGTATGGTGACTTTTGAGACATAATGTATTGGATTTCTAGGTTCTCCTATATTTTCTAGATACACATGCCACAATTAAAACCAATTTCTTATTTGTGTTGTATATACATCCCCTTTTTTGAGAAATATCATTAATAAATTATTTATGATAATAAATGATTTAATTTAAATTATTCCTTAATAAAAAATTTTGTTTAAATGATTTTCAATTTTTAATAGATCTTTTAGTGCCTTTTATTTCTATTTGACACATGCAACATTCACAAATTGTTTCTATTAAATATTTTTATAAACATCCCTTAAATTAAAATTATTATTATTATTATGAAATTTATATGATATAAATATCCTTATAATGTTATTTCTTTTATGGTACTTATTATTCAAATTTTATAAAGTCTCAATATATGTGCATCTCACTATTACTTTTATGAGACACAAATCAAAATGACAACTTCTTTCTATTATGTGGTATATATTCCTCCCATGAATTTATTTTATTATTATTCTAAAAATATAATGGGGCTCATTATATAAATATATTTTTCTCTATTTCATGATGTTTTATTTGAAATATAATTATCATTTTCATGTTTTTATGTTATAATATCATTAATTATTATGTATTCTCATAATTAAGTCCATGATAATGAAATAGTGTATTTAAAACCTCATGAAACAAAATTATTTTAATTTATATTTATTATTTAATTATAATATTTGTTTCTATTAATTTTTAACTTTTATATAAATATTATGAAAAGTGATTTTTTGGGAAAATCCATTATATTTATCTCTTCGTATGAAAACATTTTTATACATACAACAACTTCCAAAAACATTAATGTGAGTTTTTACTATTCCAAAATATGTTTTAAATGTATTTTTCACCCATTTTTATTTATTAGATTGATTTTAAAAGGAATGTTCTTCTTATTTATTGAATGGTTAATTGTTCAAAATTAGTATAGTTTCATTTTATTTATGGTAAAAAAAATTACCTTTGTGACCCATAATTATTTGAATCTTCCTTCACAAATTTTTAATGATAGTATTTGATGAAACTGTTATATTCAATTAGATTTTTATCATAAAATTTAAGATATTGTTTTCATTTTAAATAACTTATTTCAATGTAAAATAAGGATGTTTTTTCATGTCATGTTCTAAGTGATCTTCCAAAAAAATTTCACATATCAAATAATGTCCTTTATTGATTTTCATGACATACAGGGTACACAATCCAATGATACAATCTTTATAAATTCACTCTATGATTTATGTTTTTGATGATAAGATATTTTGGAAACTTGTTATGTATGATTTCAATTATTTTTTTGTTGTTACCATAAATTTCTATAAAAAAATTAAATTGAGAATTGTTTATATCTCACAACATGAATAATAATATAATTATGATTGAATTGAGTATATTTAGGGAATTTTACTAAAATAAATTTATAAGGAGAGAAAAAATTATACTAATATTAGTTTGTGGAGTGAAATAATTCTATTTATCATATATTTTAAATGATTCATTAATAATAAAGTAATGATTTACTATAATTATTTTTATTCCACAAGCCCATGTTTTTATGCATATATTATAATTTAAAACCTCAGGTTCTATAATTACTTTTTGATTACATTTATTTGATGTTGCAAGATTTATTCCATGACCCATGGTAATGATATTATATGTGAATGATATGGTTTCCTAATGTTATTATCATGTTCTAATACCCTTGTTGATATTTTATGATTATATAATCATTAATATCTCCTTTGGTTATATTTACAATCCATCAGAGATCACTCGAGGTCATGTTTCCTTTCTCTAGGAAATATAGATATGTATTATCTATGATATTCCTAAGAAAAATGAAATTAATTAAGAACATAATGCGAGATAATATAGTCCTATAAGATCTAGATGTTTTTTTATCCTTGCTTCTAATGATGAAAAACCGTTACAGTCTTCATGGTGTTCATTATATAATCAAATGAATAATAACGTATTAACATAATATATATATTAATATATATTTAAAACATATATCCCAATATATATATTTTTGGATAAGATTAGATATCCTTTGAAATTTGGACGAACATTATTTAGTGATATCCAAATGGATAATTATAAGGATTAAAATAATTGAAAGGTAAATTATAGTAGAATGTTTGATAATTTTTTAGATAGATGAAGCAAGTGGTTTTAATAAAATTTCATCCCGATATGGATACTACAAATCGATTGGGTTGTAGAAGTTGTTTACCAAGGGGTTATAAAATTATAATTGGAACGTTATTATTTGACTTAATCATCACATATTGTAAGAAATTAATCCATTCGGTAAACCAAATTTGACATTCCTAGGGATATAATATAAAAATTCCCAAACTCTTTATAAACTTTTATAAGAGATTTAAATACATGAAAATGATCAATGACAATGGATAATACTTTGTTTTCATATATTTATAATATGGTTTCATGATTTATATATATTATAAATTATTTTTTGATTAATTATTTTTACTAACGGGTATTGATGGTGATTTTAAACACTTTATCAAATTGGAATGACTATAGAACAATGATTTTGTTATATTTAAATGTATCAAGAAATATTGAACTATATTATTGAAAATATTTATCTAATTTCCCTTATATCAGATAATGTATATATTAATGTTAATTCCTATCCCAAAGATTTTATTTTGAATTGGTAGTTACAACCAATATGGGATGATGATAACTTCTCATGTATGATATTATTATTCAGTTTATGTATATTGTAATATTTCTTCTATAAATATTTTAATTCTCTCTAGGCTTGATTTGAATTTTTTATGAGGTCTATATTTTGATTCTTTATATATATCCCAATTCAATTTTAATGAAATTGATGTCATGATGAATATTCTTAATCATCATGTGATCATTTATTAGTGTAATAAGAAATTTAAACATTAAATTCCAACTACAATCATTGCATGGTTATTGATTCCACATAAAAAATTTATCATTATGATTTTTTAGGGAGAAACTCATTTTCAATTTTTTTCATATTGTATGGGATTTTTCCAATGTATATATAGAATAGTTTCCATGTCTTCCACTGAATAACAATAATGAGTTCCATATTGAACTCAAACGTGGGTGTTCAAATTTTTCATAGTCTCTATATAGAATGGCCTCTATTGTGTAAAAATAATTAAAAAAACTCTATGGGAATCATATAAAGATATTCATTTATCTATATTTGAAACCTTAGGTTGCACCTATCCATTTTGAGAAGAGAATTGATCGATCATTGATATTATGTATTAATTATTGGGAGATGAGTATGATCATAATGAATAAACATTTATCCTATATGTTACATTGATGAATTTATTAACCTACATCATAAATCATAATACTTTTCCAAGAATAAAATTTATTATGAACATCATCAATTTCAAACCATAAAGGAAGGTTTAACCATGATAACATTCTGTAAAAGGTTTTTTCATAGTTAATGTATAGTGATATCAGTTTTTTTATTAATGTCCCCAAAATATTCCTGGAAATAATAAATAGATTCATTAGAAATTAACTTGATCAATTTATGGTTATATATGTAGAAGAAACATTTTTCTAGTCGAATGGAATGGAAGATAATAAATATCACATGATATTTGTCCTAATTAAACTAAGGAATACGAATTTGAAACAAGAATATATAATATATCGACATTAATAATATAATGTTTCTATTTATGGGTTTCCCAACATCAATATAAGGATATCAATAATTCCATCAAAAAAAGATGCTACTAAATTTTCCCCCATTCCGACTACTTTGACGGAGATACATAGTGTCATTGTTTAGACAGAAGTTATCAACACATTAGAAAAAATTATCATTAATATCAAATTTAATCACCATTTTATATCAAAATTGGAGATAATTTCTTATGGATAGATGAATGTATTGAAATGGTTGACTAAATGAAGATAATTTTAGTCTGTAGACCAATATATTCAATAAAATGTTCTAGATAAGGATTTTTAATCTATTGTGATGCATCTAATAATGGACAAAGATGCATCCTCATTGATATTGATAGAGTGATAGATTATTCCCCATGGAAATTGATGTTTCAAGATTAAAACGTCAAATTTCATGATTTGGTGTCAACTATGCTAGTTATATCATCAATGATATGAATAATTATCATTATATTGAAAGGTTTAATGTATATAATGATCGTAAATTTTTAAACTATATATTCACATAGAAAGAGATAAATATGAGTCATATAAGATTTTTTGACTACATTAATGGTTATTATTATTACATATATTACCCCCATGGAGTCCAATATATGTATCCAACCCTAGAAGTAAAAATTATCATGTTATCTTAATTATGATTAAAATCGCAAAATACCAAATATTTATGGATTTGAAAAGGATAGATCTGGAAAACATGAAGCAAGGGTGAAATTCTATTTTTCATAAACGAGAATTCCTCCTAAAATAACACCAAAGATAGTATATGAAGTGAAATTAGATATATATATTTATATAGAATAATGTGATATATGTTCCTTGTAAAGACATGGAATTTTCAAGGAATTTTTCTTAAATTCTTTGGAATTTTACGAGTACGCAGTTTCTGAATGCACTTGATTCTGGGGCTCGGTGTGCCCGGAATAATTGTCTGGTGTTTTGTTCAGGACATTCAGTGAATGTACGAGCGGGATTTTATAACTTCTAAACTGGTTCTAGGAATCAATATCTGATGGCACCGATGAACTCGTAGCATCGGTATTCGCCTAAGGGGACCTTTACCATAGTTGCGTTTTATTGGGAGGAGAAGTTAATTTTTAGGGTTTGTTATAAAAAATAAATTAAAATATGAGTTAGATATTTTTATTTTGTGGGTGGTTATAACCTCCAAAAGGAAGTTGGAGGTGGGGCCCACACCCCACATAACCATCCATGAGAGGTTTTAGTAAGGTGGGTCCCACACGAACCCAAACCCTTGCAACTCCCCTCAACTTCCTTAAACTCCCCATTAACACCCCTTAAATAATTTGACACCAGCCCTCATTTATTTTGGGGGAGTCTCTTCATCTCCCTTCCCATAAATTGTGCCAACTCAAATAATTAATGCCTTCTTTAATTAATTTGGATGTTTGAATTAATTTGAATTACATGGAATTTTTATTATATTGGGGGATCCTTTTTATAATATTTGATGGGAAAATATTCTGTAGGGGGAATTTTGGAATATTTATTTATTTATATGTGTGTATTATACCTCATACCTTGGCGTTTATTTTAGATGGCAGTGATTTAGTTGTTATCACCTAACGCGGAGGGAATGGGCCGATCTAACACGGCCCTACGACCCTATGTTAAATATTTCTTATGTCGGTGTTGGAGGATGGGGGCCACGAGATGGAAGGAGTGGCGACAATCGGAAGTGTCGATGTAAAAGGTGGTCGTGCGCCTTCCGCTTGATGGAAAACAGCGGCCCGCAATCACGGGTTGTTAAGGCTGAAGAACCAGACGACCGTAGCTCACCGGGATGGTGACCACGGCACCCGCAGGTGCCGCATGGAGGAAGATCGGCCCAAATCAGCGGGCCACCTATTGGAAGAACCGGCTAGCCATAGCTGGTCGGGCTGGAGATCCGTGACGCCCCCTTGGTGCCACGCTGCGGAGAGCCGCGACCTACTTTGGTGGGCGAACCGGCCGGCCGACAGCCGGCCGGGTTGAAGAATGTGGCGACACCCGAAGGTGCCGCGTGGGAGAACAGTGGCCCGCCCATGCGGGAGGATAATGCTGGGTAGACCAACTGGATTTAGCCGTCTTGACAAGAGGGGCGGCGCCGCTTAGCACCGCCATTTTAGAAAACTGGGGGGTCACGCCCCCCGCACCGCTCGGCCAACTGGCTGAGCCGTGGCCAGCCATGGGATAGGATGCCCTTGCACAGGTCGGGCTGCCTACTGCTGGACCGGGCCGCGCCCCACCGGACCGAGCTGCACCCCATCGGGCCTGGTCAACCCCTCAGCCGGGTCGGACCCGCCGAACCAGGTCGGCTCGACCGGCCAACCCACTAGACTTGACGGGCTCGGCCTGTTTCACTTAAACATGAATATCTTCAAGACCGCACGTCTGAACGATGTGTCGTCTGCAGCACTAGAATCCTCAATATGAGGTGGTCCTTTTTCAATAATCTAAGTGAGTTTTGAACTAATTTGAAAAATGGACTTGTTTGGAACGAGCTTAATTCCAACCGGGCCCCTGGAAAGGAAAAGCCAATAACTCTCAGACCAGGCGTCAGATTGACGTGTAGTCTATCTCATTAGGTCTCTTTTGATTAGACGGATCTTCGGGATACATCAAATTTGGACTTCATGATAGTTGACGAATCAAACCCTTTGTTCGAGGAGCGGTCCCTCCCGGAATCGAGCGTGTTGTGTGGGGGAACCCTAGAGCTGGTTGTGACTACTACGACTTTCGTACTGGGATCCTCCATGGGTTCAATGACAACGTCTACCGTACTGGAATCCTCCATGGGTTCGACGACGATGACTTCCGTACTAGGATCCTCTATGGGTTCGATGATGATGACTATCAAACTAGGATTCTCTGTGGGTTCGACGAGGACGTCTACCATACTGGAATCCTCCATGGGTTCGAAGACGATGACATTCGTACTAGGATCCTCCATGGGTTTGACGACGACGACTACAAAACTAGGATCCTTCTTGGGTTCGAAAACAAAGTCTACCTTCCTGGGATCCTCTGTGGGTTCGAGGGTGATGAATTGTATTCTGGCATTCTCTGTGGGTTTGACAATGATGACTTCTATACTTGTATCCTAAGTGGGTTCGATAGAGTGGCTGGTGTAGTATCCTGAGTGGGTCTTAAAGCTTATCTGGTCTAGTATCCTATGTGCGTCTGACAGCTTTGATGAATCAGTGACTACATCTATTCATCTTTATTTCTATATGAAAGATGTATAAATTTGTGAGATGAGTCTTGACATACAATATATATCATCGATGTGATTGACTTACATTCCTTTGTGGACTGGGTTGTGCTTCTGCTCACGATTTGGAGTCGAACTCTGGTTGATAACTTAAGTATATGTATGGGCATATACCTATGTAGGGTTGGTTGATACATCGTGATTGTATCTCTCTTCTGTGGATTATCCTTCGAGGATTTTGGGAGACCTTCGGGGGACACAGAGTCCCTACTGAGTATCGTATACTCACCACTGCATGGGCTATACCCGCACTACATTGTGTTAGATGAAGATTATCGACAACACTGATCAAGGTAGAGACTTGTAGAGCTGAATTGTACTTAGAGGTGGACCACTTGGTGAGACGTACACGGAGCAGTCAGACGGGCCCGAGGTGCTAAAGAGGTCATCTGTACCCACCCATCAGGTGGGATTCCTAGAGTACGACTCAGTAGTTTCTGTTTTACATTACTACAGTTGTTCTAGATTTTCAGTTATACTGTAATTACTGTTGGGCTTGTATTTCCGGCCCCTTTCCTTTCAGCACTTACTTTTGTGTTCAGTATTTCATAGTACTTACTTTAGTTGCATACTCTGTTGTGTTTGTTTACTTTTATAAATGCAATGACTTCCCTTTTTTATCAGGATTTATGCCTTCGGTGCTAGTCGTGAGCCCCTAACCTATGGAAAGTAGGCTTGGGGTAGTCACGACATGGGCTCTGAGGATGGATCGTGACAAATTGGTAACAAAGGATTTGGTTCTACTGTATGACTTAGGACTCTGATATGTCTTACTATGAAGCAATAATGTTAAGAGTATTGAGTGTGGTTTTCAGTCCAAGGAGTCCAGTGCTGGTGCGGCAGCTGACGTATCCATATACCAGGACCCTGATTTTTGATTTCTGACTTAGTGCATGGAAACACAGATTGCGTGTGTGTTTCATGAGCTTTCTTTGTGGTATCTTTGAGTCAGCTCACCAGGTATAACATTTTGACCGTGGTGCACCTGTTCCTTATCAGGATGCCAATGCGAAGGCAACTAGCTAGGATTCCAGAGAGAGAATACATGATGATGGCCCACCGAGCGATGAGGCTCTGGTGCAAGGCCTTATTTCTATTTTAACACCTTCAGGTGGTGTACCAGCAGCACCACCACCCTCTGGGTAGCATATTACACTAGCCGTACTAGTATACGGTGCATTCCAACAGAACGTGTTGCAGGAGTTCCAGCAGTAGAGGATTGGATAGAGGCGATTACAGGAGTTTTTTTCCTAGTTGAGACAGTATTTGAGTAGATGTTGATCTTAGATTCTAATCTTTTATAGCGAGTGACCCTGAGGATGGTCCACCTAATGATGTAGTTTTGGTACTTGGACCGTTTTCAGAGATGGTATCTTCAGGCAGTGTGCCAACTATATCATTTCACGTTGGTCTGCAGACACTACCGACGGTACCGGTAGAGGAAACTCGTAGGATTAGTGACTTACATGTGTTTCATCACCGGATATCCCTCATGTTTCGAGGAGAGCCCGGCCCAAAGGTGGGTGAGGACTAGATTGAGGAGGAGGCTGAGCATTTTCTAGAGCTTATACAGTTTCGTCAGGATGGCGTGTTGGTAGTTGGGTATTCATGGGGGCGTACCAACCATTCTAGGTACTCAATAAATATGATGCGAACAATTATTGAGATCTCAAACCGCTGAGCGAGGTGTGTTTAAGGACATCTGAGCCATAACCTTTTCCTCTATGAATTCCTACTTATGTTAGGGTACTAGAGACAACCATTTTGGTTGAAGGTTAATTGGAAGAGCGGATACATTTAGTTAATGTTAACAGTTGGAAAGCATGAAACTATAATCAGTCTTCGAGACATGATCATGTAAAATGTATTGAGAAGAAGTAGTGTTAAGGAAATATGAACCTGCAAGGCAGCAGACGTGGAAGCAGAGCTAGGAGAGCAACATGACGTGGTGAACATTGTGACATGTTACGATTCCCTACCTTTTTAGCCCCTGCTAGGTTCATGGAGCTGGAGGGAAGGGGAAGAGACTAGATGCATGTGGTCAAGGTGTATGACTGAAGGGCTCTAAGAATGATTTGAGATACGGTATGTGTATTCTACAAGCTATGTTATCTATAGACATAGGTACCAATCATTCCTTCCTTCCATTAATCTTGTCCCATACCTAGAGTTTTCGGATAAACCGTTGACTTTAACATCACGTCTGGAGATACCTTTGGTAGGAGACTCGATAATCAGAGTTACACTGATGGTGTGATTTGACCTTTGAGGTGAGATTTTCTATTGGAACCTCTTAGTGGTAGTGTTGAGGCCTTACGACGTTAGTATGGGGATGGACTGGGAAACCACAGTTCAAACACAGATTGATTGTATTAGGCAAAAAGTGAGTGTTTTAATTACAACATTGGGATGGGGTATTCCTTGGTCAGTGAAAAGGAAAACCCATGAAGCACAGGATGGACTCTTGAATATGAGGGTGTAGTCGATCACTCAAGAGTTGGCCATAATTACCTTTGTGTCAGACTTCTCCAGAGTTGCAGCACCACTATCATCTTTGATGAAGAAGGGGAAACCCTTCGTATAGTTAGAGAGATGTCATCATAGTTTATCTCTTGATGCCTCATTTGTCAGCTAATGAAGGTAGTGCACTAGGTATAGCAGGCTTGGTAAATCCCTTAAAGGTCCCATTGTGGATGTAGGACGGGATATCCATGGATTTCGTGATGGGGCTTCCACGTACATCTAGAGGACACGACTCTATCTTGGTGATCGTAGACCAGCTCACCAAGTCGGCCAACTTCCTACAAATCAGAGACCATGGCTCATTAATGATCTTCGGATGCCTCTATATTTAGGTGATCATAATAATTAATGGTGTTCCATTGACTATCATCTTCGATAGAGATTCTCGTTTCACTTCCCGACTACAGAAAGGATTATAGGAGGTTTTTGGGATGCAGCATCACTTGAGCACCGGCTTCCATCCTTAGACGGATGGCCAGACTGAGAGGACCATTCAGACTCTGGAGGACATGCTTTGTGCATGTGTCCTCAACATTGGTCGCAACTGGGAGAATCACATAACCTTGGTGGATTTTGCGTACAAGAACAGCTATCACTCCACCATTGGGATGGCAACTCACGAGGCGTTGTACGGCTGACTTTTCAGATCACCTTTGTGTGGGACAGACCTAGGGGAGTTTGCACTTGTAGGACCAGAGATGGTTCAGTCTACAATGGATAAGGTGCAGATCATCCAGAAGTGGATGAAGACTTCCCAGAGCAGACAAAAGTCTTATGTTGATAGGAGACGGAGACCACTAGAGATCGAGGATAGCGACCACATCTTCCTATGGGTCTCACCTCGATGAGGTCTACAGATATTTATTCGGGGAGGCAAGTTATATATGTGCTTCATAGGGCCGTTCCAGGTCATTAGAAGATTAGGCGAGATGGCTTACCATCTTTCCCTCACACCTCAGTTGCACCAGGTGTATGACGTCTTCCACACATCTCAGCTAAGGAGATACATTCATGACCTGTCCCACGTCATTGACCACGGGGAACTGTACATCGATGATGGTGTGATATTCACGTGAGGTCCTGGTGGAGATCTAGGATTGACAAGAGAGGTTCCTATGTGGATGGTAGATTTCTTTGGAGGGAATTAGATGGAAGCACAACAACCTCCAAGAGAGCACAAGGGAGTGGGAGGCTCAGATGCGTGCTCAATACCCCCATTAGTTTCTCTTTAGTTTGTTATAGCTTTACGGGGACGTAAATCCCTGATGTGGCGGTAATTTGAAAACCCGTAAATTTTAAGGAAATATTTTTTCTTAAATTCACTGGAATTTTACAAGTACGCAGTTTCTGACATCACCTGATTCTGAGGCCCCATGTGCCCAGAATAATTTTCTAAAATTTTGATCAGGTACGTTTGGTGAATGTACGAGCATGATTTTCTATCTTCTGAACCGGTGCTCAGAATCGAAATCTGACAGCACCGATGAACTCATAGCGCCGGTATTCACCTTAGGGGACTTTACCGTAGTTGCGTTTTATTGTGAGGAGAAGTAAATTTGTAGGGTTTTTAATAAAAAATAAATAAAAATACAATTTAGGTATTTTTATTTGGTGGGTGGTTATAACCTCCAAAAAGATGATGGAGGTGGGGCCCACACATCACATAAACACCCATGAAAGGTTTTAGTGTGGTGGGTCTCACACGAACCCAAACCCTTCCACATCCCCTCAAATCCCTTAAACCCTCCATTAACACCACTTAATTATTTTGACACTGCCCCTCATTTATTTTTGTAGAGTATCATCATATCCCTTCCCATCAATTGTGCCAACTCATATAATTAATGCCTTCTTTAATTAATTTGGATGTTTGAATTAATTTGAAATACATAGTAATGTTATTATATTGGGGGAGCCTTTTTATAATATTTGGTGTGAAAATATTCTGTAGGGGGAATTTTGGAATATTTATTTATTTATACACGTGTATTATACCTCATACCATGGAATTCATTTTGGATGGCGGTGATTTAGTTGTTATCATCTAACACGGAGGGAGTGGGCTGAACAAAAACGGCCCGACGACCCTCCATTAAATCATTCTTATGTTGGAGCCAGAGGATTGGGGCCACTGGATGGAAGTAGCGGCGATGATCGGAGGCGTCGGCGGTAATGGTGGTCGTGCACCGGCTGCTTGAAGGAAAACCGCAACCCCCAACCGTGGGCCTCTTAGGATGATGAACCGGCCGGATGTAGCCGGCTGGGTTGGTGAACTGCGACACCCGGAGGTTTCGTGCGGAGGACGAGTGTCCCGCTTCTGCGGGCTTCCTTATGGATGAATCGGCCCACCATAGTCGGCCGGACTGGAGATCAGCGGCACCCCATTGGTGACACGCGTGGAAGAGCCACTGCCCGCTTCCGCCGGTCGCTTCAGTGGGTGAAACTGCCACCTGCCGGATAGCCGGGTTGAAGAAGGTCGCGTCACCCGAAGGTGCCGCATGGGAGAACAGTGGCCCGCCCATGCAGGCCGCTCGTGCCGGGAAGATGAACCGGCTTCGGCCAGCCTAACAGGATGGGCGGAGCTACTCAACGCCACCGTTTTATATAACTAGGGGCCGCTCCATTCGCACCACTCATCCAACTGGCCGAGCTGCAGCCAGCTGAGGGATGGGCCAACCTTGTGTGGCCCACGCCGCCTACCGCTGGGCCAGGCCGCACCCCTCCGGGACGGGCCGCATCCGTTCCCTCCATGCCATGTTCCACAGGGCCGGGCCGATCCCTCACCTGGGTCGGACCGGCCGAACTAGGTCGGGCCGACCCGCCAGCCCAGAGGGCTTTACGAGATATTCATGTTTCAGTTAAACGTGAATATCTTCAAGACCGTCTGCAGCACTAGGATACTCATGATGCGGCAGTCCTTTTGCGACACTCTAAATGAGTATTGATATACTCTAAAAAATGGCTGGTTTTGGAACGAGCATAATTCCAACCGGGCCCCTCGAACAAAAAAACCAATAACTCTCATACCGGGCGTAAGATTGAATCGCTGTCTGTCTCATTAGGTTTCTTTTTATGAGATGGAACTTCAGGATACGTCAACATTGGACTCTGTGATACTTGATGTATCGACTGATTTGATCGAGGGGCAGACCCTCCTAGAATCTAGCGTGTTTTGTTTGGGAACCCTAGAACTGGTTGTGACTACGACGACTACCGTATTGTGATCCTATGTGGGTTCAACGACAACGTCTACCATACTCGAATCCTCTGTGGGTTCGACGACGATTACTTCCGTACTAGGATCCTCTGTGTGTTCGACGATGTCGACAACCGTACTAGGAACCTCTGTGGGTATGACAAGGACGTCTACCGTACTGGAATCCTCCATGGGTTCGATTGCGATGGCTTCTGTACTAGGATCCTTCGTCGGTTCGACGACGACGACTACCGTTCTAGGATGATACCTGGGTTCGATGACGTATACCATACTAGAATCCTCCGTGGGTTCTATGGTGATTACTTCTATACTGGGATCCTCCATGGGTTCTACAGTGATGACTTTTGTACTTGTATTTTGAGAGGGTCTGACAGAGTAGCTGGTCTTATATCTTGAGTGGGTCTGACAGCTTAGCTGGTCTAGTATCCTATGTGGGTCCAACAGCTTAGATAAATTCATGACTACATATGATCATCTCTCTCACTATTTGAAATATTTATACCTTTGTGAGCTAAGTCTTGTCTTAAAAACACTATCATCGATGTGATTGACTTACATTCATGTGTGGACTGGGTTGTGCATGGGATAAAGAGTTGGAGTCGAACTGTGATTGATAACATAGGTATATATATGGGAATATACCTAAGTAGGGTTGGTTGATACTTCGTGATTTTTTATCTATTCTGTGGATTATCCTTCGTGAATTATTTGAGACCTTCAGGGGGTCTCTGGGTCCCTACTGAGTATCGAATACTCACCCCTACACTGGCTATGCCCGCACTACATTGTGTTGGATGTAGATGATGGACAAAACTGATCGAGGAAGAGACTTGTAGAGCTAGATGGTACTCGGAGGTGGAAAACATGGCAAGACATACAAGGAGAAGTCAGATAGACCCAAGGTGTTGAGGAGGCCATTTGTACCCACCCTTCAGGAGGGATTCCGAGAGGACGACTTAGTAGTTTCTGTTATACTTTACTACATTTGTTCTAGCTTTTCAGTTGTATTGTAATTACTATTGGTCTTTTAATTCCGACCCATTTCTTTTCAGAACATACTTTTTTATTCAGTATTAATTAGTGCTTACTTCAGTTGCATACTCTGTTGTGTTTGTTTACTGTTATAAAGGTAATGCCTTATCTTTTTTATCGGTATTTATGTCGTAGGTGCTAGTCGCCAGCCCATGGCCTATGGAAGGCGGGCTTGGGGTAGTCACGGCACGGGCCACGAGGATGGATCATGAAATTCCTAACATTATCTTTTATTATGATATAATGATATTTTATAAAAACTAGATATGTGTTCCACACATTCCGGATTTGAATATAATGCTTCTAGAGGAAGCTCATTGTTCTTCACTCTCAATTACTCTTATCATTTACTCATTATTTTATGATACATGACTATATTAAATAATTCATATATGATGTGATCTTCTAAATAAATTAAGGGGGAAATAATAAATGTTTGGGATCTATTTTCGAGTAATGAAACAATAAAAAATTATTTTATCACTGATGAGAAAAATATTTTATGGGAAAACATGAGAATATAAAAATATAATATTAAAATGAACATGAATCTACAAGAGTTACAAATATGTTTTTATGGAATGCCTTATAATATGAGAAGAGAAAAATTACAATTTAAAATGATTGTAAATAATGATATAGAAAATATTCACAAGGAGCATAACATAAACATATGACATAGAATTATATCATAGGCCTATGTATTGTTATTAATAATTTTGTGAACATAACAAACTGCATCAAGTTCTTTATCATTCTTTTTAAGGATCCAAATCCACATCATGTAATACCATAATCATGTGTACATAGATCTCATGCACCATATTCATGTACAATCAAGAAATCATAACAAATCCACTCTTTTTAAACCCCCAATATTATGAACATAGCTAATACGAATCCCATTCATGATCAACCCTATGATCATATCTAATCATAAAATTACTTATTATCAATCATACAAACATTACTAATCCACATCATGGTCAATCTCAACAATGTTCTATCACTAGGTATTAATCCATATCCAATCCATAGGAAGTATATATTTGATCCACCAATCATATCAATGTATATGAGTTCCATAAGACATAAATCATTAAAATATTCATGAAAAATTCATTTGAAATAAATTTTATATAGAGACCAGAAGCCTGACATACATGGAAATTACATTACTTTTGCAGAATACTTAGTACATAACAAAAACACACACACACAAGGACAGTAATAGTTTAGTGTCTTTGGAAACTCGGAATATAATCTTCTAATCGTGGTGAAAGATCTTCAAAATCCCCCATAATGATCTTCCCCTTTTTTACCTAAAACCTTTATTTATATCCTGGGGAAAAGAAAACATAAAATGTTGAGCTCAAATTCTTAGTAAGGGTAAACAAGAGAAATATCAATCACATCATATTCATAAGAACATAACATTTTTGGAAATCTTAACCTACAAAAGAGATCATAATATCATAACATGGGATAAATCATAGTAGTGAAATGTATTCCCAATAATCATAACATAAAACATGAAACTTTTTGGAATACACACATAATCATATAGAATCATTTCTTATTAGTCAAGACTCATTGCCAAGACTATCTTAGTGGACAAAGTCCATTTCTGAACCGAGTTCACTCCTCGTTTCAGTCCTGTTTCACTGAACCGGTTTAACCTGCCGTTCCAGCCATGTCTATCTCATGAGATATAAAATCTTTACCCAATGCATTGTAGGGAAATATAGGTCCCACACATCTCATAATGATACCATTCTTATGTGTGCCAAAAAAGCATAAATCATACATCATTTCATAACCCAGGTAATAAAAATGGGATTCTTAAACATCATGACATCATAAAACATTTCATATAAGATAAAGGAATTCATAAAAATAATTCCATCACAAAATAATATAAAATATATTAATAGGGGTAGAAAAAGAACCCTATATTATCTTATATGGAAAATAATTTTGATAAAATACTTGAACTCCATTCTTGAGGAAAATATCCTTTTTACTTCAAAAAACATTTTTCTTTTCTTAACATGTCATAAAATTCTAAACTAAAAGAAGTTTATTAAAAATAAACATGAAAACATGTAAAGGAAGCTTCTTGGAAATAATTTTTTAAAAATACATTCATGCCGTATATGTTAAAAAAACATTCTTCTCGTACTTTTGTCGGAAAAGTCAAAAAGTACCTCGTACAAAAAAACGACAAAAGATTCGTTTCATATCTTTTACTAAAAACTCTCTGAAGGGTAAAATTGGATATAAACTATTGTATAAGGATATAAATATTACATATTGAGGAAACATGGATGTGGATGAAAAAATACACCCCAGTAAATACCAAATTATAAACAATCTCGGATAAAAATGAGATTGTGATATTTTCCCTTACCTTAGGTCCAATTTTCCTCGTAAGAGTTTGAACCTCCTGTATAATGATTTAAATAATTTCATTGACTTGTTACATAATCCTATTCATTGTTATGATATCATATATGGTTCACTTATGACTTTATATTACCCATTCTTATGTAAATTAATGTTAAAGTAGTGTTTTGGGTAAAATCATCTTATTTATCGTACGTGTTTGGACTTATTGTTCTTGATGTTATTATTACTTATATCATTATTTACTTACCTAAAAAATGTAAATCATGATTTATATATCATATAAATTTATTATATATCCATCATATACAATCATTTATAATACTACATAACATATGGAGGTATGAAATGAAACGCACCGTTCATGGAGACGGTAAGCCGTACATACGCATGAATGCTACTTTCATTTCTATTTCTTATTTTAATGGAAATAAAACATAATGATACATAAGTATATTATAATTCCTGTATAATATCATATATAATATCATTAACCACATCCTTTATACATCTCTCATAAGGTATTAACGAATCACATCACTTTGAGGGGGCGGCAGTCCGCACTTCCTCAAATGAGATTATCGTATTTACCGACTATGGAAACTGTAAAGGATTGATATAATTGGGAAGTAAAGAAGCATAAATAAATAATAAACATAATATATATTTTATATAAATACAGTGACATCATAATGGCCACCATGAGAGGCGGTAGGGGAAAATCGAACAATTATTGTTTCGTGAGGCGTTAGTTTGCCATCATAGAAACATTATGTTCTTCATCCATTAGATGGAGGTGTGTGTAAGTGTAGTTCTAATCCTTCTCATAACAACATCATAGTATTTTTGGTATACTGGTATTGTCACAAAATAAAGGATTAAAAAGATTTAATGGGTTGGATAAGTTGAATAAAATAAAACAACTTAAGAGAAACTGTTACTTTTAATTTTGGTAACTTTCTTTGGTTTGAACCAAAAGGACTTCTTGGAGAGTCTTCTGCCAAATGTAAGGATTCAAGGGGAAGGAGAGGGATATAGGTAGCTTAGTTGGTCAGAGTTTTGACGAGCCTAAAGGCTTGAGAGGTGTGAGGAATTTCATAGAAGTGGTCTCCTTTTATAAGGGAGTGGAGGGGCCCTTTAGGAAAGTGTGAAAACATTATTTTATTATAAACGTATCTTCCATTTCGAGAGGTCCAAAACACATTAATGTTTAAGATACGATGACACATATTCTAAATAAAATCTTCCAATAATAATTGGACAGGTTTTGGATGATATTTTAATCATTTTAATCTTATTTATTTAAATCATTTATTAATGAGGTAAACACTACATCATTATTGTGTCATAAATAATTTAATTCATTTGATGTCTAAAAATTATGAAACAAATACCATGATTTAGGTAATCATTTTATCTTTCCAAATAATATTTATAGTAGAAAATATAACTTATATAACCCCTTATAAAAATTAATTACTAAAAGGGTTTTGTAAAAGTCAATTTTGTCTTTACATTAAATTAATTAATCCAAATTGTCATTTTCACTACCAAGTGACTCATTGGGGTCCCAAAATCGCCCCAAGGATGCCCATGGTCGGCCACTACTCATCCAATAAGGTTAGGAAAAGTTTCAAGGTAATTTTGAATTATTATAATATTATTTTAACCTTGAATTACCCTATTTACCTTTAACAGTAGTAAATAAAAATTACTATAGTTACTATTCATAATGCCAAAAAATAAAAAGTAGCTTATTAACATAATTTGGACCCACTGATTCCAAATATGGAATCCATTTTTCCAAATTCAATACACAAAAGTCGCCGAAATTAAATTAAAATTAATCCTGTTGTCGAAAGAAAACGAGTTTTTGTTTAAAACATTGCAGAAGATTGAATTGATTTAACCAATGAATTCAAGGTAAAATCAAGGCTAACGACATAAATTATATTAAATGGTAAAAATATATTATATTTATACTTTTAAACCATTCAATATTATTATTTAACCACATAATTTATTACGATGAAAAAAGTTGTTTTTAATTAAAATATAGCGTGTTTTTACTATTCATTAAAATATGAAAGTTATCAGAATAATATGAAAAATTCATCGAAAGTAAATTTTTATATCTTTATTCTAAAGAAGAATTTTATTTTGTCAAATTGAACTTATAAACTTGTCAAAAACTAGATTTAATGTGGGTGCGCCATCAAAAGGTGGTAAAAATGCATTTTTTTTAAAATACTTATTTTACCCGAAAAAATTATTTTGTTCTCTTAACATGTTCTAGAAAATGTATAAGATGAATAATAATGTTATAAAATTCAAAATTTAGTTAATAATGTTCATAACTGCTAGTTTTAATAATATTTTAATAGCATATCGTTGTTTAGTAAAACTCAGTATTGTGTACGATGCATGCTATCGAGCAGGGCCGCGGTTGCGTGAAATGCAAGCCAAGTCTGGGTTGCGTGTTGTGCAGGAATCCTTCATTGTTTCGTAATACAGAATCTATCCATATTTTATACATTTAATATATATATAAATATATAAACACACTCAATGTTGCGTACATTGACTATTATAAAACGAACTTGAAATTGTGTGTAACACAATCCAAGAATAGCATTGCGTATACTACAAGCTAATATGGTGTTGCGTATAGTACAAGCTAAACTTGGTGTGGTGTATAGAAGACATCAATGAAATTAAAAGAATATTTTTCATAAAATCTCAGGGTGTTACATTTTAGTTCATTTGTTACATCATAATGTATCCATGGAAACAATAAATGGGTATTTTAGAACGTCAATATTGTATCATTGAAATTTACCTCGGAATAAAAATGGTTGATAACAACAATTCAATCATCAGAAAATAGTTTTTCATTGGAAAATATTAAATGTAATTCCTCATATATAATTTAAATATAAATAAAACATATTCTAATAAAGAAGAAAATGGAGGTGAAATCATTAAATATTGTTTAAGATATTCATTCATCTTTGGTATTAAAAAAATGTTGTGTTAACCCTTCAATTTTTTTTCATAAATACTAATGTTATTTTTTTGATAAAAAATGACAATTTACAAATATAAAATTTTCTAGTTTAGTCATGAAAAATTCATAAATGTTTAATAAATTTTATGTGAAAAATAATTTCATACAATTAGTTTTAAAAATAATTTCCAATAATTGGACTTTAAAAAGACATAATGGATATTAGAATGTATTGTGGGATAATAAATCATATGATTCAGAATGAATTTTTTTTTATATATTTTGATAAAAATTTGGTGATTACACAAATTGTAACATTGATAACAAAATATTGACTTTCAATATATGATATGGGAAACATGAATATCACATGAGATAAAACATAATTTAGATTCGAATTATAAATTTGAAAACTAAATTGTGGATAATTATGGAAAATTGGTGGAAAATTACTAGAATGTTGAAATAATTTATTCTACAAAAAATGCATAGATCAAAAAAATTATTTTATTTAAAACCCCATTAGGGATGTAAAAATAAATAAAAAATTGAATATAACAAAATCTAAAAGAATATTGGAATAAAAATCAACGGGATGTCGATACAACTTTATAAATAAATTCTGATTTATAATAATAAATATGTCATGTTGAGCTAAAACGGATTTAATAATCTATATCCTTTAAATCATATATAGTTTGTATTACCATAAAATCTTTTATTAAAAACATAAAAAATTAAAAAACAATTTTATCCCCTTATTAATGTACATAAATATTTTTAAACATTATTTTCAATTATTTTCTACGTGAATATTTGTTAGTTTTTATATATTGTTCAATATCACGTGGGAGTAATCTTAATCATTTTCAACATGATTTAAAATAGAAGTTTTTTTCATAGATTTTTTCAAAATTTTCTTCATTCCCAGATCATTAAATTTAACATAATTTATGATTCATGATATTTTAAAAACATATAATTTAATTACATTGTAGTTTTATTCTTGGTTATTAATGAACAAAATGGTGATCAATATGATTCATTAAATTTTAACAAATAGACCATAATAAATTATCTAATGAGATAAATTTGTATATTAAATTCAATAAAAATATATATTAAAATTAATATCTAATATTATTTTTTGAACTCCATAGAAGATAATAATTTATATCATTATTCATTTAGTTGTTTATACTAACCAAATAAGAGAATGCTAAAAATGATATTTGAGTATGTATATAGAAGAGATATTTCTTTATATTATTTCAATAAATAATATTAATTTCATTGTTAATATTTTATCATGGTATTTAATTTAATTTTAGATGAGTTAGAATAAGAAGGGAAATGAAAAATTCAATTTCACTAAAATTAAATATCCTTCCATATTGGTATGTTCGTTTTAGGCCATCAGATATAGAATGAACTTTTATTAACTGTTATAAATATAGAATCACTAATTAATTTTTCAACAATATAAATACATTCATAATAAGAATATCAATTCATTGAATCCTATTATAGAATATGCCATGAATTTTGGGGATGAAAAATGAATCATTTTGTTTTAATTGGTTGTATATTGGACACACATATGAGAAACATTGTAAATTTTTTGGATTGAATGGTATATGAGTTGATAATTGTTATACTATAAATATAACAAAATATATTTATATGATTTATATTTATGTAATTATATATATAGTTATAGTGGATTGGATATGGGTTGATGAGAATGATAAATAAAAGAAGTACAAGGGTATGTAATACATATATTAGTAATTTCGACCACACCATGAAAATTCCTATGTAAATCAAGATATCAATAACCATTTTTTTATCCTAGGAGAAAATAAAATTCTAGAGGGTTAATATAATATGTAAATGGGGAAATGTATCATGGGAATGTCGATCAAGATATGTGTCTCTAAAGGTATAGATGTGAGCTCCTTTTATAGGTGAAAAAACATGACAAATATTAATTAAATAAAATATTCGAGGGATTTATTTGTAACATTATAATCTAAAAAATATATGATAGAATGTTCAAGTGTTATATTAGTTGATTAAAATTTGAGCTATATTATATTACCCCTTAAAACACCTATTAATATTGATTATGATTGACCACTATAATTATCTTATCCCAACAAATATAAGAGGACCCATATTTCAACTTTTTGACATGCTGAATCCCAATACTGATTCAATATAAAATACATCAATTTCTAAATGATGAAAAATGAACATTAAATTTAAAACATAAAATATTATGAAAATATTTTTTTGCAAAAAATATTTTTAATAATCATGTGTAATTAATATTATTTTATAAGGACTGCCAATTAGGTTCATGTTATTGTCTTTTTATTATACTCTTAATCATAATATTAATTTATTTATTTAATATAGGCTCCATAAATATATAAAGTCAATTTAATTAGAAATATATCACGCTTTAAAAAATTAACATATTTTGGTGACTTATATTTACCTCAGCAACATAATTTTATCCCTAAAAATTAACACTAAACCTAACATATATTACTAAAATAATTATTTAAAATTTAGGAATTGTTTTATAAAATATATATCTAATTGTTAGAAAAGATAAATTAAACATTACTGCACATAAAACAAAAAAACACATATTTAGAAATAATGTGTTTCCATGAAAAATGGTTATCTTTTTCATTTCATTTCATGATATAAATTAATTTATTTTAACAAAAAAATTGTTTTGGGGCATCTATAGAAATATAGAAATTACAATTACAATTACAACATGTAATTATAATAAAAGACTACAAATAGTTTTTAAATTAGAAGGGTGTGTTATTTATATTCCAAATTACTGAAGAAAATTTCTAATATCAAAATTATATTTTAATATATATATATATATATATATATATACATATATAGTTAAATAATAATGTAATCAATCAAATGGTTTTTTAAAAATATAGGTCACTCACATATATTGATATATTCATACATTTTATGATTTTGAAAAAATATGATGTTTTCTAATTTCAAATAAAAATCATGTATATCATAAAAATTATAAAAATCTATATTAGTATGGCTTTTTTAAAATAATATTATAAATGAAATATATATAGAAAATTTTTGATTCTGAAATTATTAAATATATATTTTAGATATCAAAATGCAATATATAAAAAAATATTTATTTTTTTTTGAAAACAACCCATTTAATAATTCAAGAGAACTTAATAAAAAAATTATGATATTGTTATTGTTTATAAAATTTTTATTTAATATCGTTTGGATTATTCTAAAAAGTTCTATCTATTTTTCCTAAAATATACCTAGGATCATTACATTTTGGTTATTCTTGTGAAATAATCTATAAAAATAGAATTAATTAAAACATTATTCCCAAATCATGGTGTGTTATAGAGACACTATGAAGGGGGGATTTTTGTGCATGTGGTTATGTATAAAATATATAATTTTTAAAAGTTTAGTGGTTTAATAATGTTTATTTCCATTATATGAGTGAAAGATTCATGCCATGAATAGTTCATTCAGATTTTGAATAGTTCAAGTATATGATTGTCCAAAAAAATCATTTTCTTTATTCTATAATCATGGGATAAATTACTTTTGATATCTAAATGTTCACATCATTATTTGGTTAGGGATAGATCTGTTTAATAATACCCTTAATCTATTAACACCAGGAACCAATGGTTTATACTGCTACTCACACCCTCTAACTTACCCCAATCTAATCCAAAAATAACAATTTAGGTTTTATGAACCAATAAAATAAAATGAATAACAATTCATATTATAATTTCCATATACTTGAATAATTCCATCGACATAATTGAACATATATTACACCAAAAAAACCCAAAGCATCATTAACTCAATGAAATTAGTAACGGAATGGTCTAAAAGTGTTGTTCCATTACATAATGGCTCTTTAAAATGTTATTTTGGAATGAAAAAAAAACATATAGGATGTTTGGAGAGGGATAAAAAGTGATCGAGGTATATTTTTGGTCAAGATATGCCTTTGTAATGGGGGTAAAATTTGGTGGAAGTTGTATCTTTTTAATGTGAATAATTTTTTTAAAAAATATACGTCATTTTCAAATAAGTGTATAACAATATTAATCATTCTATGAAACTAAAAATGGGAAAAAATAAATTAGATGTTGAGATATGGTATAGAAATATGTTCATATTTATTTCCACATATGATTCAAAAAAACAATATTGTATTCTAAATATACATTTCAATAAAATACAATTTAATTTTATCCTTGATAACTAGTTTTTATCAAAGAAATAAATATATTATTTGAAAATAAGGAAACCCTTAATATCAACTATTTATCTTCTAAAATGATATTTATAATCATTATAATTTTGTTTTAATTTTATTTATATATCATTAAATTTTACATTAAATTATTTAATATATTAAAATAATTATTTTTAGATGAATTTGTGTATTCACTATAATGTTTTATTAATCATATATACCATTAATTACTAATTAAATTTATTCTTATATTTGTAAATATATTTCTAAAAATAATATAAATGTCATTATATAAAATATATTTGTGGAACTTACTGGATAAAAATTAAAATTTTTTAAAAAAAAACAACCCCTACTATTATGCTGGTTGTTAACATTAATCATTCAAATCATAAATTTATGATTAAAATATAATTAATTAATTATAAAATTTTGAAAAAAAAATATTAAATCCATATTGAAGGATTAAATTAATAGGTTATGAGACCTAATTTTTAATACAAGAGAATAAATATATATTTTAATGTATGATAATACAAAGTTTACAAAACATTAAACATTTGTCTTGATTATTAAACATATTATAATAAAATGATATTAAAATATATTTTTCAAAAAAAATAATATAATTTCATTATAATATAATTTTGAAATTATAACCTCAAAAAATGATAATATTAAAAAAATGAAAATCCAAAATTTTTAAATAAAAATAATATTTATAAAAAAAATATGATTTTATTGAGTAATTATCATTAAATTTTTTATTTATTTATAATCTGATGTAATATGTAACTCTAATTTATTATAATATTTTAATTTACTAGAGGTTTTATGTAGAAATAATTTTATTAATAGTTTTCATCTCATAGTTCATTGAAATATTTTATTTCACAAATTTTTTACAACAAGAAATGAAACATAATATCAATTCTGAATAGTATATTCAAATTCAAGTGGTGTCACATTATCCCCAAATAAATAAATTAAATCCATATTGTTTTAATTATCATTTAATAATGAATGATGCTAAGGGATATTTCAAAAATCTAGATTTATTTTGTAAATTGATAAAATTTTCAGAATCTTATATTCTACTAAACTCATAATTTATCATATATCATTAATATATTGAGATTATGAATTATCATGAAAATGTATAACATGTATATTTATATAGTTATTTATATGTGTTTCAATGAAAATATAATTCTTATAGTCAAATTGCAGATCATATTACCAATATGATAATATAACCCACATTAGCCTGATAACATCCATACAAACCTTAATTAACGATCATATTACTATGAAAGATAAATATTATTTTTTCCATATTGAATCGTTTATTTAATCATTTATAAATTTGGTTCAAAAAATAATATATTTTTGTCATTCAATAAATATTTTTTTCAACGTCATTTTTCACCTGACAATATTCATATTTAGTTTTATAACATATCATGTTATATTTTACATCTTTTTAATGTCTCATATTTTACCATGTTATATTTTAATATTATGTGGGAATTATTTCAAGGCTAGGCATCAAGACAGCGTGCAGTTCCGAAGCTCGGTGAGCCCACAACAAATGTTTGAATTAAATTAAATAATTTAATTTACATGCGCGTGGGTTTTCCCTGAAAAAGCGGAAAACTCATGAACGGTTTCTCAGATTAGAAATAAGAGTGTACCATTGTGTCCAAAATAGTGGGTTTACCCTAGAAGAGACCTAACATCGACTGGCACATGTCGATGGTGAAATCCAGTTTTTGGACGTAACTGTAATAAAATAATTAATTATAATATTTTATAAAATCATGTCATGGAAAATATCTCTTATCTTTTTAAATAGAGATTTGCGTAGGGGTCCAGGGTTACAGACCTCATAACCTTGAAAATTATGGAGCCTATGGAGGAAACCCCAATGAGGATACGACGTTCTTGATGGGTTTCGCAGGCGACGATGACACGATGACCCAATCTTCTCCAATGAACGCCACGGATCCAAGTAGGATGTTTGGTTTTGGTTTCATTCCCCATTCATGATTCCTGCAATGAACATGGATGAATCAATGAACAGATTAGCTTGTGGATCAATCATATTTTTTGGATGAGAATTTTTGGGGATTTTGGGGATTTGATATCTGGAGTAAATTTGGTTTCATTCAACCATCTAAGGGTGAACAACCGAGATCTACATGAACATCCATCGAGGTTTGTCCATCTCGATTGTTGTGATTTTCTGCTTTGGTTTCTATGCATTCTCCATGTGCGTTCTACGTTTTATTGGAGTAAATCGATCATTGCAAATTCTTTTGTTAGCTCAATGATCAGAGATTGTAGATCCAACCTCAGGAGGATGGCCCGGAGCTACGATGATGATTTCAGCAGACGATTCAGTGAGGATCGAGATATATGATTTTTTTCGAGTTTTTCATCAGAAGATCATATGTTGTTTGTCGTGCCGATTGAAGGTCTGAAACACCCAGATTCAGTGTTAGGATAATGAAATGCACCAGCGCTTTGAGTTTCACAGAAAACGGACGATAGAATCGAGATCCAGAAGATAGGCCGAGGCGCGGGAAGGAAGATGCGGTTCTGGAAATTTCTCGTCTACATGGCGTGTAGTATAGGCTACATGTCGTGTTTTCATCGGGGATCACATGGCATGTACTCCAAGAGTACATGATCATGGTTTGGGTACATGACCAAGGACATGGAATGTATACCCTTCCCCGGCCTGACACAACCAGATACACAGGACACCCCATGTACTGGTACATGGGCAGGCGACACGGATGGACACCGTGTACGGGCATACGGCCAGGGTACACGGGTGTTTCCCATATGACAGGACACATCATGTGCTTTAACTTAACCATCATGTATATTCTTTCCTACATGATAGTCATTCCAGACACGGGCCATTTACACGGGCAGTACCCAGAGTCAAAAAACACAGTGTGTCATCCATCTACATGTCGTGTGGTAGAGTTGTACTCAACTGGGACGGATGACACGGGCCATTACATGGGTAGTACCTGGGGTCAAGAAACACAGTGTGTAACCATACTACACGCCGTGTAACCTGTTTTACATGGTTTGATCCAGTTTCCTTCTTCGACTTGGTCTAGTTTCCTTAGGGTTCATCCCCTAGGTCTTTCTCATGTAGGTTTTCAGTATCATTTCCTACATATAGGAATATGATCCCTTCAGCAGGAATTCTATAATAGAGATGTTGGAATCCCCTCTGTGATACTTGGAGATGGATCCTATATTCATTCATGGTACCCTAGGTAGAGTTCTTAGTATCGACGTGACCAACTTTACCCAGGCATCGATCCTCTGCTTAGCGTATTAGTTCAGACTGAGTTGTTGGAATCACCCCATGGCTATTCGTTATTCCTCCTCGTGCCAATGAGCAGTGCATGGATGTTATGAGTGGTATCCGTATTGGTCCACCCAAAAATCTATGTGGGAAATGTTTTCATCAGTTTTTTCAGTCCTGGAGTGGAAATTCATTCTATTCTATTCCTTTTTTCGGGTCGGTAAAAAGGAGTAGAATCCTTGGGACATGAAATATTGAGCATAAAAATATGTATTTAACTATTTTATGTTGATCATAAAATTACAGAAAAGATGGTTACAGATTTGTTTTGGGGAATGTTATAGGAGTTGGAATCTCAATGTCATGGTTTTATCCTATGAGAGGATCATGCCATGCATTATTGAAATGACTTCCCACTAGGAATGTATATTTCATTTAGAGTAAGGGTTGTTATTTCAAGAAAAACTATTAATTTTATTAAAAAATTATACTGTTTTAAAATGAGGGATTTTGAAAAGTCTATGAGAGAGTTATTTGGAAAATGATTTAAATTTCCAAAGGAATGTGAAATTTTATGTAAATATCATTTCCCATATAAAATAATAGATTTTGGAAGAAAATTTTGTTTTAATACGATGTGGTAGAATTTGAAAATTTTATTATTTCATTTACTATAGAGATAGAATTACGGTGCGTGTTGTGTGTCTTGAAAATAAAACCTATTACTCATTTTAGAATCCAACTAGAGGAAGATAATGCGAATGTGGTTACACCTAATCCACAGGTGAACCCACATCTGGATGATATTATTTTCCAATGTTTATATTGTGTGGATATGCGGGACTTATTTGATGAAACATTGAAATTGGATAACTCAATCTAGTTATAATAACATATTCCATTCATCTATTACAGTTTTTTGGAACCAAAAAAATAGATTTGTTGATATATAGGATTAATTGAATCTTCAATTTCATATGCACACAAGTAGAGTTGAAATTAAAGATGGAATTGTATATATTGGAGGATCATGTATGATTGTAATGGGATTTAGCTGTTCAGGATAAATTTTTCTATGGAATCTATAATGAGTATTTCAAAGAATAGTTTAACAGTAAATTATATCCACATACGTTTTGAATTTTATTATAAATGTATTCCTTCTGAATGAATAAAGAGAGTGTCAAAATGATTGAGTATGCAGATAAATTATTTAATTTAGTACACTTTTCACCTGGTGTTTCTGCTAGTTCATCCTTGATGTAACAAATCTATGAATCTAGAATGTGGTAGGAAATTCAATCGAATATATTTTTTCACTAATTAACAAATTATAAATATATTTTTAACAGATTGATCATGGATGAATAAGAAACATTAGGACTTATGGTACGATTATGAATGTTGATATATAATATAAATTATGGGAACTCTAATTTTGGGAGAATGTAGAAGAGGGAATCCTATTTCAATTATAGTGGGAGATACCAAATCTGGAAGTTGGATAAGAAAATATTCTTATAAAGTAATATTTCAATATTGGATGATTCCAATGTGGTTATCATAGTAACATGGTTTTAGAGTGTATAAATCAACATTGGGAATTCAAAAATTGCATCCAAGTGGGGAATCTTCAGTGACATTGGAAATGGTATGTCACAAACCAACCCGGGTCGACCCTAAACTGGTCACCTGAGCCGATCTGCGATATGGCCTGAGAGGCATTCCTGATCATCCTGGCCTCACGACAAGTGCCAGGGCCTCAAGAGAGGTTGTGGGAATTATTTCTCCCAATAAAAATAAATAAATATAGAAGCAGAAATAAAACAAAGCAGCACAAAATAAAAAAAAAATAAACAGAGTAAAGTAACTAAACAAAAACAAAAGAATATAAAACTAATTGAAAGAGACAACCACTATCTATGTGTTACCTCATGGGTCACTCTCCAACTCACGACCAAACATCACCCAAAGCGAACACATCCATGTTGTACCCTGCACAAACACTAAAAAAAGAAAATATCTATAGGCGTGAGTATTAAAAATCAGTAGGCTTGCTCGATATTTATTCCTGATGAACTACATTTAAATAAAGAATCTACCAATTCCAGGTTTGAACTAAATTATATAAAATATTATTTTTCTAACACACTTTCATTTCTAAAACATGTATCAGTCCATTTCCCTTTTTAATTTAAAAAAACAAGTTTAATGTTTTAAAAGAATAGGAAAATTTCATTTTAAAACATTTTTTTGTGAACAATTTAGGATTCCAAACTTCAGTTATTAGCCAAAAACGAAAACCAATCATAACACACAACACACACCAAGGGAAATGGGAAAAATGGCACACACCATCCAGTAACTGAACTAGACTTCTCAATCGTGCACCACACAAATATAAATACTAAATGAAAAATGGTTCGAACCTAGGAGATCGTGAACAATCCAAAACGTACTATACATTGACTCATCCTGAAAACATGCTCTAACTCGATGACGTCATCACGACCTAATGCTCAGCATAGCCCTACATGACCTAAACAAGGGGCCCAGTCCCTATAGCAGCAATATCTCATTATTCCCCTGCAATGGGGCCACTAGCCAGTGTGTAATCTAAACTAGTGTAGCAATTATTCTCAGAAGATTCACCCACTATGCCTATTTCCCATGTCAACCCATACAATAAAAAGGGGTGTGCCTAAAATTTAAATCAATCTGTCATGATGCAAAAATATCACACACAACTCACGCAATCAACGCATATCAAAGATCACCCCTTACTAACCCCAATGTTAGTTTTTCCAAAATTATTTCTTTAATTAAAGTGCCAAACATGCCTTCACCAACATTAAAGAAAAACCTCATTTCTCAATAAAAACCAAAACCACTTGTTCAGAAGAAATCATTTATCTTTTAAACCCAAACTACATTTTAAATTCCTTGAAATATTTTTAAAATTAAAATTGATATTCTTTCACTACTGGGTGTCCATTCGTAAAGAAAATATTCCAGTAATCGTGTATAAAATAAACTGCTCATTTTACACCAAATAATCATATAAAATTTAATTATCTTATATAATTTCCAATTTATTAAAAATAATAAAACATCAACCAATTAATAAATTCTAAATATAAATGTGACTGTAGTGGGGGACATACCTTGATACCGAGATGAAAATCAAGATGAACGTCTGATACCACACAGTAAGGTCCAACGTACTGCAAACAAAACACTAAGAAATCAAAAGGCAACAAAAAACCCCAATTAATGTATGTGAAACCAAGCGGCGGGAAGAAACCCTCACCTCGAAACTGAAGAGATATGATGAAGAAAACTCAGAAATATATAGTGGTGATAGCGCTCACTCGTAAATGCCCTACACAGCTCATAGAAAGTCAAACCGACACAAAAAAAACAATAAATTAATAAAAACTCTAATCAAACGATCGTAAAAAATATATACATATATATGTATGTATGTATGTATCAAATCAAAATATTAAAAGAACATAAAAAATAGGTACCAATGGAGGGCGTCGCGCTGGAGTAGCCGAAGGAAGCTATGGGAGCCGGGACCGAGCATGGGTGCTGAGCAGCTACGATGCTAGGCGGAGCTACAAGGGGGGATGTCGAGGGCTGATCGGCTGGAGCAGGGAGGTCCGAGGAGGGCAGGTCATCGGCGGGCTGCTCAAGCGCAGGCTAGGCAGGACCGCTGGGGCTGGACCGCGGTAGGGGGATACTGCGCTGAAAGAGTGGAGGGTGTGTATGAGCTGGCCGAGTGCAGCGGCAAACCAAGAGAGAGCCAGGTGGGCTAGCTTTGCGTCCAGATGAGCGAGGGAGAATATCGGGGCGCCCGGGTGCTGGGATGATGTGCAGAACTAGACAAAGTATGGGGCATTGGACTACTGTAGAGCGGTGGACAACAGAGAAGGACAAGAAGGTCCTGGAAGGGAGTCATTGAGGTCGAGATGAGAGGGAGGTAGCGAAGGCAGGAGGATGGTGGTATGGTTGGCTGGGGGGGAAGGTCACGGTAGGCAGAGGCCAGGAGCAGTGTAGAAGGAGGGTGGCGCGATGGAGAGGTTTTGGCGGAATGGTAGCGGGGTGCACCAGTGGCTTCATGCAGGGAGGTGAAACAGGGGGAGGTGTTGGGTGGTCCTGTTGTGGCAAGGAGGGGAGGCGACAGGAGATGGGCAGGGAGACTAGACAAGGCATGAGGGATAGCAGGCTACTAGCTGGGTGTAATGGCATGAAAAAGAAAAAAGTGAGAAGAGAGGCATGGGAAGGTCGCTGGTCCTGGGTGAGTAGGGAATCGGGAGTAGGGGAGAGGGGTACTGTATGTGTAACGGAAGCTGGGCAGGGCACTGCTACAGGCGAGGTCCGCGGCAGGGAGGGGACAATCGTGTGGAGAAAAAAATAGAATAATATTGATAGGAAGGAGGGTAGCCAGCTCGCGTGGGTCATGGGAGAGTGTTAGCATTTGGGTTTGAAAAAAAACAATAACAATAAGATAATAATAATAATAATAAATCCAATAAATTTAATTATTTCATATCTATTTTATTTTAAATGATAATAATAATATTAATCTCAATGCTACAATAATAATTATAGTAACTATGATCTTATACATATTAAGATAGAAACATTAATAAATATTTATCATTCTTTTAATTTTTTATTTCATCCGTGTTTTATCGATATAAAATTTTATTTGGCTTCCAATTTCAATTAACATAAATAATTTATTTAATTTATTATTTATTTGATGTGTCGTGCCACATCGCAGTCTCGAGGACCAAATGCATGGTCGCCGCTAATGGTGCGGTGACCATGCACTTACCCGGACTGAATACGTGTTGACTGCTAGCAGTGCGCTGACTCTGCACTAGCCCAAAACACACTGAAAACATCAACGCTTCAATGAAAATTTAAACCTAGACCCAACGCTACACTTCCCAAAGTTGAGGTACTGAGAAAAGAATAAATAGATTGGCGTTCATGGTCAGGTTGTGACAATTCTCCCCACCACAAACACTTTCTGCCCCCAGAAAGTCACCAAGCCTATAGTTGACACAACTTGAGTTCATTCCCAAACAAAATCATAGAGAACCGAGAGCTTCGGGGTTACCATTCCAAACAAACATCACACCCAACCAACTCAAGAATTTACATTGCCTGATATTGAGGGGAGAACATGAGAGGGTTCTCCCCACCACAAGAATATATTAATACAAAAACCCTTGAAACCCGAACAAACCACCCCCAGGGGGGGACAACGTGGGAACTCCCAAAAAAAACTCTTTCATTTTCCCCACATGTACCAAACAACACACCTTAGACATGACAAAAAGCTTGATATGGAACAATCCAGCAACATGAGGATGAGAAATTAACCCAACACCTCCCATAAATTTCAGGAAACAAACACCTCCCTAACTAACACACTTGAGACCAACTCAAAATTATAACAGGTCCCTTTATTCATGGGCCCACACCATTCAAAGAGACCAAACAAATTAAGAACCACAATGAGAGAAAATAACATTTCTTGGATTATGGGGGAATGATCTCACCACACCACCACAACAAGTATGAGCTTACGACATCGATGAGAATAGAACAAGGGAATTTTTTTCATATTTACATTCCAAAGCTGAAGGCATTGCTTAGACTGACGTTCCACATTCCCTCGATAACTCCGGACTATGCGCGAGTTTCACCCCAAGACTTGTGGCTGGGTCCCTGATGACTAATGCATCTCATGCCTCACAGTTAGGAATTTTCATATTCTGTTCTCTAACTCCTTTCGTTCGATGATTCATTCAACCGCGATGGTAGTACGTTTTCAAATGGATGCAACATGATGGATTAGAATATCCGGATTGGCCATACAGGTGGTGCACAAGAGACTGGTCCGATGAACTAGGAGCTGGTACCGACGATGATGATTTCATGGAGACAGGTTCCACCGGCCCGAACTCCTTGCCTTGTGGGTAACCTTCATAGAAGTCGACCATTTTTAATAACTCCCGAAACTCTAACAAAGATGATCCATTTCATCTTTACTAACCCAGAACTGAACCCTCAAATAACTATAGGGAGGTACGAACCTTAACTACACTGGGAGTTCCCAACAACCAAAAGACACATTATCTTTTAGAACAATACATCTACCTCTAACAGACTTAAACTACCTCGATAAACAAGAAACACACAAAAGGAACTGAGAACTGAGCATAACTCATTGACAACTTTGTGAGGATTTTTGGGCGGAATACTCATAACAACATGAAAAACACCATCGACACCGGACTCAAGCCAAAAATCAATCTAAGGAACAACACAATCTAAGAGAAATAGGACTATAATCCAAACACATAAAACAGAATGAGAAATAAATTTTCCAAAACCATTATTTCATTACAATTTTTAAAAACTCACCTATGGAACCTTAAGAACCATCACATGTGAGTTTATTCAATCCTGTGCACATCAACTGTGAAAAAGTAACCCCACGCACTTTCCATACATACCCATGCACGTGTGACCAACCATAAAGAGTGCCAAGGTTCAAACACTTCTTTTCCTTACCAAATCCAAACACATACCATGTTTTTTTCCAATCTGATACACCTCTTTAAAAACCCACTTTAGTAATTTCAAAAATAATTTGGAAGAAACACTTTTCCATTTCAAAACCAATTTCACTTTTAACGCACTCAAATCAATCAAGATTAAAATAAAACACAAGAAGTAATAACCCACTGGAATGAGGAACTAGTTTATATGTCTGACCCAGTGACATGGTGGTGAGTCATTCCCAAAGTAATGCAAAACACTATGAGGACCTTAAACCGGACACTTGGACTCCACATGGTTCACCACCCTATGTGAGGCCGCGAAGTGAACTGATTCTCCTCTATTGTCTTCCCTCAATCCAAAAAAACCACAGACAAAAGATTAAAATCTCGGACTAACCCTGGTAACTCAGTTCTTGTCACGAGCGGTGTTGATCAGGCACTAACCCGTAACCTACCTCCTAAGCCCCAATAGTCCAAATCTCTATCTACTAGATATCCAAAATAAAAAAGGGTGCTCTGAAAAGAAAATTCTGGAGCCAACCTCCTCTGATACCATTTTGTCACGAACCAAACTAGGTCAACCCTGAACTGGTCTCCTGCGTCGGTTCACGACATGGCCCGAGAGTCATTCACGATCCTCCTAGGATGGAGACAAGCACCAAGGCATCAATAGAGGATGTGGGAACGATTTCGGCCAGTAAAAATAAAAAAATAAATCCGTAAAAATAAAACTGAGCATCACAAAATTAAAAAACAAATAGTAAAGTAAATAAACAAGTGAAACAAAAAATAAAACTAACCAAAAGAGACAACCACTATCTTTGTGTGACCTCGCAGGTCACTCTCCAACTCACGACCAAACATCACCCATGGAGAACACAACCAAGCCGTAGCCTGCACAAAGACTAAAAATAGAAAAGAACTATAGGCATGAGTATTAAAACTCAATATGCTATCCCGATATTTAATCCTAATGGACTAACATTAACTAAAGAATCTACAAATTCCAAGTTTGAACTAAATTATATAAAATATTAGTTTTCACACAAACTTTCATTTCTAAAACAAGTATCAGTCCATTTTCATATTTAATTAAAAAAAAGTTTAATGTTTGAAATGAAGAGGTACATTTCATTTTAAAAAAAAATTTTGCGAACAGTTTAGGAATCCAGACATCAGTTATAATCCAAAAATGAAAACCACACCGAACACACAACACATGCCAAGGGAAATGGGAAAAATGGCACCCACTAGCCAGCAACTGAACTATACTTCTCAATCGTGCACCACACATAAATAAAAACTAAATGAAACATGGGTCAAACCTATGAGATCGTGAACAATCCAGAACGTACTATACATGTGACTCCTCCCAAATTCATGATCTAACTCGATGACGTCATAACTCCATAACGCTCAGCATAGCCCTGCATGGCATAACTGAGGGGTCCAATCCCCATAGTACCTATAAGTCAGTACTCCCCAGCTATGAGGCCACTAACCAGTGCATAATCTAAACTAGTACAACAATTGTTCTTAAAAGATTCACTCACTATCCCGGGTTCCAATGTCAACACATATAATAAAAAGGGGTGCACCCATAATGTAAATGAATCAGTCACAATTCACAAATATCACACACAACTCACCTAATAAATGCACACCAAAGATCACCCCTTACTAACCCCAAAGAGAGTTTTTCCAAACAATTTATTTTATTAATGTGCCCAACGAGCCTTCACCAACATTAAAGAAAAACATCAGTTCTCAAGAAAACTCAAAACACTTGTTCATAAGAAAACATTTATTTTTTTAACCAAAACTAAATTTTAAATTCAGTGAATTATATTTAAAATCCAAACAATTATTCTTTCACTACTAGGTTTCCGTTCTCCATGAAAATATTTTAAGCATCATGTATAAAATAAATTGTTCTTTTTACACCAAATAATTATTTAAAATTTAGTTATCTTATATTATTTAATATTTTTTTAAATTAATAAAACATCAAGAAATTAATAACTTATAAATATAATGGTGAGTGCAGTGGGGAACCTACCTTGAGACTGAGATGAAAAGGAAGACGCGCGTCTGACACCACACAATAAGGTCCAACATACTACAAAAAAAACTAAGAACTCAAAACAAAACCAAAAACCCCAATTAAAGCATGTGAAACCAAGAAGTGGGATGAAAACCTCACCTTTAAAATCAATAGTGATGGCGACGCAAACTCAGGAACAAATCACGACGATGGCACTCATTCGGAAAAGCCTCACGCGGGTCCTAGATAGTCCAACCGACCCAAAAAAATATTTAATTAATGAAAATTATAATCATACCATTGTAAAAAAAGATACATATATATATATATATATAATCAAATAATTAAAGGAGCATAAAAAAATATGTACCAAGGAAGGGCGTCGCGCTGGAGTAGAGGATGGAAGCGGCGGGAGCCGGGACCGAGTAGGGGTGCCGAGCAGCTTCGGTGAATGTTGGTGCTACAAGGGGGAGGCCGAGGGCCGATTGGCTGGAGAAGGGAGGTCCGAGGATGGAAGGTCATCGGATGGCTGCTTGAGTGCAGGCAAGGCAGTGCCGCTAAGGCTGGATTGCGGTAGGGGGCTGATGCGCTGAAGGAGAGGAGGGCGTGTATGAGCTGGTCGGGTGCAGCAGTGGACCAAGAGGAAGCCGGGTGGCCTGGATTCGTGTCCAGAGGAGCGGGGGAGTAGATCGGGGCACCCAGGTGTTGGGCTATTGTGTGGCAATAGACAGTGGAGTGGGCATCGGGCGGTTGTGCAGTGGCGAGCAGCAGTGGAGGCCAAGCGGGTCATGGAAGGGATGCAACGAGGTCGGGATGAGGGCGAGGTAGCGAAGGTAGGAGGATAGTGTCACGGTCATCTGGGGAGGGAGAGGCTACGCCAGGTGGAGTCCGAGAGCCGGGTAGTAGGAGGGTGGCGCAGAGAAGAGGTGATGGTGGATTGGTAGTGGGGTGCACCAATGGCTTCATGCGAGGAGGAGAAATAAGGGGAGGTGTTGGGCAGTCCTTCTGTGACAAGGAGGGGAGGAAAAAGGAGATGGATAAGGAGGCCAACAAGGAAGTAGGGATAGCGAGCTGCTAGCTGGGTGCAGCGGCATGCAAAAGAAAAAAAGAGAAGAGAGGCAGGGGAAGGTCGCAGGTCCTGGGCGAGCATGGAAGCTGGAGTAGGGGAGAGGGTCACTGAAGGTGCGATGGAAGCTGGGCAGGGCGCTGCTACAGGCGAGGTCCGCGGCAGGGAGGGGACAACCGCGTGGAGAAAAAAAAAGAGAATAAGAAAAAGAGGGATGAGGGTAGGCAACTCGCGCTGGTCACGAGATAGGGGTAGATTTAGGGTTTGAAAAAAAAATAATAAGATAATCAAAATAATACCAATAAATTTAATTATTTCATATCTATTTTATTTTAATTGATAATAATAATATTAATCTCTATGCTAAAATAATAATAACAGTAACAATGATCTTATACATATTAAGATATAAAATTTATTAAATATTTATCATTCTATTAATTTGTTATTTCACACTTATTTTATCAATATAAAAAAAATTGGCTTCCACTTTTAGTTAACTTATTATTTTATTTAATTTATTATTTATTTGAAGTGTCGCACAACCGCGCATTTTGCTGGACCAAATGCATGGTCACCGCTAATGGTGCGGTGACCACACACCCACCAGGACCGAATGCGTAGTGACCGCTAGCAGTGTGTTGAATGCACACTAGCCCAAAACCAACCTAAAACATCAACGCTTCAATTAAAATTCATAACTGGACCAACCACAACTCTGTCCAAAGTCATGGGACTGAGAAAAGAATAAAGGCATGGGCGTTCATGGTTGAGGTGTGACAAGTTCTCTAAGGTAGGTTGTTTAAGACACATATCAAGTGTCATAGGAATCATATGCTTTGATAAGAGGGGGAAATTTCGAATAATCAGATTAATAAGATATAGAAATAGTGATTCGGGGATTTCTATTATTCTTCATCATGTTATATCTCAATAGGTAAAATAAAGAACAATATTTCCTATGAATGAAATTATATGGATCTGACCAAATTACTGTGGATGAATTTTCATGACCATATATGGTGCGAGGTATGACTCGTTTTAATTCTTCCATCATGAAGGTTTTGTTTTTAATAGGTGCTCCCAATTGTTTACATCCTCCCATGATATTTAATCCCTATGTTTATTGGTTTTGATGATTCCTTCTTTGTTAAAATGTCAAATTCCTCTATTTCAAAGAGAATGTTAATCCCATTTGACACTTTTGTGTAGACCATGTTATATAATTATTAATGGATATAAAATGTAATAAGAATTCATAGAGATGGGTATGAATGACTATAACATTGTCTAGATTATGGATTGGTTAAAAAAGTTCATATATCACGTCGACTATTATACCTGACGAGTTATCTTTACAACTGAGGAAAGTGTTCATCGTATCATTAGAGGAGAGAGGAGTGTAAAGCTATGTGACACCATATTTTTGGACTTAGTTGTGGGAATGATCTCATTTTAATTATTAGTGTAAGCTTTGGAATCATTATAAGATATTGAGAAAGGTAGTTTTCCTATAATCGTTGATAAATTTTGTGATGTTTTTCTTGATAATTTCGCACGGTTTCCAACCGTGAAAAAAACAGGTGTTTATAATTTATCTCCCTCTAGGGACTAGTCATATTTCAAATAAATATTATAGGATGGAAACAACATAATTCAAATTGTAGAAAGTGCATTTAGAAGAGTTGGAATGAAAAGTGTTCATTTGGCCTACCATCCCTATGTGGGCAGCATTGATCATATTTGTGAATGAATATGGATAGATCTCCAAGAATTTCCATACATTATAAATACATGAACTAATTCATAATAAAATTTTGATATAAACATCTATGAATTGATGATCTATTCGATCAATTTTGGTGATCTTAGGGGTTCATTCGAATTTATGTATGATCATGATATCATCAACTAAGGTTTATAAACATGGATATTCTAATGAATGATTTGAGAAGAAGATATCAACATTATTAATATATAGTTATGATTTTTCATTCATACGAAAGTACCATCAATATTTAATTAATTGATAAATCATATATTTTATCGGCATCTAGATTAGTTTTTTTCCAGTGTTTATGGAGGACATATTTGTGTATGTTAGGACAATGGTTGAGAATGAGAATCCCATAGAAATGGAGTTTTGAATTAGGTGGGATCATCTGGTCAACATGAAACCATAAAGTGTTATTGTTGGATAAAATAGGTATATTTCCATGGACATGAAAACATTGAAATTGGTGTTTATATGGATTCAAAAATGATAGGTAATGTTATATTATTGAATTTTTTTAATGAATGCCTTCAAGATATAGTGTATTTATATAATCTTTGGTTATTACTGATGCTTTTTTTCATTTTTCATGATTAATTTTTCTTATGATAGCCATGACAATGAATAATGCTCCATTATAATAGATGTAGGAATGTTAGTAGCGGTTCATGATGTATTGTGATGCTTTGGGATCAAGGTCTGAATGTTTTCTCATGCAAGGAGATCATTTTGTTGCTTATAGCTCAAAAAAGTTATACATTAATGAGAAAAACCACCCAACACATGATTTGGAGTTTTTTTAATGTAGACTATGCTTTCAAAACTTCAAATAATTATCACTTTAAGGATAAATTTACTCTGTTAATGGGTGATGATATGAGGAATCATATTTTTAGATAATCATATTTGAATATGATTTTAATTATTTTCATAGAGTATCATCAAATGTTTTGACCTTGACTATATGTATAGACTATGAAATTGAGATGCGGTGGAAGAGTACTTTTTCTGAAATTCATAAGCTTAGTTGAAAAAGTAGGCATCATATAAGGGGATGTTAAGTTCAGTATGGGTTACATAGACATGGAATGTGAAGATCGAGGGAATGTTGTTGTTTTAATAAATGTCTCATTCATTCCTGATTTTCTAAATATGGTTAAAGAGGAACCTAAGTCCAATTTTGAATGTGTGGAAATAAGGTTAAAACTCAATGATATAGAGACCATTAATAGATGGAAACAAAATTGGAGTTTAATGCTACTTTTTAAAAATTAGGTGGTCTTACCAGTGACTTGCTAGTAATAACCTATTCAGGCTTACTCCTATTAAATTTTGGCTATTCATCCTAGCATACAAAATATTTAAAAATCATTAAAATAATAGTTGTGGTAGATCGACATGAAAAGAAATATGGTTGAGGGTATTTAAATATTCCTAAATCTTTACGTGAAACACTATCTATCGGAAGGTATGTATTAGTCTTTAATTATACCTATTTATAAATATGAGCATATAGAAATGGGTTTTTTAACAGGTCTCCCAAGAATTGTTCAAAAGAAAAATTCCATAAGGGTGATAGTGGATTATCTCACAATGTCATCACTTGACTTCTCCATTTTTTAATATCATACAATAGAGAACTAAAAAATATATATATATCCAATCATTAGTAAATATTAATGTTGAACCATTTCCAATAGTGTCAGATAGAGATCTGAGGTTTGAATATCATTTCTAGAAATCCGTATTGAAATACCTTGGGACTGAGTTGACTATGAGTAGTGAATATCATCCACATTCAGATGGTAAATCTGAAAGGTTAATAAAAACATTGGAGGACATGTAGCGGGCTTCTGTAATGGATTTTGTGGGCTCATGTGAAATGAATGTATTGTTTTTGGAGTTATCGTATAACAATATTTTTCAATAATCTATACGTAAGGATACTTTTGAATAATTTTATGTTTGTCTTAATCATTCTCCACTTTGATGGGTGTAAACATGTGAGATATCAATATTTGGTCCATGCCATATCCACGAAACAATATATATGTCTCAGTTGACTAGTAAATGGATTGAGACAATACAGAGTCATAAAAAATCATAAGAATATCATCATTGATGTATGTTTTCATTTATGCTGAGTGTTCATGTGTTCCCTACGATCTCCCAAAGTCATTTAAATCATCCTTTTTGAAATCAACAAAAAATTACTCCATAATAAATAATTCATTTTTGGATACTAGAATGGGATATATAGTTGGAATATAATTTGGATTTTCCACCAATTTTTAGTGATGTTCATAAGGTTTTTCATGTATCATAGTAGAAAAACTGTCATCCTAATCCAGAGAATGTGATTTTATGGGATCTAATTGTCATAGAGATGTATTATTCATTAGTTCCCATACGTGTCCAAGTTGTGGCTAGGTAAAAGAAATCCTTTTATTGAAAAATAATCTCCCTAGTTCAGGTTTTCTGGTAACATGGTTAGATTCAACAAGATACATGGGAACGTGAGATGGAATTTTATGATCAATGCAAATAACTCTTTCAGCAAATAATGGTTTTCTACGTTATAGGGAATTAATGGTAAATGGTGGGGAGAATTTGTTACACCTAGATTAATAGTTAGAAATCACTATTTCTAGATTTTAATGTTTTTAATGTATATGGGACATGTTTGGAAGAGTTTGAAGGACTTTTAGAGTGCATTGGGTCTCTCTAAAGGTTCTCAGTTGGTGAATTATTAATGAACACCAACAGACTACTACATGAAAAAATGAAAAATGTGGAAGGGGATAAGGTTATGGATAATGGGATGGTGTATTGTTTTTCGAAAACATGCAGCTTCCTCAGTGATACCAATCAACATTGGGAAATGATGTTTTTCACAATTACCACATATTTTTTAAATAGTGAGGGCCAACCGTATGAGGTATTCCTTGAGGCAGATCCTAGAACATAGTTTTGGTAGGATATTCCTATCCATGTGACAAACCATTCGTGGTATAAAAAATATACTAAAATTGTGCATATAGGTAGGGATTAATAAAAAAACACCTCATTTTTTCCAGAAAATATCCCTAACTTTATATTTGATACTTGTATAGTATGTAGAGACTTTTTCCCTTGATATAGATGCAATATGAAGGCTTTTAATGCTACATTGAATTGATGTTCTCCTGATATTTACTAATTCCTTGTAGTTTTCTCTAGATTTACATATATCTACATTTAATATCTATCAGTTTATTAGATCAACATCAATTGTAGATATATATATATATAATGTATTTGATTCCAAATATGATAAGATTTATATTTTTTGATATTGGGAGACATCTAAAGTGGGTATTTAGATTTTCAACTAAGTTTCATGGATGTTTTCATGATGATATTCATTGTCGTCATAATTCTTGAGGTAGGTGGATTCACTTTTGACTTTACTATTATGAACTATATTGATTGATTTCCTGTTTTTTGTGTGATATTCAATATTAAATTGTTTTAAAATGATTTATTAAATCCTTATTTTATAAAGATTTATGGAATTGTGATAATTGGGTGTTTTGGACGAGAGTGGATTGATTATCATGATTTAAAAATGGTTTTTTAATTATTTTTAAATTGTGATGCATGGAAAATAATTTTCAAAAAGAGGATATTTTAATTGATTTGGGTTATTGATTTTGTTATGAACAAAGGTGTTGTTATAGTTTAATGGATTTTTTGTTTGGTTTTCAATACATATGTGGTCTTATTAAAATGGTTTATTTGGTTTGGAGATATGGAATTTTATGTTTTTTGACTAAATGATTAAGAATTTATGGGATTATATGGATATAGACATGAATGTTCCTCCATCAAAGGGATGTGTTCATAAATGAATGTTCTAATATTATTTGTAACACAAATATTGTGTACGAGGTTATATATTATTATGTGAAATGGAATGGGTTACTCCAATATTTTAATTGGGAATGAATAATTACTTTTGTTGTTTCATTCCTTATAACATGATATTTTTTTAGAAACCCGTTTTATAATGGAATTAGTCTATATTCTGATATAAGCTATTTGAGAAGTTTTTTTAATATAAATTGTTTTATATAAATGTGATAACATGTTCCATCATACAAGAATGTGTATCGATGCTATTTTTGTAAAGCCTACTTAATTTCATTACTCACCCATGCATTGAAACTTTGGTGCACTTGAAAGTATTGTTTATCACGTCATGTGAAACATTCAGGGGTTACAATTATCAAGTTATACATAGTGATAATTTGAATGTTTTATAGAATTGATCATCGAATATGTTGGATCTTTAGAGTTATTATCGTATTTAGGTTTATTTGAATTGTTGTCCATCTTCTATGTATTTGGTTACTTTTTAGTATTCTGATGTGGTACCCTTTGGAGTTGGTGCAGATATAAATTGTATTATTCAGTTTTATTTCATTTTATACATGCATCAAGTAGCGATTTATTCATCCTTGGAATCTATTTTTGGTTGGTTTATTTTCAAATAGAAAATAGTCCCCCAATTGTAAAAAAACAATATCATTTATTACATGCCATTGGCACCCTGGAGATGTCGCTTAAAGGAATGTAATTTATTTCTTCCTTTTCATTTCAATGTGGAGGGGCATGGTGTTACAATGAAAATATCATATTAATTCTTTATATAAGAAAATATTGTTAAATAATATGATATAAGAAACATTATGGAAAGAGAATTGTATCTTTTATTCCATCCATCAATAAAATTTGAAGTGTTACTCTTGCATGCATATATTCTACCACCTCCATTATTATAATGTTGGTTTACTTTTCATTTCCATTTTTCAAGATTTAATTTATGAAAAAATTGATCTATAAATATAATAATTATTCCATTAATTTTATTCTTTATATTTCTGAATAATGACCCATATTACAATAGTCTAACTACCTATGTCATATTGACGGATAAACCAAATAAGGCCAAAACCTTTAATGAAATATTTATTATATATTTAATTATATATAACATATTAATAAGTGAAACAAAAGAAATGAAAATAATGGATATGTTTCTCTAAAAAAATATAATTAATATATGGAATTTATTAAATAAGATAAATAAAATGAATGATAAATCATACATAAGGTAATCGTTATTCTCACATCAGTTTAATTTTTGTGAGTTACATTCCATATCAATCGCTATTGTTTGTTCTATTTTGAACATACAACCCATTAATGTATTAAATTATTATTATACTTTTAATTATGTTGATTAACATGTCCATTTTTGGATGTCGATTTTGGGGGTTGTACAACATCAATGTTACTAAAGTGGTTATATATATTTTTTACAATTTTTATTCTTGGGATAAATGTTATGCTATACAATAATATTATTTTATGCGGAGTATATAATACGCCTATGACATGTTTTATTATAATTATCATTATTTTAAATATATTAAATGGTTAATTTAATGTAATCCCTTCATTAGGAATATGATTTAATGTTACCAATGTTGTAAATGTTTGATATTATGATATCATTGTTTATTGTGATTGTTTGAGAATAATTATACATTTTTAATATCATATAATATACTTGTATTCCATAATTATTATATTTTACTAAATTTATTTCATGAAAAAAAGAATTCAATCCATTATTTTTCTTCTCATTATGTACTACAGAGTTCAAAATAATGTCTTTATAAAATTTTATCTTTTTTATTGAAAACTATTTATTTGCCAACACTTTTTTTTATAAAAATTTTATAAAAAATGATTTAATTTTTTTATCAATCCAGAAATGAAATTTTTAACATTAATGTTTTTACATTCTTATCATGATCTTCCATGATACTTTTCAATGTTATTTTGAAACAAAAGTATTTTAAGAAATTTTATATTTTAAAAAGTTGTTTTCAAAATCAAAAAGTTATTTTTTCATATATGTTATTAATGATATTTAAAAGGTATTTTCATTTATCTATATCAACATCACTTTATATTAATTATTATACACAAGGGATGGTTGTAATTGAAAGATCAAAATCCTTTATATTGGTGTATTTCCATTTTTTAGGAGAGATTATTTTAGAACCCATTTCATTTTCATAGGTTAATCATGGTGCGGTGAGATTGACATGAAAACAATTACATTTCCTTGGGATAGTCGATTTATGAAGGAATAATTATTATTTCGATTAGTTTTATAATTAATTTTATATATTTGTGTGTTTTATTCATGAGGTGGGTTTTGGAAATATTATTTGATGTGATGGACCAAATATCACCGGGTGAGATAATTACATCATAGAAGATGTGGTGTCCTATATCGAACTAGGTGAGACAATTATAGCTTAGAAAATGGCTTCTCCTATATATCTCTAGGTGATCTTGTTATAGATTATTCAATGGGTGTTCCAAGATAGGGCTCTAATGAATTATGTAATGTTCATTTTCATGAGAGGTAAAAAATGAGGGATTCACTATAGTGATTTTCGTATGGATTTAACTAAACTCTAATTACGTTTGACACAATTTCAAAATGAGTTATGGTGAAAAAAATGTTCTGTGATACCAAAACATTTATGTAATTATTTTTATCAATATATAACGTTTCTCATGATCGATATTGGAAACACATGTCTCAATATTATTGGTTCTGAGGATTATTGGATCATCAATATATTTTTATTTAATGATAATTGTATTGATGGGTTTTGGTTCCATTATAATTCACTCACAATAAATGATTTTTCATTATACTCTCATGAAATTATTATTCTCATTGGTGAAATTAAATTATTAATTTTTAGGTTTATACCTACTAATGACTTTAGTATTCATATCATAGGATTTCCTTATCCCCATGTAATAATGATCGAGATTCAATAAATCAGTTCTATAATGGTTTTTACTTGAATGTTGTTGATGAAGTAATGTAAAATAATAAAATATTGTCATAACTAGATAAATACTCATTTAAAATCATGGGTGTTATTTAGGTATAATTTTATCGTAATTCCCTAACACACTAAAACAAAAAATTCAATTTTTATTTATTTGATCAAATATATTTGTTGATGTTTTAGGTATTTATTAGATAAAATTGGTTCCCCATATTTGGTATAAAATATGAAAATATAATGATTTTTAATTTATTCCAAGATATATGGGTTTTAATTAATGGATAATATAGTGGTAGAAATAGTATTTCACATATTACATTGGATATTAATATGATTTAGTGGGACGTTATCTTAAGAGTTATGGAAACCTTCAGAGAACTATGAGGGTTTTGATGATCATATGTTCAATGTTTTAGATAACCATTTTAGGTTTTCATCGAGGTTATTCTAAAATGATTAATGACATTATTTAAATATGATTTATTGTGTTTATGTTTTTGTAACCCCTAATATCATCATGTTGTGTTAGTTAGGGATTAATTATTTTCATTTTATTTTAAAATAGAATAACCTATATACTGGGTAAAAACTAATCATATATAAAAAGGATGAAGGGGTTGAGCTGACTACTATAGGAAGATCTGGGTGTTATTCGTACTACCAACCTAAGTAATTTTTTGGTTGGTATGACAGTTTTAGAGATAATGATTATGTTAAATTAAAAAAATGACTTATTTGAGTAATAAATGATTATTTGTCATGGAAGAATCTATGATAAAAAACATATAATATTGGGATTTTAAACACAGTCATTAAAAGTTTATTTTTTTTAAATATATTTAATTTTGGATTAATTTAGTTCAAAAATTGGGTTTTACTTTGGAATTTTGATTATTAGTGTATCCAATAAAGGTATATACATGTTTGAAATTATCATACCATGTTTTTACCATTTTGGTTTTTGTTAATTTTTAATGATATATGTAATATCATATTATCTCCTTTAAATGTATGTGGTCTTTAAAAGTATATTTTAGTGTATCAGGAATTAAAAACGCATTATGAATACACAAAATTTAGTGAAAAAGTTGAGAATATGGCGTAAATTGAAAAAAGGATGAAATTATACCCATCAAGTAGGTATATATCGATTAATATCATATTGATGATGGAAACATAATCCCTCAATAATATTAAATGGATATTGAAACTATTATATTATCCTTTCTCATTTAATTTTGACGATCTTATAGTTTTTGAGATCAATTTAGATTTATGGTTTTGAGATCCTTAACATTCCATTGATCATTAACTTGTTTTTGATAGATAAGCCCAATTACTATATTTAAATATTTAATCGTTTCCTCAATTACCACCTATGATCTCATATTTAGAATCCTAATTATCATTAATTGCATATGTCCTTTTTACATCGTTTTCTCTATTAATATGTAATTGTTTGACAAACCCTATTTACAATATAGAATTGTATAAAATGTATTTTCTAATTTCATATCTTCTATTACCAAGATGAAGTTCAATTTTTCAGGAAACAATTTATTTAATGGGGAACATTGTAATATCACAATATTTTAAAAGTGGAAAATGAGGGCTTGTGTAATATGCAATAATAATTTTATCTTTTGATACATGTATCGTTATGATTAAACAAATATCTATTGTTAAATTTTATTAATGAAATATATATATATATTATCTTCATATTTATGTTTATCATTGGTAATATTTTTTTTCAAGATAAGATATGAAAATAAATCCAAATTTATTTGCATAAGAGTATTTTTATAATAATGTTGTTATTTCAAATTTTTTTGGTTCCCATATTTTACAATGATGTTTTTCAATAAATTAAAATATTTATTTCAAAAAAATAAATGTTCTGAAATTGAAATAATATTATTACTTTATCATTTTTTAGTATTATTTATATTAATATTAATTTTTTCTGGAAGAGTGAAAACTTCCCAGGTTCAATTGAAAACAACAATATAATCTATGTTTTTTATAATGTTGAATTATATTTTGAATTGTTTATAATGTTATAATAGTTCAATTACACAAATATTAATCCATTATTTGTCAATGGAATAATTCTTATATTCATTTTTTATATAAATACATTGTGAACTTGTGGTCTTTTTCAGAACTAATATCACATTTCTCATCTCATCTTTGGGATTGTTAATCTATTAAATTCATCCACATCCACAAACTGAATATTACAAAAATATTTTATAATTAGAATTAAATTAATTTATATTATATATTATGGTAAAATTAAATATATTCCACTGTTATGAGGGGATAATATTAAATATAATTTAAATGAATATGGTAAATCATATTTTTTATAGATTAAACATAGAATATAAGGTCAAAAAATGTCCCTAAAACATTTCAAACACATTTTTCTCAATATATTTAAACCCTAATGAACATAAGATAGTGATTTATGAGTTTTTTGGATTCTATTACAAGAAATTAAATAATTTAATATTATATGTAAATAAAAATAGAAAAAATGAACCTTCCCTGACTCTAATATAAATAATGAATTGGGATAGGGACAAAAACTACATCTGATTTGTTGTAAATATTATTTTATTATATGAATGATTTTTATCAAAAAATTTATCGTTAATTTTTAAAGATGATATAATTACCATTAATTCATACGAGACACTACTTAATTTATTATATAATTTATAGTAAAAAAATAAATGATAGAAAGAAACTAAGGTAAATAAAATGATTTTTACTCATTATTTTGATAGATTAAAATACTATTATAAAAAATATTTATATTTATATTTTTTAATATAATAATTCAATTTATTTGTTTTAATATCAAATTAAATTAATAAATTCAAAATTTACTTTAATTATATTTAATAATAAACGTTGTTTTATTAAATAATTTAAAATTACTAAACATTATATCACCTGAATGGTTTTCCATAAAAATTAATAAAAATAAATTCTGTATCAAATAATGGATCAATTTATATTTTATGATGAACAAATTTACCCCTAAAATGTCAAAACTGTGTTTAAATAGTTAGGGTTAAATGAGTTTTCTCCGTGTTACATGCACATATATTAAAAATAATTGCCAATATAAATTAGTTATAGATTTTTATAATTTTTATTTATCATTTTTATATTTTTATCTAAATTATATAATTATTCTCTCTTTAGTATAGTCTTAATGAAAGTATTACGTTAGTTATGAGACTACTTAACTTAATGAAAAACCAAAATGAAAACATGAAAAATATGGGTTATGGAACGAAATATATAAAAAATTATTCATTTATTGTTGGAGGAATGTTTAGGGAAAAAATATATCCCTTAAACTATTGTGTACTTTTTGGGATATTTTTTATAAGGGAGACCTTCCATTAGTAAATATGTGTGACTCTTTATATGAATAACCCTCATACATGACTATAAAAAAACACAGTCCAAACCATCTTCACAAATATGATGTACTTCATGTATTAAAAACATTAACATAATATCCTAAAAAGTTCCCTCACCTCATCCTAGAAGCCTATTTTTGGGTTGAATTAAATACAATACAAAATTTGGTTCAAACCAAAAGGAGTTACCCAAAAAAGAAGTAATGTTCATCAATGTGCATTTTTTGTTCCCTAGTCTACCCCAATAAATTATTTTGATATCCTGGATATATAATAATTATGAGATTTTAAACATACTGATATTTTTTTATGTTAATAGTATGAAATAAAAACATATATAATCTCCTCAAAGGGGTTATGAAATAATTATTCATGTATACAATAGAATACAACCCTGTGAAATGATGTCCTTTGATTTTTCATCACAGCCTCTCATATATGGGAAAAATTACAGAAATAATTTTAATATATAATATTTATAGTATTTATAACATAATAATATGACTTTATACATTACATAATATACATCCCTTTTAAATTATATTCCATAAAGGATGTGATAACATCACTAATTTGTATGAAAACCTACCACCATGTATAGTGATATGAATTATATTTCACTAACCCTTTAATAGAAGGTATTTAGGGAAACTATAATGAATATATATGATATGACATAAATAATTATGATATCAATGAAAATTTTATATTTATTTAATTTAAATATATCATTTCTTTCAAATTTTTTCACAGACTTAGAATGTGATGTTTTTTTTCACACACATGTGGACTACCACCTTCTCGAAGAGATGGGATTGTCATTTTTTCTACCACCATATGATAGGATTGATATATATAATTATATAAAAATAAATATTATTTCATTATTATTATATTTTAATGTTAAATTTAATTTATCTTTTTTCCATAATGATTTTTGAAAAATCATAATGTTTCCCTTGAGTATGGAAGTCTTGTTGTCTCCATGACCGAAATGTTGGTTCCTTTTTTATAACCATAATTCATGATTGATTATAATATTATAATTTCTGTATAAGTATGATAATTATTTAAGGATAACTATTGTGTATATTTATATATAATTATCACTTTGATCATAGTTTACCTAATAATGTTGTTTTGACATAGAAAACCAATATGGTCAAAATATATGATGTAAACTTATTTGATTAATTAATTATAAATAACATTATTATAAGTGATGTTAATGTATTAATAAACATGTAAAATGTACTCATTCTTGTTATTAATGATCATACATTTTTTATTCAATGTTTAAGAATGAATAATTATACTCAATCTACGGATTTTTTTCATCTCAATTGTTTTTCAATGAGATTCATTCCTTATTCCACACATATTATTGTCGTATGGTGTATATAACACCGATAAATGTATTATATTATTATTTCCCTTAATTTTATGCGTTTTTACATATCTATTAGAGGATATATATTGTGTTGGGGTTTTAAGGATTCATTGTTATCAAATATATTTTTCATTTCTATAACAATTTTAATTATTTAAGATGTAAGATATATAATACACCAATATTATTTTATATGTTTTATATTCTTACACTTCATTTTGTTTTATTATTAGTATACTTATTTTCCTGATATTCTAAAATAATTTAAATTTAATACATTCATGGGGATTAGGAATCAATGATACCAAAGTTGATATAGTTTGATATTATAATGTTATTGATTATTGGGATGGATTGTGACTAAGAATCAAATGATGAAATATTATGATCTACCACAAAATAATACATTTTAATTTTCTTCTCAAACATTTATTTCAGGATAATTCATGATTTTATTAATTTTATCCCATTATTTACTTAATTGTACATTAGAATTTGTATTATATAAAATCAAATTTTCAATTGAATATTATCTTCCTTTCAAAACCATGCATTCTAAAAATGTGTTATAGTCTTTATATATTTTATTCAAAATCAGAAAGGGTGTATTCATAAGAAATTATTTAAAATGATTTTAAAATGATTTATTTATAATAATCGATGTTATTTTTAACCAATGGTGTTTTTAGTATCTTTTATATTTTCTAATGTGATTTTAAAAATATTAATCGTATTATTCCTCAAAATGGGTTCAAGGATATTTTACATGTATTTACATTAATCTACATCAAAACCCTTGTATTTAATTATCCTTCACTAGGAATATTTGGTATTGATACCATATAAATCCTTTCTATGGATGGACTAATAATTATTAAAATATATTTTCATGGAATCAATTTCTCTTCCATTGGTTATTCACGTATCAAATATATTAAAATGGAATTAATTTATTTTTCATGGGTTAATATGGTTATAAATCAACAATTATATTGAATATAAGTTTTAGAATTAAATCCTAATGTAAATTATCTATGTTCTGGTTCTTCAACAGCATATACGATGTGGTGGTCTAGAGAGCACTTGGTGATCCCATTATATCTTACATTAAGGTGTGGCCAATATAACATCGAGTACACCCTGAACAACAAGTATGATTGGTTGACATAGATAACATTGACTGAGACCAAAAAATATTGCATGATGTGAGCTACTTGATTTTATTCCAATTAATTGGGAACTATATGTTGTCTTGAGATGAAATACAGATAGAGTATCCAAAGGGGTTTACCAATGGATGTAATAAGGCATCAGTTACTTATGATACTGGTTTAACATGTGGTATGAAGAAAAAATTTTCTATGATACTAATGAATTTAGGTTATGATTGTTATGAGTTTATAATGTTTCTAATAACTGATATTTATATGAAATTGCTCAAAACTGTTGATTTTGATAATTATTTTTATAGGATTTTATATTTTATTATCCAATTAATTATGGTTTTGATTTTATTCATTATTCTCCCATACACTATGTTTTTTATCGTACATTAAAGAACTCTATATACTAATTGATAACATTCAACTATTAATGATTATTTTTTCTCTTATCGATAATTTTATCTCACCCATATTAAGATTTCATCATCCCTATGTTATAATGAATGTGGATGAAATTATTATATCTACCAAATATTTAAAATGGCTGATGTTGATGACCTATTGTAAAATAAATAAATATTGGATAAATGGAAAAAATGTTCATTTAAAATGAAGGGTTTTTTTAATAAATTCTGCGAATTCTATAAAAATTTAATCATAAAAGGTATATGGATATTTATCTAATCAATTATATCATTATTATGATGTATATTTTTATGTGAAATTTTTTTGTTCAACATCATTGTTATCAAATATGAAAAAGTAATGATTATGAACGTAGCACTAGATCTAGGAGTATGTGTTCTAGGAATTTATTGGTAGCTTCAAGATAAGTGTTTGGAAGATGTTTGGAAGATCCAACCTTTTGATAAACATTATAAATGGTCTCTACATTTTATGAATATCTCATATCAGTGATCGTGTGTTAGATAAAATGAAATTATAATGAGAAACTATTGTTATATTGTTTTATTCAATTTCATTATTAGTATTAATAATTTATCTCAAAATTGACCCAATATCAAGAATTATAGGCCCAAATTTGGATCATATATTAATGTTGTAGGAAATGTTCATGTAAATCATAGAAGATAGAGTCACCTTTTGTGGTGTTATGGTTCATGTATTTAGTTTGAATACTGAGTGAAAAATTATTTTAGTAATATTGGTTTACATTGATTAACCATTTCATGTTGCATCTTAAGACCACGAAGTATTATTCCAATAAGAGTATCACATGACTTTTATTAGGAGTAATAATATATTGGAGGTCCTCAACTAGTTCAGAGGGCCTTAAAAAAATTGGGGAGACTATCGATAGGATATAGAGACCTTATAAAATAATCTAAATATCCAAACATAATCCATAATTAACCATATAGTTAAAAAATAAATATATAATTATATTACAAAAAAATACTATGTTCAAGGATATGGACTTATATCAACTTATTTCCCACTAGGCCAGTCATACATATAGAAATAAAAAACAGTATTCTATGCAAGCATCACCAATCCCCACCCCATTTCATCATTAATATCTATCAAGGTATACAATATCAATATAGTTCACATATCAATCCCAACCAATAATAATGAATTAACATTTGTAAGTGCACTAGAGTAACCATGTAGGGTATATGAAATACTTCTATATAGGGTGTCACAAAATTCCCATAATATATTAGATAATTTATGTGTGTGTGTGTCAACCCCAATCCCAATATCTCATTGTTTGTTTCTTCTTCATTACAATAGAATTTTATTCAAGGCATAAAATATATACATAAAACATAGTTTATTAATCACAGTAAATGTGATACATAAATGAGTAAGTTATTAAGTTTGAAAACATAGATGAGAACATAATTTTTTCAAATTTTAAATTATTCTCTCTAGAATATCACTATATATTAATAATAATACACATAATAAAATCATAAGAAAATGAAAAAAAATAATATGTGGATATTAAATTCTCAAGAAGGGAAAAATACTTCGGAAGCTATTGAATATCAATAATGTTTATCAATAATAAATTCTAAATTACTGAATAAAATTTACAGTTAGTAAATAATATAAATATCATATTTTAATTAGTCATATTTATAATGGAATGGTATATAACTAAAAAAATTACATTTAATCAACAATAATTTATGGAAATGATTCCAGAAATAATATCATTATAAAAATCACATAGATATTAAGATAATGAATCATCAGTATGGAAATTTAAATAAATGAAAACACATTTCAATGAATAAATTAAAAAACAAATAAATGTATCAAATAATATTATAATTGTGAAAATATCATGGATAATAATAAATCAATTCTTAGTAAAAGTAAAAAGTAATAATTGGACATCATGATCTCACTAATAATGATACATTTACCATTAAGGTATTTTAGTTGATAGATTAAATATATAGGTAGAAAAACATTTAATGTTAGATTACAAATTCACCTCATGAGGTTACTAAGGAATAATGGGGATAAATATGTATGGTCCCCACTAATCCCTTCATGTCCAACACATTACACATATATAAAATAATACACTAAATTTGTGAACAATGTTCCTTATAGTCAAATATACATACTGTGTAAAGAATACATATTAATAAAGATTCACTCTTGTAATAAAATAACCTCTAATAATGGGAAACATATGTAGAAATGATATATGGTTTAATTAATTATCACATTAGTGAATAATAATATAGATATTTTGGGGAAATTTAATTTCCACGTAAAACCCAATAATTCATGCGAAAGATAATAATATTAAAATTAAATAAAAAATTGATGTTTCAATACTTTTCATTGTCAAAATGATAATGAAATGTTTCTATAAGAATTAAGATAGTATGAATATAATATATACCCATTGGAGAAGGAATAAAGGGTTGTTGACATTGATGAATATAAATACCCTAAAAATATCTTCATAAACAATATTGATGAACCTTTTCATATAAATAATAAAATTTAAAATATAAATTATTACACATTATTATAAAAATAATTTTTTAAATAGTATGTATATATCATATAAGTGAATCTACATAAACTTTTTGTTTTCATGAGGGAAGAGAAATCAATTAATGCCCCACAAGTTAATATAATTTTTAAATACAAATTTTTGGGGAAAATCCAAATGATAATTGTTTTGAAAATTACTATAGTGACCCCAATAGTAGTAAGCCAGATCTAGTGCGAGAAATGATACATATGTATAACTGACATTTTATTTCATCATAAATTAAGGAATAGTTTTTGTAGTCTTTTTAAAATATATACATATTTAACTCCAATATTAAACATTAATACTCAAATTACCACATAATGTTTTCCAAGAATATTATTATTCCCTCTAAAAAATTCATATATTTTTGTAATTAGATTAATAAACTCCAGGGAATATAAAAAAATAGTTTTATTTTAAATTCTCAATAATGGTTAGTTATTGGTGAAGCTATCATGAGTTATTGATGATTTATGGGTATGGAATAAGCAATTTGGAATGGTAAAATTCTAATCAACAAATATATCTGAATAATTTAATAAAATAATCAATAAAAATGTAATAAAACTGAAACACATTCCCTATAATAATTAATTTTACACTAAAAACCTGATTTGGATGAATCAATATGGAATGGTGAATAACAGATATTAGATGTCATTTTATCAATAACAAGAGAATGAAATGCATCCCAATATAATATCATCAAAAAAATATCATGGATAATAATAATTTTAATCTTTATGAAGAAAATATTATTTTTTAGAATCCATGATCAATGGAATCATGATAGAATTAGAATCAATACCATTCAAAGGATTGTGAAAAACTACAATTTACAAACCCATTAGATTTCTCCAATTTATTTTATTTCATGTAGCCAATTTTTCATAGGGTCTATAATGATGCATCAGGGATAAAAATATTATCAATACCCACCCATCACTGTAAGTGAAAATCATTCCAAGCATATCTACTAATTTACTTAATTAATCAAAATTTGACTTATCATGGGATTCCAGAATTCGGTAAAGAATGTGGATTTATTAATATTTCCTAAGATCAATAAATTAAATCCACTATAGAACTCAAAATGTTTAAATGATAAATATTTTGTGAAATAATCATATAAATATTAAATAATATGGATATTTAGTGTAAATTTGTTGTCCACTAAAACATGAATTAATGAAGGGAATCTTATTGACAAAAATAATTAATTGAGAAAATGAATTTGAATTATTTTTTAGATAAATAATTATCATAAACCCTCTAGGGTGTGAATAAATATTTATCCATAAAAAATATAAACATTCTATAAAAAACTATATAGTTATTTGTTAAGGAATATAATTATTTTTTTATACATTATTTATGAAAATGTCATATTTATTTTGAAAATAATATCTTCAAAATCTATATTTTTAAAAAATAATTTTAAAATACATTTATTTTAATATAACTATTGAAAAATTTAATATAATTGTAACAATATTTGAGTGGTATTCATGGATAGAAATTATGTTAATTCCATACATGTAAAAAACCATTATTCCATTCAGTTATTCATTAAAGAGAAAAAATTATTTTATATATGATATGAATCTACCTCTCAACAGTTTATACAAAATAATTAATTGGTAAAAAAATAGTAAATCATTCTTAAATTCTCAAAAACAATTAAACCAATTTTTTGAAAAATATTATAATAAAACATATTTCCAACTGATTTGAGAAATTATGGTAAATTTTATTAAAAACATTTTATAAACTATTTCAAGTACCAAAGAGTGTAAATTTGGAACTATTGGATGAGAATAACAAGAATATAAAGTGTAGAATAAAATAAAATCGGTTTATTTTTACAATGATAAAATTATTTATTTGATATGAAATACATGAATAAATACTCTTAATTAAAAAGATATTGTAAATAAACCATTAACCTTATCATAATGTTTATATGATATTAATCAATTAGTACATTGCTCGTATCAACTATAATACTTTATTAATAAAATATATATAAGAAATGAAAAAAAAAGAAATTTAAAAAACAATTCTTTAATATTAGTGATGGTAATGAAGCAATACAACCCAATGAAAAGAAAAGGTGTTATGAAATATTTTTCTACTTGGGAACCATTAAGTCAAATACCCTTAGATGAACTAATTTAAATTGAATCCTAAAATAAAATTAATTTTTAATGATTCATGTTTTTAAATTCAATTCAGAGTTATATAATCCATATAAAATAAATTAGGTTCATAACATTACAATATCTCTCAATGAAGTGAATTTGAGAAGAAGTCCCTTTACTCAAATTTAATTTTATTAAAATATTATTTAACCTCTAATATTATTATTTTTATTATTTTATTATTTTATTTTTAAATAATAATATTATTTGTTATATCATATATGACAATAATTTAAATGATTACCAACTTTTTTTAAATGAATTTCTATATTATTGTTTATTTAGGTGTTAATTTGCTTGTTTTTTCATTCATGATTTGTCATGATATTCTAATTTATTTATGATATTATATTATTTCATAGTCACCAGAAGAATATTAATGAAATAATTTTAATATTTTTACATAAATTATAATTTTCAAACATATCATGAAATATTTTTTTATTAATTAATTAGATTATATTCCTGGATACTATAGTTCATACGTATGCATGAGTAATGATTATGTGTTTCAATAATCAGAATGGAAAACATATATATAATATATTTTAAGTAATTAATTGTCAAATTTTTATAAACACGATATTTTTTTTAAATATACATATTTATAACATTAATATATTGTTGTTAAAAAATAGAGTCGTATCAACTCATGAAATCCATAGTCCACATGTACACGGACGATGTTTTTATCTGTATGTGATTGGAAATTTAAGAAATAAAATGATAAAATATGTTCATATAATTATAAATATTTAAATAAAATCCATATTATTTAATTTGTGTCCAATAAATTAATTTTATCTCTCATTACATCCTTTAAATTAATTTTTATTGGAAAACTATTCTCCCCAGTTTGTTTGAACGCAATTCACCTTACACACGACCATCATTGTTATATCTACTATAAAGTGGAATGCTAATATATATATATATATATTATAATAAAAAAAGGTATAATTATTATATAGATAAAATGGTTTCCCATTAAATCCATCTTCATACCTAACAATGATAGGTTGTAATGGAAAAACGAATGACACTTGTTCATGAATTGGTAGTTTTCCAAACACTGGTGAAACTATAACATAAAACATTTAATAGAAGTGGGGAAGGATGTAATTCCTTTCACTATAATAAAAAAATTTATTTATATGTAATATAATTATTTAATCATATCATCAGTGAAACGTCCCAGTTACGGAAGCCACCCAGAGCTGCCCCGTACCCGTTTGGTCACATGGCATCAAGCGCATTTCCCTAAATTCCAGAGGCTTCCAACTAGTAGTAAGTGCCTTGGGTGTTATTGTGGAGAAACCATGCCCTCATTGGCAGAGTACACAGTGGAATAAAAACAAATAGGCAAAAGCTGAAACTATAACCATCCATACAAGAGTAAACGATAAATAGCGGAAGACTAACAGTAAACAACTGGAGCACACACACATGTATATAAAATTATGCATGATACATATGTCTAGGAAAGAATCCAAAAAAGTCACAATGCTGAATCAAATACTAATTGAAAGTGAAAAATAAAACAGGTATACTCCTCAGCATCGGAAGCCATAGCTTAGTCCCAGGCTCTCCAGCTCCACTGTAAGTCAAGTACCTGATGTTAAAGGGAACTTGCCCTTATCTATACCTACAAATATATAATTTGTTTGGGCCCAAAAGCATGGCCCATACAGGGTGTGAGACAATGTCCTAGAAGGCAACCACCCAATGATCTGTGCCTAACAGTCAGTGAATAAAATGGAAAGTAAAAGTATATGAAGCAGTAAACAGGAAAGCACACAGCAGATACAATCCATATAGTCTAGCATATAAAGAACACAAGTAACATCCAATCAACAGGAAGACCAGCAGGTAACCCCCTAGGTAGTTCTCATAGCCTAACCCTTACGGTTCAACCTACAAGTACAAGCAACCCTCTGGGAGTCACAAACAGTCTCACCCCTCTAGTTCATCTAAAGAATAGACTCTATGAAGAAGCACTCACTGTCAATTCCCCTAATAGTCTCGTATCCTACTAAATACTCTATGGGGAATCACTCAACGTCTCATTCCCCCTGTGGCCCACGTCGAGGAACTACAGACTCTCGGAGAAAGAACTCGGTTTCAATTACCCCTATAGTCTCGTATCGTAAATTAAAGCCATTCTGGAGAATCCCATACATCTATTCTCCCCATGGTCCATTACACTAGGTTCTCACATCCCTATGTAAAACAAACAATCATAGCATGAGTATCTCCCCAAGTAAACCTCAAGAACTACTTGTCTATCATTCTAAGGCACAAATTCATAACAATACAACAGTTCCACTATCCTACAACTAGGCATGGAAACTAGAAAAAATGCCTAATAAGAAAAACATGAATGGAAAAACATATGGAGCACAGTAAAAATTACCCTATTCACAAGAATTTAGCTCTACTCAAGCAGTCAAGCAAATCAAGCAACAACAGGGGAAAAATAGGAAACACACACAATACCCTGTTTAAGGGAATTTGTGGAATTGCACAAAATATTCAAAGGAATCATACAGAAAGGAATAAACCACTTACCTCGATGCTAGGAGATCAATATACTTGAACCACGATGATTGATTCTACTTAGAAATTCTAAGATCTATGAAAACATTCAAAACACTCAACCCACGATATATTGAGAAAGAGGAGGAATTGGAAAACAAGGCTCTGGGAGAAGGAAGAACTCACCGCTATGGTTCCAACGCAATTGACGACGGCTTAAATGGAGGTCTGATGGAAGATATGCGGTTCAGAGAAGAATCAATGTCTTACGGAATGTTCTTGGTTGAATGAGACATAAAAGAAGTGTGTTCTATCTGTCCGGCATGACCTCGGTCCATTTAATGAAAAAACAAAAATACACAGCGTGTACTTCTTGAGTATACGTCATGTACTCCACTTTTAAATACTCCTCTTTAAGCGGCCTCCACTTCACCCCTATACACTGTGTGTGTGGCCCGGACACGGCCAGCACACGGTCTAGTACGGTAAGGGAGTACACGACGTGTACTCATATTGTAAATAACATGTACTTTTATATTTTCAAAAAACCCCTCTTTTCTCAAAAAATACAGGAAAAGGAAAGACATGCATAAAAACGAAGATCCGGGTTCTTACAAACTTCCCCATTAAAAAAATTTGTCCCCGAATTTCCATAGCGAGGCATAGAAGAAGAAACCTCGAACTGTTCTGGCCACTGCCATCGTACATCAGCCTCTCTCTCCCAGGTCTCATCATGTACTTGCCCGTTCTGCCATATCACCCATACTAGAGGAATAGACCATCCACGGAGATCCTTCATACCGCGATCTACAATCTAGATAACATGCTCCTCAAATGATGCATCTGCTTCGAGCTCATCCTCCTCGGGCTGAATGACATGAGACGAGTCTGAAAAGTAACATCGGATATGAGAGACGTGGAAGACACTGGTTATAGCCTGGTACCTCTAAGTTAACAACAATTGATAGGCTACCGGACCAACTCTCTCTAATACCTCAAATTCCCAACATACCGCGGTGTAAGATTACCTTGTCTTTGAATCCTCTTGTGTCCAAATCTCAGTGCGACACGCAGGAAAACCTGATCCCTGACCTCGAACTCTAGAGGTCATCTCAGCGGATCTGCATAAGACTTCTGTTCAGACTGTTCTGTAGCCATCCTCTTCTGAATCAACTCTATCTGCTATGATGTCTCCTAAACAAGATGAGGTCCCAGTAAAGCTCCCTCTCTTGCCTCCAGCCAGTATAAAGGTGATCATCATGGCCTACCGTACATGGCATCATAAGGTTCCATCTGAATATTCACCTAAAAACTATTGTTGTAGGTGAACTCCACTAGAGGGATATGCTTCTCCCAAGAACCTCCATTGTCTAGAATGAAAGATTGGAGCATATCCTCAAGAACCTGGATCGTACGCTCAAATTGGCCATCCATCTAGGGATTGTATGTTGTACTCAAAAGTACCTATGTACCCAAACCCCTCTCAAGACCCTTTCGAAACCGAGAAGTAAAGTGTGCATCCCTGTCTGAAATAATGGAGTGTGGAACTCCATGCAGACGTACAATCTCTCAGATATATAGTCGTCCCAGATCATTAACACTGAAAGTCTCCATGATCAATAAGAAGTGAGCAACCTTCGTAAGCATGTCGACGACAACCCAAAAAACATCTTTCCCTCGAGTAAACTTAGGCAATCCGATCACAAAGTCCATCGTGACATCGTTCCACTTCCACTCTGGAATGGTTAACTACTGTAAAAGGCTTGTTGGTCGCTGATGCTCCACCTTTACCTACTAACATTTAGAACACCTCAAGACGAATCCAACATCATATCTCTTCATACCTGGCCACCAGTACTGGCGATGAAGATCCCGATACATCTTGGTGACGCTAAGATGAACTTCCCAAACTGAGGAATGAAAATCCTGCATCAGCTTATCGTGTATGTCTGTTGGCTCCCAAACGCATCCCTAGAAATGCAAGATCTCATCCTCTCCCACTATCAATACAGGAAGAGTGTCCTCTCATAAAACACAATCTCTCAGGACTAAAACTTCTGAGTCTGATAGCTGCCTCATATGTACCTGATCAATAAGAGAAGATGTTACATCTACAGAAGATAGGAATGTTTTTCCCTATCTATCGTACACATTTAGATGCATCTCAGAGAACAAAGAAATAAGCATTCACTCACTGATGGCTTCCTGAACTTCCAGAATTTGAGTTCTCTTGCGCAACGCATCTTCCACTACGTTGCCCATTCCCAGTTTATAGGCAAGCTTGAAATAAAAAGACTGATGATACTCGACCAACCTGTGCTACCTCAGATTTAGATCAATCTGGGTGAAGATGTACTAGAGATTCTTGTGGTCAAAGAAAACCATAAAGTGATCTCCCAGAAGGTAATCTCTCCAACATCATAGGGCATGAACAGCAACTATCCACTCCAAATCATGCGTCGTGTAGTTCCTCTCATGTGACCTCAACTGCTGAGACCTGTACGCAACGACTCCATCTCCATGCATAATCACAGAACCCATCCTGATACCCGAAGCCTCACAATAAATAGTATAGCTCTAGCATGGCTCTGGCAAGATTAGTATCGGTGCTGAAGTCAAACTTCCCTTCAGCTCTTGAAAGGCTGACTCAAAAGAATCTGACCATAAGAACTAAATCCCCTTCATTGTCACACCTTTTAATGGTGCTTCTAGGCGTGAAAAGTCTTTAATGAAGTTTCTATAGTATCCATCCAGCCCTAGGAAGCATCGTACCAAAAAAATGTTTTTCGTCTGCTCCAAGGAAACTATCACTATCACTTTCTATGGGTCCACAGATAATTCTGCCTCTAAGATGACATTACCTAGGAAGTGAATTTGATCCTTCCAAAAGTGGCACTTCAAGAGTTTAGCATAATGCTGATTCTCTCTCAGTGTACTAAAAATGATCTCATGGTGGGTAGCATGGTCGTGTCGAGTGTGATAGTGCACCAAGATATCATCCATGAAGACCATGACAAAAGAATCCAAGTAAGGATGGAACACTCGGTTCATCAGTGCCATGAAAACTGTTGGCACATTCGTGAGACCGAACGACATAACCATATACTCATAGTGAAAATATCTACTCCTGAAGGCTGTCAAGGGTATATCTGATTGCATAACATGTAACAGATGATAACCGTACCTCAAATCTATCTTTGAGAACACTCGTGCTCCTCAAAGAAGATCGAAGAGATCATCAATCCTCGGTAAGGGATATTAGTTCTTGACCGTAAACTGGTTCAACTTCTGATAATCCACACAGAGCCTAAGGGTACTGTCTACCTTCTTCCCAAATAGGACAGGCGAACCCCAAAGGGAAGTACTGGGTTAGATGAAACCCTTTTCCTACAACTCCTCTAACTACTTCTTGAGCTCCTGCAACTCAGTTGTAGCCATCTAATAGGGAAGAATGGGCACCAGTGTCACTCCTGGAATGAGATCAATAGAGAAGTCTACCTCACGCTCCGGAGGAAAACCTGAAAATTCCTCTAGAAAGACAACCATCCACCACAGGAGGAAAGTCTCACTGTGAATTCCCCTGGTCATCCAGATAATGACTAGCAATCTAGGTCGTAACTGCTATTAGCCCATGATATTTTAAGTCCTTCTCGACTCACCCAAACATCCCATTCACCTCTATGAAGAAAAGATTCACCCTCCAGTGAAATGAAAATCACCCTGTGGTGATAACAGTCGATGACTGCCTGGAAGGGAACCAACTAGTCCATCCCGAGAATGACCTCATAACCTGTCATCTCTAGGACACAGAGATCCCATAAGTAACAATACCCTGCAACCTTGTGAGGGAACTCTATGAACTGACGTAGACTAGATTTCCACATCCCGAAAGGTGTGTCCAGTGTCAACAAGTCGGTAGAAGAAAATATACAGAGCCCAATGCTCTCCACAACAGCAATAGATGTAATGATATGTGTAGCACCAGTATCCAAAAGAGCCAAAGATAAAACTGAGGCTACTAAAATCGTACCCCGAACTGTAGAAGGTCCGGGATCCTTATCCTGATAGGTCTTCATCACCACAAAAGTCTGGCCTGCCCCACGTCCATGTGACCCTGCCTGACCACTCTGAGCAGATCCTTCCTGCGGACACTGAAAGACTGGTGACTGATTGCCATGGCCTCGACCTCCACCACGGCCCGAACGGCCAAAAAAACTCTAGTTCCCTAACTGGGGAGAAACTAGCAGTGCTGCTCCTGAACAAGGAGTCATGGAAGAACCCCTATCACTAACTACTTGTGAGTAAACCTGGTATAAACGCTGAAGGTGACCCATCTTGCCACAATATCAGCACTCCAATAGGTCTCTCTGTCTCAGCGGCCTCGTGTGCCCTACCCTTCCACACTGGTAGCATACTACCTAGATATCTATAGATGTATCTCGCCTCCTTGTATCACCACACATATGACCCTATACGATGCTTCCTGCTATCAACTAGAGGAACACTAGATCTGGAAGCAAAACCGCCATGGCTCGCAGCTCCAGAGTCTCTCAGATTGCGCTCTGCAATCAGTTCCTGGTTGACGATGGAAGTGATGGAAGTCAACTAGAATATATTCACCTATGAGTGGATCTCCCACCTAAGACCATCCCCAAACTTCCTTGACAATAACACCCCATCACCACCTCGAAGGGGTGTGAAACGCTGCAGATCAGTGAAACAAGAGGAATAATCCATAACAGAATGAGTACCCTGCTCTAGACCCATGAACTCCTGGGATCGATCGGCCCTCAGGGTCTTTGGGTAGAAGTAGTCATAAAACATGTGCTGGAACTCCTCCCAAGCCATAACCTGCTGATGAACCACCTGTGAGATCATGTCCCACCAGCTCTTGGCAGAGTCTCATAGCATATAGGTAGTGATATTGACCCGCCTCTCTGGAGGTGTTTCCAGATGATCAAAGATAGTAATCATGGCTTCTAGCCATGACTCTACAGCCTATGGTCCTCTTTCCCCCGAGAAGGTAGGAGGATGATGCTTCTAGAAAAATCGCGTCAAGTCTGCCATTATAGTGGCAGGAGGTGGTGCTCACTAAAAGGTCCGAATCATCCTCATAAATCATTCCCTGAACTGCTCATTAGCGCCTACAACTGGTATGACAGTCGGTGCCAAGGCTAGCACGACTGGAGGATCGGTAGGAAGTCCCTGATCAGCCATATCTAGTGTCTAATCACTGTTTGGCAACTGACGTACAACCGGAAGACGTCTCGGAGGTATAACTCTGTAAGATCAAAATCATAACTTAGATCAGAAACATCAAGGAATAGAACACAAGAGTAGAAAATGGGAACAAGAGAAGGAAACATTCAAGTTCACAAAACACGACTACACGACATGTATAAAACTACACAGAGTGTTCACTCAAACCATACACATGGGCATGTACTCTTGCCACCCCTGGTCATGTAACTCCCCAAAATACACGGCTTGTTGTCCCCACACACGGCATATATTGGAACTCTATTCCCCTGCCCGAGTCTCTTACACAGCTAACCCACATGGTCTTCTTAAACTGAGACTACATAGTGTGTTCCTTATAGATACAACGTGTAGTAGACAAGGTTTCAATGAACCTTGTTGTTAGTTAAATGGACGATTTCATGGATGAGACTACATGGTGTGTTCCGAAAAAACACAGCATGTACTTGAAGATTTTTTCCAACCCGTATTATTGGAGACATAGTCGGGTACACGGCTAACCCTTATATGGTGTGTTCCGAACAAACACGGTGTGTATAGGAAGAGATAAAATTGTCCCGTGTTGTCCGTTACATGGATGGGTACTGAGAACAAGGATACACGACATGTTCATACACAACACGACGTGTATGACACAAGCTTCCCCGACCCATGTTGTTAGTGACACGGCCGGGTACACAGCTTACTACTACATGGCGTGTACCTACCGTACACGGCATGTTCTTGGAGATTTTTCACAACTCGTGTTTTTGCTCAAACAGTCAGTGACACGGTTTAAAACTACACAGTGTGTATATATAAAGTACATGCCGTGTATTCTGGGTTTTTCTGAGCAGTTGCTCTGAAATTGCATCAAAGCCCATAAAACACCGAAAAATGATCAAGAAGGTGGCAAATTCTAATTTTTGAGGGTCCATACTCCCCATGAATCAAACAATGGAATCCAATACAGTCATATTTAAGGAAAAACATGTTAATGATTCACTAATTTCTGATTCAAGAGGGACCATAACACCTCAAGAACCAAAATTTGGCATTCATTAAAGCAAAGTACAATAATAAAAACTCTCTGTCAAAATGCAGGGACTCTATCAAACAATCTATCACAACAGCATGTATAATCTACACAACATCTATCACAACAACATGAAATTTCCAATTCACACACGATGGCATGGAAAGAATGCATGACATGTGATTTCTAACAAGTTCCTATATGATGCATGAGATGGCATACCCTCATCTCATCAGGATGAGACTGAAATATAACCACAATATCAACAACAATAACAACTCAAGCATGTGAATCACTCTAGGTAAAATCAGATCAAATGTAACATAGAAAAACCAGAAAACTGTAATAAGTGAGGTTGATTGGTTTTTCCCTGTACACAGGTTAGATACTCCCGATTACAGCTTAATATCAAGTACCAAATCCATCCAATACCTGGCTAAAGGATCCAAACAGTAAATCAAAAGAAAAGAAAACCTCTGATACCACATTATAACATCCCGGTTCTGGAAGCCACCCAGAGGCGCCCTATACCCGGTTGGTCACATGGCCTTAAGCGCATTTCCCCAAATGCCAGAGGCCGCCAACTAGCAGCGAGGGCCTTGGGTGTGATTGTGGGGAAACTATGCCCTCATTTCCAGAGTACACAGCGGAAGAAAAAAAATAGATAAAAGCTGATACCGTAACAATCCATACAATAGTAAACAATAAACAATGAACTACTAACAGTAAAAAAGTGGAACACACACATGTATATAAAATGAGGCATGATACATATGTCTAGGAAAGCATCAAAACAAGTCAAAATGATGAATACAATACTAAACCAAAGTGCAAAATAAAGTAGGTAAACTCCTCAGCATCGCACGCCATAGCTTGGTCCCAGGCTCTCCAACTCCACAACAAGTAAAGTACCTGAAGTAGAAGGGTTGTTGCCCTAGTCTATACCTGTAACAATATAATCTGTTTGGGCCCAAATGCATGGCCCAAATAGGATGTGAGATAAGGTCATAGAAGGCAACCACCCAATGATCTGTGCCTAATAGTCAGTGAATAAAATGGCAAGTAAAAGTACAAGAAGTAGTGATCAGGAAAGCCCACAGCAGCTAAAATCCACAGAGTCAAGCATATAAAGTACACAAGTAATAGAAAATCAACAGGAAGAACAACAGGTAACCCCCAGGGTAGTTCTCATAGACTAACCCTTATGGTTCAACCTATAAGTACAAAAAAACCTCTGGGAGGCACACACAGTCTCTCCCCTCTGGTTCAGTTAAATAATAGACTATCTGAGGAAGCACTAACTGTAAATTCCCCCTATAGTCTCGTATCATACTAAAGGATCTCTAGGGAAGAACTCAACGTCTCATTACCCATTTGGCCCACATCGAGGAACTACAGACACTCTGAGGAAGCACTCAATTTCAATTCCCCCTATGGTCTCACATCATAAATTAAAGACACTCTGGATAAGCCATTACGCATATTATCCCAATGGTCCACTACACTAGGTTCTCATAGCCTTGTGTAAAACAAACATGCATAGCGCACGTATCACCCCAAGTAAATCTCACGAACAACTTGTCTATCATTCTATGGCACAACATCATAACAGTACAACAGTTCCACTATCCTATAACTATGGATGGCAACTAGCAAAAATCCTAACAAGAAAAACATGAATGGTAAAACATCCAGAGCACAGTAAAAATTACCCTGTTTATAATCATTTGCCTCTACTCAAGCAGTCATGCAATGCAGGCAACAACAAGGGAAAAATAGGAAACACACACAATACACCATTGAAGAAAATTGGTGGAATTTCACTAAATATTCAATGAATTCCTATAGAAAGGAACAAACCACCTACCTCAATGCTAGGAGATCAATATACTTTATCCACGATGATTTAGTTTCCTTATAACGTTGAATATCTAAGAAAATGTAAAAAATGCTCAACCCATGATATCTTGAGTAATAGGAGGAATTGGAAAATAAGGCTGTATGAGAAGGAAGAAATCACCGTTGTGGATCCAACATAATCGACGGCGGCTGAAATGTAGATCAGAAGAAAGCTCAGGGGTTTGGAGAAGAATTGTGGTCATATGGAATGTTCTCGGTAGAACGAGACCTAAAATAAGTATGTTCTGTCCGTCAGGCGCGACCCCGGTCCATTTAATGAAAAAAATGTAAAATATACAGCATATACTTCTTGAGTACAGGGAATGTACTCCACTTATATGTACTCCTCTTTAAGCGGCATCCACTTAACCTCTATACACCATGTGTGTAGACCGGACACGACCAGCACACGGCCTGGAAGGACAAGGGAATACACGATGTGTACTCATAAAGTACACGACCTGTACTATAAAAAAATTTAGAAATTCATCTTTTCTCAAAAACACCAGGAAACAGAAAGACATACCTGAAAACGATGATCTGTATTCTTAGAATCTGGATTTATTAATATTTAACTAAGGAGGAGAAACAAATAAAATAAAAACACTTTTTGTAGAAAATTGCCTCTTTTTCGAGTATCATCATTATGGTTACAAAATGGCTTTCCATGTATAGATTTATGAACAAAATAGTTTTTTTAGTGACAGGTGGGAATATGGTAAGTGATTTTGGTAGGTATTTTTTTACCAAAATGGTTAGAATATTTTAGGAATTGAACATAGTTGATGGCCTTTAAAGAATTATGTTAGGTTAACACTTCAATTGTTTTTAAATGATTCAATAATACCACCATTTTTGTTCTAAAAAAATACTATTTCTTCTACTAATGACATTATAACTAATAAGAATTATTTATTTTCATCCAATTGGTTTTTGATATTTTGTACGTCATTTTTTACCCTTATAATTTTAGTTTAACTCAAGGTATGTATGTTTTTACTTTAAAGAAAGTAATTAAGATATATTTTTTTACTATTTATTTTTGTATAATATTTTTTTAATGTATTATGAAATAGAAATTACATTTATTCTATTTATGGAATCCATTTTTCCAAATTCGATTTCTATAAGTGTAAAAATTTAGTTACAAATTATTTCAGTTGATGCAATGAGAAAGTAGGTATTTAATTTTGAAATATTCAAATGTTCAAAAAACATTTATATACAAATTCAATCATAAAATAATTATAATGACCTAATTTTTTAAAAATGATATATAATTGAAACACAATTCAAACCTAATTGAAAATATTTCTTTAAAGAAACATAAAAAGAAATGTTTGTTTTCAGTTAATATTTAGTATATTTTCACTATTCATTTAAAATTTAATATTATAGGAAAATGATAAATGATTACAATAAGATAATTTTTATTTTATTTTATAAAAAATAGACAAAATATTATCATATATATTTTCTAAAACTGTTAATAAATAATTATAAATTAAATGTTTAAATTAAAACGAATACATCTTCAATAAAAACACAGTTAAAACACATTATGTTTTCTTTTTTATGTTGTTTTTTTATATAGAATAAATAGATATCCATAATTTTCATATTTTACAATTTAAAATTTACATCAACCAATTTAATAACAATTTTATAATGATATACAAAATTATTTTTCATTTAGACTCGGGGTTGTTTTTTTCTAATTATTTTGAAGAGATTAAATATAAATAAATATATTTTGATTGTTATTTATGTTTGGTATAGGGTGTCACATACACTATCAAATAAAATGTTCATATTTTAAATTTTCCAGCTATTATATATTCCATGTATTGAACAAATTCATTTCTTCAATATATAATTGATCCTATAAATCATCCATTTGATATTTGAATGTTCATTTTTGGATTACCCAGGGTGTGAAAATTGGTAACAAAATAACCAATTAGTATAATTGAAGTATAAGTACACGAGAAATATTGAATAAATATGGTATTTATATAAGAAAACATTATTATCATTAAAAGATATGGGAATGGAACAAAATAAAAAAAAATAATAGAGTGTGACTATAGATAATAACAAGACGAATATAGAGGGTGAATTGAATATTAATGGACTCAAAACATTAAACATATGATGATTTATAAGACCTTCTAAATAATTAGACATGAAATTAATATGAAATTTTTTTATTTCAATATAATTTTCTTATTGTTATTGATTTCTTCTACAGAATAAGAATATATAGAAATATACCTTCAATTTCATAATCAATATTTTATCATTTAAATATACTTTAATCATTTTACAATTCACCTCTTTCTCTTTGAAAGTAAAATCAGAAAATGAATTTTTTATACATTGATCACTATAATATATTTTTAATGGGATTTAATATTGATAAATGAGAGAAAATTCATTCTTAATTAGTATAACTATATTCTAGAAACAAATATGATTATCACATGATATCTAATATAATAAATTATATAGGAAACCTTAAAAGTATGAACACTGATTCATAATATATATTTACATTTCAAATAATTTAACTACCAAAAATGATATATTTATTATAAACCCACATAGTCTAGTGGTAGTTACTAAACACTTGTCACCAATCGGTTATGGGTTCATTCCTCAAAGAATTTCTGGACACAGTGAGTTTCTACATGACATTCAGGTTTTCCTTTTTCTAAAACTATTATTAATATAATTTCCTTAAATATCCAAAAATATATGATTGATATCCTAGATATAAAGATAATCATTAATTAAATCTTTCAATTGTTTTTCAAAACAACTCTTTTTTGCAATGTCAATTAATATAATTTGATGAATATTACAATTTAATTTTGGAACATATTAATCCTAAAGGATAAAAATTTAATTATAACAATTTATTTTAAATTAAAATGGAATTATTTCTCAATAAAACTGTCTACAAAAACAAATACTTTCCACAAATGTATCCCAATATGTCATTAATCTTGGTATAATTCCATCACATAAAACATAAATAAAGGCTTTGAAATCATTGAACATAAGATCAATAAAATAATCAAATACCATGATGACATATGTAACAATTTATTTAATTAAATAAAGTATACTTATAAAAGTTTTCACAATACTTATATGTTTCATGATTGTTATAACCAAAATACCATTGGTATAAAATTCATAGAAAGTTTTATTTCTTGAATCCTATTACATAAATTTTGGATCATTTTAATTTTAATGTTGTTCTTTCTATTTTCTATGGTTTAACGATTATAGAGGTAATTGATTTGATTATTTCACATATTCTACTCATTTAAAATAAAATAATATAAATATAATACTTGTATGATATTTATTTCCTTCCATGTTACATTTTTTTTCATCGAAACATAATTTCGTCATTTCATTCATTTTAGAACATAAAAATTATCTAATTAAATTGAGAAACTATATTTTATATCCAATATTACATAGGTTTAATAATGGGAATTCATTTTCATAATCTATCTGAATAAATCATAATTTTTTGTAATGAAAATATGAATTATCCTATGAAAATACCATACAATTGTCAAACAGATGTGCCGTAAATCATATTTTCATACATCGGGTGATGATTGGGTCAAGATGAATTTTTCATTATTGGATTTATTTACCTTATGTATCAATTTAATATTACCATGTCTAAATTTATTGAAAAAAATTGGGATTTAATATAAGGAAAAATCACATAATAAATTCCTTATCAATTACTAATGGAATTCATCTAAAATTATCATAATATTTCATCATATAGTTTTCTATGTTTTCGTAAATATATATCATATAATTTATACTAATACTCCATCTGATATTAATTATAGTGACTCTAACTCCAGTAACCCAGATTTTGTGCCTCATAAATAAAATTTCATAATATACTAGTTAACGCATCTCGATGGAAAGAATTGATTTGTAGTCTTATAAAACAATACATATTCATTATTACCATATTTAAATTAAATTCCCAAAATAAAAAATAATTTGTTCAGGAATATATTAAATACATAGTTTATATTCTTTCTTTTAGTATGCCTCATGGATTCTGGGAAAAGGAAAAAATAAGCGTGGGCTCAAATTCATTGTAAGTGATAAGTTTAATGGAAGAAATCATGAATATATTAAATGAACTCAATATGGAATGGAAAATATTGAATGGTAATTATCTAAATCCACAATATATTTTCATAATTTTTTACAATAACTAAAGAAATGTTATCTAATTGAAAATAATTGACATTTATAAAAATTATATGACTATCATAATAGGATAAGGAATAATCTATAGGGAAATTTAAATAAATAAAAACTCATTCCTATTAAACAATAAATAGATAATTAAATGAATCAACATATAATATCAATGTGAAAATAACATGTATACTTATATCATAATTATTAATCATTTAAATGATTAATTATTGTATTCCTGGACAATAAGCATCATGATACCTCTACAGTCATGACCTTTAACAAGACTATTTAAAATGACTTGGTAAAACCCCATTACTTTTAGACAACTGATGTATTCATAGCTTTTTGATTCATATAATGTTACCCAAAAATGAATAGTGAGAATATATATTAATATTCACAACCATCATTTCATAACAAAGGCATTCCTCCTATACGAAATAGTCTATTTAATTCTAGAAAAATTTTCATTAACATCAAATATTCTTGTTGAGTAATACGTAAAAATTTATAAATATTGTCATAGATAAAAAAATATCATTCATTGAATAATTACATATGTATAAGTTATATATGTTTTAATAAATAAATATATACATGATAAATAATACATATATTTAAGGATAATTTATTATCCACTAAAAATTGAATAAATCACCAGAATTTTGTTGACTAAAAATGAATCAATGAAGTTAATGACAATACTTTCCTTATTCAAAATTACAATAAACCTTATTTAAGAAGAATAAGGATGGTTCGAATATAATAAATACACATTGAAGTAGGGATAAATGTATCATTTCTAAATGAATAGAAATACCATAAATGATCATTAGAATCATTCATAGGGGAAATATCCTCTTTAATTTAAAATTAATGTTTTTAAAAACCTAAAATTAAAATAATATTCTTGAAAATATTTTCTTTTAAAACAACCTTTTAAACATCTACATTTTTTTTCAAAACATTTATGTTTTCATGAGGGTTCAAAATTTGGTTCTCCATATACATAAATAAGAAAAGAATATTATCGTTTTTTAATTAAATTCTAGACATGATTTTTTTAAATGGAATGAAGATAACCATAAAAACATTATTTAAAAAGTATAAATTACTTAAAATTTATTTCATAAATTATTTACAAATAGATAAAACATAATCTATAACATTTTTGTAAATCATTTCTACGAAAGAAAATCAATTTCTGACCAAATAGAGAAATGATGTGGGATATTCTTATAAATATGTTATAAAATATTTTAATTACCAGATTGTAAAATGGGACTATTAATTTAAATTATAATGAATAACAGAAGGATAATAAAATTAAATGGTTTTATTTAATGTGTTATCAATTAACATTATTTCAATTTAAAATCAAAAATAAATAACCTTGATTGAAATGAGGTCATGATATAAACTAATGCAATGATAAAAAAGATGATGTGAGGATTTATAATCACCTAATTAATTTTATCAACATAAAATAAAAAACAAACATTTGGATATAAAATTTAATATAATAAAATATTTACACACATATAATATGGTATTACTAGATATGATGAATAAGTAATATCACCCAATAAAAAAAATAAGTTATGATATTTGTTATCACCATATAACATTAAATAAAATTAAATATGTTGAAATAATTGAAATTAAATCATAAAATAATGTAATTATTAATTAATCCTCATATTTCATGTCACATGAATTATATATATATATATATATCTTTTTAAATTAATTTGATTCATATGATTACAATATTCCCTAAGGATTATAAATTAAGACCAAGTACCATACATAACCTTTACTTTTGGTTGATGATGTTTTAACATATTGTATAATGGATTAAAAATGTTAATATTTTATTCCATATCCATATTAATCTTTATAATATCATATAAAGTGATTTTATAACATTTTACCACCAGTTTGTTAATAATATTTCATTATTTTCATTGTTTTATGAGTTTGTTTACAATTATTTTTCATTCATGCATTATGATGGAAGTTTCAATTATTTCGAATATTATATTGTATCATGAGATCAATAATAAATTTCATTAAAAAATTATCAAATGTTTTCATCATTTTAACGTTTAAAACAATTCATAAATGTTGGTTCTAAGAAATGTTGAACGTTTCGATCTTAGAGATACTAGGTCACACGTAAGCTTGTGTAATGTATCTAAATATCAATCGTTGTAATTGAATGAAAGTAATATTTTTAACTTCTATGAATGAAAATTATATAATATAATGTATATTAATTCATCAAATTTACTTTAATTAATAATCCATTCAGTATGGTCATGAAAGTAGAGTGACATCGCTTCATGACGATGGTAGTGGATACATACAAGAACGATGATCTCATATTTATTGGAGTGAAAAGTTAATAAATATAAGTATATTTTAACTTTCTAGAATCTTAAATATTTAATTTATATCATATTTAGTTAATTTATATAAAACATATACATAAAAAATTCCTTATTACTTTCCATGTAAAGCAATAGTAAAAATACAAATCATATAGCTTCACGAGGCATTTATCTACCGTACAAAAGAATGATGTTATCATATCCCATGTATAATTGAAAATTAAAAGTTATATATGATATAATTACATAATTTGTTTCATTATTCTATAAATATCTTATATATATCTTATATATCTCATCATATGAATCCATGATAGTTTGTGATGGGAAAACAATTTACATAGGTATAGGATGTGGTTGTCTACAGTAAACACGAAAATAGAATTCATAATCATTTTGATGGATGTGGGAATGTTTATAGGTAATTAAAATAACAAAAATAAATAAATATATATAATATATATATTATTATAAATATACATATTTTAATAAAAATTTACCGAGGTGGATAAATAAATAATATGAAAACTCTCGTTGAAAAATGATACCCCTTTTCGGGTATCCTCATCCGTTATTCCCAAACAGACATCCTTGGATGGATTGATTCCAAAAATAATTATTCAACTACTATATGGTGGTACTTTTAATGTGAAATCATTTTTATTAGATTATAAAAAAGTATATAAATTTGTGAAAAGAGAGGAGAGTGGGTGGATTTCTATAAATAAGGTGTGGGTCACAAATATATTTTCATTAAAGGATTCAATCACAAACCCATTTTTATTAAGATAAAGTTCCCCAAAAATCCAAAATATATAAAATAGAAGAGTTGATTTAAGTATATGGTAAAAAATGTTTTGTTAAAAAGAATTTATGTCATTTCTTCCTTATGTATTATTAGTTTAACCTCTAGAAAATCATTTTTACCTCAACTAATGTATTTATTTTTTTAATTATTTCTGATATATTTTGTTCAAAATTAATGTAAACAATATTTAAATATTTAAAATATTAATATCTAAAATTTTAATTCCTTTATATAATAATCTATATAAAAATTTTAATTTTATTTTTAAATTAATCCAACATACACAACAAGGAATTGTGTTTTGAAGAAAAAAATATTAAAATTGTACAATGTTTTTCTATCAAAATTAAGAATAAATATATCTGTAATGACCTAAATTGGATAAACAAATACACAATTGATGTATTTATTTTTTATATCCTAATAAAAATATAATTTAAATTTATAAATAATTTATACAAAAAGGAATTTTTCAAATAAAATTCAAATCTTCACTATTCATTAAGAAATTGACTACATGAAAAAAATTAACAAAATGTAACCCTACGATACTTTTTATATTATTATTTCCATAATTAAGTTCATTTTATAAAATATATTTTATAAATGTGGTAAAAATATAGTTTAAATTGACTGCACATAGCGCATAAAATCATTCATTAAGAATCAAAAAAATTACTCATAAAAAACATGTTTTTCCTTTAAATGATTATTATTTTATTTAATATAAATAGATAAATAAAATAATTACATATTACTTATTAATATTAAAATATTCTAATTTAATGGATAATTTATAATGGTATACTATGTTAATGATCCTTTAGATTAAGGGTTATATGTTCTATATGATATTGAATATACTAAATATAATGAATTATATTTTGTGGGTATTTAAGATCGGTGTTTTCTATCAAGTGTGCTATCGAATACAACGTAATTATTTTATACATTTTTTTAAAATGACATGAATATTCATTCAATAATTTTTTTATAAAACTAAAAATATATAAAAGATAACTACGTTTATAAATTGTTTCTAAGGGGTCAAATAAATTTTTCAAATCATTTTTATGGCACATGGTTTCAGAAAAAATGGATTTCCAACAGAATAGAGAAACGATGAAATGAATTCATAAATATTTTTATCTGTTTTTTTATCACAAAATAGTTGATAAATGGAATTATAACAAAAAATTATATTCAATAGTAATAGTTAAAAAAAGTAACGGGTTTATCAGTTTATGATAAAAAAATTTCCATTGATTAAAAAATATGAGTAATAAATCTCTATTAGAATGATATTGCGAGACAGACCATATAATGATCATAAAATTGTTGTTATTTTTAGCGCATGGATGTTCAGAAATGTTTTGGGACGGTAATGGATTATTATATTTTTTTGACATGGTGAATAAGGGAGGAGAGGGGTGTCTATTTATATGTGAGTTGAGTGGAAAACTTGTAAATGTTTAATAGAATATGTTATACCAACATTTTTCACATGCACGATGGGACCCAAAATGAATTATCACCATGGATCATTGGTTGTGAGAAAAGATGTATCAATAATAGAAATCGAAATTCAATCCAAGATTCCTATTTTAAAAGAACTATAAATAAATTAAATTATGTGTATCCCAATTACATGTCATGTAATTGAATATTCTAATATATTCTAAAAGTCTACTTGCCTTGTGTGAAAAAAATTGTTTTTTATTAACATAACATTAACACATTGTGTCCCCACATTTTATGGTGAATAAATCCCATGATTGATAGAGAACAATTATATTATTTTATAAAATATACAATAAATCTATAACATTTCCATTTTATGAATTCTCCCAACTCCTTCCTGCCCTTACCCACACAATGATAATAGAAAACCACAACATGTCTTAAAACATACCTAATCAAATGATAACGGGATGTTACAATAATGAACATTATCAAATTGCGGTAAGTATCATATTATAAATAAATAATGTTAAAAATATAATAAATAATAACATATTTCATTATATATATATATATATCATCCATGTGGTTTCATGAGGAATATAGAGTCACATCACTTAGTGATGGTAGTAATCCACACGTACATGAAATATTATATCATCTATGAAGGTAATATTTAATAATGACATATTATATTTTATGATTTATATATATGTAATTAAACTAATAAATAAATAACTTATATCATATAAAATCATTTCATTTATCCTTATTACATTCCATATAAAATAGTAGTGAAAAATGAATCACATTTCTTCGTAATGTTGTAGTCTTATATACACACAGGAGATATTATCATATCAACTATGTAAATCCATGTAAAAGGATTTATATGTTATAATGACCCAAAATATATAATTATCAAACAAATACAATATAAATATATATTATACCCATCATCATTATCAACATTGATAGGAGGAGGTGGAAAAACCAATGTTTATGATTCACGGGGTAGAAGTCATCCGTACAAATGAATAATGTTTTGTTAACCCATTTGATGGATGTGGGGATGGTTGTAGGTCATGATATTATAATAATAAATATTATTTTATTGAATAAAATTATTTTTTAATTTCATAATGTTTTAATATGAATTTATTTTTATGATAGATTAAATGAAAAATGCAAGGTTTTAAAGTCAAGAACCTCTTGGACAACCACGTTAAGATTTTACCTAAATTTTTCCAAAAATGAATTTTTGACCAAATTAAGGATTAAATTATGAGGGAAAATAATTTTTTAAAATATTAAGATATGTGTTTGATGATCTAAAAAGTTTTTTAATGGGTGATGAAATTTTGTGGGGGGGGGGGGGCGGCCTTTTATATGCGAGGAGAGTGAAATAGTCATCTTTAGGGAAACAAAAAATGTGAACGCATGTTCATAAAATTATAATAGAGTCATCAAAATGGATCATTCTAAATCCATAGGATAGATAATGTTAAAATAAAGAATAAAAAATATTTTTGATAATATTTTATTTCTTAGGACAGTTATATTCATTGTTTACCCCTTATAAACTTATATTTACATTAAATATAATAAGGAGTTGTTACTATTTTTAATTTTCATTATGGGAAAATATTATATTTACCTTATTAGATAATATTACCATTCCGGATTGCAAATATGGATTCTATTTTTACAAATTTCATTCACATAAGTGGATTTATATAATTTAAAATTAGTCTCATGAACATGATGACAAAGCATGTTTTCAAAGAGATAATGTTTAAATGTTTTCAAGGTGTATATATCATAATTATTTTTGAAAATTGATTTCGATAACATAAATTGCTTTAGATGATATATAATTGAACTAATATTGTATTATATATAAATTAATATATTTTTTATCATTATAAAAATTCAAAAAAAATTGAATTTTTCAATGAAAATCCAGTATTATTCATAAATCATTGAATAATGTTACATTTTTAAAAAATCCAAAAAATCACCCTAATATAATTTAGATATTCTAATTTCAAAAATGAATAAAATTTTATAAAATAAATTTTTATAAATGTGGTAAATGTAAATTTAAAATAATGTGATAAAAATTCTACTAAAATATCATTTAGGAAAATAATGTTTTTTATAAAATGTTTTTTTATATTTTTAATGACACATATTTAATCATTGATAAATTTATAACCTCAATATTAATAATTTATATATTATTACTCATACCCCCTAATGAAATTGTTTTTTATAATGATATACTATATTATGGTTCATTTTTACTGAGGGGTTTCATATTCAAGAAACCATCTAACACATTAATGTTAATGAAATATATTTTCCAGGTTATTCAAGCACTGTGTTCCATGCCACATATGATATCAATAAAAATTTATTATTTAAAATTATCATGGTGTTAAAGTATGAAATAGGAATGTTAATTACTAAATAAATATATACAAATTTTGGTTATTATTTTATAATTATTTCACCTTGAGTCACAAATATATCTACTCGAACCAATGCTTGAAATACTCCTTATGATGGCACCAAATACAAACATTTAATGTTATAATATTCTAACCATGTGACAATAACACAAAAATATACCTTCCTTAAACATTTTGGATATTAATCACCTCATTCCATATGACCCAACCCATTATTAACTCCTTGATATATGGTTCCATCATGCCTATACCATTACTCAAATAAGTAGTGTAGGTTCCTAAAACCATGTCCTAGAACAATTATCTCTACTATAGAGGCCATTCCATCTACTTCTCATTAAAAATGAGGAAAATTTCTATATCTTGTTTATGCGTTATCTCTCATGCTTGGGACTAACATCAATATCCCCTCCACTACCTCATCACTGAAAATAGTTCCCCAATTGATGTTGTTTTTGACATCATAATCATGGCCAACATATTCTATCAATGTGGTCTAAAAACACATTCTCACTAAATAAGATTCAACTGTCTATACGACTACATTTCCACCCTTGGATGGTTTAGATGTCAAATTAGAACCTTACCACAACTAAATTAATCATGTCGGTTATCACCAATACCTTCTCACATAGGGGAAGACCAAAATACATGGCTCATCATTGATCATTACATGGCCCATATCTTATGACATGATCAAAAATCATAAAAACATTGTATAATATGAAAGTAATGAAATCCATTTCTCAATATTAGTAGCTTATCACTTTAGAGATAATCACATGGGATTGAACCCCTCTTCCCTCAACAAAAATCAATATCTATTCAAACCCATAGAACTATATCCTCAAGATAATTCCATTTTTATAATTTCACCAATAGAAAATTCATAGCCTTCTCCCCTCTCCCAAAAGTGTATCAAATATGTCCATCATAACCCACTCATATAATTAACAATGAATGAAATACTCATCCAACACTCTATGGTGTTTTCACACTATGTTATCCCTATTTCATAATGGAATCAACTTTTCATTCCAAACACCATAAAAATAACACACATGGTTCTTAAAACATATTTATATATCCTTTGAATGGTTTACTATACAAAACATGTGTTGTATGACCATATTACATATCACATCTAGGAAAAAATCCTCTCTTGTTTGACCATATAATCTGATGAGAGAAACCTATGTTTCCCAAGTCTCAACTATCATCATAAAACCCTATTGGGATCCTTATCCACATCATATAGTTACATTTCTAATTGGTGACATTGTAGCTAGGTGATCGATATTTACCTATTGTGATAATATCATGTATATCATGCATGCCAAGATCTATGTTATCTATTATAATTCCCAAGAGAAATATCAATCTTCAAGCCTATAATGTGTACCATGTAATCATGTAGGGTCAAAATATAATGAATTCAGAGTCATAATATGCTTTATTAAAGGGAAAGCTTACATCAAACATAGGTCTATCATCCTTACAGATTTCCTCTTATCCATCACCAATCCCATTCATGTAACCTCAATGTATGTCTCAAAACATCAGCTTCTCTATCACACAACAGAGAACAATTTTAAATAGAAAAATTAAAAACTAAATAAATTTAATTATATAAAAATTTCTTAAAACCCATATAACTCATTATAAAATTATGTATCACCAAACAATATGAAAACCATTTTTTATCCACATATGATCCCCATCCATCCATGTCACCTCAATGTTGGTCGAAATACAAGAGATCCTATCTCAAATTATCAAAATAATATTTATTTATAAAAATTTCAAAATTAATATCATTAATTAAATAATAATGAATTAAAATCCCTATAACTCCTTAAAAAAGATGCATAATCAGAAAATACGAAAACAATTTCTTTCACCATCATGTGATCCCCCACCATACAGGAAATGAGAGAGATTCATCGTTCTTTCCAGATTTTACCATAAAATAGAGGAATTTGGAATAAACTATGTCCCAAATCAATAAAAATATAATGTAATGTTTTTGGAACTATAATTAATGAAACTATACGGAGATACCCAACATAAATCTATCCAGAATCACTTAACTATCACCCCTATCATAGGGTGGTCGAATGAGATGAATAGAGTGGGTGGATCGATTTTATAAGGATCCCCAAGGGACCCATTGATATAAAATCATAAGTAGGGATATCTATAAAATTATTTTATTAACATCGAAGAGAAAATGGAGTCAGTTTAGCCATGGTGTGAATATGACAACCACACTGCATCTCTCCTTCACCGATATATATCGTTGTTCTGGGCACAAATAAACCCAGGAAGAGGTGATATTAACCATTCATGTCAATATTTTTTATGAACCCTATGGGTCATGGAATGAATAACAATTTTCCATGAAATAAGAAATCCTTCAGAGTGTGACTTCTATATATATATTAATAGTCCCTCCAGGCTACTAGGCATGACATCCATAATGGTTGACTTTAGTAACATGACTGTAGATTCAAAAAATCACTAGTCCATACACTTATATATTAGAAAAGGGGGTTGATAATATTCATTACATTAAAAAATAAGAAATCATACTTGTCATATATCCCTTGACCAAATGACCATCACCTTCTCAACACCCCCACATGGAATAAATGTGACATTTCACAGTGTAATGGGTCATCTGTAAGAAAAACAACTTAAGGTGTTTCCATGAACCCACTCTAATATTCACCATGGAACCCAACAAACTTACTGATCCTTTATAAAAAATAAAAATCATCTCGTATAGATGACCAAACTCTCAAATTTTTAATAGATTCCCAATTTTTATATTGTATACTACTCCAGGTAATAATATCATATTTCCACCAATAAAATGACTTATAAATCCATAATTTAATAGAAAAACTCAACCATGATACTTTTATTCATTGATCCATCACTCCTAAACAAAATCAAAAATAAATTCACTACTATATTTCAAAATTCTATCCCCTAATAACAAATGGACCTTCACTACACAACCCTAAACTTTGAATATCAGTATTTATAGAAACCCAATATGAAACATTCTTACCATAATGAACACTTAGTCAGAACTCATCCACACTGATCTATACAAGGAAATTGAAGTTTCATCGACTGATTCACCCTTAATATAATGGCTCTCCCCAATACATGACTTGTAACACCTTGTGATTTTATTAAGTGTTATTATTTATGTACATAAAATTTTCAATAACACATAATGCATTACTGAAGTAATATGAATATCATTAAATAATAGATGGTAAGAAAATATTTATACCTCGTGAGAAAAACCTATGAAATATAATTATAGAAAATTATAAAATCACTAGTGACTGAATTAAATAATTTGTTTGTTAAAATTATTTACTTTTATTCATATATATTAATATTATTGTATTAAAGAATAATTTATTATGTTATAATTCTGATTGATAATAAAAATATAAAATTTTCATATGATAAATAATAAATATTCCGTGGGATGTAGTTAAAATCATTTAGGGTTAAAATGATATATTCTTCAAAAAAATCTTTTTCTCATTATATTTTGTATTTTTATCATAATAATATAAATTAATCACTTAAAAAAATTATTCAAATAATATTATAAAATTAAAAAACATATATAGATATTTAATTTATAAAATATATGAAATATTAATATGAAAACATAGGCCTATATAATCTTTTTTTGCGACTGAAAACAGTTTTTTACTTTGGTCATGTACTATAAATTTAAAAACAAATTCATTAATTTTACTGTATTTATTTCATAAAATATCATTATTTCATGATTATGTGTTCTATAATTATATTATCATTAATTTCATTTATTTTTAATAAAAATTATTTTAGATTTAGGTATATACTAAAAAATACAGATTTAAATATATTGTATCACTTAGAACAACTTCATGATATAATTGTGACACACAAATTCAAGAATCATTCACCATAACCATATATTTGTTTATTAACAATAATTATAAAATTATGAAAATTTTTATTAACTTTAAATCCCATTATATATATTATTATAATTAATATATTTTTTGATTACCTTTAACGAACTATTAAAAAGTATCCATTTGGGTAGGGATTTTTTCAAAGTAAAAAAATCATAAATTTTCATATAAAAACAATAAATATAATTTTTTTAAGTTTATAAGTGTTTTTACTCTATATTCATTTTTATGAAAAAAAAATCTTTTTTCTAAATTTTTTTATATGAAGTGTATATTAATTTAAAAAATATATTAACTACCAGTATAAATTGAAATGCATAATTATTGTCACAAAAAACTATTCATAATGTTCATATTATGAAATAGTTTAAATTTCCCTTTAAAAATTACTTAAAATGGTTGAAAAATAAGTTAGCGGGATAATGGTTAATTATGATAAAAAGGTATAGGATAAACACATATTTCTCTGAAACATTATCCCATATCTATATAAACACGCTTTTAACCAACCAATACATCTCATGTATTCATTATTTTCCACATTTTGATCCACTACACCTTGAATATGATGTGTAATTTATAAAAAATTGTGAATATTTACAAATTCACAATACATTTGACTTATATAAGAAACTCCTTACCACCCCACATCCATTTATCCCAAAAGCTTCTTAGATAGAAGATGATATTTCGAAATCTATATCAAACAAAAATATAAAAATTATAGTGGTCTTGGTATCATATATTTACTACACTTCATAGGCATATGTGCACCTATAGATGAGTTATCTCTGGGAGTTGGGTAAAAATACACAATCACTTCATTTTAATTTCTGTTACATTATTTCTTAATATTACACATAAAAATGCATTAAAAATATTAAATGAAAATAAAATATTATTTATAAATATAAAAAATTGATTTCATGTTAATTTTATAATCATATTATTCCTCCCTCATAAATGATAAATAAATGAAAATGTCACTTTTCTGTACATATAGACTACTATCTTCCTAAATGAATCATTTCATTTTCTATTACCAACATGAATGGATCATTTTAAGATTTTATTTATTTAATTATTAATTCATTTATGAAAAAATTAATAATATATATATATTTAATAATATATAATATCAAATCTACTTGATAATGAAAAATTTTCTTGTAAGATTGTGAGGACTAATACCATAATGAACATCAACATTGTGTTTTTCATCACCAAATTACATGTATGGATATAAAATATATTTTATTAATATAAATTATATTATGGATTAATATATATCATTATTATTTTTATTATTATATTTAAAATTATAATAATTTAACAATAATGAATTCCATTCATATTAGTAAATTAATAGGTATAATAATGTCATAGATCTTCTTCACTTAAATTATCCCCATAATTTCTAAATAATTCTCATAGGGATTAATAAACATATGAAAATAAATTATTTCCATATATTTTATAATATTTTAATGATTAAAATATATTTAGATAATTTTGTGGATTGTCACAATTATTAATCATTAATGAAATAATTGAAACCACTAATGTCCAATGTCGAAAATAAACAATAACTCACTAATTAATATGAATTGAATGATTAATAATAAAATATATAAATTATACTAATTATTAATAAGTTTTATTAAAATTATTTCATATGATTTAAAAAGTTATTTTTTAGGAAGGTAATGCATTCTCATAAAATCCATGCGTTAAAGGATGATTTATTCTTATCGCAATAGTATGTGCTTGAGACACATTTTATATTCACTACTTATTTTTTGTTGTGTGCTGTATATACTGCCCATATATGTATATATATAATAATATTCATTTAGTTATGTATAATTTTGTACCCATGAATCGTTTTCTCATTAAAATATTTCTTATCAAATGTTACCAATTTTTTAATGGTTTTTATTATCGAACATCTTTTTACTGAGTTATATGCATTATTTGTGATCATGAATATTTTATGTCTAGTGAATTTAATAATATTTTTTCCTTATATGAATCATTAGCTTTATATCGAGGTAAAATGATATATTTATTTCAATTCATATTCCCTTTATTAATTTATTTACAAAAAATTATACCATTTTTAATAACTATTCTCATCCTCATTATGGTGTATTATCTTTTATATAATTATTATTTCATTCCTCATAAAATATCCATTATTTTTATTAAATAACAATATTTGTTATATATTCTTAAATAAATTTATTATTTACCTACTATTGGTTAAAATCATTATGTAACTATTTATAATGTGGTACTAACAAAAATGTTTTAAATATTATTAGTTTTTCTTCAAAATATCATTTTTTATATTCTATGCTAAATTTGCATTTCAAAAAACTTATGTATTCCCAAATAATTGTTTAATTATTTTCATGTAAAATTCTCATAACAAGTTTCTAATTTTTCCCATAACATCATGTGTTTGAAAATATTAAACATGTTTTATGAAAACTCTTATTACGAGAAGAGTTAATTGTTAGTTTAATGAGAGATCCACTCTCAGCGATATGGGTTTCCCCTCTAGAACCCTTTTTATTCTCTCATTGTCTACATGTCTTCTCTCATACCCCCTCGTCATGGAGTTATTGGTGGTCGGGTAGAGAGTTTCCCTTATAGTAGTGCGATTCTCAACGCATCTGCTGCTATAGTGTTGTGAATGTAGAGCACTGTCAATAAATCCACTATCATTACCCATCCTCTAACTAACCTTATTTAAAGGTGTTTTATCTTTTTCCACCTTTTATTCTCGTTATTTTGGTCAAATCCAATTATGACTTGTCCTTTGTACTAGTGTAGTGGTTTTCTACTTTCCCTTTGCACCCGCTTCCTTAGTCTAATCCCTAGAAAGCTCTATCAGTGATGGTCCCTTATCTATTAATCTTACATCGATGTGAATATTCTTGTGAGTAACTTATTCCAGATTTATTTCTATCAACATTCCCTCTTATTGTTTAATTCAATGTTATCTCCCATTTTTTCAGTTCACTGATCCCCTGGTTCAGTGTTATGTTCCCATTAAATTAAGATTTCACCATAATTCAACATCCTTAATCATTGTTTATTAATGGTATCCATGTTATAAACCATCCACGTCCATGATACAATATTGTTTGTCCATAAGTGGCATCACTGTTTTACATTTCCCAGGGATAGTTCCATTAGTAATCTATCCTCCTCTTACATTTCTTAATTGTTTCTACGTGGAAATCCCCATATTGGTTAGATTTAAAGGGTTTTAGGGAGATTTGGAATGGTGTTGGCGGTTCCAATGATGGTGAACTTCTATGGGGTTTCTAGTCACGAGTGTCCTCTACTAGGTAGTGAATTGGTTTAGTGTATTTCAGGTTATTCTTCTAGACTTCAGTTCTTTGAAAATTTTCTTCAAACCGATATTTGGTAATCACTTCTTCAACTATTGGTGTTCCATGGACAATGGACGTTCATGTGTAGGCCCGAGGTATAATAGTGTGATGGGTTTCAAAACCTTTATATAGGGTAGAGTCAGGCAGGTGTGTATGGCCCAATTTTCCAACTTAGGTGTTTTTTGGGTGGGTGTGATCTTGGGAATGGTTTCTTTAAAGGCCCATTAATAGCCTCTTTTGGATTTTCATCTTTTTTCTATTTCTTAATAAACCATAATGTGATTTAATTTAATGAAAATGTGGCGTTATAATAAAATTCCATCAATTTTATTTTTTAATATAAATATAGAAACCTGTATTGGAGTAATTTTTCATAAATCACCTTATAATTTTTATTATGAAATACTCTTAATGATTGATTCATTATCCAATATCATACAATCAAATACTTGAAGACAATTTAGTTTTACCATTTGGATATTATAGGAAAACATTTTCTATTATAGTGTATTTTAATGATATTTTATATAATTAATTTCATTTGAATCAACGAAGTATGGATGTTGATGTGTGGGGTACTATATGGACATCTAATCTATTTTGTAATGTATTACCTCTCATCCACTAAAATAGGGTTCATGTGTTGTCACCATGGCTCTAAATGGTACATTGGTTGTTTTCCGAATATATATGTTTTGAAAAATTCACAATCCCAGTAGGGTATGATATATTGTATCTCAAACCAAAAAGGTTATATTGGTTTCTTTAAATATAACAATAATCCAAATATGTATTCATCCCAATCCTGTCATGTTATACATGTGGTGAACCAATGACTATGTGGGTATTATGGTTGTTAATTTAATCCAATGAGGGTATACAGGTTGATAACCAAAGACAAAGAGGGTATAAAAATTGTATTCCCAATCCAAATAGGGTATATAGGTTCTTATACCAATTCCAATATGTTTTACAAGTAGTTATCCCATCGAAAAGTGTTTAGAAATGTTGTTATCCCTACCAAAGAGGTTACAGAGGTTGTTGTCCAAATCCCATGACGATACAAAAGTTGTTATCCAAAGTGCACTAGGTTGTGATAACTAGGTAATGATGAATTATCGAATAGGATATTATTTTATTTATTATTCATATAGGAAATATCAATTATATATGATTATTTGTTTATCTACGTATCATTTTTAATTTCTCAGGATTTCATAGTATTATTATGGAATATATGTTTGATCATTTTTGGCCACATGTTCTATCATGATTTATAAATAACTCTTATTATTATATATTTCACACAGGTATTTTTATATTATTATGATCTATCCTCTTAATTAATCATTGATAAGTCATTGAATAAGTGATAACATCAGCTCACCCATTATATTATTTCACTTTTCACCAAGTAATTGGGTAAGATACTATTTTTAAATGGTTATCTTGTATTAATATCATATATCAGATATGTTGAAGAAGTAAAGGGTTGAACAAATTGAATGTAATAATTTCTATATAAAACAAATATTTGGGATTAGGGGTTCATATATTTTAGTTAGAGGTAATGTTTCTATTATGGAAATACATATATATATGTTTATCTTCAGTTTATGGACATGGTATCAAATCTAACTTGTAAATTTTGTGATTTTAGAATCGGTCATTGGAGTATGAGATTCAGTTGTCTCATGACTCATCTCATATGGTTCAATTACAAGTAATAGTGAACCCCAACACATGAATAACATAACAAAAAACACACAACCATTATTCTGTCAATATTCCTCATTTTTTTCCACCGCACTACATTCAATATCATGAAAAAAAGTGTTCAATTCTCTACCGGTTGGTCCATAATGAAAAGGCATAGTTACCACTATCAACACCATATCTTATACCTTAATAACAACCACTTAACTCCATATAGAATCCAAATATTATTTAAATATTATCACTATATTCCAAACTCAACAATCATTCTAATTCCTTGGATAGATCCCCAAACTATAAGGCCCTGACTTTAAGCATTACTTAATCTGGATATAATTCAATAATTTGACTATAATTTACAATGAAGAACATTATGTTTTATATATTTAGATAATTAGATCATAACTCATACATAACAGCATAATTTTTTACATTTTGGAACTTTTACTTACTATATATTTTTTCATAAAACAAAAACTATTTAAAATAAAACATCATATAAGATCATGTTTTTACATCATAAAATTTCTTTGATCACAACCTTGACATTATTAATCTTTAAGACATCTAAAAAACATTCAAAACATGGGATGATCATAAAAACTTTGAGATGGATATAGAAATAATGAAATTTTTAGTCTTGGGAAAACATGAAACCCACAAAAAAGTTATCACAATGTAATATGTTTTTTACCTTTATGTAGTAGTCAATGAACTTCACTAAATATAAGGTAAGTGATTAAATTTTTTATAACTATAATATTTCAATAAAACTATAGAAAGAATCATATATCATATAATATTAACTTTGGATATAAATATACATATATGGAATAACCATACCACCGACATCCACACGTATCACTAAATGGAATATCTATATGAACGAATTCCAAAGACAATGCATTATAGGTTATAATGTTACCGCCCTTTCATAGTTTATCATCGATCCACCCATAATTGTTTTATTATGTAACTATATTTCATTTGATTATCATGTAACCACCCATCAAATTTCCATGTACCATTATATAATTATAACACTTATATAATATCAATTATCAACATTTCACTCAAAAAAATTCATATTCAATAACAAGTGGTCATTTCAAGATATTGAAAAAGAAAATCCACATTCAAAAACATTTTCAATAGAAAAACATAAAAACCGCAATAATGGGTTTCTTCTCCTTTAAAAAACATTTAATTTTATAGAGGAATCCAAATATCAAAAAAATGATTATGGCGGTGGAAGAGTCATTGATGTCGAATACATTAAAAACATTACTTTTTTTCATTAGTAAAAGAATTAATAAAAATATATTCTTATTCAATGAAATTAAAATCTAATGTGTGGATTATAAACCATATAAAATAAGGAGGTGTATATTATCTAAATATTCCTCAATGATTGGAGATTCAGATGAAGTCCCTTGCGTTGAGTTTGATTCATCGTGTACAATCGTCATGTTTCTAAAAAATAAACTATGGTTGATTTATAGTAACATGAGAACCATTATCAAATTTAGAATTGATTTTAAATATCATATTTCCATTTTATAAAAATTATATAATGATTTATGTTGATATCGTATGATTGGATGATATTCGGTACTTGAGTCAAAAATGTATTTGTTTTGATGTAAAATTTCTTTGTATCTAAATGTCTAACATCTCTAGAATATTATTCCTGAATTAAATATCATATATATCTAGTATATATATATTTATAATATCAATAATAATTAGATATTGGAAATTTAATTCACCGTTTAGGGAGATGGTAGGTTGTACATATATGAAAACTTATTTTTTCTTTATGTAAAAACTATCAGAAGATTGACATATGTTTATATCAAATTTCAATGTGAAATTAAATATAAAGAATAACATTGGATTAAATGATGAAAACATAATAAAATTATAATTTAGATCAAATTTAAAGTTAAATTTAACTACATAATTAAATGACATGATAATGTAGTTTTGAGTTAAAAATGCAGTATCATTCAGTATTCATTAATATATGAATTTTAACAGAAAAATACTAAAATATATGAAAATCTAATTTTTGATGTTCTGGTCTCATTGAAGATGATAATTTTGTCAAATAGAACAAAAGAAAAGTGACATCATCTTTATTAAAAATGGTTCTCTATATTAAGGTGGTAGTATGAGCTTTCAAAAAATATTAGAGTATTTTTATGCTTAAAATTGGATTCTTTATGATTTTAAGCCTCTAGAATTTATTAGATAAATGTAAATAAATGTACTAAACATGTGTAATAATAATTTTGTTTGTTCTTTTCATTCACTCCATTACAATGGTTAGGTGTTAACTACCATTAAAAATAAAAAATTTATTATTTTATTATTTTTCAGTATATCTCAACGTTCTGTTCAATGTAAGATTTCAGATAAACCCATTGATTAGTATCGAGTATGCTCTCGAAAAAAGTTTCCCCTTTAACATAAACTTATTATCATATTAAAAAATATTATTACATATAAAAATATATTATTATATAAATTAATGGATGTTTTATCCTTCCACCCTTTAATAAATTGTGTACCCACAATTTTATTTACTTACTAACTAAGAGGGGCTATTTCTCCATCATCTAATTTTCAAATTCCCACATTGCATCATCATCCATATGAAATTTCCACAAAACCATTACCTTATCAATCCTATTATTCTGTAACACTTTCTCTCTGATGTCAAGAATCTCTACTTGTTGGTCCTCATAGGAATGTTTCTCTTCCAACTGAACTTCCTCTAGAATCAAAACATAAGAGGGATCCGGAATATAGTTTCTTAATTTAGAAATAAGGAAAACATTGTGTACCTGGTAAAAACATGAAGGTAAGTCCACATTATAGGAAATTGACCCAAATATTTCCAAGATTTCATAAGGTCCAATGAATCATGGACACAACTTTCACTTCTTACAAAATGCATCACACCTTTCCTGGGAAAATGTTCAAGAATGACATGATCACCTACCTTGAAAGAAATATCCTTCAAATGGATATCTGTTGAACAAGCACGTATCATATCCTCTAAGGTATGAATTGTTCTATTTGACTACCTATCTAGTTGAGGATGAAAAGATGTACTGAAATTTAATTTAGTTTTCAAGGATTTTTGAAGGCCTTTAGAAAGTTAAAATTGAACCTGGGATCATGATATGATTACAATAGAGATGAGAAATCCATGATTCCTGACTTTCTCTATAATATAAATTCGTAAATGTTGATCTAGAGATAGAGTATATTGAATATGAAGAAAATATTATTATTTTTTAATCGTTCATCAATAAGATAGATAGTATTATTACCTCTTGATGTAATTGGTAATCCCACTTCGAAATCCATGGACACATTTCCACATATCCACGCTTGTATTGGAAAAGGATGAAGAATACATTTCAGAAATTTTGTCTCTACATTAACATGTGAAATTAAAAAATCTCAGTGTATAGTCATTAATATCGATTTTCGTTCTATCCCACCAGTAATGATCTCGATGATTTCTATACATCACAGTATGTTAAGGATGAACTAAAAATAGAGAAATATGTGTTTTCATAAAAACTATTTCTTAACCTTTGAATCTAAAGGCATGAATTGTCTCTTCCAAACCACAATCCATTGTCATAATCAATTTTAAATTTAAGTAGCTTACCCTTCTGAACAAGTTAAAACTTTTTCTTAAACCATAGTATTTTTTCAATGCCTTCATAATTATATCTGATAGAGATGGTTTAATTCAAACCTAAAAGAAAAAAAATGAATTCTTTACACACACAAAATCCAATCCAAAATTCATCAATTCAATAACAAAATGACCTCATTAAAAAAATTGGATGGTTAATATAGCATTACTATTTCAACTGAATACATCATCCCCATGGTAATGAATTGAGAAACCATAATCCTTGATTCATTCCAAGCATCTCCTCTGAATCACGATTTATTCATTCTAAGTGAATAAATACATCAAACAGTTGTAATCTGTACATGCTTCACACATTATGCCAGAAATATGATACCTCAAATTATTTTATGGAAAAAAAACTACAGATAATTCCTAATCATGTTTAGTGTAATTTTACTCATGAGGTTTCAACTGACGTGAAGTGTATCAAAGTACCTGATCATTAATCATTAGGACACAACCATGTCCATTCATTTATGTATCACTGTAGTTAATAAATAAACTATTGTTAGAAGGTAGGCCCAAAACTATATCATTTTAAAATCTTTTTTAAAATTCATAAAAACAATCAACACATTCTTTTTTCCATACGAACATAACAGCCTTATGTGTTATCGTAGTAAGTGGGATATATAAAAATGGAAAATTTTCAACAATAATTATTTATTAAACAAATAATCCATGAAAACTATGAATTTTCGTGTTATTGGCAGATCATGGACACTATTAAACATGTTTTATTTTAGATGGTAAATAGTTATTCCATCTTTTGAAATTATATAACCTAGGGGATAAATTTTTTGGAACCAAAATTCACTCTCACTAAACATTCAGTATATATTATTTTCATTTAATGTTTTTAAAACAATCCTTATGGGAATTTCATGTTCCTCTTGGATAATAGAATATACTAACATATCATCTATAAACATAATAAATAAAAAATACTAAAAATGACGACAGACCCCGTTAATTAGGTACACAAATAAAATAGGTGTGTTTGATAACCCAAAAGGAAAATCTACAAACTCATAATGCCTATATCTCATACAGAATACAATCTTGAGAATGTCATCCTATTTCACCTTTATATGATGGTTCTCTGACCTCAAATAACTATTTCAAAAATTCAATGATCCCCGATGTTGATCAAAAAAATCATCAATATGAAGAAACATATACATATTCATAATAGTGATGTTATTAATGGCAATGCAATCAATAAATATTCTCATAAAACCATCATTCCTTTTCAAAAAAACACTATCACACCATGGTGATATTCTAGGATGAATGAATCTTTTATAAATAAATTATTACAACTTTTTTTTAATTAAAATGGTTCAACTTGAGAAATTCTATATGGGGGTTTAGAAACAGTATTTTGAATTAGACACTAAATGAATGGAAAATTCATCCTCCTGAATAAGAAAAATACCAGCATATTCATATAAAAAACATTTGTGAATTCATTCACTACTGGAATTTTACTAATCAAAACTATGTATTTATTTTTAACAACATGTGCCAGAAAACATTTACTGAAATCATTAATCAATCTGTAATCTTCTCGGTATGTTATAAAAGGTACGTAATCCTTTAATAAAATGTTATATTTTTAATATCTTATTTTATCATGATAAATTGATATCCAATCCATACCCTAAATGATATCAAATTATACTATGGGAAGTTCAAAAAGATTACTAGGAAAGAATTTCCCAATAATAATAATATTATGATTTCTATAAAACATGGTTGATTTAATACATCCAATTAGAGACTTTACCAAAATATTTATATCACATTCATGATGTGTTATTTCTAATTTACCATCAATGATTTCAGAAATGAATGAATGTTATGATCCATAGTCAAATATAGTATTTTTTTTGAAATAACTTGTATCATAACTATCACCACAACACTTGGCAACCCTATATCAATAGTAGTAGTATAAAATGATTTTTCCTCAACAATACACTTTCTTTTTGGCTGGTATCTACCCTGGGGAACTGAATATCATCACACATTGGTATTATTTCTTATCTAATTACAACTAAAACGTCTTAACATTGGTTTCGCATTCCCTACATAATCATCTTACTTACATTTATGAGAAATATAACCAGTAATTTTACATTATAAGTACTTCACAGACTCTGATGGGTGTTTTCCTTGATTCTTTTTACAACAATTCTCATAAGCTATAAATTTGGATTTTTACCTCCAAGATTATTTGATGTATTATTTCACATTTCCTGCCAACTAGACAAGTTCTTTTTTTTTCACTCACAGATCACGTTCTCATCAAAAAACTACATTTCAACTGTTTTTTCACAAGAGATATGTTTCTTATAGTTTTTTAACTCAAAAGAAGCTAATTTTCGTCAATATTTTGGCTTTAATCTGGAGTAAAACAAATTAATCTTACTAACAATATCATGAGTAAAATTTAGTATGTACCATGATAAACATTTGAAAAGTTCTTCATATGAAGGCACAAAATCATCCTCCTTTTGTCTCAATTCCAAAAATTTATTTTCTATCATATATTAACCATCCATAGAAAAATATTTCTAAAGGAATATATTCTTAAAACCATCCAATTCCATGGTGTCAATCTTTTCACTTGCTGTTATATTTTTAATCAATGACCACCATTGATCATCTTGAACTTCAAAATTATATCCTGTAAGACCAACCTTTGGATTGTCTAAACTCCCCATTACATTAAACATCTTTTCCAAAGCATTATTCCACACATTATCTTGAGAATGGTCAGATGATACTCTAAATGATTAAGGTGATGCCTCATATAATGCTCCATAATCAACATATTTCAATTCAGTTGGCCTGGTTTATCTCATTCCTAGACACCACCACAATTTATTACCTGAGTCAGCGAATCCATAACATCAAAAAACAGTTCGTTTCTTATTTTGACCATCTCAGGATATTAATTTGTAAGGTCATTTCCTTCTGTATTCTTTCCCAGCACAACTTCTATGTTTCCTCGATGGATATCCATTTTGAACATTCATATAATTAATAAAGAGATGTGGTAATATTTTAATGCTATATCATTTTAATTATTCCATGATGTAAAAATATTTTATGGATATTATAACTCTTAAACATATATAAACTATCCTAGGATACTAATTATAATAACCTTGTCTTAAACATTACATAATATTCAGATAAGTCAAAAATTTTACTTTAATTCACATCGAGTATCTTTTCATGTTTAGAGCTTTAGGGAAATTGGTCTTAACTCATACATAACAAATTAAATATTAAAAGTAGACACTTCTACTCACTATCTATTTCTTTCATATAACAATAACTCTTAAAAAATAAATATTTTATTGTTTAATGTTTTAACAGCATAACATTTCTATGATCTCATCCCTGACTCTAATTATCTTGATGTCTTATGAAAAATATTTCAAAACCCTAGGATGAGAATAAAAATATCAGTAATGGATACACAATTAAGGAAACTGTTAGTCTTGGGAAAAAATGAAAACCATGAATACATTAAAATAATGTGATAATATTTACCATTACAGGATATTAAATACTATTCACTAAATATAAGCTCATTTATTACACTTTTTTATAAACAAAATATTACCACAAACCCATTGGAAGAAACAAATATCATATAAAGGTAACTTGGGATATATACATACTTCAATAGAATAACCATATGGTCATCTTCAAAACATATCACTAAATGGAATTTCCATATGGTTGGCTAAAATGCCCAATGCATTGTAGATTATAATGTTCCCACCCTTATATGGTTTTTCATGGAACCACCTATCATTGGTTTGTCAAATAACCACTCTTCACTGGTTTATCACATAACTACCCATCAAATTTTTAAGTACCATTATATAATCATAACACATAAATGATTCCAATTTTCAGCATTTATTTCATATAATTTTATTTTCAATTATAAGAGATCATTTAAAGATATCGAAAAAGAAAATCTAATTTCAAAACTGTTTTAAATAACCAAACAGATATATAATAAATAAGTTATTTCTTTTCCTTTAACAACATTAGGGACTTTAGAGGAAGCCAAATATCAAATAACGGTTACAGTGGTAGAAGAGTTGTTGTCACCACATACATTATTAAAATGCCTTTTTTTCATTAGTAACATAATTTGTAAAATAATTTTCCATTTTAATGAAATAAAAATAAAAATGATTGATTGTACAGCATAAAAATGAAGAAGGTGTGTATTATAAAAAATTTCCTTAATAAAAGGAAATTCAGATGATGCCATTTTCCATGAGTCCAACTCGCCACATAGAATAACTTTGTGGCTGAATAATAAAACTAGGTTTATTTTTACATTCTAAAGATCCTTTTTCAAGTTTATTATTCCATTAATATCAGTTATTATAAATATATTAAAATTATAAAATTATTAATGTTCTATATTATACATTTTGTCGATATTCATTACATCAGTCCAAAATGAACTTATTTTGTTGTAAATTGATGATTTAGTCCAAAGACCATCATCTAAAAATTACTATTAATTAATTAAATACCATATATATCCAATATATATGTATTTATAATATCCAAAATATATGGAGATATGAAATTAAATACGTCGTTCACGGATACAGTTGGTCATATGTATGCATTTACACAACATATATTTCTTCATCATATTAAAATAAGAGTAATAAAATGAAATAAATGTATATTACAATACCCATATTATATTAATGTCGTGTATGTATTATAGAATTAATTAAATCATCTTTTATATTTTTCATTTATATAGGGAACGATTCGCATTGCATTAAAGGGGTGGTAGTCCACACTTTCTTGAAAAAAATTATCATATTTACACAACATGGAAATCATAAAAGTATATTAAAACAAATTACATAATAATAGGAAAAATAAAAATAAAATATATATATTATATAAATACAATTCCATCAAAAAATTTAGAATGAGAGGTGGAAGGTAAATATTGAACAATCTTCATTTTGTAAAACATATGTTCTATATTCCGTAGATGGAGGCGTGTGTAATTATAGGTCAAATAATTAGAATTCAAATAACCTATTATATCGATTATATTGGTGTTGTTATACAATAATGGAATAAAAATAGGTTAGGTTGTTGTAGAAAGAATATAAATGAATGGATTTTGATAGAAGATGTTACCTCTAAGTCGGTTAACTCCTTTTGATTAGATCCAAACTGCTTCCTTGTGATTCCTTCTACCCTAGATAAGTATTATATGAGGAATGGAGGGATTTTGGAATATTATTTGAGAAGAAGATGGATAATACAAGGGGAATGAGATGTATGAGTATGTAGGTAGACGTGGTGTCCATTTATAAGAGGGATGAGGGGCACTTTAAGAAATTTTAGAAATATTTTTTTAATATAAATTGATTTTAAAATTTTAATAATTCATTGGTGACATAATAAAACGGTATGATGAGTATGGACCTAAATACTCTCAACCAATATGTTTTATACATGTTTAGGTAACAAATTTATCCTCATCATTTGGTTCTAACATATAGTTAGATAGATTATCTCTTACCATGTCTTCTTGTATTTTTAAAATATATGGTCAATGTAGTTACTATAAAATTCCAATCGAACCAAAACATGATCATTAATGACTTTTGTAACATTATCTATGTATTTTGGATGAATCCATGTCTTTTATAGCTATTATATCATTTATTAAAAAATTATTTCTTTTAAAAACTCAAATATTAATATTTTACATTATAAAGTAATTGATATTTGTTAAAGTCATAAAAACATTACCATTTAAAAAAACTACATTAAATAAAATATAACAAGTAATAAGAATACAAAAAATATTTGTATGGAATAAAAATTTCAAATTACAATTATTTTAAAATTTATAATATCATTTATTTTAATCTTTTGTTGATATCATAATCATCGTATCATCATTATGTCATAAATAAAAATAGTTATTTAATGTGTAAAAATTATATATCGAATAAAATGAAGTAGATAATAATGTTTGATTTATAATTACTATTTATATTAATAGAGATCAATTATATAATCACACATTAAAATCAATTTAGTAAAAAGATATATGTTTAGGTTATATTTTTAAATACATTAAATTAATTATTATAAGAATTCATTGTCACACCCAACTATCACCATGGGGTCCTAAAATATACACAATGATGATCTCCATCACACATATCTCATCCATTAATATTATTACACATGTTAGGATAGTTTTATATAATTATAGTTTTAATTTTTACCCATATGTACCTGATTTACCCCATAACCAAGGTAAATAAAAATAATTACTAAAGTTACTCATCATAATTTCTAACAATAAAAGGGACCAATTAACATATTTTCGACCTTATAATTTCAAATATGGTATAAGGTGTTCCAAATTCAATGAAAGTAATTTTAAAATAAATTAATTTTAATTTAATTCCTGTTGTGAAAACATGAAAATGAGTTTTTTTAATTAAAAACAATAACAATGACATGTTTTTATATCAAATTTCACAATAAAATTACATACAATAAACAAAATTGGATAAAATTATTTAAAAATAATAATATTTCACATTAAATCGAAATAAACGGACAATATAACTATATAAATAAAATAGTTGAAAAGAAACTTTTGACTTAAAATGCGGTATTTTTCACTATTTATTAATATATAAATTTTATAAGAAAAATACAAAAACATCAAGTCATATAAATTTTGATTTGTTTAATTTGAATAATATGTTTGTTTTTTCATATATAAAAACTAAATGTGACAACAACATATATGTAAAAATCGTTCTCCATAAAAAGGTGGTAAAATGATATTTTTTAATATATTAGTGTATTTTTAGGAGTAAAATTTGATTCATTATAATTTTAAGACTCTAAAATTTATTGGATAAATTTAAAAACAATTACAAACAAATGTAATCATATGCTAGTTAGTTCTGTACATCCCTTCCAATATTATGGCTATGCATTATCCACCCTTTAATATAATAATAATATTATTGTATTATTGTTTGTTTTAACTCAAAGTTATGTTCATCATGTAATTTTGAAGAAACTGATTGGTGCATGTTGAGTATGCTATCTAAAAAATATTCTCCTCTAACATATAATTAATATCTTATTTTTAATATTCTTAGATATGAAAATGTATTATTCAATAATTACCTGAGATTTTACACTACTAAACTACAAAAACAATAATAAAATCAACATGAGAACTAACACATGATGGATCATCATCACCCATGGATCACAAAAAACATTTACTATTACTCATTAATATATATAAATTACACCATGTCTAACAATGGATAAAATCTAATGTTCACTATGGAACCATATCACATTAATTTTTTCCACTTAATTATATATCTATGCCATCAAGTCCATCCTTTAATGGGTCCCGCAATTTCCTTGACCTTTTCAATATTGGGATCATACTCCCATGTCTAATAATATTATCCACACTATTTGAATTTCATTATAATTTCACAAATATACTAAAACACATTTTCACTACAATCCATGTTTCATACATTATAGAATGAAATGAACGAACATGATTACCCCTCTCACACAAAAGTTCCAATATGAAAGACAATTCCTTAACCATTCTCAAATATCACAAGTTTTTATCCTAGATTATGGAAAAAAATAATTTACAATTAGGGTCCAGCATCCAACATCCAATAGTTCAATCCCATGATTATATACACCTTTACACCACATCTAGAGATAAATTCTTCATAGATTACAATTTTCACATGGATCTACCTTCTATTCAATGATCATCCTTCCAAAAGACCACTATTAAGGAGGAATTGATTCTAAAAAGTCCATGATAAATACAACCATCCATGATTTCACCAACATTTATATGAATAATTTTATAATTTTAGTGAAAAATATCAATCCCGCATTTACAGAAATGTTCTATTCAATCCTTCAACCCTCAACTCAAAAAATAATCTCATTGATCCTCTTATAAAATGGAACAACATGTAAACTGAATGCATATTCTATTTGACAATGAGGATTTCACCAGAAATTTCATGAACTTACATACTATACTATTTTATGCAATATTTAAACAATTAAAATCCATTTCACAGGTAGTTATCTTTCGTCCAACTTAATCTCATTTTATCCAAATAAGGGAAAAATTATATACAACCAAATCATATAACATTTATCATGATAATATTATTAGAATCCCATTTAAAATATAATTACATTAATAATCCATTTAGTTTGATCACATAAAATTTAAATATCATCTATATAATGATAACAATAAGTTTTTTTATGTTAATAAGAGCGAGTTTTGCATCTCATGAAAAGGGCATCCACATGACAACTCAACACCCAATAATCATACAAAAACCAATTATATCCAACCATCAATATATCATTCATAGATTCGAAAATCAAGGATCCTGATCTATAATTCTAGGAATAAAAGTGATGTGTATTTTAGAAACCTTAAAACAACACCCAATAATAAAAAACATATTTACTTCTAAATATCCCAAGGCATTCCAAATTCCTTCACCCAACCCTTACAAGGTACCTATAAATAAATGGAAATATTTTAAATTTCATGGATCATTTATTTTTGGAATACCTACTACAAAATGATCCCAATTAATTCATCACCACGGAATACACTTGACGCTCTAACTACTAAACAGACATTGGATTCCTATACAAACCCATTTAGGGGTCCCTATACATCAATATCATTATGGGAAAATATAAAAATCAAATGAGAACATAATTTTAAAATTTCTCAAATAAATATAGTTTTAAATCTAATTTTTACATATAATCAATGCCAAATGAGTAAAAGTTTTCTAATAAAGTATTTTGAAAAAACGTAATAGTATTATTTAACAAATTAAAAATCTAAACCACTATCATTGGGGAATCTGGTAACATAAAAATCATACTCATGTCATATTAATCCAATATAACTACTATTATTCTTGAATATATATTTTAAAAATATTGTCCAAAAGATAAAATAGTATTTTTAAAATTATTAAAAAATACAACTTATTAAATTCTTGTCACAACCATAATTACACATACCAATAAATAATAATCCAATAACACTCCTACATGTAAATCCAAGATAAAAAATTTGTCTCACCAATCATCAGTCCATTACAAGATATGACGCATTCTTAGTACATCTCTATCATATCCAAAATACTAATACATTAATATTATACATTGTTACAATTTTTTCATGGCCCAACCTAGGATCCCACACCAGTTTCCTCAACAGAGGATCACATAGTCTCAAGCAAACCATTCCATAATCCGAAGATTTTTTCTTAGTGTTTTGGCCCGAAATCATATCATTGAGATATTTTTTCAAGGATATCATAACCAAAATAACCATAAATTTTAAAATCATTAGTCCCAAAAACCCATCATATTACAGAGAATCAAATAAAATGTTTTTATATAACAAATATTAGATTGGAATGGATACTTTCAAACATAAAATTATCAACCATTGGTTAAATACAACAAATACAAATAGATATAACATAAAATTGGATATAATGCTATACATATTCCCCACAAAATACAATTTTCAATTCCAATTAATTTTTAAAAGCTAATCTATTTCACATAGTTTTCTTAACATATAGAAAATACAAATGTTCAATACATGAACCTGAGTTCCCATTTTAGTTGCGGGAAAATTTATTAGTATGGTGTTACCAATTAACCCTGATATAAACATTTAAATATAATTATTTATATATAACCTAAATATCTAAAATCGGGTTGTGTTCTAAATAGACCATGATGGAAACTCACTAAAAAGAATTTGTTATAAAAATAAAATTCACCACATGGAAGAACTACTTCCAAAAATTTCTTGTCATCATGTTCTTTCTAGGACACCATTACACACAATTTTCCAACTTTTCCCATTTCAAATACTTTATTCCCAAATGATATGAACTATCTGGTCCTTGAAGACTTTGGGTAGGGTTTTCCCATGACATGACCACTACACGATTCTCAAGAGTAGTGTTTTAAATTTATATACTAGACCCACATTCTAACTTGAGGAATTTTAACAAGTATATTATCTACAAATTATTGTACAACATATACATCTTGAATAATAAATTATCACATATTGGAAATCATATCATCTACATCATAACTAATTCCTTATAACTCATGAAGTATATCATTCCTTGTATCATATCAAATCACATATTGGACCAACCTTATAACTAAAGGAGGTCTATTGCAACATGTTATTAGTAGTTTTGAGTCAATTATCTTGGCCACTAAATTATAACATTTGTTGGGGCCTCATATAATTACAAAAAAACCACATCCTTAGTTATGAAGATATGATCCTTCTAATTACTTCTCAATATCTATATATAAATGCACCAAGACATTTCATCAACCATATCATGCTTTGTTGAAAATTAGATTGAAATCATTATCATGTAAATGGAATATAAAAATATGTCAAAAAACATATCTCAATAACTAACCAGTATATCTTTTGGGAACATGTAACTTGAATATGTGCCCCTGATCCTATTATATGAATCAAAATCCATTAGTATGAACAATACCTTCTCATTTTGGTCATTTTGGTTAAATATATTCCTAAATATAAACTCATTACCATTTTCATCTCACAAATAATTGGATACAATGTGTCTATCAGACCCCTTTCAGTTTTTATTCATCAATAACATGAAAAATCTTATAACCCAGGATGATTCTATATCACATTGTTCCTATTAAAATTTATCATAAATAGATTATTCCAAACCCCATCAAAATAAAATCCATAGAGAACACCAACTATTTATCCACAATTAAAAGCGTGATTTAGAGAAAACCTGAGAAGTAAAACCATCTCACTGATCATATCAAGACCTTAGCCTCTATAATTTTCCTAACATGCATAAGGATAACAAACATTTAAATGAACATTCCATATCAAATCCCAAGACCTACATTAGATTTCTTACTAACTCCACTAACACAATAATCCCACGGATGCATAGTAACCCCAAATTAGAAAACTACACAAATGTGGTAATAATATATTATTCTATTTTTGGATGAACAATGTTATTCCATATCATTATCCAGTGTGATCTTGTTCCTTAAACATAACAATATCCCATGAAAATAAGGGGGATTGGAAATTATTCTTCAAAAATATTATGGTATTGTGGTATGGGGTCCAAATTTGTAAAATATAGATTATATATCTTCAATGTGGTCCATTCATCCATATCTTAGACCACCCATGCTTCATCAAATATATTTTAAAAATCTATCCCATTTTCTAATTCTATAAAAGAAAAATAGTTAATTTTGTAAATTAACTAAAAAATAATAATCAATGTAAAACTCAAATGGACACTCCTAATAATTGAATATATATGAAGATAATAGCATTCCACCATCAATGATCTCATATTTCTCAACATAGAATAACCCAATAATTCTTAAATTATTTCACCATAATTGATTCGACTAAACACCAAAAACTATCCCAATGTATTTAATATATGAAGTCATGAGTGTCAAAAATTAAATGTGGATTTTGATTAGTGATAATAACCATTGAACCTATACAAAAGACCTGAAAAACTACCCCTATCATAGGGGGTCTAAATATGTGGGTTTGAGGGAGAGGGGAATGCTAATTTTGACCTACTGGTGTACCTCCTGAAAAATGTTATGATGGGGAATGAAATAAAAATATATTTTCAACATATTAAAAATAGTTGTGAATTATGGTCATGATGTGACCATAATAGTCACACGGTGGTTCTCCTTTATAACAAATGATTGTGTTGTGCCCAATATGTGTTAGTATGTGACCTATCCAAGGTAGAATGTGTAATGAGAATTCTTATAAATGATTACACATATCAATAATTTTTCATTATGATTTCATTAAATGGACATATTGTTTAGTCTTAATAATTTCATGGATTTCACGGGAGCATTTGATTCACTTTTAAAGAATAGATCACTAAAATGGAAAAAATAAACTATGCCACGTGGTTTTTCTGCAACTATGTGACCCACGGATCACGACCATGCAACTAGTTACAGATGTGGTATAAATCCCAGTTGATCATTTTTTCATGGTTAGTCAAACCACGAGCCTAATCAAGTGGAGTTCATTTACCTATAGAAATCCATGAATTTTTAATGCACTGTTTGACTAAATGTGTTCCTCAATCACGTGCTTTCATATTTTGGGGAAAAATGTTCAATATTACACTTATTTATCTATTAATCCATTTTTCTTTTCCATAATGTCTGTATATAATTTATCCTTGGTTTTCATTATCCATATATCATTAGAATACCTCATAGTAGGCTTTGATAAAATATCATCATCTGGTTTTCAATCATCGATTAATCTGAGTCATCTGATTTTTCTTATTAATCTCTCTTTTTATCTGAACTCATATCAAACATAATCTTCAAACCCACTACACTATTTAGGTGTTGTATGAATCACCCTATTTTTAGTTTGTAGGATTTTTTGTCATATCTATTTCACCCATATTCTAATATGATACCAATATTGAGTGAGGCATTATCTACATCCTTGAGGTAGCTAGTCACATCATTTTCCCTTTGAGTTTTGGTGATTTCATAATTATTTATTCATTCGATTTTATGAATGATACCATGAATCCCTTGTATATTGATTCTTTAATATATATCTTATCCTCAAATATTAATATATATATATATATATATGGATCTTCATTTTTTTTGTTTAAAAGGCTCTAAATTTATTATATAGTCAACACATTGGTTTGACTATTTAATTACCCCTTTTAGTGAAATGTGAATATGCCCAATTTTCTAACAAAAAAATTAACCTAGAATTGAAGTTTAATTTCCATATTAATATGAATGTTTTATTGATATAATGGTCTATTGGAAGTGTTTAGACACCCTATAAATGGATTTTCCATTGTAGGAAATGACCTAGTTGATCCTGACAAAATAACGTAACACTTGAGATTTTGTAAATGAAGTTTCATAACATCTTGAACTAAATGTGTTTGTTATGTTAATTAATGTTTATTTTATATGATGGATTACAACTTATGGATACCATCCATTAAATTAATTGGATTAATCCAATGAAATAGTTTAATAGAAATGAAATATAAACGATGATGAAAACACGACTTTTGATTTTCCCACATAAAAGTTTTATGAGGAATTGCATTTCCTTGATTGAAACTGAACCTGGATAGCATGAAAAATGATAGGTAATGTGTTGTGTATTAAATTTTAAATATGGATATTCCTATTCTATATATATGGGCTATAATAAATATTTGTATTGGAATAAATGAATCATTCTTCTTATATTTATAATATTACTTTACAGTGGATGTGTAAGATGGTATGGGGTAATAATAATAGGAGATAATCTCACTCCATTACATCAGGTGTTCAGTACATGTTGTCTCACACCATTGATACTATATGGATGTTGGGATGAGGTTCCATGTTCCATGATTCACGTGATGACATGATGGCTCACTCCCAATCCTGTGATTTGTTGCATGATGTCATATTCTCGTCAAGGGATGGAGGGAATGTAACATTAGGGTTGAGCTTCAAGGTATTCTAGACAGTTCAAGGATATTAGATTTTTTCCTTGGTACATCCAACACTTATATTCTAGGTATATATGCAGTAGGCATTCACATGAACTGGGTTCATATTGTTGTATGAAATATAGATCTAATATATATATATATATATATATAATTATATATATAGTAACATTATCAAATAAATATATTCTAGCACTAAGATGAAGTAGTTAGAGCCACTATGCATCCTATTAGATCCTTAGTGGAATGGTTTTCTATTTCCACAATGATATAGTCTTTTTCAAACACACACACACACTATTTAGTTACAAGAACCACTCGGGTTATACGTTGACACCACTCTTAGTGGGTACTGGGATTTTGTTATACTTCCTTACTTGGGAATCCCTTTGAACCAAATGAATTGTTTGACAATATATATGGATAAGGTAAATATCCCATATATAGGTTGTTTAAGTTTCATTCATAGTAGGATCTCATGAGAAGAAGAGTAGGCTTAGGCACAAGATAATTATTGATATTTTTTTCTATTGTTATTATTTTTATAAAACATTATTTTATACATGTTATCATGTTTGAATTTGAATATCAACATTCCATGAATATTGTATTGACAATTACTTTTATTATTTTTTTGTATTATTAATTTGTTTAGAAATATATTTCTTCTTTTTCTTACATTTTTATTTATGAATATATAATTTTACAAATTAGTATTTTTTATATTGTTCTTATGTTATTGATTATTATCTATTTTATCGATTTTTCTACACTTAGATAAGGGTATAGTATATTCCATGAACCACCTATACACTCATGCTTCTAGTCGGTGGCCTTTAGTGTATGGGGAGTTGTGTGGAGACAATGTAACCCCTAAAACTAGGAGGTAGTTCATATGGATCCCCTATCAGGATGTTACCATGTCGAAATAGAGATATTTCATTCCATTACTTAATATTTGGAGACAATATATTGGAGATAAAGAGTTATAGTTACTTGGTCAGAATTCCTTATTTGGTGTCACAAACCAATGTCTGGGTTGTAGGATAGGTTGGATTGATTATAACTATTGTTATTCATATGACTATTACTAATGATGTCATTTAATCACTAGGTGACACACATGATTTATGTTGTTATTGATGTTGGTATGATTGAGATTATGATTTCATTATTAGCCCCGATGAAATGAGGGATGTTTATTATGTCATGAATAACTATTAAGAACCCTATTAATATTATTCCATTCATTTTGACTTGCAATGTTTATTTTTAGCATGCATTGTCTTGTAGAAAATTTTTAGTGACATGATATGTATAAAATATTTATAACACCTCTTACCAGAATTGGGATCCTAGTAAATACATAATGTGAATTCCTTTGCATAAAAGTAGTTTCTGGAATAGTTTAAAGGAGACATATTAAGTAGTCAATTATGGCATGTTCATCTATGGACCATCGATCACATGAGATAGAACATTTTATGTCCTGGGTTAACTGGTTTTCATATTCAGTTTATAAGGATTATGGAACCATATGGATTGGAAATTGAAATATATTTAATTCATCCATCTAAGGTTATTTAATAATTGAAAAGAACAACATAAAAATAATTATGAACTTATATTAAGAATAGACATTTTTTATATATATGATTCTTGGTCATTGTCTTGAACCCATGAATTAGTAGTTTGTACTGGGGTACCTTTTATTTTTCTAATCTCATTTTATGGGATATTATACCATATAGACCTAGCATCTTGAGTAAGCTCATCAATGTATTTCTTCTATATGATTTATTTAAAACTATCCTAGTTTCCTATAAATAGTTTTTATATATGATTTAAAATATTCTGAGGCATTCTATTGGATGTTTAGCATAATGCTGCAATGATATCCTCCAATCACTCTCCCTAAAGGTGTTGATGATAACATACCTAAGTGGTGGGTCGTGAGAAACCCATTACTCATATTTTGTAGGCACATGTACCTCCTAATACAGTGAATGATATGGGTTTTGATTCCCTGTTTTGAGAGGGTTTCATATATATTCATTAGTCAATGGAATCTTTTGGTAGACAATCCATGAGTATGGTACTGTTGACTCCCATGTTTTAGTATAATCATCATCCAGCTGTTTAAGGGATAAATGATCTTGTGATGCAGAGTATTGGCTCAATGAAATCATATCTATATTCACAAATCAAGATATTTTTCCCAGGTAGAGGATCAAAATAGATGCTTATATGAAAAATGATTCATCCAATAGGTGGTGGGATGTGATAACATAGGTGTATAAAAATTAATATATGGTTTGGGATGATTTTCAGACTATCTACAATGAAAATTTCATTAATAATACTATAAGGGGAGGTAAAGATAGAGAACTCATCAATATTTAGTAGGGGATAATTTCAGAAATGGAAGACTGTTCTCATTACATAGAGCTGTAGTGATTCGATCATACTCAATCTACTGATGATCCAGTGAAAGGTGTGTTTTTTGAAGATGGGTTGGTATTTCACATCTGATAGCAGGTCCAAAATATTAGGTTGAATACGATTTTTCAAATATTCAACTATTACATCATCAAAGGTACAAATGTTATGTATGTTGAAGGTATGAGACATGGTGGTTCAACCCCTAGAGCATCCAGTGGATGATCATCCCGATGGAAGATATGTTTTGAAAATATTCATGATGGTAATAAAATAAAGGCTCCCCACATTGATAGTTTCCTTATTTGTCACAATTGTGGGAATCCAGGACACATATTGTCTCCACGATTTTGTGATTCAGTCATGTTTCGATGTTATGGAGGTGTGTTCCATCCCTAGTGTTTGTATCATATTTTCCCCCTATTACAAGTGAGTGTGGATTTGCACCTACTCCATGGTCAGGACTGGGGTGACAAAAATCATGACAGGAAGGCCATTGGAATACCACCGGTCGGTCAGGCGAAGGTGGTGGTCAAGTAAGAGGTTGTTATAGTTATGATTTTAAACGCCAGCATAGTATAATACATTAGGAATGTCCTACATTATCTCATAGCCATTTTACTATATAGTTACATGTAGTCCATCTTACACCATAAGAGAAGAGTTCTTAGCCATCAACAGTTCGAGGTACTAATCTAGTTACCTATATAGTAGTGTAAGATTTATTTAACATAGGTATGAATCACTTATATGTATTGGTGTAATCATTGAGATACTAGGAATGGACATCGACTACTTCCATGGAAATATGATTCTAGATACAACATTACATTTCTATTCATATGGAATTATCCAATATCAGAACAGTACCATTGAGATAAGTGGTTACCTTTTCATTTGAAATCAGTAAGTCCTCAACGTGACTTTCATTGATGTAATTAATTCTATGAACTAGTTAGTTCCCTATAGATCACATATTGACTAATATTATATTAGGGTGTCATTTATATCACCATATGGAGTTAAGAATATTTATATGGGAGAATAGAATATATATGCTTTGTTATCTGGTCCCAAGCAACAGAGGATATGCAATATGACAACACAGATCACTGTTTACTTCCTTGATGGTCAGGGTTGACAACCCAATATCTCATGTCTTGCGGTGGAGTGTTTTAGATACATCTTTCATGACAAATTCTCTCATCTAACTACAATTTGAGGGGTAATTTTTACTATTTATGTTGTTCTAGGGTCTTCTCTAATGTCAATTACACCTAATAGGATGCATTCAAAGGAACTTTTGTGGCTCAATAAGCTGTTGGAGGATATTGAAGACAATGTTTTCTTATGCCCCAAGATTTATCATTGAGGTTCACTGTTCTATTTTAAAATTAATTTAGATGGTACCCTAAGGAAATACATGGATTTCTTTTGATTGGTTCAAATAACTATAATGAATTGGTATCCACTAAATAGAATAAATTACATTCTTGATTATATTGAAGTAGAAATGTGGTTTCAATAATAGATACGAGGAGGTTATGTTATCAGGTGCATGTCAGATATCAAACATTCACCACATTGATTTTAGGAGTAGGTCATGCCTATTGGAGTACATGGTTATGCTATTAGGACTCAATAATTCACCTATAGTATTCATGTCTCTATTGAATTGGGGTATACATCTACATCGATATTCATTCATGTAAATCTCTTTAGATGATATCATGGTGTATTCACACTAAATACATGACATGGAAACCATCATGAGATCATGTTAAATACACTAAGTGTGAATCATCACTATTCTATGATTAGGAAACACCAATTTTGGTTCGACAACATCCCTTTCATGTGCCACATTATCTTTGTGGGAGGATTTAGAGTGGACCTAGAGAATGTGAGAGGTATTATTTCCATAGAGAATCTCAAAAACTATTTTCACATATAGATTTTGTTAGTGCTTGTCAAATATTACATATTATTCAACTGGGATTTCTCAAAACATGAAGATCTTTAAATGATATTGATCAATTGGGATGGGAAATTCAAATGTTTTGAAGCTAATGAGGAAACCCTTTAGGTGTTGAAGGGTCATTAGACATTAGCACCAACTCTTATTCTTCTAGAGTTGGAAATGATCTATAAAATATATTTTTATACATCTTGTATCATTACTGGATCAAATATAATGTAGGATGTGCGTCTATTAACAAATGATTCTCATTATTTGAGTCCTCAAAAGAAAAATTACCTGAGACAGAACATTTAGCATGTTGTTGTTGTTCACCCCTCACACTTTTTAAAAATGTATTTACATAGAGAGAATTTTCAGGTATCCATTAAACAAAAAATCCCAATGTAGATCATTACGTAGTGGGATATGAATCTCAGTCAATGTAGGTGGTTGGAGTACCAACAGTCATTTGATTCCATGATTTCGTACACTCATGAAAAATACTATTCTGTAGCTGATTCATTGAAAATGAATACTAAGAAAAACATGCAGTTTAGGAATCCCATGTCGAATGCATGATTATGGACTTATTCTCATAAATGCACATTGATGATCAGGATAACCAAGGCAAAACTATCCACACATCCTTAGTTATGACATGTAATCTTCTAGAACAATTATGAATGAGGGAGTTATCTGATCTGAAAAGTCATTTACAACAAGAATGTGTCTTATGTGATGATACATCCTCTAGTTGGACTATAGATGCAAATGAAAATATATTGTTCTGTGGGAACTTATGAGTCATAATAGACATAAAAGAGGATTTGATGTAGTAAATCCATGCCTCCACATGGGTAGTTCACACCGATGAATCTGAAATGTATCCACATACATGATGCTAGTACTGGTGGACTAGTATAAAATGAAAGATTTTTGTACTCAAATCTCGATATTATAATTTTCAGAAGGTGAAGTTAAAAAATCAGTGACCTATAGGGATTATATATTAGTTGTCCATTCATTAGTGGACATGGGATGACTTTTTTATGGATTTCATGACATAACTCCATGAATCACCTCAATTAATAAATATTGTTTGGGTTAACATATATCTTTTGATGATGGTCTCCCACTTATTCCTTATGCAAGAGTACTTCTTGATGAATGATAATGGAAGGTAGAATGTCATGGAGGATGTAAAACATCATGGGGCTCCTCATTATATAAATTTTAGACATAGATTATCATATTAATTCATTGTTATGGAAATTGTTTATAAGGTCTTGGGTAAAAATGTTCTTCTGAACAAGTAAAATCCCCATATATCGATGGACAGATGAAGCATAATATTCAGGTTCTAGAGGACATGCTCTATGCTTATGTCCTCAACAATCAAGATTCTTTGGAAAAACACTTTCTACTCATCAATTTAACTCATCACAATAACATTTTGGATAATATTGATATTTATCCTTATGAAAACAAATATATTAGTTCTTTATTTTCACTTTTGGTCTATCTATATGTAGGGGAGGGAGTTTATGTGGACTTTGTCTCATTAAAGAGAATAAATAGTAGGACTATTTTTTCAGAAAAAAACTTGTCAAAAACATAGTATGGACAAAAGTGTTATGAAAATAGACATTGGAGATCTCTTGAGTTTGAGTTTAGAGACTATATTTTCTTACGGGTCACACCATGGATGGGCCATATAAACATTTAAAAGTAGGTAAATCTCTTACAGAGGTTTTTTTGGACCCTTCGAGGTTGTGGTGTGGATTGGATTAGTGGATTACCTGTTGGAACATCCAATGAGTTAGCAGTCTATGATTGATTTATTTTATGTATCTATATTTACCTAATACAATCCAGGCCCATCAAACATCTTTCATCTTGATGAGGTGGAGATGGATAGGGATGCATACTTCAAGGAGTATCTTATTTCTATTATTGATAAGAGCATGACGACACAAAGAAATGATTATTTCCTCTAGTGAGGGTGTTTTGGCAGCATATCCAAGTACTAGATGATACCCAGGTGTGGGATGTTGATATACGATCTCATTCTTCATAACACTTTTCAAAAATTACCTTTAAACCATCAAATAGAAAACTTGGGGAAGAGTTGTTTTAAGAGGGGGTTGTTGTAACCACCCATATTTTAAATGAAGGAACTGATAGTTAGTTTCTCAATTTTATTTCCTTAAATGTCTCTAATTATGTACCTTAATATTATCATGGTGGACATAGGTGCATTTTGGGAACATTTGGAGTCTGGATCTCTGATATGGGAAAAACAGACTGTGCTGCAGATTTTTTACGAAGCTAGTGCTACCTAGGGAGAATAGCCATAAGGCATGTTGTAGAGATGGTAATGATCCCAATTTCTTTGTATTCATATAGTTAGTCATACCATTAATCTAATTTTCTAGGTTCACCTTCCCAACATTAAACCACACATGGATGGGGCAAAATGTTACTAAACGTGGACCTACAATGAGCAATCTGATATTTTGTGGTGTTATTCCCAAAATTCATCCCATTTAATTATTAATCCTTTCCTTTTTACATCTTCTCCCTCCTATGGTTTTCCATGCGATTCATTCTCTTTTTTTTCCTGAAGAACACGACAAGGTTGTCTTTGAGAAAAAAACTACCTCCAGTATATGTTCTTCGATCTGTATGAGGAATTGGATCTATCTTGGTTATATCCCCAAGTCTCTCACCTCCTATAAATCTTAATCATTGAATTCATTTCAATATTTGGGTACATGATCATTCTCCCAATTTTTTTGGCATTGAAATGTTTTCCATATGTCATCTAACATAATTCTAATCTAATTATGATATCAAGTTAGGAATTATCTACATCCTTGAGGTAAGGGGTCTTGTTATTTTCCATTTGAGGATTGGATGTTTCATAATTATGGCCTAGTTCTGTACGCCATCATTGTTATAAAATCATTTTTATATTGATTCCATAATTTATAACTGATCATCACGCCTTATTACATGTGTTTTGATATTATCTTAGTGGTTTAAAGTCTACTCATAACTTATATGGGAAACCATGGGTGTGCAAAGTGAATTACAACTTTTTACTAAATTTTAAAATGCTCAATTTTTCTCCTAATCATTTGGATTAGTTTTAAGTTGAATTTAACTTGTAATATGAATTTTTTATTAAAAATAGTCCCTTTCAAGTTTTTATCCATCATGGAAATTGGATTTCCCAATTAGGCAATTTCCATTTGAGCAAAACACCTTCCCTTTAAATTTATTCTTTTGTAATGATATTTACATTCTTTATTGAATTATTGGGATGGTTATGTTAAATGGTATTACTTTTATATGATGGATAACTCTTTATGGATACCCTCTTATAAATTAATTGTCTTAATCAATTAAAATGGTTTAATTGTAATGAAATATAACGGATTATGAAAACATGCCTTTTGATTTGTCCATATTAAATTATTTGGATAAATTTTATTTATTTGAATGAAATTGAGCTTTGTTAGAATGTAACAAGATATTTAATGCCCCATGTATTAAATTATAAAGAAGATTATAAATCATATATGTTTATAGGTTATATGTAATAGGTGTGTGGGAGGTTGTGCACCATTCTAGTAATATTTATAATATACCATTATAGAGGTTGTGTATGATGGTATGGGGTGTTGATCATGGTAGGTATTATAACTCTCTAACAGTGGGGGTTGAGTTCATGTCTCTCACACCTATGATACTATATGGAGGTTGGCCTAAAGTTCCATGTTCGACAACTTGAGTTGTGAAATGATGGCTCACTATCCATCCTGATTGTTATTTCCTGGAATTTCTCACTCTTCATGGGATTCATGGAATGTGAACTTAAGATTGAGCTTATATGCTAATTTGATAGGTCATTAACATGTGAGTAATGCCCTGATCAAGCCAACACTGTTATTCTAGGTATTTGACCATAAGTTGTCACACTCACATAATTGATATAGGTGGATGCAATATATAATAAATATATATATATATATATTCTAATTGTATATAGAGTGACATGATGAAATTCTTCTATTATAGACATGAGGTGAAGCAGATAGACACACCATGTGTCTAATGGAAACCTGAGTTTGTTGATTATTTATTTCATCATTATTTTAGTCATTTTTTATAACTACACTCTATTTAGTTATAATATCTACTCAATATACATGTAGACACTATAGATGATTGACTATTTATATTTTTTCTCACACCATACTATGGACTCCCTTCGTAACTAAAAAGATTATTTGAATATAGGATTGTATATGTTAAGAACCCTTCAGTATGTTTTTTTTTTGTGATTTTTCATAGCTAGAGATCGGGAGAAGAGGACCAGGCTTAATCTTGGGATTCTTTAGGTTTTATTTTTGTGAATTTTAATTTTTATGTTGTTTTATATTATGAATATATTCATCTTCCCATATTCTATTTTTATATCATCATTAAATGCCTCATATATTGAAACTCCCTTAGAGGTTTTTTCATTATTCAATTGTTTTGTTATCAATTTCTTCCGCTTCTTAATTATTCAGTTATGTACTTATGCTTCTATAGTTAATTGATTATGATTTTTTATGATATGATTACAGTATTGATTATTATCTATTGTATCCCTTGTCCTACCCAGACATGGAGGTATATTCTCCCCATCGTACCATCTTTAAACCCCTATATTTAATTGGTAGCCTTTGGCATATGGTGAAGCACTCATGGGGCCATGTACCCACCAGCTCAGGGTACTAGTTAAGTGGATCTCAGGTTGAGATGTTATAGAAGATGAATGCTTCTATAAATCTCAACTAAATAGTGACACCTATGGGTTTCAATGTGATAAAAAAATTCATGAGAAGGCACTGAGACCCATGGAATATCATTCCCCCTTAATTTGTGATACATTCATTTTCTTATTCATGAAATCCATCAAAATAGATAAATGTGGAATATACTTAGTGTCATAAAATGGTGTTTGTATCCTTTTAGAAATCTAAAATGAATTCATAAGGTTTTTTAAATATATATTAATAATAATAAATTATATATGGAATGACTCCCTTGGAGTTTCTTGATATCTATATAGTCAAAACTATTAATGTACTAATACGCACTCATCACAGTTCTATGATCCATCTCTAGCCAAAATCAATAAGGGTATTCCTGGTCCCAATATAACATTCATTTTTTAACCCATGGAAAAATCATTTCCTTGATCAATGTACATCAACATATCATATATTTATTCTAATACTCATGATTTATATTGATTCCAATTTCTAAAAATATCCCATAGTCCATGATTTTTTTTCAAAATTTCCGAAATAGAAATGATTCATCAAACTACATAGTATTTATGGGAAAAATAATGTTTATTGTTATAGATTAATAATTATTATTACAGATAATTTTTTAAAATGAATATTAAAAAGGATAAATAGAGAGAACCGTTTATGTACAAATAGTAGAATAATGATGATAAAAAAATATGGAATATATAGAATATCTAACATTGAATGATAGTATGTTTTTAAAAGGAATCCTAATTGATGATTATTTTTAAAATGAGACGTTTTTAATGATCACATTTTATGATCATAAATTAAATAATAACAAATTTTTTTATGAAATAAACTGAATATGGGGTGTCTTTTTGTTATTCATTATATCAAAAAGTGTGAAATTTGTGCCAAAAATATAATCTTATCCATTTTAAAATAAAATGAGTAGAATAAATTATAAAGATGTGTACCATTGATGATTAGTGATAATATACTATCTATAGTAATGACAAACTACTGACGTGTTGATTATTTTGAATATCAATACATCATTGACATGTTCTTTATAGATGTATCATAGTGAAAGGGATGCACATAAAATCTCAATGTATATGAAATTTATAGTTCCATATTTTTCCTTATTGTATGTCACATTAAAATTAAAATTATTATATCTATTTTTTCAAATATAATGATATTTTAATAGGAAAATTCATCCAGACTCTTAGGCAGTATATTAAGACCTCGAGTTAGAATATCAACTATTTTAAACAATATTATTCACTTTAATAAAATAATATTTATGTGATTATAATTATGTTATAAATAAATAATAATTAATTACATATTAGTTCTTGATCACTCTAGATGAACATGATTAGTTTTCTTGAATAACAATATGAATCATGCAACTCTATTTTATTATGTATAATCATAATATTTTTAAAAATTTTAAATATGTTTGGTAATTAATATGAATTTATGTATTTATTTTACGATTCAAATTAAATTACCTAGATAAATATTATTTATCAAGAGACGAGTAGTATTAAAAATATTTATCGAATTGAATGATGTATTAATTTCTACTATATTAAAATTTACAAATTCCTAAAAATGAACACATAACTATATAAATTATTATAAAATAATGATTCGTGTAGCTTGAATATTTTCTAATCATTGAATATTTTAAATGAAATGATGATCAATGTCACTATAACAAAACAATCAAGGAATTATTTAAAACAACGATATATGAAGATTCGTAAAATTATAAATATAAAATAAAAAAAATTAATTATAACAGATTAATATTAATGAAATAAATCATAATTAAGGTTTAAAATTATTATTCTAATAAAATTATGGTAAATTTTTATGGAGTATTAATGTGTTTGGGAAAGTATGGAGTTAATGTTTTGATAATTTTATGTATCTCTGTTTTAAATGAGATATTTCAATTTTATATCCAAAGAATTTGTATTGCATCCCATTTTATCGAAATATAATATTATCATTCCACCAAATTCTATTGATTTTCCATGTATATTTCCATTGTTAGTTAGTAATATGGATTGATAGAAATGTATCATTTTTTAATCATCCCATAAATTTATCAATCGGTCTATTTTTCTCATCAATTTATTTTATATTCATTATATAATTAAATTTATATTTTTTATTAATGACATGTCTGACAAATATATTTTATTTATTTTATCCATCCTTAAAATTTCCTTTATTTTTAATTTACATTATTATAAAAAAAATTAAATAACAATGATATTTTATTAAAATTTAAATATAATTTTTTTATTCACTAAAGGATGTTACATCTCAATAAATTCTATATTTTTCAACTATTAAAAAATAATTATATAAAAATTAATTTAATTATCTAAGGATGTACATTAAGGATATCATCCACCCCCACTCTTTATATTATTTTTATTCGATATTGAAATTATTATGAATCCCAATAGATTTTTATAGGTTAACCATGGAATAATATTTAATAGAAAAATGATTATTATATCATGTTGAAGTAGAAAGTAATGTTATATTATAATTAGATTAGTGATAAAATAATTATACATCATTCTAATACATATTTTATTTTGTCACATCTTATGTTTTTATAGTTTATAGGTAAAACACGGTATTGGTAGTCCATTATGTTAAGGGATGTGATTGGTTATCTTAGTCTATTACATAATTATCTTCATTTGAGTTCTCCTTGACTTATTTTTATGATGTCCTATAATTAAATATGATCAATATTCCAATGATATGATTATGTATTGAGATTTAATTATCTTTCTTCTATGATTTATTTATTTTTGGTAATATATGATGATTAGGTGATTATTTGTAGCATGGTTATTTATTGATCACTCATCTATTAAATTTTTTATATATACCATTTACATGTTTTTAGTTCATGGGTATTCTATATGATTTATATAACCTTATTCCATGTATGAAATTTATGTGTCTATATCTAGATGGTTTTAAATTTCTCATTCTATTATGTTATAATTTATGTTCATTCATGTATCACTTATTGATATTACTTATCATTTTACCCTGTAGGACTATTTGGGTCACAAAATTTATTTTATGTATCATCTCACAATTTCTTGTGAAATGATAATTCAATGATGGATTATGTTGTTTACAATTCTATAGAAGAAATATAATTTGTAATATTTTATTTGATGAATAACTATCTAATCATTGTAGAATTAAGATACCCAATATCTAAGAGTGGGTTATAAATGTTGATATACATTATAACATTTTTAAAAATATTAAAATCAAATGTATGTTTTTAATAGATTCATGATAGAATATACCATGGTGTAGTGGGCTAAGCTCACATGTACAAATCCAAAAAAGGGAATGTTTTTTATAAATTTATTTAATATAATATTTCAATGATATGTCATGTCTAGTCCAAATTCAATGAGGATCAATCTATAGGATAGTCCACATTTTTAATTAATATAAAAATTAATTTTACAATAAAATAAATTCTAATAAAGGAATACAACAATTAAAACTACTAATAGTTATTACATAAATATAAATTTTATTTTATTTCGATCATATTTAGAAAAATATATGTTTGTAATAATAAAAATTTATATTTAAATGAAATATTAAGTAATTAGTTATACCTAGATCATATAACATTCTACGAATACTATATCGATTTCTCTTATGCCAATGAGTTATTTTTTCATTTACAATAAATCATGTCAAAACTCTGAACCATTTTTTACACTCTATCTCAGACCATAAACAAGGAAGACAACACATGGTCTATGAGACCAATGATGATTAATAACCCAATGATTTGATTCAATATATTTATTATCAAACTGCTAATTAAGTAAACTTTATAGTGAATTTGGTATGAAATAGATAATAAAATATATAATAATCATTTTTCAAATAATTTAAAATGTGATGATGGTCTAAATGTAAAAAAAATATAATATAGAAGAATGTGTGAAAATATAATATCCATTAGTAAAAAACTATTATTGGTTGTGAAAAACAGGTTAAACAAAGTTATACTCTAAAACGAATTAGAAAATGAATATATCAATATTGTGTCTTAATGTGATAATGACAAATATCCTTTTTTGAATAAACTAATCCATTAATTCAAGAATATTAAATTAACATGAATAAAATATATTTCCTATAATTCAATTTTTTAAGATGACATATTTTTTTTTGTACATATTCATTTAGTGGGTGAATACTATTAGTGGTAGATACGAATTTAAAATACTAATTAAAATTTTGAAGACGATTCTATGGAATGGGTAGAGATTAAGAAACTAATTGTCGTAATAGTTGTCCTTATGATATTAATATTAAAGTAGATATATAATTATTTCCAATTACAAAAACTGATGATGAATCGATTTTTTAAGAAGATAAATTTACAATACATAAATTTAATTCTTATAATATTATATTTCATCCCCAATTTCAAATTGATATATTATTTAGTAAAGAGACGCCAAGTTGAATCATGTAATCACACTGCTATGGGGTGAATTATTGAAAACTTTTCTTACTATAATGTTAAATATTACATATCAATAATCTTTTAACATATTTGGGTAAATTGATATTATATGAATTAGGAATTTAAAATATTACACTATAATGAAATAGATAAAGAAACCTAATAGTGTATTTTTTGAACATCATTCCTAATGTGCTTATATACTCATGTAAATTTTTGATATCTTTTGAGAGTGATATTTATCACTAATAATGAAAACGGAATATTTTAATTTCCTCCAATATTTTATATTACATTTACAAGCTCATTATATTTTCTTATACTATTTTTCAATGGTGTTTCAATCTACAGTTCTTGAAATAGATCTTCTTTAGTTACCAGGATGACCTGATGTCAAAATAAATACCATCTTCATAAAATTGTAGTCTTCAAAAGATATAACATAACCAATATTAGAAATATAAATTTATCTTATTCTTATTACCTTTAGAATTATTGTTTTCTGCATGGGAATATATAAGATTACAATATAATATTTCTTTTTAATCAAATACATCTATGGATACGAAATATAATCTTCCTCTCAAGAAAAAAAATAAATCAATAAGTGTCATGATCATTAATGTGATTCTTCTTCCATAATATTCAACTATTCCATACTGATTTATGATAATCCTAGGAAGTAATTATTCATCTATTCATATTTCTTCCTTATTTCATATGATGAAGAAGTTATTTTTAAGGATAGGGAAGATCGATTTCAAGATTGTATCAGTACTTATCTTCTGATCTTCATCTACATATGTAAATAATAATTAAATTTTCATAAGAATATTTTTTCCCATATTAAAAATATGAAATTCTCCATAAAACCCACCCCAAATGATATATTCATTGAATGATATTAATGTACACATCAAAATTTATCCACCTTATGGTCATCATAAATTATAATAAAATATCAGTTTTTAAAAATACTAAAATAATATGATAATGAAACTCTCAAATATTATCATTACAAACACATTTAATTATTCTCAATTATTATAATTTATTGTTATAATACCTCTATAATATCATGTTATATCAAAATGAATGATTAAGTGTTTATTCAATGTAATCCCTTATGACATAGATCTATCTTCGTAGCACTATATTATTCCTCAATTATACACACTATTATTGTCAAATATAATCATAGTTATTCAATGATTAGTTAATTTATTTCTTAAATATTAGTGAAACATCCTCAAATAGTTTTCAGTAATATTTATAAATTTTAAGCATCACATGTATCCTTTTTTAATTTACTATAATAACATATTAAATTACCATAAAAATGATATTAAATCCATTTATAAATATTATCCTTATTATGTTAAAGAAAATATTTTTAAAATGTTTTTATTCAATACAGACATGTATTCTACAAAATTTATCTATAGATAAATTTTATCAGATGTTGATAACCACATACTACTCTGGATCTCTTGGAATTATTCTCATACATTGTAAATTTGATATTATGTAGTATGAATTTGTTATATAAAGAGGTAATTTGGTTGCAATGTAGAGGATGTTTCATATCATGCAGCCAATATCCATTATATTAATATAATGTTCCCATTATTTCCATGATTTTCACATGAAACAATGAATAATATTCCAGTATGATAACACATAACATAATTATTTCAATATATTTCATACATGATATATATGATGATTTTCATGTTAATTGGTAATACAATAATGTTGATGTTATTTATATTTAATAATTGATTATTCATAAATTAATCCAAAATAATCAATTAATTAAAACACAACCATATTATTCAAATCGTATGTCATTGAATCCTCGTATTATTGACACCAAGACATTAAAATCATTTCTAAATATCTAAAATATCTATATATTAACTCAATATATTCCAAAACCCATTTTATAATTAGATGAATAATTATAAAACATTTTTAGACAAATATCAAAATTATAAAAATAATATAAACGTACTTTGGAGTTTTTTCATAAATTTCCCTCTACATCAAAAATATATTAACTATAAAAAATCTATTTATAATAACAGAAATATAATATTTTCCATATGAATTTAAAAATAAAATAATTTCTTTAATAATCCATATACATTAATACGATCAGCTGAATTCCTATGAAATATTGTGTTAAATAAATTATATACTAATGTAGTATATATCTTATATTAAAAAACACTATTTAAATATCAAAATTTATCATTATAAAAATTATATATGTCCATATAAAATAGTTTCTCATTTTATAATATACGGTTGGAAATAAAAATTAGATTATTTTTTCATTATCCATATAAAACATCAGAAAAAATCATAAGATCTTATATTTAATACTTTAATTATCATTTATCACCTACCATTGATTCAACTATAAGTATATACCTATTATCATCACATAACTATTCCCATGAATCTATCTATACTTTATAATTAATCCTTATTATATTCTTTTTATAATAACATCATTTGAAATATATATTTTATCACTGTGAAAGGATCCCTAATTGGATCTTTAATTATGAAAAATTATTTTTCCCACATATGAAGTGATTTATATACACTAGATAATAACTTCAATCTCAAATAGGTTTAGAATATAAAATTTACATCTACATCATTATTGAAAACGCATATAAACCATAAAATCTGATAGGGACTTTATAAACCCCCTTAAGATATATTTTGTGAACTTCATTCAATCCCCTAATATAATATTTCTTTAGTTCATACATCTCACCTCAATGAATAGTTTTCCATAGGCCCTATACTCATCATTGTAAAATAAAAAATATAGGCTGGTGAATTCCCACAAGATATATTTACTACTTATGAAACAACCACATTATATTTTACTCAATACACATCAACACATCATGACTAGAAAGGGTAACAATGTGATTTTTAGGAGACCAAGAGAGGGTGGTTAATCCCATTTCATGAACATTAAAGAGTGCTAGACATTAGTATTTACATTATATAAGATATAGGTTTTTTTGTTTAAAGAGATGTTAAATCATTCTAAGTTTGTTTCCCTAGACCATTGTGAAATGTGGTGTTTTAAAACATTTAATGGAGACTTAGGATTTATTTACAGTTATAAATATTTCCATTTATTCATATTTTCATATTTTTATAAGCATTATACGTTAATATTCATTCTGTGTTGTTATTTTCTATTCAAAATTCATTATTATTTATTCATTAAAGGTTTTTCATTATTCAATAATTAGAATTTTTTTATTGAATATTTTTTATGTTTTTCAATTTTAATATTTATTTAACTGCTATTTTATCCTATCATTCATGCATATTCCATGAATACCATGCGTAAATTGATAATATATTTGCATTGGGTTTTATTTGAACACCTCACCTCTTAGATATTTTGAAACGACATTACGACTCATTTAATCTCTTCAAATGTCGAGTTAGTAAATCTTTATATATATATATATATATTTACATTGAAAATACATAGAAATATTCTTACATTATTAATAATATTAAATAATAACTATAATAATTAATGAAAAAATAATTAAAAATAGTATATAAATAAAAAATAAATAATTTTTAATTAATAATTAATGAAAATTATAAAATTAATAACAAATAATAAATAATAAATTAATACAATTAAGTAAATATTCATTAATATAGAAGGAAATAGTAATAAAATATCAATAATTAAGCATAAATAATAATAATAATAATAATAAAATACAAAAATTAAGAATATATAAAAAACTAAAAAATAAATATATATAAATTACTCTTAAATGATTATATAAATAAATAAAAATTGTCAATAATATAAAATTTATAAAATTATTAATATTTAAATTATATATAAGTGAATAAATAAAATATTCATTATTTTTATAATTATTATATATTAAATATTTAATATAAAAATAATAGAAAATTAATAAACTATGAACAATAAATGAAAATAAATAAATATTAAATAGATAAGAATACAGTATTAATGAATTAGTAATAAATAATTAATGACTATATAAGAAAAATGACAAAAGAAAAAAGAAAAAAATGACAAATAATAAATAATATTTATTAATTATTAAATAAAATATAATAAATAATAAATAAAAAAGTATGCAAATATATAATATTACATATATATATAATTAAATATAGTTACATATAACATAATAAAATATATAAATATCATTACTTTTACTTGAGTATATATTAATATATGCACAAATACATAGAAAGAATCACAAAAAATATTACATATATATATGAACATCATATATATAAAAAATAATTTATAAAAATACATATAAATGGATATATATATATATATACTAATTAGTATATATATATAAATACATATAAATATAAAATCATACATGCAATTATATGTAACGTTTAGTTAAATATTGATGAATATTTAGAAATTAATAATATATGTAGATAAATATAAAGAAATACACATTTATATACAATAAAGAAAATTATAATGAAAGTGTAAAAATATGAATAGTTTATAAACCATCAAATGAATATGAAAGTAATTTGAAGAAATTAAATCATAGATCGCCTAGGAAATACATAAATAAATTCTTAAGTGATGATAAAACTATAAAAAATGTTCCAAAATTATGATACTTAAACACCAAAACATATTTTTACAAGGCTTCAAGTCATAATTAAATAAAAAACTAGTTTTTTGGGTACACCATGTTAATAAGATATAGGGATCATCATAGGTTTCAATTTGACATATGGTATATCACAAATGGACATCAGGATCAAATCAATGTCCTTTTGATGTAGATTTTTTTCTTCGAAATCAATTAATTTTGTAATTAATTTTATTATAATAGTTACAAATATAAATACTATAAAAATTTCATTTAATTTAATCTCATAATATTCAATTTTATTATTTTTGGAGCTAAAATAGATAACTAAAACAAAAATTATGGTCATTTGAAACTGGTGTATAATGTTATGTATATTTTTGGTAAGTCTAATATTTATATATTTGTGGTGGTTTTTTAAATAACCACTTATAATTCATAAAATCATTTTAAACAAACGTATAAAAATCAAATATAAATATTAAAAAACAAATTTATCCACAATTTTAAATTAATCTAATGAAAAAAGATAACAAAATATTTTTTTTCAAAAAAACCCACCATTATGAACGCCTATGAATTTTAGTATATCCTGTAGTATAATAAAAACCCAAAAGCATTTCCCATGTTTTTAAAACCCTTTTCCCTGGTTATAAAACTTGTGAATATGTCATTCTATACCTCTATATGATGCATTTTCAGCTCCTGAATCAACCAACATTATTTATTTTTCTATTAGCATCACTTCCCTTCAATGGAAAAGTTCTTCCATAGTGGGGGCATTCTATATCATATTTATAATACATATGAACCCATTGATTGATTGAAGATAATGGGAATTAATATTAATATGTGACCTATTAGGTATGTAAATTGTTTATTAATATACTAATTTATAGTGGTTAGTCCCCACTCACAACCAGAATGAGGACTTGTCATTTGTTTCTAACAAGTAGAAGAAAAACAACTGTTGCAAAACAATGTATGAAGAAAGACTATTGATAACTAAGAATTTATTTTTAAATGAAATCCTCACATAAATATTGAAATTAAAGGCTCTAATTTAAATAATGTATTTTTGATTAGAATAAAAAATATTTGTCCCATAGAAGCATGCATAATAAATATAATTGAAGAAGAATATCTTAATATAATTATACATTAAATCGAACTTAATTCATATGATGTTTTTTTGTATATCATTATGTATTTTATATATATATATCTAATAGTAAATAGAATAATTGGAAACAAGTCATATCTTATTCCCGATGAGGGATATAATTGTTTACAATTAAAGACGTCACATAACTACCATTCAAATTCATGGTATAGATATGGTGATATTAATATAAGCTAACACTATGGTACAAAATAGATAGATGTGAAGGGTTAAATATTAATACTTGGATAACTTCCAATTATGAATACCAATAAATATTAACATTTCATGCAATGAAAAATTTGTAATGAATTATTATGTTTATATATATATATATTTGATAGAGGAATTGAAAACTGTTCTTAAGAAAAATCTAATTTAATAATTTTCAACGAAATAATGATTAAATACATATAGGCTTAGTGTGAATCCCTAAGGCATGTTCAATGATAAAAAATGTAATGTAATTTTCACCCAATCTTTTATGATGTTATTACTAATTCTCCATAGCTCAATGACACCTTCTCCATCTTCCTTTATGTTGAGAGGTTATAGTGTATGATAAAAGGATTGAGGATTCCAGTAAAGGATTAGTTTGGTGGTTATCTCAAAGATAATCCTTGTTGGAGGTTACTCAATAACTTACTCTATAGGATATTCATAAAATACTATTATTTTTGGAAAGATCTTCAACCATCATCGATATGTGGGACACACATTATTGTTTATTTTATGTTAATCGTGATTTCTATTTTATAGTATTATTGATCGTGGTCTTGAGGTTTCTTATTCCATTATAGTAATTTAATACGTTTTATTTAATCCATAAAATTTTATTTGTGGTATTAAGTCCTTATTATATTTTCTTGTTCCCTAAATTAGGTCTAAAATAAAGATATAATGTATATCATATTGTATACAATAGGATATGATATGGATTTTTATTGGAAAACATTCATACATTATCAATATTATGATATATGTTAGGTAATATGAACACTATATTCTTTTTAAAATATGTTATATCGTAAGATACAAATCGACTATGGTATATGAAATTATTTATCATAAGGTATATAATTTCAGGAGAATCCCTTTTAATTATTCATCTCATAATATAAAATTTTGAGTATTGTAATAGATGAAAGTGTATATTGATATTGAAAATACAATTGAATAGTTTTTTTGGAAAATATTAGTGAATTTCAATGAATATGGTTCTTAGGCCTTGATGTGATGATTCATGGGTTATAATAGATAATGATATCATAAAATATGATAGATAGAACATATGTTATTTATCATAGGTCGTGAAAAACAAATTAAGAAAAAATATAGTTTTAACAAGAATATATATAGGACAATATGATATGAAATTATATAATTCTATAGTGTCTTTTTAAGATTAATTTGTTAATTAAATTATATGATTTATAGTTTTTTATAAATTATTGGAAAATAGTTTTTGTCATTACTAATTAATCTACATTTTTTTGATAAGTAATATTATATTAAATTATTTATAAATGAAATTTATAAAATAATTTATATAAAAAAAATTGTTGATAAAAAATTATCATTCACAATATATAGTGACATATAATTTTCATATATAATGTTTATTTGGAAATTATATGGTAATTTATATGTTTTTTTGAAAATTATAAAATAGGTTAAAATACAGATATGTTAATATTTTTTAATTTCATAAAATATTTATTTTATATATTAAAATTAAATTTATTTATTGGTAGAAATTTTTTAACTAGATCAAAAAGAATTTTGGTAATATATATTTTCAGGATTAAAATAGTAATAAATATTTCATATTTTTAATATAAAAATTGTTAAATTAATATATTTTGAATAAAAAGTGTATATATTAGGAAACATAATTGTTTTAGTAAAATTATAAAAACAATTATAATAAAAGGTGTTCATATTTGAAATAACCATATAGTGTTTAAAAATATTTAGAAATGAAAAGTTCATAATAGATAACTAAATGGTATTGTGATTATAATTATGTAATTTTTATATTGTTAAACTTTTATTATCACACTCATATATTTATGAAATGTGAACTGATATAGTTTTAGTCCATCATTTATCCACAAATATTAAAATTATATTACCAATGAATGTACCATTTTGGTTAAAGGTTAAAAATAATTAAGATAGTCATCATGGATGTATACATAGACATAATTATTTCTATGAAAATAAATTTAATTTTCTATTACATTGATGTTAGATTATACTATATTATGGTCATAAATAAAGTTTTCAAAAATAATATATATGTTGAATTATAATTATGATTGGATGAAATCTTCTTTTAATAATGAATATCAAGTATGTGGATTGTTCATCCGAATACCCACTAGCCTAATAATTTCGGCTTCCAATAGAAAAATATATATTAAATACAGGTCACTATACAATTAATGTTCTACATATTACTTTTTTAATATTATATAACAATTTAATTTTAATTTTTTAATATTTCATAAGCATAAGATTTACTTTTATATCAATTGATATATTTTGACTTTCTTTTTTTGTAGAAAAATATATGTGTATTATAAATTGTTTATTATAAATATTATATGATCCTATTAGATATGATAGTATGAATTTGGATTCAGTACTAAATTATAAAAAATAATTTATAATGGTTAAAATTAATTGCTAAGAATACATAAAAATACTAATGAGGACTCATTACCTAGTGAAATATAGATGTTGTTATAGTAAAAGATATAATGTATTTAAAAAATATTAATCTTTTTAATGGGACATCATTTAATAAATAACATAATTAATTGAATTTCATACACGATAATAATCTAATTAATTATTCTATGACATTAACATGGAATAATAACCATTCAAATTTAAAATGAGATAAATATTATATAATGTAAATAATAATGGAAAAAAATTGTAAACTGGTACAAAACATACAAAATCATCTTACAGAATAGTAAAATTATATGTGGTAAGAGAAATATACTCTAAATGTTGAATTTAATCAACAATTGTGTATAGAAACTTATAAAAATATTATATATATTCACATAAGGATTCAAATAAAATTTTCATATTTATGATTATAGAAGTAAATTTTAGAAATACTCATAACTATAATTTAATGGTTAGGATAAGGACATATAGAAATTTATGGTTTCCTCCATAGTTTAATTAGTTTAAGGACATATTTCCATATTTTTATTAAAAATATTCTGCAATATAAATAAAATAAATTGAGTTATTATCACATTTAATCATATTAATTTTTATAACATAACATTTAAAAAGATGTTTAAGTGCTTGTTTTATATAAAAAGTTCTAATAAGTTCAACGTTAAATAAGATAAAGAATCATTATTTGGATGGTTCAATAGTCAATAACAAAATAACATAAATCAATTTTTTTAACCCCAAATGTTAGTATAAGTATATAGAATGAATTTTTTTATACAAAATATATATAAGAGAAACCTTAAATTGTTTTATAAACCCCATGCAGAGTCCATGTCTATTAGTAGTGTCATAGGAAAAAATTCATCAATTTTCATGAGCATATGTTACAAACTATTCTTATTATGTATATTTTATGAATACATAATTCGAAATAAATTTATAAATTAATGAACATTATAGCCTTCATTCAAATTTATTCAAAATATTATATATTTTATAAAATTTGGAATATAAAGAAATATTTCAGGATTATATGGATCATAAGAATAATTAGTATTTGGAATCTAATTTTCCCTCATATATGATAAGATAAGTATTAATATAATTTTTGTTTAATGAATAAATGATATTATTTTATAATTTAAATGTTTTACCATTCATCAATATCTACATCATATATTTAGAAAGATACAATCATATTTGGGGTTTTAAAAAAGATAATATGGTTAATCGAAAATATTTGTTAAAACATTATGAAATGTGTTAACCCACCCAAAAGGGGAATATTTTAATATAAATGTGTTCATTATTTAATAGTCTTCTTTAAAAATATTAAATATTTTATGCGATATAGATTTTACTAGATTATTTGATAAAACATCCCCACTATATGATATATGTTTTATTTCTTTGACACAACAATTTATAGGATTCATATAATGATATTATGATTGAATACCTTTTCTAGTTCAGTAGTGGACTATGATTTATTTAGAAAAGTATAAATTTTAGTAAATAAAAAATTATAGTAGTTTAAATACATAGTAAATAACAATAATTCATTAAATAGAGTTTAAAAAACCTTGGTATTTATCTAATAAAAAATATTCAAAATTTTACTATGATAATATTAATAAAATATTTTCAATTTCAATGATTTCATAATGATGATGATTTTAGAGTGACTTCAATGGGGTGCAAAAAAATTATTAACATAAAAAAATTTAGATGCTTTGATGTAGAAGAGTTTCAATATTATTTACATGTATTAAAAATTTATAGTTATAATTTATATATATCAATATTATTCAATCCATAATTATTTATTGATGATAGTTAATAAAAAGTTTAGTGCGATGATGTTATTATATAATCATATAAAAATATGGAAGTAATTACATTGAGATTACATGAGAATAACAAACCATACTTTTATTAAAAGATAAGGCCTATTTTAAAGTATATCATATCAAATATGTATTTATTTGTTAGTATTCATAATAGTGATTAATAATAATAATTATTCATGATAGATAATATGGAACTCCACTTTTTCATTAAATCTTTACATTTTATTTATTTTATCATATTTGGGGATAATTTACCCCTCACTATATTATTACGTTATTTACCTAAACATTTTTCATCATAGTATATTATAGGTTATAATGAAATGTTGGGGTTATATTTTTTATGATTACATATTGAGATATGAAATATACTCCTATGATAAAAGGGGATTTTTTTGATGGATGAATATATAAGTATATAAATTGAGGTGTTATACATTATTTCATTGATGTTGTATGGGTGTATATATCTTATTGAATATGTGAATGGGAGGATAGAAAATTACATTATATGAGAATAATCATAAATAGATGCATCACATATGACATCATTAAGGGTGAAGTAATCCATGGGATAATTGTAATTTTTATAACCAAGATTCTAGTTATTTATATAATGAATATGGTATTTTACATTTAATATTATGAGTCTAATATCATGGAACATTATTGAGATAGACTATAGAGTATATAAAATGTGGGATATTCATTAATTTTTTTATAATTCATTTAAAAGTTGTTTTATATTAATATTATCCTATTATTTTGTATTATTTGATTCATAGGGATGTTTATGATAACATTTAAAAACATTCATAAAAGATACCCAAAATGAAATTGAATATCTAATTAGATATCATGTTCTAAAAAACTAAGATAGAAACATAAAATTTGTTTTAAAGAACCACAAAATGTGTTTTTGATGTATATTTGGTACTTCATATGATATGATACATAGTGATCTTGTAGATATATTTCCAAAATTATTTCATATAATATCATAAATGAGTTTTTTATGGTTTTTAATGTTACTCTATATGACATAATATAAGGACAGATGAAAAAAATCCTTATAAAATTTGGTATATGGGGGATGGATGGAGATATTCGATAAATAAAATGTATAATATATGTTTTTTGGAAATATAATATGATATTATATACTCAAATTTATGGAATAGTTTATAACATAAATAGAAATTAGGATTATCATATGCCATGGTATGGGAAATATTTTTCAGAAATATTTATATATTAAACAACAAATGATTTCAAATCATATTTTAATGATAGACTATCTCGTTTTGAGTTAATAAAATAATTTTATTAGCATTGAAGGAATATTTTATAAGTTTATTTACGGCCATATTCCACATATTGATATCATTAATTATTAATGTTTTATTCCATGACATATCTATTAGAATTTATTATTAATTTTTTTTACAAATACATACATTTTACTAAGGGGTTTCACATCACTATAACATGCATTATATTTTCAAGTATGCCCCAAATATATGGGTAAATGAATTAATTATCAAATAACATAAATGGGGCCAATATAATGTGGTCATAGTATATGAAATTTATTTTCAAAATATTTTTAATTTCATATTGAATCCATTTTCCCGAAAGATAACTTCACTTTCTTCCCTTTCTTCAAGAGGAACTGGTATAGTGGGAAGTAGTGTATTCCACCAAATTTTTGGGTGAATAAGGTTATCTCGTGGATACACTATGCATCAGAATAACCTTTACATTCTTCTCAAGGATCTTCACTGAATGGTGTTATTGAAGATTCAATCTATAATATTAATAATTTCATGGTGCACACATTCATCATCATTAAATATTAAACAAGATTTAAATAACATACAATTTTAGATCTTGGTTTGATTTTTCTAATTTTCTTATACATCATGAATAAGTATAATTCAATTCATATGAATCCATTAGATATATATACTTTTATCAAGAAAGTGGAAATAAAAATTAATGAAATTACATTTATGGTACTAAAAAATGTTTCAACAATGGATGTTATAAGTAGAAGGGTTTAAAAATATATAAGTAAAACAATAAAATAATGGTCTATGATATTTATCAGACACATAATATTCCACAAGAATTTCAATTTTAAAATTTCTTTAATTTTAGTAATTAAAATTACAAATTATTTAAACCATAGGCCAATTATGAAAATTGATGTCACCAATCTCAAAATCATTGGGGTCAAGGAATCAAATTTGTAATCACTACCACCAATGTGAATTATGAATACAAAATGGTGATTAGTGCACTTATAATCCATTATAAAAATAAAAATAACCTATATTATTAAATTCTTATGTATTCATTCTTATATTAATTTTTTAATGACTATTAATTGAAAATATTAAACATTGGAAATAGATTTATCGATAAAAAACCTACATGTATGCTGATTACATCCAATATATATTAATATTCTATAATTTTTGTTTGGGATAAAATCATTCATAAAAATCGTGATATTATTCCACTTGCATAAATTGATTCTATGTTATTCAGTTATTTGAAGCCTTTATATATATTTAGTATCTAATTTTTTGATAGAGAAATCATGGTTTATTTAATAATGCAATTCATCAAACCTATAAGTCTGTATTTGGTGTAGTTATTTTTTACAATGGCATAATATACAAGTTATCACATCCCAAAGGACTAAAAATATTAGTAGCCTTGGAATACATGATTATATAGATGATACCCATATTACATTGGGAACAAAAAATAAATAATAATGAAAATAAAATAGCATTATCCTTGAAATTCCTTAAATGTATTTCAGTTCATAACATGGGGAATGGAAACATAAAATTTTAAGCACAAATGCCCATTTACAGTATGTATATGAATACAATAATATATCAATGAGAATTAATTTATATTGAAATGTAAAAAACATTGAACACATTCTATTTAAATATCGTGGAATGGAATAATTATTATTTCAATGTAATACACTGGAAACACATGTTAGTTAATCATTAAACTGAGAATGATATAATCTATGGATTTCATCACATTAAATCCTCGTGGTTAATAACAATATCAACTAAACTATATGTAAAAAATGACTATTTATGGGACATCACGACAGAGGTTCATGAAAATATATACCATCAAGGCCATACCCAATAAAATTCAAAACAATAGGTTAAAAACATCTAATTTGGAAAATATATTTTTCAAATGAGATCCAGACTGGGCATCAAGGTGATATATAATGTATCATCCCCACCAATCATTTCTAGTCCAAATCATTCCTCATGTAGAGTAGTCTATTTAATTTATAATCAATATTATTGATAATATATCTATAATTAATATAGATTATATATTTACCGATAATTATTAGTGAATATTAAGTATCGACAAGTTTTGATGAAATTTATGAATGGACAGACTGTGGAATGTTAATTTAAATCATTATTAAGGAATATAATCGTTAATGATTCCAAATTGTCTCATGAAACATTTAATCATTTGAATTAAAATTCAATTTATAACACTATATTAAACATAAAATATCCTAAAAAAAGGATAATTATCATATAACTAGAAATAGGTTAGCCTATACACCATATAAATGAAACTAGGTGCATAACATTATAATACACCTCTGTGAAATTAAATTGAGATGAAATATGTCACCGCATTATAATATTTAATTTTAAGGGTCAAATATTTAGAAAATTAATTAATTTTATGAAAATAAACATTGAATATTTTAAATGAAACAATAATAGAATAGGTAACCATGACGGTAGAAAACCATGTTCATGCTGTATATGTTAAAAAATAATTCCATATATTTTTTGGATGAAAAATTCTAAAATTACATTTTTTGAATTATAAAAAAATATACCTTTAAACATAATTTATAAAAAATCATGCATATGTAAATATATTTTCAATATAAAATTATAATAGTAATAATTTTTTGTAAAACCATTTTTTTAAAGCATATATTGGGAAGAGAAACTTTTTCTTAGTGGATTAAAAATGTTAAACAATCCTGAATAATACCGGGATTCTTAAATAACCCATCCACTTTATAATAATTAGAATTGTATATCCCATTAAATATGTAAAATATTATGGATATGGAAATACTATAATATGTTAGGACCAGACCCCTGGGGACCATGCTGTTACTAACCCAAGCCCGCCATCTATAGGCCAGGGCCTACAACTAGCCACAAAAAATTATATCAGAAAAAAGAAAACAAATTCAATTAATCCTATTCAAACAAACACATCAAACCACATTCCAACACACTAGAAGGTAAAATAGTATACTTCTAGATCATTTCTAAGTGCAAGTAGAAGTGAATGTAAGTGTGCTAGAATATAAACCAAAAAAGGAACTAAAAACATCAAAGTACAAAACGAATCTCTCATTGCCATTTTTGGAAAACCCCACCTGATTGTGAGAGTATTAAAGCTACTGGATGCCACCATAGTATGTCTTTCCTAGAAGGTCCTACTGGGACCCACCTATTCCTTGACCATGATGTCATTTGCTGTAGTGTTTGTTTGTCTCATCCCCCTGAGCACCTCTGTCGAAACACAGACCATTTTCACCAGACACAACAGAAGCGAGGAAATCCCACACAGGGGTGAGTATAACAATACTCAGTAGGGTGACTGAGACCTTGAATGTCTCTTAGTAATCCTTAAAGTAAAACACAACAATGCAAATACCATAGAGGTAATACCACCAAGCAAGACCTCGACCACAAATCACAATGTAAAAGACAGATCTTTCACCATGTATATTCTATGCTTGTGATATTAGCATCCTCAGTCATATCCTCGAACTACTTACCTACTAGAGAAATCATCCAATATCAAGTACAATGGGCCTGTCGGGTCACACCAATCCACTAACCACTAACCATTGACTATTTTGATACTCATCCCTGATTAGTACCATGGGTATTTGAGGTCACACAGAGCAGCTCCCCACCGTGGTCTTGCAGGGTCAAACCGATCCGCTTCCCACCGTGGCTGAAATGAGGTTCGCATACTATTGAGTACCATGAATCTTCAAGGTCACACAGAGATGATCCCCACTGTGTGCCTATCAAGTCCCACAAAGCCACATTCCACTGGGTTGTTGTTGATCTGTCTCCAGGTCTCTGCCAAATGTAGGGTTCTGTAGGTAGTACAAATTGAGGAACTACTCATCTAGCAATTTTTCAAATCCATTCTTCCACAAAAGTCAACGTAAATTATGATTAAATATATTCCTTTTATAATGTGTCCCAATGCTGCAAATGGAATTTCAATCGGACAAACAATTTTCAAGATACAAGTGTTTTAATAAGCTTGGGGAAGGATGTGACGATGCACTGTCCCACCAGGTCGGACCGACTTGACCAACCCAATCTGGGGGTCACACATACCCTAGTTTAATTAGAAGAATATGATCTAACATGGTTTGGGTCTGGGTTAGTCTGATCTGGCTGGGCTACTGGGATAGGCCCAAAACGACATTTCTGGACTAGGCCCGATTTGGCTGAGGGTCTAGACAGTCAGGTCTCCCAGTGACACGGTGTTGTCTAGCCTAGACTGAAGGGCACGGGTCCAGCCTTTCAGTGCATGTCTAGCCCATTGGGTGTGGATCTTGCCCACTAGGCCACAGTTCTATCCCGATAGGCTAGAGGAGTGGCATGCCTGCCTTATCCAGGTTTGTTAGGGGTTAGACCGGTGGTGCGCCCGATGGTAGACTGGTGGTGCGCAACCCAGCCAGGATGTAGAATCTATGCCACATCCGGTGCTAGCTAGCCCCACAGATGTGGGGCCACTCTAACTGCAGTTGACGGACCATGGAATGTCACCACCGGAATGCCATGTACAAGGACCACCCCTCCATGTGGTGATGGATGCCACATCACACAGTCGATGCCTCCAGCCAGCCGCATCTTCCTATTATCGCACCGCGTCACATCGCCAACTGTCTCGACCACATGCGACATCTACTATGGGCCACCAGAGTTCCTCTAGTGGTTCATTCTATCACCCTTCTATACCGAAGGGTCCCTCGGCTTGCTTCCATCTCTTCTCAGACCCCAGAATCGAACTGCCGCCACATCGAGTACATTTCCCCCAAGAACGCATAAGTGGAAGTGATTGGTCATTGTTCATGATGTCCCAGGCCCTCCGCGTTAGAGAATTAAATCATGGGGGAGGTTCGGTTATTATATCTCAATCATTTCCTGTCATATTTTAATCCAGGAAAATAAATCCCCAATAAATGCCACACCTCCCACATAAACGCACAGAGCGCAAGGTTGCGAGGAAAACACCTCAGTAAAAAGATTCTTGAAGTAATGTAAGGCTAGGTCTGGCTGATTGTGTGTCAAGGAGGTCAAACTAAACCATCTCACTACTGAGCCCTGAAGAAGTATCTCTGCAATGTTCTCCATCTGGTCAGGTGGTGTCTTCAATAATAGGAAGACCCAGGTCATAACTTTTATCTAGTCCTCAGCTACATGAGGATCTATATTTCCACTGAACATGGGAGGACTCTGTCTATGAAATTCATGCAAGGCACTAATACTACGAACGACTTCTAATGGAACTTCATGCAGTAGATGATGACCATCGGATTGTGGAATCATTGATGCACCACATAGTGGGTCCATCTCTAGAAATAATCTCAAAATGAACACCTCGTTGCTCGGCAGGATGTCCCCACGTCCTCGTATTGGGATCTTGGATAGTCATCCACGTGGATGCATCCTAAGATAGTTAACGATGTACTCTGGTTAGAAGGTTATACATGGTTAGGTGAATTTTATTTGAAATATATATAACCTTATGAAATAATTATTTTCATGTATTATGCCCAAATTCATAATTCAAATGTCCCGGAGTATGGATATGTCATTCGCTACACCAACATAGGACTCCCCAAAGATAATGTTCAAAATCAAAATATTAAACAATATTACACAAAAAAAACATTGACTCCTAGTATTTGAGAGAGAACTGACCACCCTATGATACAAGATTTTCAGGGCTCGTCCCCTGGTGCCTATTCTGTGACTAACCTAATCCCGCATTCAATAGGTTGGGGTTGGCGACTAGTATCAGAAAGGCATATCCAAAAAAGGAAAGGAATTTTCGTCAAACATTTATGTACACACCCAAATATATCCTAATACACTATAAGTGGAAACATGTATACCACAAAAGAAAAGATGAGTGAATCTACAAGTGAAATTAAGTGGGCCGAATTGAAACCCAACAACGAACTGATATCAGTAAATTAAAAATGAACATTCTTATTTCCATCCATTAAAAATTCCAATTAATCGTGGTAGTAGTGAAGCTACTAGAAGATGAAGTAATACGTCATGTCCGCCCTTTCCAAATAGTCCCCACTTGGACCGAGGCTACTATGTCACCCATCATAGTGTAAGTCAGTCTCGTCCCCCTGAGCACCTCGGTTGAAACATCTATTATCTGCACCAGACACAACAAGTGCGGGTGAAGCCCATGTAAGGGTGAGTATAACAATACTTAGTAGGGTCCCTGAGACCCTGAAGGTATCTCGTTAATCCATTAATGAAAAAAAAACAAAAAATACCATATAGGTATTACCACAGATAAAGACCTGAAGGAAATAGAACAATGTAAAATATGGAACTCACATCAGGTATATTCTAGAGTAGTTATGGTAGCATCATCAGTCGTATCATGGAACTCCTAGGATGCTGGATAACTCTTCCTCTTTTGAGTATAGTGGGCATGATGGGTTACACAGAGCCACTTCCCACATACCAATGACTGACATGGAACTCATCCATAATTAGTATCATGCCTATGCTGGGTCACACAGAGTCGCTCCCCACCGTGGGCCTGCCAGGTTACACATAGCTGCATCCCACCTTGTCAGAAATGAGATACTCCTCCAGTAGAGTACCATTGGACTGCCAGGTCACAAAGAGTTTCTTCTCACTATGTCGTCATCAAGTAGTCTTAAAATATCAACCTAGTGTTGGGTTCCACACATAGCACGATTCAGATAATAACCCCTTAAGCCATTTTTTGTTTATTATATTACATGAAAGTCACCACAAAGTATTCGAAAAGATGTTACTCGTCCGGAGAGTCCAAATTCTGCAAACTACTCGTCAATTGGATGGGTAATTTGCATGATACTGGCGTTTTAGTGAATAAGGGTTCATTTGCGATGGGATCGGGTCCAACCCAGTCGGACAGACCCAACCAACCCATCTTGGGGGGTCCTATATATTCCGATATAATTAGACGGACTCAATCTGACCTGGTTCGGGTGAGGGTCAATTTGGTCTAGCCTAGTAGTTGGGCCATGCCCAATTGGACTCACTGGACCCGACCCGGTTTGCCTGAGGGTCCAGTCAGGCAGGTCACCTGGTGACCCTATCTAGTCTGACCCAACCCAGAAGGAGTAGGTCCAACCCCCTAGTCTAGTGGTACGACCTGGCCTACTGGGCTAGGGGTGCATCTCACCAGCCATCGCCTGGTCTACCAGGGGGCTGACCGGCGGTCCACCACCTTACTGCATCTGGATCCTTGAGGCCCCTCAAACACGGGGCCCCTCCATCCGCAGTCGATGGACAGGGACATTTCTCCTGTCGAGATTCCCTAATGTAGGCCACACCCTCCATGTGGCGCCAGATACCACATCTCCCACCTATTGCGGCTATCCGACCATGACACGTCGACGGGAACACCAACTCCACCACCTGAGGCCAACTTCGGTGCGCTGGTGGTCCCATCTTCGGGCCATCGGAGTAGCTCTGGTGGTCCGTCCTATGACCTATCTACACTGAAGGTTCCCTCGAGATTCCCTAATCCAAGCTAAGGCCCCAGAATCAAGCATTCACCACTTCGAGTAGACAACCACCATAAACGCATGAGCGGGGATGATTGGGCCTTGTTTCTGTCATCCTGAACACTCTGTGTTAGAGGTTTAAATCAAGTGGGAGGTTTGGGGATTAGCGTTCAATCATTTCATGCCTTGTTTGAATCAGAAATAATAAATACTCATGAAAAGGCACCCTCCCGCATAAACGCATGAATAACAAATAAACTTATTAAATGGTGGATCTGTGATCATCATTTATAGAAAATGATGAATGAGGGAAAACATTTTAATAAAAAAAATTCATACCTCTTAGATGTTTGATGCCGAAGCGTTCATCCTTGAGGATTCAATATGTCGACGTCTCAACTTCCAGCTCTATTATTTGAGACATGTCGAAGCCGGTTATGATCAGTCAGCACATCGTTAATCATTATTCGTTGGATAGGGATTACTATGGTTGTTATTCAGAGGTTTCCACATGATTTTTAATCCCCTAAACTCCAACATGTTGTAATTATAAAAATGAAACAAAATAGAAATGGTACTTCCCCCATTAATGAGGCTCATTATATAATCCATATTTAATGAGCTACATTTAAAAGGTCATTAACATAACAAAATCGTAGTTTCAAATGCACCATAATTTCCCCTCCATTAATGTGATGCATCGCCTCCTTGTTGTTACACAACAACGTCTCCCTCTATGACTCAATGGTGAGAAATAAATAAAATAATTATTTCAAAATATTTAAATATTTTTCCGAAAAATTCCAAAAAAATAACTTTTCCCCTCATCCCATGTCGGCCGAAGATAATTCATTTTTATGAGAATCCTAGCTCTTTGATTTTAATAGTAACCAAGTAGTTTCGATCTAAGCACCGTTTGAAATGTTATAAAAACTAGCACATAGGTTTACTAAACGTACTATAAAAAGATCAAAATTTTGTTTGGGCTCTTTGGGCCTCGGAATCAAGTGTCGTCAGAGCACGTGGTCTCAGAACAATTTAATATAATAAAAATATTACATGGATTTTAAGATACATTACATAAAAAACGTAATATTATTTTTAAATTTTATTAATGGTCAGTTAATACACTACACAAAATAATCTAGTATTATTTAGGGCAGGTCTCCCATAGAAATAAAATGAAGTCAAAAATGCCCTAATTATCATTTTCTTTTTGGTAACCATCCCTTAAACTCATATTTAATGGGTTTTATAATCTTTTTAAAGTATACCATGAGAATAATATCATTTATAATATAATCTATTTAATTCTTATAATATCTCATTAACAGTTTGTTAACGATTTTCCATTATTGTCATTATTTTGAGTGTTAATTGTGTGTTTTTTTGAGTATGGTATGACTTGTTACTGGTTGTTACAATTAATAAGATCATGGTTCTTTCATATAAAAAAAAGAAAACCATGATGTAATTTAATTATATATTTATAATATATGAATTTATAATTATCCATTGAATTTGATGATAGAAAATTAAATGCACCGTCTAAAGAGATTGTAGGCCATACCTACGAATGAATGCTACTTCTAATTTTATGTCATATAAAATTAATTAAACATATTTGATATATATTTATATTATAATTAAATTATCAATTTTTGTAATATATTTAAAAATTTTATATTTAAAATCATTAATAATTCATTACATTTATAACATGAATGAACCACATCACATTGAGAATGTTGTAGTCAACACCTCCATAAATGATGTTATCTTATTCCCAGAAATGGGGTGAAAACTATTATGGATTATTTAATAATTAAATAAGAATAAATTAATTAATAATTTTATATGTCATATATAAACTATAAATCCATAATTATTACAAGTGTTAAATGTGGTATGTGGATGAACTAATTGACATCTGTTCCTGAGCAGGTATTCCACCATACACACGAATACTAATTGTGTGTCCCATTTGATGAATGTATTTGAAAGTGTAGATCAAAATATTATTATAAAAAACTATTATTATATTTATTATACAAATCTATTTATCTATAATAATTGAATAATACTAACTGAATTTTTTGAGAAAGAAATAAAATTATTGTTATTGTTGATTAATATTTTCTCACTCTCAAGCTACTTCTTTATGATTATATGAAAGGACATATGTGGATGAATTCATAACCAAATATATGCTTATAGAATTATTATATTGTTATTGGAAGATCAGTATCGCCATGTCAAGTAAATCTATAAGGCTTAATGTTGTGTGAGTAAATGAAGGAGGAGGTTCCCGTTTATAATTGATGTGTGGGTAATTTTAGAAACACTTGTAACATTAAATTAATGTAAATTAATTTCCAATTTATAATGGCTTAAATGTGTGTTTTTTCAGTGATAAGATGTATATGGGGAAAAATGAAATCAACAAATAACTTTTATTAATGTTTTTATCACATTCTTACTCATATAATTTAGCATTAACCCATAACTAAACACTATAACTCCTACCTTGACAACTTTTTTTAATATTTAACGATTAGTTTATTTACTATTAAATGGATATATAATAATAAATGATTGGGAAATTAAATTATAATCTTTATATGAGTTATTTTAATGATTTTTGTATTTTTATGATCATTTTATCTTTTAATAAAATATTATTTATTTTAAAATATGAATAACATTAATTTTTCTCTATTCATTTCCATGGTTTTAAAAAAAATATAAATACACAATATATCAATGAAAAAAAACAATTAATACATAACTAATAGGTTCAGGTAAACAATATATTATTTGTAGGGTTTTAATCATATCAACTAATAATTTTTTTTATATTTTTAATAACATTTATTTAATATATTCATTTATTAACAATTATTGTATCCTAATTCTGAAATCCATAATTTATATATATATTTTAAAAAAAATTAAATAAAATATCATTGAGAATAAAAATGTTTTTATTTAATATTTTTATTTATTGTAAATTTTATTTTCTAAATAAAAATATTTAAAAAATATCACTTATTTAAAATACGAGTATAAATTATTTGACATTTATTATAATAAAACACTATAACCTCTGTAATGTCATCAATTGGTCTACAATATTCCATATAATCATCCAAATTATTATTCTTGAAATAAAATTACTTATCCATTAAAATTATTTCATGTTTTAGGGTAATTTTATAATAATTATAATATTATTTCCACCATTAATTACGTGGTAAAAAAATAGCTACTAAAGATACAATTCATATTGCCCAAAAATAAAAGGAACCTATATAATAAATATCTACATTATTATTCATTTTATTCAATCCAACATTAAAAATTAAAAACACATAATCAGATAAAAGAAATTTAGAAATAATCCCATTGGTGTAAAGAGAAAATATGTTTTTAAAGTTATAATGATCATAATATTGAATTTTTTTTATATCCAAATTCATTGTGAAATTGATCGAATTGTATTAAATTATATTAAGTGGTAAAAAATATATAATTATACTTTCAAATATGTAAAAATTATAATTAACACAATAAATAATTTAGGAGAAAATATTGTTTTAAATCATACTAAAATAATTTATCAATATTCCAAAATGCATGTAACTTATCAAAAAAGGCACTAAAATTTTAATCTATGTATATTTTTATATTAAAATTTAAAATATAAATTTTTTTTCATCACATATAATATATAAAATTATAAAAAAAAATTATTTTAAATTGATTCTCCATTAAAATGTGGAAAACCCATATTTTTAGAAAAATACTTCTTTTATGATTAAAATTTAATTTATTATTATATCATGTATATAAAAGATTATGAATAATTTTAAAAATTTTGTGGAATATATATTTTACTAATATATTACAACAATTGTGATTTGTTTAATTATTGGTATAAAACACACTTATCCACATTTAAATAATTGTTCATAAAAACATTACCATAAAAATCGTATTACATTAATTTTTTAAAAAATTTCAATGAATTACATATACAAATGTAACCTATAGTTTTAAACTCTACTTAATCTTATTCAAAACTGTAATCTTGACAGAAATCATTAAAATAATAACATTTAATAGTATACCACAGTTTTTTAAGCTTGATGTTTCATAAAACATATGTAATCAAATAGATTACTATTTGAAAGTTACATGCTGTAAAATATTAAGGTGTTACATTATCCATTAATAATTAAATGTATCCCCTAAAATATGAAATCATACTTCAAAATTATAATTTTGACGCATGAAATTTCTTTTTTGGAATCTACATTACAATAATAATAGGATAGAGAAAATACAATGGTCACGACAGAATTAGGCATTCGAATTTTATAAAATTAGTGGGACATTAAAATCAAAAATTAGAAGATAACTATGACACTCATTTTATGATTGAGACTATAATTGAATATAGTCATTAGAAAATATACATTAAACAAACTATAAATTTATGATGGTTTAAAGCTACAATTTATTTCTTGATATGAAATGTAAACTGATAAAATTGTTTGTTCTATATTATTTTCCAATAGTTTATGGATTGTTTTACTTTCTTGATAATAAAATAAGGAACATTAATATTCATTATTTCTTTTTGTGTTGTAAGCATGATCTTATCCTTTGGTTTCACATCGGTCTATTTTCATTCCATCTCATACATCATGAATTATATATTAATGTTGATATTTACATATTGAATCCCATTAATTATTCATAAGACCCACCAATCATTCCACCATCCATTAAATATTTCATGATTCCTAAATGAACAGAAAAACATATCCAATAATTGAAATATTAACTTCAATATATAATATCCAATGTTCAACTTATTTCATTTGAACCTTAATACACATCCAAATACTTCTATCCTAATTTAGATTCCAAAAAATCCTCTAAATTTAAAAAATCAATCTTAACGTTATATTACAAAAAAAATAATAAACAATTTTATGAGGGAAACACATTAATCTCCAAAAGTAAAAAATTTTACTCAAATTTAAATATCTAACAATGAGTAAACGATTATCTTACACCCAAAACACTATTAAATAAGACTGATATGAAAAAAAAGAAATATTTGATCACATAGACTTCTTGATAACATCAATCACTCATAATGACTTATACCAAAAATTTAATTTCTTAAATATCATATTATTAATGATATTTCTATAATTAATCTAAATTACCACAAAATTACATTAAAATTATATTTTCCCCCATAATAAAATTCTACGTTTATTCCTTAAAATATTCTTTATACCATAATCTTATGGGATTTATATAATAGAAATTATATACCTAAATAAAAATAATCACTTAACCGAAAAATTATTTTCTAATCCCAAGGTTATAAATTATATAAAAATAATTTATCTAAACTAAAAAATTATCCATTATAAATTTTAAATAAAAAATGTTAGGCTAAGTAGGACATCATATAGGCTACTGGTAGGTGTTTCACCCCTATCTCGCTACAGTTTTGGGTATGACCCCGCAGACTTACCAAAGATGAAAAAGTGTCCCCCAACCTATGAGTTTCACTTTTTTAATGAATATTAATATTACCTTTAAAATAAATGTGATGGATATTTTTGAAATGAGCATAATCACTAATTACTGTCTTTAATCCACAATAGATTGATTTTTATTAATACGTTGAGGTACAAAAAATTATGAGCATAATCAATGGGTCATGTATATATAGAGGTTTAGAGAATTAGTTATGAAAATGATAACAACCCCTAGGGAAAGTAAAATAGTGCATGAGGAATCATGTTTGGAAAACTCTAGTGTATCTATGGGGGCTAGGAAATCTGAATCTTAATTGCCTTCAGACCATGTATAAAGAATATCAATCCTGTTGGTAATAAGCTTCAAAAAAATTCGAATCCTATATATGTTATTCCAATTATTGTATGAAACCAATTTGATAGTTCTACATATGGTCATAGAATCCATCTCGAAAGCATTCAATGATATTTTTCATTTATTGAAATAATTTAATAAAATGGTACATTTCATTAGGGTCTTTTTATAGAGAGTCATTTACCCCATAAAAGATACTGAAGGAAAAGATCCCCAAACCATTATAATAACACCACCTCCATAATACTCCGACTACATGATCCACTGATATTATGATTCAAATTAACAAGGGGGGTGTGGGTTTCATCACACATAGATACCCTGAACTCTAAAGGGAGAAGGAATTGAGTATTCCTAGGTCATTAATCCTCTAGTAGAGGGATAAAATTCCTAATTTTCCAAAAGGCGTACCAGATATAATTTGAATCATTTGGTCTTCACCAGATGTTCAGTACCCTATGAGGAGGTATTGTTATGAATTATCATTTTTCTATCCTCTAGTAAGCACCAATATCTCACCACAAGTAAGATTGTCTGAAAATCCTCATCCTGCTTCTCACTCCCAAGCCCACTGAATTAATGTTCCAGAAACAAATGAAAATTTTCAAATGGACCCAAAAGAATCAAAACATAAATTACATCACCAATATCCCTCTCAAATTGTGGTCCCCCATTTTCATTGACTGAATAGGTGAACATTTTTTTTCCTTATGCACCATTTAACAAGAGTAGTTGGATGCCAGACTGACTCCCTTCCATTTGACCACTCAATCAGTAGGAATGTCATGAGACTGGATCCTCTAGATTGGAAATCTATCATTTGTAGGGATGTAATTACACAATATAAAATTCCAATTCATCAATGGATAAGGCTACATAGGATAAGTTCATGTAGGAATTAAGATAAAAGAGACTAAACTTGGATCTATTTATTTTAATTCATTAGAAGAGTCCCCCAAATATATTTCATCAATAATATTTTATCATGCAGGGTTCATAATCATTATATTAAATTAAGGGTAGAGGCTAGAATATGATAAATAAATACATAGCATAGAACAACCATGGAAGCCCAAAACCTCACCCTCCCAATTGCATTCCTAGAAGTTAATTCCCCAACTCCCAAAATTCTATCCTGACTGACTTTGAAGAATACTAAATGACATAAGATAGAGTGGTATAAGGGAGTAGAGTGACCACTAATGTAGATTATATTATTTCCACACTTGATAGTGATGAAAATACTACAATTAGTTAACCCCTAGATGAATTCACACAATAGTTTTCTTTGTAGAAAATGAATTTCCACACATAAATTCAATACATTAATACCACCATTCTCTACTGGTCTATATAAACATTCCAAGATTCCTAGTTACATCCTTCCGCCCCATGATCATACCAAATGAATGAATAAAATAAATTATCTTTGTTCCTAAAAATGGATATAGGTTAATTGATCACTGAGTGGATCAACATTGGTATATAGAAAAAACACTATTTATCATAGTGATTTTACCCCCAATGTATAAGAAATAGTTTTTCAGGTTTTGAATGTGGTTGGTGTTTTTTTCATTCATTCCACCAAAAAATCTGATAAGAAATATACCTGGTGCCATCGATTCCCACAACTAATCCATTAGAAAATTATCACTTTTAATGAAATTAATGGACTCGACATATTATAATTGTAACACCCCAGGTAAATAAAGAATATGACATTTTCATATTTATCCATATTTGTGAATAAAATATTAATATGACTTTAAAGGGGATGCTATGCTCGATGGCATACCCAACACGCAACAACGAGTTTCTTGGGAATCTTACGTTGCACTCTAATAATAAAATAATATTATTTTAAATGGAAGTTAACATGTAGCCGTTGTATTGGCAGGAATGGATAGAAATAACAAAAATATTAATATATATATGTTTTTTTAAATGTTTTTACATCTATCCAAAGGCTTAAAATACGGAAAGAATTAAATTTTAGGCTTTTATAACCTAATTTTCACTAAAGGTTCACTTGTCGCCTTCTGATGGCGAACTGTCATTAAATATAGTTTTGATCACTCTTATACATTCTTTTGGACCAAATAAAACTCTTCTTTAGAATCGGGACATCAAATTTTACTTTGTGTAAATTTTTGCTATTTTTCCGATAAAGTTCATTTTTTAATGAATAGTGTAAAATGTTGTATTTTAATTCAAAACCTCTTTTTAATCTAATTTATTTATATGATTAGATTATCATTTGAATTGTTTTTAAAGTGAAATTAGAAAATATTTTTACCATTAAATCCAATAGTGGTTGTTGGAATTTATTTCACTTTGAAATCGGACTTAAACTAGTGTCAATCTTTTGATACTTATTATTTCATAAAAACACGCTATTTGCTCTGACAGCGGGAATTAATTATTAAATTAATAAATGTGACTTATATGTTTTTAATTTTGTAAAATATATTTCATTTTCGAATTCGGAATATCAAATATAGCTCAGGGTGAATTTTTGAGATTTTTCTGAAAAACTTCAATTTTTGATGAATAGTGAAACCACTAAGTGGTACTTATAAAAACTGATTTTTCCGTTTAAATGAAATTTTGCCATCTTTGTGTTTTGAATTTAAAAAATCCGACATACATGGTTGTCATTAAGAATTAAAATTTGGTTCAATGGGATAAAAATAATTTGTTGGTGAATTGTAACTTATTAAGTTTTTAATCGCGATTAGTGGTAATTAGTGTAGTTTAAGGTAAAAATAATGCTTTAATAAAGTAAGATGAGCTTGACACATGTCCTACCCTCATTGGTTGTGTCATGTCCGACCAAGAAAAGCCATGGGTCAACTTGGGGTCCCCATAGAGACACTTTGGTTGGGAAATGACATAAATAACTATTTATTTAATGTAAAAGCCAAAATGACACAAACATCATATGTTTTACGAAAACAATTTTTACATGGGGTTATAATGATCAGATTTTTTATTATAAATAGTAATTGGAAATATAAAAAGATTTCCTACATCATAGTAATTTTTTTAATAATTTTTAGAAATTAAATAAATTAAATTATTTATGACATAATAATGATGTAGCGATGACATCATTATTTGAATATTTAAATAAAATGGAAAGATAATGTAAAATATATGAACTACACATGTCCAAAACTTATTGGATGGGTGGATTTCGAACCCTTATCACCTTATCCACGAATTATATCAATATGGTTCCTTTTAAAACCGAAACACATTTTCAAATAAAGTAATATTTCTTTATTTTCCAAAAGTGCCCCTCCTCTCCTCTTATAAAAGGCCCCCACCTCTACCTCATTTCACACACTCCTCAAGCCTTTGGCTCGGACAAACCCTACCCATTTACTCTCTCCACATCCCTCTACTCATCCTAGAGGATTCCCTTTGGGCAGAATCCTTTCAAAGGAAGCCTTTAGGCTCAAATCAAAAGGAGATACACTTTTAAAGGTAATTCATTCTCTCATGTTCATTTGTTTTATTTTGCTTCTCCAAACCCCTAAAATCTTTTTATATACTTCTTTTGTAACAACACCAGTATCATCAATATACTAGGATGTTGTTATAAGATTTATTCGAGCTACACTCTCACACAACTACATCAAATGGTTAAAGAACATACGGTTTTCGTGGATGGCGAAATTCTGCCTCCCGAAACGATGATTGTTCAATACTCATTTAACACCTTCAAAGGTGGCCATTATGATGTCACTATTTTTATATATGATATATAATATGTTTATGTTTTCCTTAATCTTCTGTTTTTTTTCATTTTGGGCATACCTTTATGGTTTCCATTATTGGTAAACGCGATATCTTCATTTAAGGAAGTGCGGACTACCACCCCCTCAAAGTGATTTGATTCGTTAAATACCATATGTGGGACGTATAAAGGATGGAACTATGATATTATATATATTATATTATACTGTAATTATAATATACCTTTATATCATTATTATTCCATTCTATAAAATATGAAATAGAAATGAAAGTAGCGTTCTTGCGTACGTACGGCTTACCGTCTCCATGAACGGTGCATTTCATTTCTTACCACTAAATGATTATGTAATGTTATAAATGCATGAATGTACTGGATATATATGACATATATGATATCAAAATCATGAATATAATTCTGGATATAATAAACATTTGACCACACGAACAACATGTAATTGTAAGAAGACCACTTTCGACTTAAGAACCAAATATCGACAAAACAAACATTATTAACTTAAATGTTTACATAATGTTTATAACATGGAAATAAGTGATCTAATAGGAATAATGAACTAGAAAAATGTTCTTAATAAAGTGTAAATTAACTCAAGTTTATTATTCAGGACGTTAAAGAACGATCGAGTCAAGTCGGACCCGAGGTAAGGGATCATACTCCTCTCTTTCTTTTTAAGTACACACTTTTATGTCGTTCCTTTTAAAGCTCATATTTCCTGTTATTGGTATGATATTTTATATTACATTTACTGTAATTATTATGTTCATGTGATGACAGACCCTATTCTCTCTCATCAATCTATTTTGTAAGTTTTAAGTGGCGCCGATAGGCTGCCAAATTTTCGTAAGAGATCTAACCTCTCTCTTTCTCTTTAAGTACTCCCCTTTATGTCACTTCTTTTAAGCTCCTATTTGTTATGATGGGGGATGTTCTTTCATATTCCTCTTTCTGTACATTTTGTTGTAATGTGATGAGATACCCTATTTGATCTCATCAATCCATTTTTGGAAGTTCTATGTGGCGCCGTTAGGATGCCGAGTTTTCATAAGGGATTTTTCATATCACATTTAATACCATTAGATTTATGCTACATTTGCCACAATTTCTTTGAGTGGTGTATGTACTTCCATTATTCTACACATTTTGTAATATAATTTTTTTATGAGTATTTACATCAATGATTTATTGTCCTTCTTTCATGGGGTGTATGTTTTGAAAGATACCCAAGTCGGTAAGGGAACCTTTCACCCTCCTCTTCTTAAAAGTCTTCTTTGTTGGGTCTTTTAATATACATATTGTTATGTTGGGATATGTTCTCCTATGTCCTTATTGATGTAAATTTTATGTCCAAGTGATGAGATACACTTTTTTATCTCTCATCAACTCATTTTGATGTGATGTCGTTAGGCTGTCAAGGGAACTTTTTATTCCATTTTCGATTTCATTGGGTTCAACATGTAGTCATTGAATATGTCATCCATTGAATATGTGTGAATGACCTTTTATTGTTTTACACTTAATATCTACTTATATTGGGTGTATTTATATTTGTCACACATATTTTTGAGATTTATTTGTCCTTAATTTAAGGATACCTTCTTTATAAGGGATTTCATCACATTTGACATTTCTATTGAGGGTTCATTGTTGTAATGCACCAATTCACTCTTATATGGTGTATATACTGTCCTTTGGAGTATTATATCATGAGTCCATTTATTCTCATGATATTATAAAGTTCTAACTAAATGTTATTCCTCAATTATTGTATTCAAGTGTCACTAATTTTGGTAAAACCCCTTTAACCAAAATATCGTTTTAAATGTTTTAATTATTTGTTCTTATTAATATCCATGTCTTCAAAATGGTTTTAAGGATTTATTTATATGGATATTAATGGTTTAAAATTTTAAGCTTCAAGGTGGTATGGGACACTTTGATTCAAAAATCTCTTTTAAATGTTTTAAATGGTTTTGAAAATGGTTTTTTTTATGGATTCATTATTTCAATATCCTAAAATGTTATATTGTGATTGAAATGTGGAAATGTTATATTTCCTTTATGCAGGTTTTATGTGATACATTTATGTTATGGTTCTTGGGAATTGTTATGAAAACGGGTGGTTCCATGATAAACTAAGGGCCGGTGAGCCCGATATAGCTCTCTAATGCATTGGGTAACGAGAAGGAGTGAAACGATAAGGTTTCTCTGAAGATAATTAGGGAATATACTGTGATGGGTATTCCAAACGTAACCAAGAGGGTTACTCCCTACGTAAGAATGTTATGAATGCCTCAAGTTACCTTTATGTCTTATAATTTCTATGATTTATTCATGATTTGATGAGGTATGTTAAAGTGCCTAATTTTTATGGGTAAAGTATGATTTCATTCTTATGTATATATGAACTCAAGTTTCCTTTCCATATTTTTATAACCCTTACTGAGCTTTTTATGCTCATCCCAAGTTTTTGAAATGTTTTTCACAGGTCAAGGGAAAGGTACATGATGTGATGATAGTGTCAAGGATGTGTCAAGAAAGAATCCGTGTTTTATTTTAAATAGGTTTCCGTTGATGGGAAGAATGAATATTGACTTTTATGTAACCACTTTGTTTAAATGTGGAATGTAATGCAAGTTTCATGATCTAATTCCCTAAAAATCTAAACCTGAAATGATCCTCAATGTGTAATCTTGTAATAACTCAAGATTAAGTAAGGTTTAAGGCTGGGGCCTTATAGTTGGTATCAGAGGTCGGT